>JANRMT010062797.1:21765666-21786275 GCA_026402145.1 Polypterus bichir lapradei | reverse complement strand
ATTGCAACAACATCAGTCTGACATTGAAGGCAACGCGGCCAGATGGAAACGTCTCTTCGGTACAAGACACGTGGTAGCCTGCTTGAAGTATGCACAAAGGTACCTAAAGGACTCTCAGACTGAGAAACAAGATTACCTGGTCTGATTTAAACCAAGATTAGTGTCTCAATGGGCACCACTCCTCTCCTGCCCAATAGCATTTTAGTGTTAAAGCATGGTGGTGGTGGCCACATTTTGCTCAGGGGTTTGGAAATAAGCCCATGTGACTACCTGTGAAGATGCCTGATAATAGCTGTCCACTGATGATCTCCATCCAGCCTGACAGAGCTTGAAAGGATCAGCACAGAAGAATGGTAAAGACCAGGCTGCAAAGCTTGTGTCAGGCCCAAAAGGTCCCCAAATATAAGGCCTGAAAACTTTTTAGTTAATGTGACTCCAAATATTTCATAGGTGATCAATAGAATGAAGTGCACCTGAGCCAAATTTCAGGTGTCAGTGGGTTATTTCAGTGTTTTTTTTTTTGTTTTTTTTTTTAATTTGCAACATTTCCTAAAGTCCTGATTTCACTTTGTCATTCTGGGGTTGTTGAGTGTTACCTGACGTGGTGAAAATTATTATTATTATTATTTATTTATTTTTTTTTAAGCACAAAGGTGCAACATGACAATGTATAAAAAGGGAAGGGTCTGAAGCGAAGCAAATTTTGAACTGAGCCTGCTACAGCTGAATTTAATATAAATGACCACTAGGGGTCAGCATGGTTAGAGATTTCAAATCAGCACAGATATTCGCGTCTTCATAAACATTCAGAAAACTGGGCCAGCACTCTGGAGGACTGGGAGTGTAGATTATGTGCCTATAGGGATGGCTACTTCTAACCGCATTCCAGGTATCGGACTCCAAAAACCAGGGGCTCAGGAGCGAGATAGTGATGGACCTGCTGTGAATGGTGGCATCTTTTGACAAACCAAGGACTGCTGTCTAATTACAGGTCTGTTGGCTGTCTGGCTGCTTTGACTTGCAGAGGGGCTTTTCTGTGCTGTACTTTACCTTGGGCTGTTGTTACTTCATCAGGTTGGCATTGATTTCCTAACTTTAAACGTTTATGAAGTCATTGTCCTTGGTGCTATTGTGCACATTATCTGTGTTAGACTTGAGGGCATATAGTAGTTGCCTGTGTGTCTAGCATAAGTGGTCGAAGCCACTTGTGGACTGGCTAAGGTGATCAAACATGCTTTTGTATAAGGTCATCTTTTGTGTGTAGATGTGGAGATAGAACTGAGGAAAGTCTAGGGGTCACTGTGCTGAACATGCCAAGCCACTAACATGAGGTGAAAATGCCATGGGGGATTTAGCAGGTGTGGAAAAAAACTGGGAGTGAATGTAGAAGTCTGCCCGTGGCTCCGACCCCGGCTTCTATTTGCTCATTTGTGTTGCGGTCTGTTGCCAAGAGACAGACTGGACGTGGCGAACAATGTGGCGTAATAAGGGCAGTGGGAGGTGACATTCCTAAAATAGGAAAGGACATCAAGCCGTCCACTTGTGGCTCCAGGTGCCCTGTGTTTTCATGGAGGAAGAATGTGTCAACTTCTGCCTGATCACATTGAATCTCGTATTGTTAACTGAGGAGCAAGCACTCCAATCCAAATGGTCTATCTGAACTGTGGCCGTGCTTCATACAGCAAGAGATGCGTTTTATTTAAAAAAAAATAATAAAAGTGATAAATGGGGTCACCAATGTTTCTTTATCCCACTGCCTCCTGTGCAAATGGCAAAATCCACACTTAACTGACCTGCTGCTCTACTCCACAATGTCTGACTGCTAAGACCAACCAGTTAATATCCCATACCTTAGTATTGGTTAAAAAAAAAATCAATCATATTAAGGATGAATTGGTTCTCTAGTTCCGTGCCATTCTTGCTTTCATGTCGCTGTCCATTCATTACCTGTCAATGTAGTAACCTAGCACTCCTGCTGAAGGTTTAATGCAGTATAGTGCCTTGAAAGTCATCACCATAATCTGGATTTCAAAGGATGTGGAACACGCACTCCTCCCAGATGTGTTTGTAATGACAACCCAGTAACACTTTTATTAAATTATATTTCTTAAAAATCTGGAAAATACAGCTTGCATGAGCACGCTGATGCGTTAACCTCCAAAAGCTTAGTGCCAAAGCATTCCTAAACAAGATACGGTGGCACCTCATTTCGATTAGTTTTTTTCTTGTTTGAACATGTGAACCTATCGAGATTTAATCTTCATGTAAACTGTATTTTTTTTTTCTGATGTTTTAAGTTTTGTTTATACCGTGTGTTTTATATGTTTGTACCTTGCCTTTGAGTGCTTAGAAAGGCGCCTTATATTAATAAAATGTATTAGTAGTAGTATCTATAGATTTCTAAGGGGATTAGAATAAAAAAAGTGACTTTGCAATAATTTAGTGAAAAAGGAACAAATATGCCACTTCCGTCTGAGCAAAAAAAAAAAAAAAGTAGGCCCACCTTTGTCTCTGATGGTTGGTGATGCCTTCAGGTAGGGAGGGGTCTTCCATAACTGTCTTGCAGTCTCTGACGTTAACTGGGTGAACGTTTCTCCCAGTCCTCCATGTGGAATTCTTTCAGCCTTGTGATGTTTGAGGGGTATCCTATGTCCACAGACCATTTTAAATCCACCCCTATCCCCCCCAATCTTGATGGGAATCAAAACCGGCATGTGACTTGGCCATTCCATTCCCGAACCCTCAAGTTTCTTTCTTTTCTGCCATTCCTTGGTGGATTTACTGCTATGTTTAGGGTCATTGCCATGTTGTAAGGTCCACTGTGGTTTGAGCTTCAGTCTTCTGACAGATGGTCTCACATTATCCTCAAGCACCTTCTCGTACATGGATTCTGTGATGGTGAGCTGTCCAGGCCCTGATACAACAGAGCAGATCCAAACCCAAAACGTTTCCACCACCATGCTGGTCTCCAGTTGTTTTGGTCAAATAACTCCAATCTCTGCGGTTCCAGAAGTCCTGGTCCTGCCATTGAGGCTCAAACTTTAGTCTTCACCTGATATTCTTTCTGGACAGCAAATGTTTCCACCTGGCAAACCTCTCATGTAGATCTCCTTTTGTTTTTTTTTAAATGGTATCCTTCTGCATTTTAACCTCAACAGTGAAATGAGCTACTGGGATGTCCTGTGAGGAAGTTCGAGGGTTCTTAGAAACTTCTATCGGCATCTTGCATTCTGCTTTGGGGTGCCCAGGCATGGATATGTTTGTTGGCAGTTGTTTGAAAACTTCTCCACCTGTAAATGATCTGGAGGTCTTTTTTTTTTTGGTTTTGTTTGTAATCTCTTAGCTTCTTTTTGAAGCTTTTGAGATCTTAGAATGGTAAGAACACACACTTGAACAACAAAGAGTAAACCAAACTAAACATCGGATGGTCAAGAAGGCTGAGATTAAGATCCCCTCTAATGATGTTCTCATCATTGGCGCCGGAATTCTAATTTAAAGTATTTGAGGAAGTGGACGGGAGGACCTACTTTTTCTACAAGTCCAAATTTGCAGTTATATTTATTTAAATTACACAATAGACTACAAAATGTAAATGTGGTGTGATGTTGGCCATATTAGATCATCTATCTACAGATACTATTTAAATGAAGATCGAAGCTGGGCATGTCCACGTACACTCACCGGCCACTTTATTAGGTACACCTTGCTAGCACCGGGGTGGACCCCCTTTTGCCTTCAGAACTGCCATAATTCTTTTTGGCGTAGCTTCACCAAGGTGCTGGAAACATTCCTCATTGATCTTGGTCCATATTGACATGGTAGCATCATGCAGTTGCTGCAGATTTGTCAGCTGCGCATCCATGATGCAAATCTCCTGTTCCACCACATCCCAGAGGTGCTCTACTGGATTGAGATCTGGGGACTGTGGAGGCCATTTGAGTGCAGTAAACTCCTTGTCATGTTCAAGACACCAGTTTGAGATGATCTGAACTTTGAAGCCTGGGGCGTTATCCTGCTGGAAGAAGCCATCAAAAGATGAGTACACTGTGGTCATAAAGGGATGGACATGGTAAGCAACAAGGTTATTATAGTTTTGCCTTTTTATATTAGTTTTTATTTCTATATTCTTTCTAACTTGGAAATTCAGTTTAGTTTTAGTTTTCCTTCATCATGCATTTTTAGTTTTTATTTCAAAGACATTTCTAATTTATTTTTATATCTATTAGTTTTAGTAATTATGGTATGGTTAAAGAGCTACTATGGAGTTTAGTTTTGTGTCACAATCAGACAGAACTGTACACTTAAATGGGTTTGGATATAATAATGGAGTTTAATGTTAGTGGAAGCTTACTCCACTACATGGTTCACTATCCGGTTTTGTTTTTGCCTGCTTAAAAATGAGCATAATCAAAATCAGATACTAAATATGATCAATTTTATACTATTTTATACATTTTAAAAATATTTTCTATGTCATTTGTGCTGAATAAATGTGCCCCGACTGTTGGCACTTTTCATCTTTTCCTTATTTTTGCCCAGAATGGGCCAATTTGTAATGAAATTTAGGTGAATTTTAATGTTTGAGGGTTTTTTTTTTAATTCTAAATGTCAACAGCCCACGCCATATCCTGCTCCAAGACAATGTACTTATAATGGTCAGCTTCAATACTGCATTCAAAAATCTCCCTTACTGGGCTTTATTTTCTACCAGCTATACTGATCTCTGATTCCATCTCAGGCACAGAAAATTTATAGACAGACTTTTGCCATCTGCATGCTTGAAAAGATATCAAAAATCAGAAAATAGATTCAACTGCGTTCTGACAGTTGTGATCATGAAAATCATGAGGGCTTAGGAAGAACAGGGGAGTCTAAGGCTTGAATCAGTGTGCAGACCCCTACTGGCTCTACTGAGGGAAACAAAGAAAATCAAGCATGTAGGGTGAAGGTTAGGGGTGGTGAGACTTGAAAAGCCTCTGCATCTTCTTCTTCTTCTCTCGGCTGCTCCCATTAGGGGTTGCCACAGCGGATCATCTTCTTCCATATCTTTCTGTCCTCTGTATCTTGTTCTGTGACACCCATCACCTTCATGTCCTCTCTCACCACATCCATAAACCTTCTCTTATGCCTTCCTCTTTTCCTCTTCCCTGACAGCTCTATCCTTAACATCCTTCTCCCAATATACTCAGAATCTCTCCTCTGCACATGTCCAAACCAACACAATCTCGCCTCTCTGACTTTGTCTCCCAACCGTCCAGCCTGAACTGACCCTCTGTCTATTTAGAGAGAGAGAAAAATTGAAAAAGGGGAACAAATATTTAAAACGTAATTCTGCTGCTGGATTATTTTCACAAAATGGGCTATTTTAAGCTGTGAATGTAAACTAAAAAAGATAAATTAATAAACATGGAATAAATAATAAAACACATTAGTATGTTCAGTTTTTCAGCAGTTGGCAGACTCTTTAACTACCTGTCAGGAATTTGACAAGGTTTGTATCGCTTCATTGTTAAATGACCTTTTTAAGGCAAAACTGATTGGTCAGTAACAATATGCTGATCTTATGTGATGACCTAGTCAGTCTCTTGATCGGTGCCGTTTTATTTTCATAAAGGATTTCTCCTGTGAAAGTGGCAGCTGAATTATTATCAATGAAATGCAGACACCTGAGAAATAAATTGAAACGTTACTCACTCGTGATTTTTCTGTCCGTGCGGTACAGGTTTGGTTGACCAGCACATTCCAACTTCAGGCGTTTGAGTTACATGTTGATATACAAGAAGCGCAATGAAATGTGGCAGCTCATCGTAACGGACATCAGACTCGTGCAGCCTGCGATTTACCTTCGTTTGTGCTGCTCTGTTAGTTGATGTGTACATACCGTATCTTGAGCTCAGTCAGAATTACGGCTAACAAGCCATCATTCATGAACAGACTGAAATTCTCTAAAGGATTATCTGTATCTAACACTTCTCTCTTGTGCCCCGGAGATCCAGTGAACGGCAGCTTTGAAAGCTTCTGAGAACATTCAAAGCAAAATCCTCACCTTGGTATGCTTCACTACCACTTGGACCACAATGTACCAAGCTGTTACGCCTGAAGAACTGTCACCATTCTCGCACGATAACTCGCTTTCTTCGTCAAACGCTTGTATTCAGGTCACCCTGTCACCGCCAAATGCTGTCTCAACACCTGCCCTCCGTCATCAGCCGCCATTCGCTGGATGAATAAATGCATGCAGTTCGTGGTGGATGACTTTCTGCTTTAGAGTTAAAAGTTACAAGTGTTAAAGACTAATGGCAAGAATATTTTTAAAAATGAAAAATTTTTAGTAAATTATTTTATTTCAATTGGTCTTTGCAGCTACATTAATAGTTTTTAGTTTTAGTTTTTCATTTCAGTTTTGTTAATTTTATTTCAGTATACGAAAATGTTTTTTTTTTTTTAATAATAGTTTGTTTTGATTTTAGTTTTCTTTAATTATAATAACTTTGGCCAGCAACAATACTTGGGTAGGCTGTGGCATTTAAACGATGCTCAGTCGGTACAAAGGGGCCAAAGTGTGCCAAGGAAACATCCCCCACACCATTAGACCACCACCACTGGCCTGAACCGTTGATACAAGGCAGGATGCATCCAGGCTTTCATATTGTTGACACCAAGTTCTGAGCCTACCATTCGAATGTTGCAGCAGAAGTTGAGACTCATTCAACCCGGCAATGTATTTCCAGTTTTCTATTGTCCAGTTTTGTTGATCCCGTGTGAATTGTTGCCTCAGTTGTCTGTTTGTAGCTGACAGAAGTGGCACCCGGTGAGGTCTCTTGCAGCTGTAGCCCACCAGCTTCAAGGCTGGACATGTTGTGTGTTCAGAGATGCTCTTCTGCACACCTCGAGTGCTCATTTGAGTTTCTCTTGACTTTCTATCAGCTCAAACCAGTCTGACCATTCTCCTCTGTCCTCTTTTTTTGCCCAGATAACTGCCGCTCACTGGATATTTTCCGTTTTTCGGACCACTCTCTGTAAACCCTAGAGAGGGTTGTGTGTGATAATCCCAGAAGATTAGCAGTTTATGAATACTCAGACCAGCCCCTCTGGCACCAACAATCATGCCAATGTTCAAAGTGACTTCAATCTTCTTTCTTTCCCGATTCTGATGCTCGGTTTGAACTTCAGCAGGTGGTCTTGACAACATCTACAGGCTGAAATGCTTTGAATTGCTGACATGTGATTGGCCGATTTAGATATTAGTGTTGAGCAGATGTACCTAATAAAGTGGCCGGTGAGTGTATGTTAAAAATAAAGAGAAAGAAAACGGCATTTCATGGGGTGTAATTCTGTTTCCCCATGACCGTAAACATCTCACACCGTGGTGTCCGTCTCGCAACTGCCCACACACACTGATGCTGCTGGAAAAGGAAAAGCCCCCAAGTGTTACACCAGAGGTGGTGGGTCTCGTCAGCTCTGCCCAGATGCAGCCGCTGTCACCGCCTCAAGCGGGATTAAGAGGAAGTCATTACGAGGCCCAATCAGTGGCTGTTTGTTTGACCGCCATGGACTGGAGAGTGAAGGTCAGAACAAAGGTCGGGAGCCGCAAACATTAGTGAAGCTGAATGGTAGGTCGTGTGTAGGGGAAGTAGAAGCTGTCTGAAACGATCTCCATCAAAAAGAAGTGTCACGTCCCCTCCAGCCGGGGTCAGGGTCACAATCCTACTGAGAGAAACAGGGTGGGGCGTAACACAGATACACAATTACAACAGGTGACAGGAAGATGGACCCTTGCAGGAGGTGACAATTGGTGAGATGATAGCAGTTTTTTATTTTACAATAGAATATCAGAGAGAGAGAGAGAGAGCAAGACCTACCATACTTTAATTTCAGACATTCTGTGAGATTGCTTTGCTTATTCAGATCCTGACGTGATGCTTTACGGCAGTCAAGAGCTCATATACAGTTAACTTTATATATCGCCTTTCACAGAGGGCATCACTTTAAAGCACTAGCGTAAAATGATCTACTTTTTTTTGGGACATTGTGGACATAGACCGGAACGGGGATTCTTCACACTTTGATGTATCGTCCACAAGGCATGAAGCCTGTCGTAAGGCAGAACGTCGTCATGCAGTACACGAGGAGCCACTCGGGCAACCCCTCGGTAAGGGGCTTAGATGATGGTGCCACCAAACAAAGCCTCCAGTGTGGCAGAGCTGTCATGGAAACCTCTCCGGTGCTTTCATATCCCACCAGACCGTCCAAGGTTGCAGTGCTGGGCTGTTTATTTAGATGAGCCAGGTCCTTTTGTTCAGCCATTAGGGTGTGCTTGACTGAACAGTGCAAATCAAACTGGGTGTCCCATCAGATTAATTATTTAGTCATGTCATGCTTGTAATGAGGCCCTTGGCAAGCATCCAGTCTCTGCTGAGAGAAGCAGGCGTAGGTAGCTCGAGTTTAATAGTCAGAGGCCGGCAGACTTGGGAACTGTGTGGTCATATTGAAAGAAAGTACCGCGTGTCACTAACGTCACCTCGAGGGTGACGCCAGCATTCTTTAGATGTGCATTGATTGTCCCGGGCTGGGAGTTCCAGTTGGTCAATTGAGATTAACTGACTAGACAGGCTTGGGTTGGTGTAGCCAAAGTATTTACAAGATATATGATTACATAGGGTTGACATATCTACAGTATATAGTGCCTTTAGAAAGTGTTTAGACCCCTTTACTTGTTACACATTCTGTTACGTTGCAGCCTTGGCACTAAAATCATTTCAGTCCCCCCCCCCTTAAAAAGCCACACTCAACACCCCAGAATGACAAAGTAAAAACAGGAACTTAGAAAATTTGGCAAATGTATGAAAAATGAAAAAAAAATCGGGAGTGCGCTCCCCTTGTATACTGAGAAGAGAGGAAAGATCATCAGAACCACTTCTCAGATGTCATATCTTTGTTTCTCATCATAACTAATTGATAATATCGATACACCAGCGTTTGTCAACCTGTAAGTATTTGCGACCCGAGTTTTCATAACAGTTTTAATCGCGCCCCCCTAACGTTTTCTTGAAAGGAGCCCACTAATACCAATTTGTTCTTTTTTAATTAAATGATATATCATAGATGCATATTTTATTATACCTACTTAACTTTTATCGACATTTATCGAACTCTATATTTATTTTTCTATCAACAGAATGTAGTTTAAGTTAATTTGTTTTGGTTTCAATAGATGTATTTTTCAGATTTTCAATTCTTGTTTTCTTTTTTTCACATCTTCATGGCTCTTTAGGGGGGCCCGCCGCACAGTTTGAGAACCACTGCGATACACAATCATTTATCTCCATTTATAATCAAACTTTATATTAAAATATTTTCGCAGTTAGGGAGGTTGAAAACGGTGGTGGAATTTTGTCATGATTACATATGCATTACCTCGATTACGTGCAAAGTACAAACAGCCACCTAAAAACATAGAAAATGTGTTAGTTATTATATAGTATTTGTTATGATAAATTGCTAAAGGTAAAACTGCATTTAGCAACATTTAATTATAATGATGATGATGATGATGGAAATAAAAAAAAATCATCAAATTAAATGTATTACCAGGAACACGACAGGGACGTAGCAGCTTATTATTCCCATTACATCTTTATATTTACATGGCGTGTTCAGTGTTTACATGTTATTGTTAAACTGGTGATGTATAAATTAAAATAAAATTAGTAAGAGTTATTGAAATAAAAGGCATTATATTTAATACAGTTTTTAATATTGTGTACACATTTATGTTTCCATGATATAAATTTGGATGGTTGTTTAAATAAAATACAACTTCCGGTTGTGTCATTTTTTTTTCTTTAAATTTCATATCTGTTTGCTTTTTATTATTATAAATATCGATACAAAATTTGAATCATCTATCTGTAATCATAACCATAGTTTACTTAAAAATTTGCAAACGTATTCAGCTAAAGTACCACTTGTGGTTGCCAGAAGTGGCCCCAAAGTTGATAGGATTCCTTATGTTTGATATAAAGCAGGTGTACAAAATCTCACTGACCGAGGCGAAGTGTTTGAGTTATCGTGTTTACACACAGACAGACATCATTTCAAAAATGGTATTTTCAGACTCAGGAAGGTCTAAAACGTAAAGATTCATCAAAACCTCAATTTTTTCACGATTCCTATACTATGTATACGTGAAAGTAAAAACTGACATGTTTCATTGACACAAGTATCGAGACCCTTTGCTCAGTACTTAGTTGAAGCCCCTATGGCAGCCATTCCTTCCTGGAGTATTTTGGGGTCTGATAGGACAAGCTTTGCACACCTGGACCTGAGGAGTTCCAGCCATTCTTCTCTGCAGATCTCCTAAAGTTCTGGCAGGTTGGATGGAGACCATTGGTGGACAGCTGTTTTCAGGTCTACAGAGATGATTGATTGGCTTCACATTCGGTTTCTAGCAGGGCCTCTCAAGGACATTCCCAGAGTCGTCGCCTTTACTTTGTGTTTAGGGTCACTGTCCTGCTGGACCTTCGGCTCAGTCTGAGGTTCAGAGTGGGTTGGTCTTGGTCACACAGTTGCGCTTGGGAGGCAGTCTGAGGGCTTCACTCGGGGTAAGATGTGCAGTCACTGGTGAAGTGCACTAATGTCTCGTCTCATCTGCTTCTACAGATCGCCAAATGGAAAGCCCAGCTAAAGCACAAGCAGCTCCTGCATTCCCTTCCTGACCACGCTCTCCTACTGACCTCACTTCTGCCAACTCCCTCGTGGACCCGCCTCTTCCTGCCCAAGTTCAACCCCCTCCCCTAGTTAGTCAGTCCTGTTTTGGACTCCGTCCCAGAAACTGCTCTGGTGCCATTTTCATTTGTGTGATCATTGCCACAATATATGGGGTTGATCCCCAAACCTTTTGCACCTTGTCTCTCTCTTCTTACATCTTTTATGAAGGATATTTTTGCACTTTGCACCGTTCAGCTTTCCCTCAACCTTGCCTAATCTTGCAGTCTCCAACACTGCAGCATGATGCTGCCACCACCATGTTTCACTGTGGGAATGGTATCCTACCGGTGAAGAGCAGTGGTTTATTTTAGACATGATGCTAATCTTGCTTTCATCAGTCCGAGGGTCTTTTAGGTGCCGTTTTGCAAACTCTAAACCGGCTTTCATGTTTCTTTTACTGAGGAGAGGCTTCCGTCTGGCCACTCCACATTAAAGGCTAGATTGGTAGAGTGCTGCAGTGATTGGTTTTCCTTCTGGAAGTTTCTCCCATTTTTCACACATGTTCTCTGGAGCTCAGCCAGAGTGACCATTAGGTTCTTGGTCACCTCTCTTACCAAGGCCCTTCTCCCACCCACTGCTCAGTTGGACCAAGTGGGCTGCTCTGAGGAAGTGTTGTGGTTGTTCCAAGCTTCTTCCTTTTAAGAATTATGGAGACCACTGAGCTTTTGGGAACCTTTAATGCTGCAGGATTTTTTATTAAAATCAAATAACATTCCATACAAAAAACTCAAGTTTTACAAAAATAGGTTTGAAACAAATCAACCCCCATCCCTGAGAAAGAGAGCTAGGCCAGCAGAGTAAAACTTTAAGCTAGTAAAAAATGAGTAAATAGATAAATTAATAAATGAATAAAGATAGATGCAGTGGGTAGCGCTGCTGCCTCGCAGTTCGGAGACTTGGGTTTGCTTCCCAGGTCCTCCCTTTATGGAGTCTGCATGTTCTCCCAGTGTATGCGTGGGTTTACGCCCAGAGTCCAAAGACATGCAGGTTAGGTGCATTGGCGATCCTAAATTGTCCCTTTGGTGTGTGTGTGCCCTGTGGTAGGCCTACTGCCCTATGTGGGGTTTGTTTCCTTCCTTGTGCCCTGTGTTGGCTGGGATTGGCTCCAGCAGACCCCCGTGACCCTGTAGTTAGGATACAGCAGGTTGGATAATGGATGGATGGATAAAGATAGATGGAGTAAAAGAGGGGAGAGAACCTGCTTCCTCAATTTAAAAGTTTATTCTAAAATGTTATTAATTAGATCCTGCCAGTGTGAATTTGATTTTTTCCAGTTTCAAATAGTATATAACATCAGTCACCCACTGACTTAACAGAGGAGAGTTAGGATTCATCCAGTTGAGCGAGAGAAGTCTATGTGCCAATAGTGAAGCAAGGGATGTATTTTTTCTGTAGCCTTCTCCAGGGTGCTGCTTCAAAACAACCTTGTCTGCTGTTTGGTCAACCATGGGACCTTCTATAAACAGCTGTGCCAGACATTTGACCACAAGTGGACTACAAACATCCCACTGATGATCCATAGAATGGGATGCACATTAGAGAAATTTAAAGTGCCACAGTAAAAGGTCTGAATATTTGCGTCGGTCAGATTTGTTTGACTGATTGAGGTCATTGATGTTAGGTAGAATGCCTAGAGGCGGCTGGGTGGTCTCGTGGCCTCGGAACCCCTGCAGATTTTTTTTTTTTACTTTTACCCAGCCATCTGGAGTGTTTTGTTTTTTCTGTCCTCCCTGGCCATTGGACCTTACTTTTATTTTGTTAATTAGTGTTCCCTAATCCTGTTTTATTTTGTCTTTTTTCTCTTTCTTCATCATGTAAAGCACTTTGAGCTACATCATCTGTACAAACATGTGCTACAGAAATAAATAGTGGTGTTGTATGCATGTTGTGAGGTTGTAACATAAAATATTGCAATAAATTTGAATTGTGCATGTTTGTGATGCAGTTTAATATCATATTACTGAATAGTATGACACAGTCTGAGAATAAACCTGATCCACTTCTCCAGTGCTCATTTGTCACCGGTCACACTTTCTTCCACTGCAGGATTTGCACAGGAATCACGTTTCACTTTGCAGACAAGAAGAACATCTCATCGTTGTCTTACATACGTAAGTACCCACATGGTGTACCAAATGCTCCGTATGGAACTCGCAGCTGTGTATCCACTCTTGAAACCGGCTGGGGGCACACTGGAGTAAACCATTGCGACCCTGTACTTGTAGTGAATCGAGCTGAGGAGAGATGGCGGATGCTGCTGGTAGGTTCAGGTAAAAGGATGCTGGACAAAAATTACTGATATTGGTGTACAAATTACACCAGTGTGAGTTGTTAAGGGTTAATACATTATGCAAAAAGTCTATTCTACCCAGAATGCTCAATTGGCTGGGCAGCCTGCTCTAGGAAGAATTATAGTCGTTCCAAATTTTCAGAATTACTGAGGCCACTTGGGAACTTTCAGCGCTGCAGGCTTCAATGTTCAGCGTTCCCCACGTGTGCCTCAACACAACTCTGTCTCTGAACTGTGCAGGTAATTCTTTTGACCCCAGGGCTTGGGCTTGGTCATTGTCAGCTGTAGGACTTTCTGCAGACCGGCATGTGCCTTTCTTAATCCTGAATAGTACAATCAACTGAACTGACCACAGGAGGTGACGCCAGACATTTCAAAGATGACCAATAGAATGAAATGCACCTGAGTCAGATTTTAAGTGTCAGAGCAAAGGGTCGGAATATTTGGGTCAAAGTGATACTGCATTTTTTTTTTTTTAAATTTGCAAAAGTCCTGTTTTCGCTTTGTTATTAATGGGGCATCGAGTGTCGCTTGATGTGTGGGGAAAAAATGAATGCAAGTGATTTTAGCTCTAAGATGCAACCGCTGTGAAGCTGAAAATGACAAGGTAGGTGTGCCTGGCACCAAATGGGCGCTAGTGGTGGGGTCCAACCTTGAAGTTTAGGGCTGCTTGGTTAATCGACGATCAAATTAAAGTCCGGTCCCCCCCTTGGAGGTGAGCAGTTAACATGATTAGCAAAAATCTAATAGAAACGTTACGGTCCCCCCAGAAGCTTCGGCCACTGGGCTATAATATAAAATGTGAAAAAAAAGTGAAGGGGTCTGAATACGTTCTGAACTTTAAGAACGGCAGCACCTTGCAAACCAAGTGAACAGATTAACAGGTGTCAACGGTGGTAAAGCAATCACAAAGGTTTCTCTAATAACCAATTAGCATTTAAAATGATTAAGGATGAGCTAAGGGAGCTGACCATTAGGACACTGAAGATGGGGCTTTGCAGCCATATGTGAATAATAAATTAAGAATGAGTCATTTATCCAAAGTAACTTACAAAAACAATGTAATCAAGTGAACATCAGGCTGGGGGACGGTTTAGGAATAACTTTACAGGACAAGGGTACAAAATTGACCGTCTTAATGGAAGAGCTTTTAACCTCCTTATAGCGTTAGACCCAAGCATCACTCAGGCTGTAAAAACAGCGTTAAAAGCGTTAGTTAGTGTCTCTCGGGCAACTGTATAGAGGCGTCACGTGTAAGTGTTAGACTCGGGCTGTAAAAGTGCTAACAGCGCTACTCCCAAGTTTCACTCAAATAACGGTAGAGACGCGTCTTACACAAGCATCAGGCCGGAGTGTTACTAGGGTGACGGTGTAGACGCATCTTCTCCAGGCCTCATAACGGCATCTCATAAGAAAACATTTTTCAACAGCCCAGGTGTTGCATGCTCTTGCCAGTGATGTTGAGGAGCCTCTCATTGGCAGCGACGACGATGTGAATCTGAAACGGACAGCGAAACCAAAAGTGATTCTGATGAATCCGAAAGCGATGCTCGCGTTTGGATTGCTGTTGACCCTGCTTCAAATAAACAAACACCACCTTGTTTTGATGTTGTGTGGTGGCCTGGAATAACAGTGAACATTGACAGCCAAAAGTTATTTCTTGATCGTGACGTGATTAAAAGAAATGTTGTTGAGACGAGCCGTTATGCTGAACAGTGTTTGGTAACTGAACGTACACCTAAGCAATTTTCCCGTTCAAAGATATACCACACAAGACATTTTGACAGTATATACGGTATTAGCATCATCAAGCCAAAAAATGTAATGCTAAGAAGGTTAACAAAATGCAAGCGAGGTACAAGCCCTTAAGCTCATGTGACATTAGTCGCGTTTCAGTCGTAGCCTTCGTTTACATAACTTAGCCAGTCAGTGCCGCACTCCTGTGAAGTCAAATGTCTAACGTGACATACCCAATGACTGACCAAGATAAATTCAGGGGGCGTGGTCTTTGTGTGCGCGAGTTGAGAACCAATGAGCACTCAGCTGGCAGTACAATGCATAGAATCTAGTGACAAAGAATAAGGAACATGCATGCTTTATACCTCAGATGATCTATCTGCCTGCCTGTCTATCATATTGTACCTTTCATTTACATTTAATTATTTGGCTGACGTCTTTATTCAAGGTGACTTGCAACATTTATGATACAATTAGTTACATTTCTTTTGGTTTTCCAATTGGAGCCCAGGCACGATGATCCATTCTGGCACTCTGCACATATGGGATGAGGGTAAGACTCTGCAAAGAGCTGCTTGACTCTTTTGAGGAGTTGATGGAGAATCTCGAGGCTGTGATCTGGAGTGCTGCTTGGCAGGGTAGGAAACAGCACACACAATGCCCGTTGATGTGCTTTTACCACCAGCAGCAGAAACGACAAGCTGGTAGTGGTCACTAGGGCAGCAGCTTTGAAGGGAGGACTATGTAATGGTGCTGCCAAGCTGCATCAGCCAGGGATGAGACACCCATTAAACGAGCTGGCTTTTTATCACAAGTGGCCTATAAAAACGGCAAGACTGCAGAGTTTCAAAAGGAATTCTATTGAGCAGACCTACGATAGCAAACAGCCATGTACGGAACAGAAGGTTCCATATTTGCACTCAGCACAGGCATTAAAATGATAAACAAAAGATATCGCTTTCTCTCAAAAACATGAAAATTTCTGGGTGTCCAGACTTTTGGCTGGTACTGTATCCATCTTTATTTTTGAGATTGGACTGTGGTGATTTGTTTTGTGAATGGCAAAATAACAAAATACTGTACAATTTAATGTAACAATGTTGTACAAAAAACATTATGGGAAAAACACTGGCACCATAAGTTGACGAAGTAGAATTATGGGGCTGTGCAGTTAGAACAGAACAGTTAATTATGAAAAAGTATACCTGTTCTAATAACAAAAAACAACGGCCGAGTACATAAGTGTTATCTGAGGTAGAACTGAGGATCTCCCAGGACTGACCACCATACAACTACAGTAGGTGTCAGCAGTCCCTGTGAGATGCGTACCGAGTGTGGAGATCGCGGGCTTCAGGCAGGTTTTGCAAGATGAATTTGAGAAAACGTCTCTTTATATACAATACATTACGTACTAAGTTGCCGCGACTTTAGCTTACGTGTAACATGCCACTGGTCTCGTTTTTCATTGTTCTATGCGGGTAGGCTACACTGACGTTGTGGATAGTTGCCATTACATCGACGCAGCGATGGGGGTTCCCGTCGGTGGACCTCATTTTTGGTGCCATTTTAAGCAGCTGTAATAGATAAGCCGCTCCAGTTATTCAGGGCACTCGAAACCGATACGGCTAAAAAACGAACACGCAGCCGAGTGAACGAGCTTCTCGTAACTTACTTAAAAAGAAAACGAAACGAGGTTCAGCCAAACTTCAATACATCGAATACTGCCGAGTTTACCTTACTAGCCTAGTCCTAGAAAGTTGCCAGAGACAACAAAACACGTTGTAACATTCGTCTCTTCTGGGCACGTGCTTACTTCGCCGCACTCAAGGAGAGCACCTGCTCGCACCCTTCTTCGCCGCTCCTCCCAACTTCAAATCCTTCAGCTCCGTGCCGTCCCCCTTTCCCTTTTGTTCCCGATTAAGTTGCGGAGCAGCGACCCGTGGGTTGTCGATTACGTCACTCCACAAAATTCAATTGGATGGCCTGTCAGGACGGTTGGGCGGTTGCGACTTGTGATTGGCTACTGTTGATGTCTGTCTGGAAGCGGGCGGTGCTTACTGTCGCAGGTTGGATGCTCTGCAGTGAGCGGAGCGCGAGAGAGGCGCAAGGTGGTGAAGTGGTGGCGGCGTTAGTTTTTTTTTTTTTCTTCTCACGATCTTTTGATCTATGCATGACTGTTCGAGAACGCTGCTAAGTGGAGGTTATTTGCAAAGGGTATTCGGCGAGTTTGTTTAATTTGTATTTTTTGATTTTTGGACTGGATTTTTGAGTATCGCCTCACGATGGGACGAAGCCGGGCGTCGCTTTAGCTTCTACTATTTGGGATTCATCTAGAGACAACACAGATGGTCGCTTTGTCCCTTCGCCTCGCGCCTCTAATGCCCTAAAGCGACCCGACTTGAAAGCCCCTACAATTACTCCGTCTCGTACCATGGACATCACTTTCTCCGAGTTGATGAGGAACTTCTTGGAGTGCCCTCTGGTAACTTGGGTGAGTTGTTCGGGGGGTCCAAAACAAAACGGGGGGGGGGGGGGGTGTTAATTGTTAGGCGCACCTGAGCGTCTTCGTCGATGGGTTCTGCGCACTTTGGCGTGTGTTCGCGCGATGTTCTCATGATCGATTTCTACCCCCGAGGACAGTCGCGTTGGCGGTTTGTGTGTCAGATTAACGACCGCGTCCGTACGCGCCCCTTTCTCGCATGCCGCGCTTACTCGCCTCGCCTCACCTCTCCTCTCACATATGCACGCTTAACTTTAACGCACTGCGATCGGTCCCATCGGTAGCTGCATTGGCGTTCGGTTCACTCAGTAAATCTTTCTAAATAAAATCAAGGTCGGTTGAGGATTGATTTACACGCCCCCCAAAAAAACGCGTGCACTTTCATTAGTTTTTAATCGCGTGAAAGCCGCGCATCATTACATCAATCAAGCCTGTGCATTGTGATCTGTGGTCTTCGCAGCGGCTGGCGGCTTTTCAGACATCCTGTTCTTTTTATATATATATATAAATATATATATAATTTTGCAGACATCGCGTTTTGATCACCCTTCCATGGACTGGCGGCCCGCCCGGAGCTTGTTCCCGTCACAAGCCTGATTTGAAGTGAGCAGTTTTAAGAATGTTGTGTTATGTACACCCGCCAAGATGCGGTTTTGCAAGATGAATTGCCTCGTGAAATAAAAAAAAAGTTTGTGTCTGGCAGCAGTTTGCCAAAGTTTTAAAGTAAAAGTACAGTATATCCGTATCAATCACACATCCAGCACAAGGGTTTATAGAATGCCATTAAAGATAAGCAGACTTCTAGACTGTCCAATATGCATCTGCTGTGTTCTTCTGTAAAAGCATAGCGTTGTGGTGCAGGCAGCAAGATGTAGGACTTGAATGGTGTGCCAGTTCAACAGAAGATCCATTGCCACACATACTTAGGCTGG
Organism: Polypterus bichir lapradei; assembly: GCA_026402145.1. Classification (NCBI taxonomy): domain Eukaryota; kingdom Metazoa; phylum Chordata; class Cladistia; order Polypteriformes; family Polypteridae; genus Polypterus; species Polypterus bichir. The sequence goes on along the minus strand of JANRMT010062797.1, from coordinate 21,768,046 downwards.
CTCATATTGGTCCATTTTAGGTTAATCAGACAACTTAATAGCTTGTGTGTATCTTGTGGGAGAGAAAAAAAAATTAGACCGTGACATACAGTGAACGGAGAAGATTAGGAACACCTCTAGGGTTCAGATGCCTCGAGACAAGAAGGGCACCAGTGCCACTCCGCATAGATTTCAAATTCACAATCCATTACCACACACACCCAGGTCTGCGCATAGTGGACCATCTTAGAATCATCAGAGAACCTAACGGAATGTCTTGTGTCTGGCCTGCGAGAGAACAGAGACTCTGGGGGAAAGCCACGCAAACACAACAAATAGAGGAGACGAGGAGTCAATCTAAGGTTCAGATGCTTCTTAATGGAGTGAAAGCCACACACCCTTGCATCAATCAAGCCTGCATGTTGTGATTTGTTGTCTTTGCAGCGGCTGGAGGCTTTTCTGGCAGCATGTTCTGCCCCCACCACCTCCACACGTGTGAAGAACACCCTGCGATGGACTGGCGTCCCGTCCCGCCTGGGGCCGTTTCCTATCACAACAATGACATGAAGGGAGAGTTTTGAGAATGTTGTGTTAGGGACCCCTGCCAAGTTGTGGTTTTGCAAAACGCATGACTTCTTTAAATTAAAAGAATGTAGTTTGATGTATTTGCTGCCATTTCACCACAGTTTTTAAACAGAAGTACATTTTATAGGTAACATTCACACGCATTTTATTTATGTATTCAGCACAAGGGTAATGATGAATACAAAATGCCGTTTTAAATGGTTGCTTGTTTCAGTATAAACACACTTTTAGACTGTCTTCATGCCCATCCTCGCAAAATGTGTTGTGTTCATCACTAAAAGCCTCCGTCCATCCCTTCAGCGTGTGATTGGATCAGGGAGTCAAGCAGGCTTTCCAAGACATGTTTTGTCTCCTATACACAAGACAACACAATGTCTTAAAATACCCATCTTGTCATTCACTTTGCCATTTATTTGCTTAGCAGATACTTTTATCCAAAGTGACTTACAAAAACGGACTGTGTAATCAAGCGAACATCAGCCAGGGGACAGTTTAGGAACAAGTGTTACAGGGCAAGGGTACATAATTCCCCATCACAAGGGAAGAGTTTTAACAGAAGGCAAGCAGTTACAATTCCTTAAGCTCATGTGACTTTAGGCCAGGGGTCGCCAGCTCCTGTCCTGGTGGGCCGCAGTGGCTGCAGGTTTTCATTCTCACCGTTTTCTTAATCATTGACCTATTTGTACTGCTAATGAACATCTTTTGAATTAATTTTAATTGACTTCCTCTTGAAGACTCGGACCCCTTCTTTGTTTCTTTTTCCTTAATTAGCAGCCAAATAATAATGAGATCCAAAATGAGCCAAAATAGGACCAGCAAACTGTGACCATCATAGAATATCTGAAAATAAAAAAAGGTGAAGGTCTCAGGAATGTTGAGCTGCTCAGGTCCACAAAACATTTGAACAGAAAAGAGAAAATCAACAATTTGGAAAATGTCTGCTATTGGACAACGAGAGCAGCAACAAGCCATGGAATTAAAGAACAGGTTTAATGAATGACAAGAATCAACACCTCATTAAGTAAGTCTTTACATTTAAATAGCGCTTTCCTCACTACTCAAAGCGCTCAGCAATTGCAGGTTAAGGGTCTTGCTCAAGGCCCAACAGAGCAGAGTCCCTTTTGGCATTTAAGGGATTCGAACCAGCAAGCTTCTGATTGCCAGTGCAGATCCCTGTCCTCGGAGCCACCACTCCGCCTAACATTGAGCAGCTGGTTGGAGTGAAATTGGTTGGAGTTTGAGGCCCTGACTTAGCCGGTCTTCTGGTGGCTCCCTCACTTCACATTTCATTTCTGTTTGGATGCCATTTAAGGAAAGAAATGAAGCAACTCAGAGGAACGATGAAGAAATTCAGGGGAACAAATCTTAAAAAAAACAAGTCCATTAAAATGAATTCACAAGAAGTTAATTAGCAGCACAAACCGAGCACTCTTTAAAAAAGGGTCAGCTTGAAAACCTGCAGCCGCAACTGCGGCCCACCAGTGCTGGAGTTGGGGACCCCTGGGCTAGGATAATATCAAACAGGTTGGAGGGGCGGGGTCTTTGTGTGTTAGAGTTGAGAGCCAATGAGCATTCAGCTGGCCGTACAAAGCACAGAATGTAGCGTATGAGGAATAAGGAACACGCATGTTTTATACCTCAGATTATCGTATCTATCTATCTATCTATCTATCTATTAAATAGTGCCTTTCATATCTATCTATCTATCATATAGTGCCTTTCATATCTATCTATCTATCTATCTATCATATAGTGCCTTTCATATCCATCTATCTATCATATAGTGCCTTTCATATCTATCTATCTATCTATCTAT
>JANRMT010062797.1:21717377-21760666 GCA_026402145.1 Polypterus bichir lapradei | reverse complement strand
GGCAGGCTCATTCCTTACACCTTACTTACAAAAGTTAAGCAGGTTTCATTTCGAAATTCTACGCGTAACGGTCATAACGGTCAACAATGTCCGCCATGTTGAACTTTCTTATTCATGGCCCCAACTTCACGAAATTTGGTAGGCAGCTTCCCTGCGGTAACCGAAACCAATGTACATACTTATTTCGGTGGTATGACACCACTGTCAGCCGCCATATTGAACTTTCCAACGTCACTAATTCTCCAACTTCCTGTGTAGGTAGAAGGCTGAAATTTGGCAGGCTCATTCCTTACAGCTTACTTACAAAAGTTAAACAGGTTTCATTTCGAAATTCTACACGTAACGGTCATAACGGTCGATAATGGTCGACAACGTCCGCCATGTTGAATTTTCTTATTTATGGCCCCATCTTCACGAAATTTGGTAGGCGGATTCCCTGCGCTAACCGAAACCGATGTATGTACTTATTTCGATGGTATGACGCCACTGTCGGCCGCCATATTGAACTTTCCAATGTCACTAATTTTCACAATGTCCGCCATGTTGAACTTTCTTATTTATGGCCCCATCTTCACGAAATTTGGTAGGTGGCTTCCCTGCGCTAACCAAAACCGATGTACGTACTTATTTCAGTGGTATGATGCCATTGTCGGCCGCCATATTGAAGTTTCCAACGTCACTAATTCTCCAACTTCCCGTGTAGGTAGAAGGCTGAAATTTGGCAGGCTCATTCCTTACAGCTTACTTACAAAAGTTAAGCAGGTTTCATTTCAAAATTCTACGCGTAACGGTCAACAACGTCCACCATGTTGAACTTTCTTATTCATAGGTAGAAGGCTGAAATTTGGTACTTATTTCAGTGATATGATGCCACTGTCGGCTGCCATATTGAACTTTTCAACGGTCTTTGTTACTTATGGGCCCATCTTCAAGAAATTTGGTACGCGGGTTCCCAACGCTAACTGAATCCTACTTACGTACATATATACGTCCATAGCCTGCAGCTCGGTCACCGTGTGAGGCGGCGTTGGGTCCCCCATCCCAACGCCTCCCACGTTGTTGGCTGCCTGCCTATATAAGGCCGTCTGTCGCTCCAGTCTCTACATTCCCTTCCTTGCTTCACCACGGTATTCACGTCTCCCTGCTGATAACTACAGCCTTTTTATTTAATCCACGGCTTCTCCGCTGTTTTATTGTTCATTTATTACGATTATAGTTATTGTATAGGTATTTTAGACTTACTTTACATTGTTCAGGTACCCATTTCCTTTATCATTCAAACCGTACCCCCATTAACATGTCTATCGAGGTAATCACCATCGATCAAAGAACTGTCACTTACCAAGTGGTTTCCATGCCCGGAGATGGCACCTGCCTTTCCATTCTCTTTGTTACATATTGCACGGCCATATCAGGCTCACTATTGATATCCGGAGGAACATTGTGTCTTATGTATTGAATGACTGGGACAGGTTCAAGGTGTGGACTGATGACAGTACAGGAGATAATTATACTACACAGGAGCACTAGAAGAGTGAAATGCTTAAGTGTACCGAAATGGCCAAATATTTTACACCTTTGGACAACCGCCAATGCCTCTTAAACATCTTAGCTTCACAGGTGACGATTTCAGTAGTGGACACTTTGATGTTTAGAAATGTTTAAACTCTCAAAAGCTGGATGTGAAGTTATCAATGAAACTGGTTGTATACTTACAACGCTTGACAGATGCCGAATGTCTCTTCAACACAAGTCCTACAAATACTGTCGTAACTGAAACAAACCATGAAACTCAAACAGATTATGACAGCAGCAATCCAAGCTGTGAGATTTGAAACAAGATTACTGTTCACATGGCCAACTGTACGTTGCATGCTCAAGAGTAAGCTCAGCGCACAGCTACAGCTTGGTCATATTACAACTGGAGGGCCGAACTGACAACGTGGCATACAAAGAGATCTTTAACAAATAATTATTGGTATATTTTCCCTCAGTTTAAAAAGGTTTAATTTTCTTTTTAATAAAAATTTTAAGGCAGTACTTCACCGCTGCGAAGCGCGGGTATTTTGCTAGTCTATCATATAGTGCCTTTCATATCTATCTATCTATCTATCTATCTATCTATCTATCTATCTATCTATCTATCTATCTATCTATTAAATAGTGCCTTTCATATCTATCTATCTATCATATAGTGCCTTTCATATCTATCTATCTATCATATAGTGCCTTTCATATCCATCTATCTATCTATCATATAGTGCCTTTCATATCTATCTATCATATAGTGCCTTTCATATCTATCTATCTATCTATCTATCTATCTATCTATCATATAGTGCCTTTCATATCCATCTATCTATCTATCTATCATATAGTGCCTTTCATATCCATCTATCTATCTATCTATCATATAGTGCCTTTCATATCTATCTATCTATCTATCTATCTATTAAATAGTGCCTTTCATATCTATCTATCTATCTATCTATCTATCTATCTATCTATCTATCTATCTATCTATCTATCTATCATATAGTGCCTTTCATATCCATCTATCTATCTATCATATAGTGCCTTTCATATCTATCTATCATATAGTGCCTTTCATATCTATCTATCTATCTATCTATCTATCTATTAAATAGTGCCTTTCATATCTATCTATCTATCTATCTATCTATCATATAGTGCCTCTCATATCCATCTATCTATCTATCATATAGTGCCTTTCATATCTATCTATCTATTAAATAGTGCCTTACATATCTATCTATCTATCATATAGTGCCTTTCATATCTATCTATCTATTATATAGCGCCTTACATATCTATCTATCTATCTATCTATCTATCTATCTATCTATCTATCTATCTATCTATCTATCTATCTATCTATTAAATAGTGCCTTTCATATCTATCTATCTATCATATAGTGCCTTTCATATCTATCTGTCTGTCTGCAACACGGACTGCGATTTTCAGTTGTGTCACTTGAAATGGTGCAGTGATGAGATCAGTGACTGTAGTCGGCAGGTCTGACTTACCCCAAAACAAGAAGGTATGTAATGTGACATCGGCTTTAGTTACAAGAATCCATCTCGGCCCTAATGAGTTAGACAGAAATTTATCAAACATGAGAGAGCCTTTAAACACTTCTTAAACACTTTGAGGGTGTCAGAATTCCGAATGGAGGTGGGCAGCTTGTTCCACCAGCTAGGACTACACATGAAAAGAGTCCAGACTGGGACTTGGTGCCATCAGCAGACCTGAGTGGTTGAGAAGGAGCATAGAACCTCACAAGTGTGTCCTTATGTGTGTCATTCTAAATTATTATTTTTTTTTCATTGTTATCTAAAGTGTTACTTTTTTACCAAGGTATTCTGGCTAATGTAAACTAAGGTTTATATTTACAAACAACTAAAGTACAGTTTATATTTAAATCTCATAGTAACATGAGTAATCAAGTTAGTATACATTTAATTTGTAGTTCAAAGATGACCGTCAAGGTGGAGGATGAGCTGTTTTTCTGGAGTTTGCATGTTCTTCCTACATCTGTGTGGGTCTTTCACCAGGCACCACCAGGGTCGATTGTGGGTGTGTGCCCTGAGATAGACTGGCATCCTGTCTAGGGCAGCTTCCTGCCTTGCAATCAGTTTTGCCGGTCTAGGCCCTTCCTGCTTGTGACCCAACAATGGACCAAGCGGGTTCATGCAGTTGATGGCTGAATGGATAGGATAACGTGCAAGTCTGATATGGGGAATACCAAAATCATGAACACAAGCACGAGTTCCCTTCATTTTCATTGTCAGTTTTAGTTTGTCACTCTTTCACAGAAGTTAATGTGCTCTGGGCTTCTTGACCTTCAAAATGGGTTCTGTTCTGTTTCATACACACACTTGTGAAATGTTTTTCTGTTCTTTCACAAGCTGTCCATCCATGTGTGTTTGTGTGTGGTCTTATCTTAATCCAATGCTTTGTGTGTGGTGCTGGCACATGATAGGGTTGTCATAGTCCACCTGTGGGTGCAAATGCCCTGCTAGTAGTTGGCACTGAGTTCTGTGCTGAAAACCTCCAATACGTCCTTTTCTACTGGGGCTTATCTCAACTCCTATAAAAGAGACCCAAGTTCTCCAACTGGCACATCCATCTGTAAAGAAAAATGAAACAGAATGGTGTGCCAGTTCAACGCAAGATGCATTACCACATGTACCCTGGCCTTCTCATATTAGGCCGTTTTGGGGACATCCGAAAATGTTAACAGCTTGTGCTTGACCTGTAGGAGTAGAGAGACTTGTGGATTTGGGTGGGGTGGAATCCACAAAAACACGGCCAATACAGGAGTCAAAGAATCAATCCAGAGTTCAGATGTCTTGAGATCGGAAGGTTGCCATCAGTGCCGTTCCACATTTCACAAAAACTATCCATCCGTGCATTGTTCAAACCTTCTCAAGTTCAGAGTCGAGGTGGGAGTCAACCCTGGACGGTATCCTCGTACGTGATAGGGCACATTCATGTGTATAAGGTGCCAAGTTAAAGATGCCTATCAGCATGGCATGTAGATCACTGGAATGTGGAAGGAAAGCGGAAAAAATGTGTAAACCTCAGGTGGACAATGCTAGGCTGTGGAATTCGAAGCCAACTCTAGTGGTGTGCTGCCATGCCTCTTGGTTTGACAGCCTGCCAAGTGTAAGTTACTTCCTCGCATTCTAATCTGTTTTAGTCTCCTTTACTCACTCACGCTCTGCTGCTTCTTCTCACGTACGATGCACAGGACCTCAGTGGCCTTAACCTTCAATTGCTCCAGGGGAGCTGTACAATGGCTGACCCTGTGCTCTGACCCCAAAGGGTATGCGAAAAAACCAAGTAATTTCCTCTGGGGGTTAATAAAAAAAAAAAAAATAATAATAAAAAAATATTTGTGTTCATTCTGGGGAATTTGGGGGCCAGGACAACACCTTGAACTCTTCATTATGTTCCTTAAACCTTTCCTGAACAATTTGTGCGGTGTGGCAGGGCACATTTATCCTGCTGAAAGATGCCACTTCATCAGCAAATACCGTTATCCTTGTATGTAGTGATGTTTAATGTAAAGCATACCCCCTAACCAGTGCCCCCATGAATGCCAGAACTCAAGGTTTACCCAGCAGAACAGTGCCCAAAATATCACCTTCTCTCCTCTGACTTGTTGTTTTCCCACAGTGCATCTTGGTACCATCTCTTCCCCAGGGAAATGACACACATGTACCTGGACATCCATCCACACGATACAACAGAAAACAAGATTCATTGGACCAGGTAACAATCTTCTCTTGACCCAAGGTCCATTTTTGATACTTAAATGCCCTTTTTGACGTTAGATAGAGCTAACATGGGCGCTCTCACTGCCCTGTGGATACAAAGTCCCATGTGCATCATGGTTCAATGCACTATGTCGTGACACATTACTCCCGTAACCCTCCAAATGGGGTAACCTTTGTTGACCGCTCAAATTGATGGATTTAGAATGCCAACCACCATGTTGCCAGTTCATGTTTTTTTTTTCTTTCTCAGACTACTAATAGGCAGTACTAATGCTAAAAGTCTTGCCGTTTTGGAAATGCTCTGACCATAATGATTTGGTCGTCTAGTTCTTTACACCTGCTGATATCTTCTGCATTGAATATGTCGACCATGAGGACCTGATGTCAGCTTACTGTCTAATTCAGTATATCCCTGACATTGACATACGTTGTTGTTATGAGACAGTCAAAGCCATTCAATTCACATGGGAGTGTCCATAAAGTGGAACAGCTAGATTACGCAAGTGTGTGTGTGTGTGTGTATATATATATACTGTATATTTAAAATATTAAGGTTTTGCTGTATACTGGTACTGAAAAAGTATTGAAAACGCCCAGCTTTTAAATTAGCATTTCTTTAATTTCAGTCTTCTACATGGGGTTGATGTGCTTCATGAAACTTCTCCAAACAGCTCGGTCCTGCACCTCCACGCCAGTCAAGCCCTTTTTCCCTCAGATCATCTTTTACAGTATCCACCCCCCTCTGCTTTGGCCTTCCGTGTTTTCTCTAACCCTGCACTGTTCTTTTCTCATCACTCTTTTACCTGCATATTCATGTCCTCTCCTCATCACATGTCCACTTCAATCTACTTCCCTTTATTTTTTTAGATATCTTTCCAACTTTTGTTGTACCTTCTGAATGTCTCATTTCTTATTTTGTTCTTTTAGTATCTCCATACATTCATCTCCACATTCTGATTTCTGCCACGTTCAACTTATTTTCCTGCGCTTCCTTTACTGCCCACATCTCAGCTCCATACATCATTGCAAGCCTCACCACTGTCTTAAAATCTATACCTTTTAACCTTTACCTTAATTCTTCAAGCACACAATACTCCCGATACCTTCTTCCAATCGTTCCATCCGCTTAGCACTCTGTTGATTATCTCTGTGTCTAGTTTTCCATCTTGGGCTTCCACTGATCTGAGATATTTAAACTTACCCACTCTTTGCAATGGCTCTCCCTGCATGTGAACTTCTTAATCCTTACCATCATTAAACCTCAGATATTCTGTCTTCTTCCTATTTATCTTCAATCCTCTATCTGCCAATGTCCTTCTCCATCCTTCCAACGTCCTGTCCAATTCCTGCACCAGGGGGATTGCTCTTTTATCACACGACTCAACAAATCCATAACCAGATCAAAGAGGTAAAGACTTTGAAGAAGATCCAGGTGCAGGCCTACTATAATTGGGGTCTTGTCTGTTATCCCAACACTTTCTTTAATTTCAGTACCAGAAGTAAATGATAGTTTCCAAACATCTTGTGCTCAGTCATTTATTAGCGCAATTGGAACTTCAAGTCGTCCTAACCATCCTGCTCTTTGATTGTTATATTGAATAACGTGCAGTGAATTCACTTGACTTGAGCATTCCTAGTTTTCATCCTCTTTCTCTGAACGTTTAGCGTTCGTTTGCTCAGAGGTTGATGCGCTTCGTGCTTCCTGAGCAGCTCTTCTTTTCTCCACCCTAGCGGCCCGCTTCTTCTCTTCTTTCTTCGGCATCTTTTTCGCTTTAAAACTGATTAAGTCAGTGTTTGTGTTGCAATTACTTAGTACGTTTTCTTTAATTTTTCACTTAAGCTGGCACTTCAGTCTTCAATTTGCCTCAAGATTGAATTAAGATATGAAGAGTTAGGGGAAGTGACGGCGAAGTAGTAGGGATGAGAACGGCACTTGTACGCATGTGCTGTGTGGCCGCCATGCTGGCCGCTCCCAAGAGTTGATTCTACAATAAAATAAAATAAAAATAAAAAGAGGAATAACCTTGGAGGTCAGTCACCACCCCGAAAGTGGATAGTAGACGTCACGTAGTATATATGTACCAAATTTCAGGTCAATAGGTCAAACGGTTTGTGAGCTAAAATCCTCGACAGACAAACGTACAGCCACGGTAGTGTATTATATAGAAAGATATGTATGTCATTGAGCCCAAATTATCAAGGGGACTCTCTAACCCTCGGTCTTAAGATGTATATATTTATATAAATGCCCTGGACTCTTGGAAGAGTGAACCCCAACCCCCACCTATTCCTGATAATGACTTGCAGAGGTGTGCATGGCAGCGGCTCGGGGGAAATGTATCAGATTTTTGCCTTGAAACCATTCTGGTCCAGCTACTGAGGTCTGAAAGCTTGTACTGATACTAAAGTCATATTTTTGGTATCGATCCACACTGATATATAAAGTACTAGCCTTTTACGCCGGCTCTGCCCACGTAGTAATGTAACAGGACAAACTTTAAAAATCAATAAATCATTGCTAGCTAAGCGGAGGCAAGTTACGCTGCAAAACGCAGAGATAGACCGACTCCCCACTCCTGACGTCACGCTTCCCCTTCCCCTCAGCCCATAGCCTCTGTGTCGGACTAGCGCAAATATATCACTCCTGCAAGCGAACTATGATCATTAGCGCGATGAGAGAAGTCGCAAACTCAATCGGAATGTTCAAGCAAATTCTAGAACAAAACCCGATCTAAATCCGTGAAGTCGTTCTCTCGTTCGCTAGCTAAGCGGATGTAAGATACGCACCGAGCGTGAGTGAGGAGGGCCCTGCTCCCCTCCCCTCGGCCTGCTGCATCTCTCTCGGATTCACGCAAATAAATCGGTTCCACAAGCGAACTATGATTCTTAGCGTGATGAGAGAAGTCACAAAAGCAACCGGAGTGTTCAAACAAATTATAGAAAAAAACCCGATCTAAATCCATTAAGTAGTTTTCTCATGAAAAGCAGATGGACAGACAGACGGACATTGGATTTTATATGAATAGAAATACACGATCGTTTGTGTGTGTGTGTGTATGTCTGTCCATACCGTTGAGCCTAACTCCGCCACATTTTGTCCTAATTCCCCATCTCTACAGTGGAAGTCCTCAGGCTGTTTTTCTTTCCAGACTTGTCCCATTAGGGAACTTTATTTAGTGACCACACCTGTACTTTGTTAGGGAAGTGCCTCAGGAGGTATTTTTGGAACTTGGCACAGGTTTGCAAAGTTGCTCGCCATGCTGGGTTTAGTTTGTGTAATTTTGGTTTGGGGCTACAATTTTTTTTTCCACCTGGGGAATTTGTTTAGTGACCGTACCTGCACTTAATTCTAGCTCAGGCAGTGCTGGCTACTCTTGCTTGTCCACATCAATACTGACTGGACATGTGATCTAAAACCAGGATGCTGGATCCATAAGGTAGCAGTGCCATTCAATGTACCACCATGCTGCTCAAGAGTTTTAAATAGGGAATAGAAAAAACAATGTTTATACCTGCATGTGACCCCCACTGCTTAGAACTGCAGGACAATGTGACTTTTAAAATGCCCGCCCTGTATCACTGTCTGTGTGCATTCAGTCTGGGTGTTCTGCTTTGCCTTCCACATCCCATAGACATTCTATTTGATTAGCTACCCCCTCTCAATTAGTGGACTGGCACATGGGGCAGGGTTCGTTCCCACTTTGAGGACAGTGTCATTGCAGTATACTTCCATTCTCTGTGATTCTAAATTTGGTTCAGGCAGTTTTCAGTAAACAAGATGGATGGAGTTGTTGGGCTGAATGGCCCCTTCTCATCACAATTGGTCAAATGTTCTAATATGTCCCCTCCTTTCATTTGAAACTTTATCCGTTCACGCTTTAGCTTTTTCATGCCTTCCATGCTTTTGTAACGGGTTCTACTGGCGCTCACACACTATAATTTGTCTCTCTCACACACCCTGTCTGCATTCTAAGCCCACACACTTGCAGGTATGTTCTCTTCCTCTTGCCCACCCCACGTTATTGTTCTTTCTTTGGAGCCACTCAATCCCCCAGAGGCCTTTAGCTACTTGAGCACAATGCGGCAACTGCTTTTCATTAAACTTTAATATTGTGCATTGGACCTTCTCTTATTTAGGCCTGACAATTTATATCCCTTTTGATCATAGTCATTCTGAGAGGCCCCAGGAAAGGTGTTATGTGAAGTACAGTGCATCATGGGAGACTTGGGCGATGATGTTTTTAAAAAAAACACTGCTATTTGACATCGGAAGGCTGTGTCTTCTCTCATCATTATGCTAAGGAGCTCTGGACAAGTCCAAAGCTATTAAATGAGTCTCTTTCGGCTCCACATTATAAGCGTTTTTATTTCTAATGCTGTGACGTTGTGACTGCAGTGGCTTTGTATTCGTAACAGATCCATTCCTCTATGTGTGCAATTAAGCACAATTATGTGTATAATTATATGTTTGTCTTGAAGTTATTTAGTGTTTGAATTGTTCCTAACTCTTCGGTTTTGCTGGGCTGCAGAGACATAACTAAGGTACTTCTGATCTTTGGAACGGAGAGTGAACCAGGGCATGAAACTCAACTCCTACAGCTTAGCGTCATAATTCACATCTCATACAGGCATGTGCACTCACATTTTGAATAATTGGGTTGCTTCAACTCACTAAACAAATGTTGTAAAAACGTAGCCCCTCTATCTTCAATTTATTTAATTATGCCTCCTACCACACCCACACGTCAAACTGAAACTGATCTTCATCTGCTCCCGTAATGCACGTGGTGGTCTGAGACGGTTGAGCTTAAATGGAACAAATTCTCTGTGGTATTGAGTTGGGGAGCACGCATGTCCCATACCCACATCCTCTCTTGTCTTCACCAAGCACTTGTACTGCAATTTTTTTTTTTTTTTAAAAAGGATGGTATATGAATGACTGTTACCAAAGTCAAAGCCTTATGAGAGTCTTTTTATTTATTTTTTTTAAATACACTTAAATTCAGAGGAAGTTGTGATGTCATGAAATCGACTGCCTTTCTACGTTCAGGAGTAACACCTCAGATAAATCTTACAGCCACCCTGTAGGCTGTGCTTCACCATTATTTCTGAATTAGACAGGAAGTTGATTAGCTTGGATTATCGATCTACTAAGCCACTCAGGTGATATTTGAGGTAGTATGTCGGCACAGCGATTAATGCTGCTGCCTAGTGAATCCAGGTTTGAGTTAGGTCTATGTTGGGAAAGGGTTAACTGGGTCCCTGCAGTGACAACACCCTTATCTGTGAAAAATCTGACTTGCCTGCATCTTTTCACTCTGTACACCTCCGACCATAAATATAACAGCAGATCAGGTCACTGGCAGACATTCACCGATGATTCTGCACTTATGGGGTGTATTGATGAGGAGGTAGAGACAGGGGAGAGGAGACTTTGAAATTGTCCGCAACTTAACCTCAGAATTGGTTACTGACTTTCACCGTTCCAAAGAGCCTCTACGCCCGGTCACTGTTCAGAGAGTGAATATGTAGAGGTGGTCCACTCTTACATGTACTTGGGGGTCCACATCAATGACAGGTTGGACTGGCAGGCTTTTTTTTCTAAGGGATTGTGTAACTTTAATGTGGATGGTGACGTTCCTTCACATCTTCTATAACTCTGTCACGGTCAGTGTGATTTTTCTATGCTGTGGTGTGGTGGCCTGGTACCAACACTTCAAGAGAAGCCCACCAAATCAACAAGCTGATTAAGAAGACAGGATCAGTTATGAGGCACACTCTGGACCACCTGGGGGTAGAAGAGGAGGAGAGAATAAAAACAAAACAGAACGCCATTATGAACAGTGCTATACATCCTGTCCGTGACACTTACACTTAACTCTTTTACATGGAACTGGATTGTTAACCCTTATTACACTTGGAGAAATCAGTTTATTGATTTCTAAGAAACCTGATTAATGGAGGTAGATTTCTCCTTGAATAACTTCAACTGGAGGTTGATGATGTCTCTGATTTTAAGGTGAGGCAGGCAGAAGAGGTGGGTTCAGGAGGCCAGAATCTGGAAGTGATGTCATAGGTGTTTGTCTGTCAATCTTCTGCTCTGCAGAGGCAGAGAGAAGAAAGGCATTATGAGACACACCAAGCACACACCAAGGACAATTTAGGATCCGCAATGCACCTAACCTGCATGTCTTTGGACTGTGGGAGGAAACCCACACAGACACGGGGAGAACATGCAAACTCCACGCAGGGAGGACCCGGGAAACGAACCCAGGTCTCCTTATTGCAAGGCAGCACTGCTACCACTGCTCCACCGTGCTGCCCCCTGTTTAATTGTAACTAAAAATAAAAGCAAAATGGGTGTGCGACACACAACAGAAGACTCTGACACAAATATCGTCTGGCTGTGCTCTTGGCGATTTCTTTTTTCTTAGTTTTGTAGCTCTTAATGGACTCTGGTCCTGATCAGCAATCAGATGCCACCTTCCTGGCTTTATATGGCAGAATAGAGGTAGAGCTTGCACTGCATTTCATGGCTCTGTTATGGAAAAAAACAAGAAGATACCATTAAAGACAGCACCCCCTTCTGCCCTGGGGTGGTAGTGCTTAACCCTGAATGCCCATGCATGACACAGCACACATTGTACCTAACAAGTTCAAGTTTATTATCATGTAAGTACAGTACATTGCCATCCTCACTCATATCAGTCCACTCATTTTTTAACAAGTAGCATGAAATGCAAAGGGGACTTAAGGAGGGAAGCACGAGAGAATATTATTTTACAACATACAGAAAAGAACAATGTACTGTGTAATGATGAGGGAAAGTACAATATGTGTTTGTATTGCTCACAATGTGACTAGACCCCCCCCTCACAGGCCAACAGAGATCTGTAATCCAAGCCACCAGCCACCTCACCATTCTCCACGTAGCCCGACCCTTTCTGTGGCTCTAGGGAATCCAAAGCTCTGGGGAGATTTCAGGTCACAAGGCGCGTCTCTTTCATCTTTAATGATTTAGCACTCCAGCCTGACACTTGGCAGCTGATTTCCTCCCCCAAGAAAAGATTTCCTCCCAGGCATGCCAGTCAGTGTCTTGTGGGACTGTGGGCTGCAACTTCGTCCTGTTGGGGGGGTAGGGGAACGGGACGACAAGTCCTGTACGTCTGTCACCAGCCAGTTCATCTGTTAGCACACTCGAGTGAACTCAATTATGACAAACTAAGTGGCCCTGCTTTTGCTGGTGGGTTACAGGAACATTAAATCCACTTTCTCAGCTCCTGGATAGAGTAAGGCCTGTACAAGGAAATCTTTGTACATCTAACATGCAGTAGACCTCTCGAATTGGTGCTGCCGTTAACCTCATTTGTAGGTAGTAACAAGGAGAGACCAGCAGCATGTGGTGTCACCCTAATCAGCCCCAACACTAAAGACTGATTTATATTTCTACGTTGAACCTGACGCAACTTCCACAAAATGTGACTATGTGTCGTGTTAATGTGAACCCTACAAAGACCCCTACGACTCTGATGGACCTGTTTGCTAATTGCATATTTCTTAAAATGCGTTTCCATTCATCTTCTAATTTGGAAGTCAGTGAATGTATACTGCTCAAAAAATTAAAGGAACACTTTTTAATCAGAGTATAGCATCAAGTCATTGAAACTTCTGAGCTATTGATCTGGTCAGTTAAGTAGCAGAAGGGGTTGTTAATCAGTTTCAGCTGCTTTGGTGTTAATGAAATTAACAAGAGGGACACAAGAGGGGCAACAATGAGACCACCCCCAAAACAGGAATGGTTTAACAGGTGGAGGCCACTGACATTTTTCCCTCCTCATCTGTTTTTTCCCTCGTTTTCCATTTGGCTACGGTCAATGTGACTACTGGTAGCATGAGGTGATACTTGGACCCCACAAAGGTGGCACAGATAGTCCAACGTCCCCAGGACGCACATCAATACGTGCCATTGCCAGAAGGTTTGCTGTGTCTCTCAGCACAGTCTCAAAGGCATGGAGAAGATTCCAGGAGACAGGCAGTTACACTAGGAGAGCTGGACAGGGTTCTAGAAGGTCGTTAACCCATCAGCAGGACCAGTATCTGCTCCTATGGGCAAGGAGGAACAGGATGAGCACTGCCAGAGCCCTACAAAATGACCTCCAGTAGGCCACTGGCGTGAATGTCTCTGACCAAACAATCAGAAACAGACTTCATGAGGGTGGCCTGAGGGCCCAACATCCTCTAGTGGGCGCTGTGCTCACTGCCCGGCACCGTGGAGCTCGATTGGCATTTGCCATAGAATACCAGAATTGGCAGGTCCACCACAGGCACCCTGTGCTTTTCACAGATGAGAGCAGGTTCACCCTGAGCACATGTGACAGACATAAAAGGGTCTGGAGAAGATGTGGAGAACGTTATGCAGTCTGTAACATCGTTCAACATGACTGATTTGGTGGTGGGTCAGTGATGGTCTAGGGAGGCATGTCCATGGAGGGATGCACAGAGCTCTACAGGCTAGACAACAGCACCTTGACTGCTATTAGGTATCAGGATGAAATCCTTGGACCAGTTGTCAGACCCTATGTGTTTGCATCAATCAAAGCTCAAAACGTAGTATCCGCGAGAATTAAAAGATTTGTTGTTTGGTGAAAGTGAAATCCACATACGTGAGCAACAGAGACTCAAGTTTGCTGGCGCGAAGCACAGGCTTGAATTGGCGAGCGAATCCCTGTCGTCAGTATACATAATTTTTTTCCCCATTGAGATCTGATGTGTTTTCAAAGTGTTCCTTTAATTTTTTTGAGAAGTTTATTAAAAAATGGAAAACTGTGGCAGACAAATACCATTGTCTACAGATGAAAATATGCACCAGGAGGAATGGTGATCCTGGGAAGGCAATTTATTGGATCATTTGCTTTTCTTATGTGCTACAAACACCGCCAGGTAGCATTCAGGCATGTGCCTGTGGTGCGGTGTGACGCAGAAGTATAGATTGCTTTGAACGGCATAGCTTACGCGCATAGACTCGATGTAGAAATATAAATCAGCTTTCATCTTCGCCAGTGTGGATTTGATGGTTGCCCTGCGTAGGCCTTACTTTACCTTTCCAACCCTATCAAGCAAGGACACATCTTCATGCAAACTTGCTATAAAGTGCTGATAAACAACATACACACACACACACACACAACAAAAACATGTAAGTAGCTAAAAATAAAAGCAGCATAACTGGTTAGCAGTCGACAGGTAGGACAAACAAACAAGGCAACGACCGATCACTTGTCCATGGAGTGCAGACACAATCCCTGTGATTGTCAGCTTGACGCGGTGACAGAGCACCTGCTAAGAGAAGGTGACAGAGATAAAGCTGGAAAGCATCGGTGACATAAAAAACAAAGCACCAGGTAAGCGCCACTATCTCCGCACCTCATAGTACGCCATCACTTGTGTGTTTATAGATTCCTTTAAATGGTGGGTGGCATTCACAATCCTGGACTCCCAACAGGACGTTCATCTTCTCCAAAGGTGAATCTCAAAATGAAAGTTTTAGTATGAGAGGAATTCTGTTGTTTGGTACGTGAAATATGATCGAATATGACGAGGCCTCTTCTTAGATTTCATGTAATTTGTAGTCTTAAATCATATAATAGAGAAGGAAACGAAAAATGCTTAGAAAAATTCAAGGTAGCAAACATTTTATTGTAGTGCTTTCCGTCCATGCATTTTGTAGATCTGTAGAGGTTCATATCAAGGGTGAGGAGAGTGAAAGCCTGTTGTGTAGGAGCACAGAGCATTAAGGTAGTTACCAACTCTGGTCCATTTAATCAGGGGGTTTGCAGTCACCAGTAGATAACCCGCATGAGTGGTGCGTGGAATCAATGGCTTCTGGGAAAAGAACCTGTGTGGATAGACACTGATGATCCAAAACCTTGTGAGCACTCTCATATGAGGCGACCAGCTTAACAATGGTGCATGTCAAGGTCAGGGATATATGAGAAGGTAAGCTCACATTACATATTTGTAGTTGACGTGTTGAATGCAGAAGATATGGGCAGGTGTGAAGGCCTGATTGACTTTGATAAGAGCCAAGTTGTTATGGCTAGACCACTGCATTTCTGAAATGGTAAAGCTTGTTAATGTGCTCACATTCAGTGGTCCATGGAGGGAAAAACCACCAACCACCACCAGAATTTCAGACAGCTAAGATTCGTTGATGTGATTGATCAGTGAAGGTCATCCTTCCTAAAGGGCTACTGTGGCAGCAATGGTAGATAATTTTAATGATACTTATGGGAGTGTGTTACAACGCAAAGTGCATCAAACTCTGCTGCATGTAGAACCAGTCCGAGTGCCCATGAGAAACCTCCGGCCACTGTCTAAAATGCCTACAAAGTGCACGTGAGTATCAAAGTTGGATCTTGAATCAGTGGACGAAGGTCACATGGTCTGATGAATCCCATTTTGTCTCGCTTCTTCTGGAGATGGCAGCAGGATGCGTTGTTAGTAGAAGACAAGCTGATGGAGACAGTGTGATGCTATGGGTAAAGCTCTGCTGGATAGCCCTGGTACTGGGTGTTCATGTGGAGTTTAATTTGTGTACCACCTACCTAAACACTGCAGACCCCACCTTTCAGCAGGATGATGCACCCTATCTCACTGCATGAATAATTTGAGGGTCATGATGAAGAACCTTGCAACTTACAGGAGTTAGAGGATCTGCTGCTAATGTCCAGATATCACAGGACTCTGTGTGTGTGTGTGTGTTTGTATGTGAGAGAGACAGTAAGTGGGCCCTGCAGTGGACTGACACACCATCTAGGCTTAGTTCCTACTTTGCCCCCGATCCTACTGGAATAGGCTCCAGCCTCCTGTAACCAAGTTGCAATTTGGAGAATAAGATACATTTCAATGCTGAATGTGCCTTTTGCTTATCTATGATTCCTTAGCAGAGCCTGTATATAAAGCCGATTTCCTTTCATTCTAGTAAAATGTTCAGTAGAAATGTTAATATTGGTGAGATGTGCACTGTTGTAGTTTAAACTGCAGTTTATTAGTATTATAAAATCCCTGAACTGTCACTTTAGTGCTTAGCTAGCTGGGCTACCTGTCTAAGACTGGTTGTTTTTAATATTGACCTCAGCATTAACAATTCCATTGCACCATCTATTGGAATGTATTTTGTAATGCCTGTAGTAATAAAATGCATTGCATTTGTCATTCTGACAGATGGTGCATCACAAACGTTTATAGTAATAAAATGCATTACAACAGCAACAATTTATTTCTTGCATAGCTGAAAATCACACAATTATTGTCTCAATGGACTATAACAGGCCCTGTTTTTTGACAGCCCCCAGTCTTGACTTCCTAAGAATTCAAAAACTAGTACGTTACTGCAAAAGTTTATGGTGTTCCATCTGTTGTAATGATGCATTCAATGCATCTGTCTCTGTTATCTGCCATTTGGTATGAGATTTAAAATCAGTGTTAATGTTTGTGATGTGCCATCTGGAATGGCAATTGCAAAGCATTTTATTACTACAGATGTTTGACATACACAGGAAAAATAGAGACATAGCAACTGGATGGACACACAGACAGATACACAAACACTTCTGCTTTTATTAAGGTGGATTCCCCAATCTGCTACGATGATTAGAACTCTTCACTTAAGAACACTGAAAAGGAATGGAAAACAGTGAGAAAGGAATTCAGAAATCAAGAAGAAAGAAATACTTCTTGAAAGACGTAGTTGTGAATTAGTGTTTTGCTGGAGACGACAGATAATGAGTCGAAAGAGCTTGAATTTAAGCTTCACCACCATAAATTGTATTTGTTACCATGTAGTACTCGCAACTTGTTGTGATAACTCAAATTGTGTTGGAAAGAATAACAGGAAGAACGTCTACAAATCTGTCCCAATGTGATGCAATGAAATCTACTGTCCTATGTCGTAGTGAGAGTGCATTGCCTTCGTCAACCGTTTGTGTCAAGAAATAACCCACTGATAGGAACAGGCAGTTGCTGGATCCTGGAATACAGATGACGTTGTACAAAAACCCGTCTACAGAGAAGATACTGTCGTTCATTTTATAACAAAGGCTTAGGAAACAACCGTCGCAGTATAACGAAAATAGCAAGGTGTATGTGAGGCCGCAGGCAGTGTGGGGAAGGGTTTAGAAGAGGACGAATAGGAATCGAGAAATGCTGTGTGTGGGCGGGACCGGTTTTGAAGAGGAAGGAACGCGGTAGTCCAAAGCAGGAATAGGAATCGAGAAAAGCGACATGGGGGTGTATGGGAGGACGCAGGCAGCGTGGGAAAGGGTTTGGAAGAGGATGAATAGGAATCGAGAAATGCCGTGTCGGCTGCGTGTGGGCGGGACCGGTTTTGAAGTGGAAGCAGGACGAACCAGCAGAGAAATATATATAAGAGGTGCTGTACTTCTCTATCTGCTAGCTGTGCTTCCTGTCTAAGCTGGTTTGAGACGTAAGTAATCAATGTAGACTTCAGCGTTAATGTTAGCAGGACACCATCTAATGGAAATGCGTGTAGTAATAAAATGCAGTGCATTTGTCATTCCAACAGATGGTGCATCACAAACATTTTACAGTAATAATATGCATTACTACAAATGCTTGTGATGTGCCATCTGTTGGAATGACAAATGCAATGCATATGCCTTTTGATATGCCATTTGGTATGGGATTTAAAAGCAGTGTTTGTTTGTGATGCCCCACCTGTTGCTATGACAAATGCAATGTATTTTCTTACTATAGATGTTTGTGATGCCCCATTTGTTGGTATGAAAGAGACAGCAATTGGATGGATGCACAGACACTTCTCCTTTTATTAAGGTGGATTCCTAAGCTGCTACAGTGTTTGTAACTCCTCATTTAACAACACTGGTCGCTTTATTCTACTACCTTACTCTACCTCATTTTTACCACTCCAGGCTGTATGTTGTTGGCTGTTGCACAGAGTTTAGTACTCAGTAGTTTGGTGTTTATTGTCCTATACTGTTGCATTACTGTACTGTTAATTATGCTGTTCATTTGCAGTTTATGGTTGTATTATGCAAGGTAGACACTAAAAAAATGAATTTCATTACATTTATGCACGGTACTCGGTATATACTAGCTGTGCTCCCCATTTAAGCTGGGGTGAAATCTAAGTAGACCTTTATTTTTATCATTTGTAGCACAGTGTGTCCATCCAGATGCTATGTCTCTGTTACATACCATTTGGTAGGGGATTCATAAAATCAGTGCTAATGTTTGTGATGCGCCATCTGTTGGATAGCAGAGAAATAGCAACTGGACGGTCACACAGACTGATTGATCTTATATGGACCACTAGGGTGTACTGGCACAGCTCCAGGATTTGTTTCCTGGTCCAGTCACTGTCTATGAAGAACAATTACAATGGCGACAGAGTGTGTGCATATTGTGCTGGAGAAGAACAATGCTTGCTGATTGATTTACTGGTCAGTAATTGAGATTAGGATATGTTTGGGTTTGAAGTATTGATAAATCATAAAATGACTGATGGTGTCTATTTTGAATTGTAAATGTGAAATTGAATAGTGCTCGCTCATTCATCATGTTTTCTGGGATCTGTCTTTGTTGTCCCCACCAAGCAGTTAGTGGCCCCTGAATTATGCTTTTTGTGCAGTGTCTGCCTGCACACCATGTATCTTAGCTGGAAACTGGGGAATCCACCTCACTGTCACCACAAATCAGCTTTGCCTGATCAATCATCGTCTATACACAATGTCCTCGGTGACGGGGTAGTTAGTGTGTCAAACAGCACCCACCACGCTCCTTTTCCCAGCAGATGACTGAAGGTGGATTTCTGATTTATCTGATTGTAAAGCTGCATGCACATTGCACTCTCAGCGATACGCTGTGTTTCTGCTTCCCAGCATGCAGTTAGTGCACATCTCAGAGACCTTGCATTCTGTTTATCTTACTTGTACTGCAAAATCTGAAATGAACATCTCCACACCCTGTTGGCCAATGATAAATTTTATAGGAGGAAATTAGATTTATTGATTTACTGCTTGTAGGCAGGGCCACAAATTGATTTCTGGAAACTGATCTTTAAACCTGATTTGTTAACACTCTCCGCAGGCCATCGATCAATAAATGGAATATTTGATGGGTGGGTGAGTTGTCCCTTTCAACATTTTAAGGAAAACAGGGCCTTGTCAGACAGCTTGTGCGTAGCCAGTGGTGAGTTGAAAGGCAATTGCCATTCTGAGCCCAATGGGGAATGGCAGGGGCTGAGCACATAGCTAGCTAGTGTCACAAACTCGAACAAGAGCCATAGCAAGGTCTGGGGCAGCCACCCGTATATTATTTCCTGGCTGCAAAATTGAAAACAAGTGATAGCACCAGTGTGCACAAATTGGAGTCCAAAACAGAACTGAGAGGATAGGGGAAAGGTGAAGGCTTTTAAAAGCCAGTATAGGAAGTGACATCCAAGGGGCCAGGACCAGAAGGGTCTTCATCCATTGGCTCAGGGCCGGAACCGGAAAGGTCTTCATCCATAGGTTCGGAGCCGGAAGTGACGTCAGCAGGGTCAGGTGCAATTTCCCGTGAGCAGTCTGCCGAAAAGTGAGAAAAAGAATCGGTGCACTCTGCCACATCCCGGTCTGGTTCAGAATTGCTCTTACTCAAGCCCTTTAGCTGCCTCCCATGTGCACGTGTGTGACACTAGCTAGCACCTTTCCAGAGTCTTCATCCAAAGGCAAGTATGTTGCAAAAGACTTGATGTTAAGCCGACTTTTTTGATTTTGTATTTAGAATTGAAAGTGAATGCAGTAGATTGATTTTGTTTTTATCAGTAATTCAAAGTCATCTCTTTATAAGCTGCAGGAAGTTTTGAATGATGTGCTCTGTGGGTCTTCTTTTATTCTGTCATTTTCTTAAGAACATTTAAATTAACCAAGCTTGTCTATTGAGCATTCAGCTTCTAGTCGCTCTTTCCGCATTGTGCTGTGCCTCACGTTAAGGGAGCAGTGGTTCAATATATTATGACAGGATGCTGTAACCCCACACTACATTATTAAACTCCTTTTATTTTAAATAGGAATGTGTACTTCAAACAAAGACATACCACACAATGATCTTCTAAGTATTGCAACAGAGAAATCAAAATTACAAGGTTTTCTCTTTACAAATGCAATTCATTTTCTTGAGGAGAAAAGGCGAACATGAGCCAAGAGTAGAGAGTATTCTCTTTTATTTTCTGTTTTTTTTTAAATGTACAAATCTACTTTTTGTATTGAAACATCACTGCTTTCCCATATTGTAGGAAACAGAAGAATTGGCACCGATTAACTTAAAGTAGCACAAACTTTAGCTTAATCAAATAACACCCAACAGTCAGCAGTGACATTTGCTATTCTGTTCTAATGATATCGTTAATTGTCTGAAAATATGGAGGTCCTCAGCCCCAGTGGAAAAGTGTGATTCATCACCAAAGATGTCTTTTATGACACACATTTTAATTTTGGCTTCACCTGGCAATCGGTGAAACACCACATGCAGTGGCTTCCATAGTGTTTGAGACAGAGACACCTCTTTCCTTGATTTGCCTTCTGCTTCCCAGTTAAAAATTACAGATGAAACAATTTGGATTTGATTAAAGTGCACATTACAGACTTTCATTTAAGGGGATTTGTATTCATTTTAGTCCCAGCATGCAGTATTGAGAACATTTTTTCTACACAGTCCTCCCATTTCAGGGCACCATAATGTTTGGTGTCACAGGTGATCGTTCTCAATTTTTTAATCGGCTTCCTGCGGTGCGTGATTGCGGTGCTGCGCCCACAGAGCCGTATAAGTACGGGCCGGCACAGGGGATTGGGAGGAAAAAGGGAAAAAAGAGAATACAAAAGAGATGAAAGGCTTGGAGAGTGAGAGAGAGGCATCGGGGGCAGTGAAAGAGAGTGGACAAGCCAGCCAGCTGAAAGAGAGAGGTTAGCGTCGTCTGGGGTCCAATGTGGAGTGAAGGATCGGCACTTGAGGGATGGATTGTCCCCGCTGACTATGTGGAAGAGTAGGTTTGATCGAGGTGGCGTCCTCCCTAGAGATCTGAGGGACAACTACGTGTGCGAGAAGGAAGATGGGAGGACAACCGACCCCAAGCGGTCTGGAAGACGCCGGTGGAGGAAGCCAAAACGGGGGTCAGTGGCGAGAGGACCGCGACTGCTGAAGTCTCTTCAGCTGAGCAAACCTTGGGTGAGCTGGAGAGACTGGGAAGGAGCTGTGCTTGGCTGGTGTGGCTCCAATGACTGCTGCTATTATTCTCATGTTTAAACATTTGGGATTTTTACCTTTTTATGGATGATTTATTTATTGGAACACTTAGTGCTGTTTTTAATCTATTTGGACGCTGATTTTTTTTTTTGATTGTTTGTTTTTGTAATAAGTTAAAGCTCTTGCATCTTTTGTACCATCTCCTTGCTCAGTTTAATTTGTCCCCATCAGATCAGCTCATCCTCTAGGTGTGGAATGTAATGGATGAGCATTATTCATACAAGTCATGGTGAAGACGTGGGTAACTTTTTTTCAGGGCATACTTCCTGATTGTGAGATCATAGAGAGTCATAGAGTGTGCATGGAAGCCCTTCCCAAGGACTTGCTTGTTCTTTTCATCCCCAATAATTTTACCACCTAAAATCAACCAAAGTTATTTTATTTATCATTTATTTTCCCATAGGTTGCAGTAATTTTTCTGCATATTTACGTGCGAGTCTGTCTGCTCGCAGAGTGACACTTCATTCTGCCAATCTCGTGTTAGGGGCCGAGTCAGGCACCCTCAGGGGGTGTCTTCTCTGTACTGTTAGGGGAATAGGAGAGGACATGGTTAGTGACAGCACCTCCTCTGGACCTGGGATGGTACCACATACCTTAGAGCGGTGATCCCCAACATGGGGCAATTAGATTTTTTAGGGGGGCAATTTGAGAATTTAGTTATGTTAAACAATTTTTAAAATGAAGAAACAAATTCACTGTTAAAAATGATAGAAAAAAGTAAACAAATAATTTTTATTTTTTACAGAGACATCTATATTTTTATATAAACATATAGGGTGGTCCAGATCTAATTATGCAATTTTTGTTACGCTATAACTTAAGTTTATTACATAGAAAATCACCTGAAAAATCCCGGA
Source organism: Polypterus bichir lapradei (assembly GCA_026402145.1). Lineage (NCBI taxonomy): Eukaryota > Metazoa > Chordata > Cladistia > Polypteriformes > Polypteridae > Polypterus > Polypterus bichir. Next base: position 21,738,185 of record JANRMT010062797.1, on the reverse strand, counting down.
CCATCGAGAAGTATGCGAACTGACGACATGAAGAATTGTCTTTGCGCCAAACTGGAATCGTCCCCAAATAAATCAACGTCATCCAGATGATCTGGATCTGCAGAATTAGATCTGGACCACCCTGTAGAAGGGATGGTGAAGAACCCTTTAGTTTATGATTTTACAACCAGCTTGGGTTTTTCTATTTAGAAATCGTTTTTTACCATTAAAATAATATGAATTGTAACAATGATTATAAAATTTTGCAATATAACAAAAATATAAAATGATCAAAATATTACAGAAAAAGCTGTTATTAAAGTTATTTTATATTTATGAATATCACGCCTCTTATATGTTTTTGAAACTGTATTTGCTGTATTTTTATATTACTATATATTGTATATATTTTTTGACCAATTTCTTAGTGATTTCTTTGTCAGTACATCAACAATCCTTTCCCTCTTTTGTTTCCATGTTCTTTGGAAGCTTGTTTAGACCAAATTAATGACATTATGGACTTCCTCCACGTGAGTAGGAGTTCACTTTTTGAATGGGTAATAATAAGAATAAGGTATATGTTACAGTGGGGGGATATCATGATTTTAGAGAGGCCTAGGTGGGGCATGGCCAAAAAAAGGTTAGGTACCGCTGCCTTACAGGAACCCTGAGGATGATCCACAGACGTGTGTGCGTGACAGCTTAGTGGATGTGAAATACAGTATCATAATTCTCATTTACTATTTTCATCCTCCATATAAATATTTTCTCAGTTTGTATTTAGACTGTAAACTCATATCTAGCTTAAATTAACTGGATCATTTTTGCTTGAATTCATAGTCTGAAGCGTATGATGCTGAGTCGTCCATACTTATATTATTTTTACTTACATAACACAACCAACAAACCTTTCCAAACAAGAAGAGGCCGTTCACCGTCTGTAACTGTAAGGTGACTCTTGCCATTTGATTGCCCTTTTATGTCAAGCCCGATGTGTAGCTGAATAGTGGCGGCTGTAACCATAATGGAAATGCAGGCCTAATCATGTACTCTCCTGTGTACATTTGCCTGCTTCTGGGTGCAGCCTTTTTCTAATATCAATAATGCATTTTTGATTTGTCAGACTAGTAGAAATGATTACTGTAATCAAATAAGGGAGTTCAAGTAAAGACTGGATTTCGTTTCCAATTAATTTGATAGGGTGAAACCAGTCATTGTGTGAACGCCTCACCATTTGAGGGCCGCTGCTGTTTCTAAGGGTCTGTCTGTCTATTGTGATAAGGGGCAGATTCGATGAGAGAGCTAGCCGGTTTATTTGTGCTCTAAAGGTGCTTAACGTTAATCCGTCTGTTCTCACTTTTTTTTCCTCCTAATTACAGGTTAAAACCTTTGGACCCCTGGGAACAGGAGATGGAGATAAGCTGTCTATGTACATGGATCTGGTGGATGGCATCTTTTTAAACAAAATTATGGTACAGATGTGAGTATATTGTAACTTATTATTAGACTGCAGTGAAACAGAATCAATGACATTGACAAAACAAGCGTGCTTTATTTTGAATTAAATATTTCTATGTGAAATGAATTGCCGAGGTGCTTTACAAAAAAAGAGTCATAATACAGAGGTTTATGCTGCTCTCTGCCTGTCAGTTTTGGCACAGGCAGGCATTGAACCAGTAACTTTGGAGTTTGTCCGTCCCATTGCTCCCAGTTTGCATGTTGCACTCCATAGTGTACTGTGAGTGAGGGCCACGAAAGAGTTGCACCTGGTGCCAGATACCCTTGGGAATCACACATGTGGTGTGCCGTTCTCAAGGCTTTTCAAAATGAGTCCTGTGCCCTTCCTGAACACATTTAAGGATTTTTTTAGTGATGCATTTATTTACTATTTTAATCTTATTTAAATTTGCTCAAGTCCTTTGTGATTTTCTTTTATTGTTCCTTTTGCTGTGCTTTGTGGGAGATCCACCTAAGAAAATTTCTTTTTCAAGGAAAGTGTTAACATTTAAATATTTGCAATCATTTTGATATTGGCAAACCTCAAAGTAACTTAACATGTCTAAAGCATTGTGCATGTGGTTCCCCACATAATTAACTCTGAGAATGGTGGCACTGTGCTTGCAGGCATTTGAGTTGGTTGCTTATTTTGTGTTACTAGGAACTCTGTTGACTTTGATGCCATTGTCGCCATAGCCTCCCTGAAGCCAGATGTATAATATGCTATATATGTTGGGACAGAGCTATAAGTGAATTTTGCATTAAACTGGGTGGGAACAATTAAGACAGCTCACTGAGTGTCACATTTCTAAACCAATCCAGTGCCTCATGAAGGCAGCGCTTAAAGGTGGGGATTTTGAACTGCAAGGATCAGAGGTGTTTGTTAACCTGGTCTGACAGAGAGCAAGCTTCTGATTTCAATGAAGTGTCAGTTAGTCATATAAATGTGTGTCACGTGTACAGAGAGCACATTGCACATTTTTAAAACAAGCACAACCTGATGATGCAAGGGTAAAACCTTTCTGTAGTCTCAGATTATACATTGACATTCAACGGCATCAATGGACGATTGGTAGATGTCAGTGTGCTCTCTGTTGTTCAGTGTTACGATTATAGTGCTGGAGTTGATGTATGCTCGAAAGAATTGGCAGCTATGTTCATGAAAATATGAACTGCAAATTAGGCATGTGAAGCAATCAATATGTCAAATTTCCGTTAAAAGGACTGCAGTTAAAAGAGCTGATAATGAAGAGCCACAGGAGATGCAGATTTCATTACTCAAAGCACCCAAATCAACAACTTCTTCTTTTGGCTACTCCTGTTAGAGGTTGCCACAGCGGATCATCTTCTTCCATATCTATCTCTGCCTCTGGCTCTGTCACACCCATCACCTGCATGTCCTCCCTCACCACATCCCTAAACCTTCTCTTAGGCCTTTGTCTTTTCCTCTTGCTTGGCAGCTCTATCCTTAACATCCTTCTCCCAATATATTCAGCATCTCTCCTATGTACATGTCCAAACCAACGCAATCTCACCTCTCTGACTTTGTCTCCCAACCATCCAACTTGAGCTGACCCTCTAATGTCCTCATTTCTAATCCTCTCCATCCTCGTCACACCCAATGCAAATCTTAACATTTTTAACAGTGCCACCTCCAGGTCCGTCTCCTGCTTTTTGGTCAGTGCCACCCTCTCCAACCCATATAACATAGCCGGTCTCACTACCGTCCTGTATATCTTCCCTTTCACTCTTGCTGGTACCCATCTGTCACAAATCACTCCTGACACTCTTCTCCACCCATTCCATCCTGCCTTTACTCTTTTTCTCCTCTCTTCCACACTCCCTGTTACTCTGTACTGTTGATCCCAAGTATTTAAACTCCTCCACCTTTGCCAACTCTACTCCCTCCATCCTTACCATTCCACTGACCTCCCTCTCATTTACACACATGTATTCTGTCTTGCTCCTACTGATCTTCATTCCTCTCCTCTCTAGAGCATATCTCCACCTCTCCAGGGTCTCCTCAACCTGCTCCCTAGTATTGCTACAGATCACAATGTCATCAGCAAACATCATAATCCACGGGGACTCCTGTTTAATCTCGTCTGTCAACCTGCACAACATCCACCTTCTGAATGCACATCTAAATGAATAACTAAAGAAATTAACATCACTGTCTAATAACTGGAAATGCAAACATGCCCTGAATAAAATACCTGCTGCGTTTTAACACTTTGTATATCTATAGACCCCAATGCTTATCTAAACTCTATTTGCTCTGGTTATGTCATATAGTGATGCAATAGTTAAAATGGCAGACAGAGGCACTTCTCAGACGTGTGGAGCCCAGTAGCTGCAGTGGTCTACATATGTGTGTCTGTCTGTGTCCACTATTGCAGTGCTCATTACAACATGCAAATTAATTGTTAAGCTTTGGTTACCTTGTGTCAAGTCTTTTATTTGTTATCTTTTGCTCTCTCCCTGAAACCCCGGCAATGGTTTAAAATGCACGGACTGAAGGAATTGAGGGCGGGTGTTTTAGGAACAAGTCCTGTGGGTGGGGCCTTTGCAGCTCTGGATTTTGATGCTTTTCACTGCACACTTTTTAGCGGGTTGTCTCTAGACTAATATTCTCATTTGAGAATCACGTCTGATCCTTCGAGGCTATTATCATCAGTTTGGAAAATGACGTATAATCTATTTTACAATGTGTGTGTGTGTAATCACAAGACGCGAATCAATACTCAACAACTGTCTTGCCTTGAGAAATAGATATATTTGGTAAGTTTTTAAGCTTTTCTTCTTTGACCTATAGACTGCAATGTAAAGTACCATTGCAAGCAAAATATTTTTTTTAATTAACAGAGTGTTGAAGTTTAGAACACAATTTTGTGTGGCAAATTGCATATACAGTATAGCATGTTTGAGAAGTAATAACTTTAGTTAAAAAATACTAAACCTAACCTTTGAAATGGTGGGCTGAGGTTTTTGTTCTTTGCTGTTTTGCACCAGTGTGAGTATCCCGTCTTATAAATGTTTTAAAGTCTCTTTTCCATGTAGAGTGATATATATGTCTCTCCCTCTTTAGATCCTTCTGCATTTTCTCAGACACTGTCAAAATTAATATAATTTTGTAGATGAACTCTCAGTCTCCATATGTATAACAAATGAAGTGACATTTTTATTATTGTCATAATAGAAAGGGTCACAAAAATCTCCCAGAGCTGTGGGTGGAAATTCTCCCTGCCCATGTGTGATTGACATTTTGCCAAACTCCATGTGAGAGTGAAAAGGAAGTTGATTCAGCATCACTCTGTCATTACGCTTTAATGACAGGAGAAGGCAGCAGCCAGACAACTCCTGCTCTGAGCTACCTTGATGGCACCAGCCTGAAACAGGGGCGCTTTGAGTCCCCTTTTGCCTCTTGTCCCTCTTACTTTAGCTACATGGTGTCTGGCCTGGTGAAACTGGCACGTTTCTGTTGCATTGCTGTCTAGTTTGCGCCTCCCATCTTCTGTGTATTGCCTTTCCCGCATTTAGCTGTTCTGTAGAATGAATATGATGCTGCAGACAAATGTTTTTGATGTTGGTTAACTGTAACATTGTTCCTTAATTTGTCTGAATGTGTGGTGGATTCATTTTTATTTGCCACCATAGCCAAATGCACATATGAACATTTTATTATCTCCCCATAAATGTGGGTATCTTCTTACATAATACACCACTGTGGCTGTCTGTTTGTCTGTCCAGGATTTTAAATCACCTAAAGCTCTCAAACCGTTTGACCTATCAACCTGAAATTTGGTACAAATATACTACGTGAAGTCTACTACCCGCTTTCGGGGTGATGATTGACTTCCAAGGTTATTCCTCTTTTTATTTTTATTTAATTGTAGAATCAACTCTCGGCAGTGGCCAGCAGGGCGGTTGTATGGCACATGTGTGTGGGCATCGTTCTCATTCCCTACCACCTTCGCCATCACTTCCCCTACCTCTTCATATCTTAAATCATTCTTAAGGCAGATTGAAGACTTAAGTGCCAGCTTAAGCGAAAAATTAAAGAAAATGTACCAAGTAATTGCAACACAAACACTGACTTAATCAGTTTTAAGACAAAAAAGATGCCGAAGAAAGAAGAGAAGAAGCGGGCCACTAGGGTGGAGAAAAGAAGAGCTGCCCAGGAAGCACAAGCGCATCAACCTCTGAGCAATCGTACAGAGAAAGAGTATGAAAACTATGAAGAGTGCACTCGGCATTTACAACAGGCTGACACAGAGCACAAGAGAATCGCAAGAGCAAATGAGATGGAGGATGAGGCTAATCGATGTCGGCAATCAGTGGTCAGACGTGCCAGAATTGCAAAGGTAAATGAGACAGAACAACACGTCATCCAGTGATGACAAACGGACACTGATTGCGTGAGAATATCTAGAACGCTCTCAGTCAAGTGTATTCACTGCACTTTATCGTGCAGTATGCCGTTACTAGTGTCATATATTTTGGATCCATTGTGTGCACCCTGCCCGGGGTTTGTTTCCTGCCTTGCGCCCTGTGTTGGCTGGGATTGTCTCCGGTGGACCCCCGTGGCCCTGTAGTTGGGATATAGCAAGTTAGATAATGGATGGATGGATGTTGCATGTCATTGTTAAATGTGGACGCTTTAAACTTGACATCATGTAAAACCTGGCACTGCTAGGATGTCACAGGAATGCCAAAGCCTTCTATACAAGATACTGTGGGCTTCACTGGCACAAGGAGGGGAGTATTTTATATCTAGTGTGAGTAGGGAGAGGTCACTGAGGTGCTCCAGAAGTAGAGTTGGACCAGTGAGAGTGGAGGTCAGAAAGCAGTCTGAAGAGTTTTTCCCCTGACCATTAATTCCTGACAATCTGATCCCCCACTTGTAAATGGAGAGAAAGATAAGAAGTCAGAGTAACTCTTAGCTGCTGGGTGGTAACAGGGAGTTATGGTTTGCAAAGGGTGGCACTGCTCTGTGACTTGTAGCAGGAGGCTAGAGAGATCGAGGCAGTTAAAGAAGGCACAGTCATGAGTGGACTCTTTGAGAATCAGGGGTGCCAGGAGATTATAGGCCTGGTGTCTTTGTAACATGGCAAGGGCCACACCTAACCCTGCATAATTTTGAGATTTAGCTGGCATTCGTGCTATTATAGAGTCCAGAGGACAGTTATTGCAAAGTCTCATGTGAAGGTGTTGAGAGGTTCTGAGAAGGAGTGTGAGATTATAGTTGAAGGGAGTTACTTTGGAGGTCTACACACCACATGACTAGCTATTGAGGAGGGCCCATAGAAGGTGGAGGTCTTTTGTTTTTTGCCAGTTATTATCAGTAAAATTTGACATGGATGCTTAAATCACCAAATATCAATATTGGAGCACACAAAGAACAAGTGGGTGAATGAACAAAAATTCATTATACATTAAAGATTAAATCTTGTCATCAGGGACTCCTGCGTGGGTTAAATTTCATTTAGAATTACAAAATGGAAATCTTTTATTTTGACTGAACATGGAAGAAATGTGTAGCTAGTTCTTCTTTGAAAAGAAGCAGTGTTCATATCTTTGAATAACAGTACCTTTGCAAGTGTCACGCATTTACTTTTTAAGCTTCCTGTTTTGAATCAGAAGCAGGCGATTGCATCTTGTTCACAAACTTGGTAAAGCCGTGACTTTCTGATGTCATTCCATGTGTGTGGCGCCTGCCTGCATTAAATACTTAACGTCTACAAATGCGGATCCTGGAATGGAAAGAAAAATTGTGAAATGTTAACTGCGGCCTATAAAAGCATCATCCTTTTCATATCACACAACTGGTAATTGAGATAAAGGTAAATGTGTACATTGACCTCATGTGAATATGAAGTTTGTATGTTATGTTTTACCTCTTTTTGCCTTATAAAGTATTTATTTTACTTTAAAAAAGGAAGATTGGTGGAAGTTTTCTTGGCTTTTGTCCAAACTGGGCTTTAAGCCAAGCCAAAGAAGGAGACAAGGGCAGACCCCATTTCTCTTGTTATATATATTTATACACTGTGTGTATGTGTGTGTGTGTATATATATATATATATAATATAATATGTGTGTGTGTATACACACACACAAGCAGTGTGTTCAGAAATTATTCAAGCCCCTTCCCTTTTTTCACATTTTATGTTGCACCCTTATGCTCAAATTATTTAAATTAATTTCTCGTCCACATCAAGCAGCATTTTATACTCTAGAATGGAAAAGCAAAAAGAGGATTTTGAAATGTTTTTGCAAATATATTAAAAATAAAAAACTGAATGTATATAAACCAGTCAGCCACAACATTCAACCCACCTGCCTAATATTGTGTCATGTCGCCAAAATATCTCTGACCCGTTGATGCATGGACTGCACAAGACCTCTGAAGGTGTGCCCTGTGGTATCTGGCACCAAGGCACTAGCAGCAGATGCTTTAAGTCCTGTAAGTTGCAAGGTGGGGGCCTCCAAAGATTGGACTTGTTTTTCCAGCCCATCCCACAGATGCTGATTCAGATTGAGTTCTGGGGAATTTGGAGGCCAATTTAACACCTTGAATTCTTTGTCTTGTTTCTCTAACCATTCTTGAACAATTTTCGCAGTGTGGCAGGGCACATTACTCTGCTGAAAGAGGCCACTGCCATCAGAAAATACAACTTCCATGTAGGGGTGAACGTGGACTGCAACACTCTTTAGGTAGGTGGTACGCATCAGAGTAACATCCACATGAATTCCAGGAATCAAGGTTTCCCAGCAGCATATTACCTCTGCCCGCTGGCCTTCTTCTCACAGTGCATTATGCTGCCGTCTCTACCCCAGGTAAACAATGAACATGCAACCTGGCTGTCCACGTAATCTAAAACTAAATGTCATTCATCAGACCAGACCACCATCTTCCAATGCTTAGTGGTCCAATTCTGAAGCTCATATGCCCATCATAGGTGCTTTTACGTGGATCATCATGGGCACTGTGGCTATACAGCTCCATACACAGTAAGCTGTGATGCACTTTGTGTTCTGACACCTTTCTCTCATGGCCAGCAATTTGTGCTGTAGTAGCTCTTCTGTGGGATCAGACCAAATGGTCTTACCTTCACTGTCCACACACATCACTGAGATTTGGGCGCCGGTTCACCAGTTGTTCTTCCTGGACCACTTTAGGTAGGTACTAACCACTGCATACAGGGAACACCCCACAAGACCTGCCATTTTGGAGATGCACTAACCGAGTATTCTGGCTATTGCAATTTGGTCCTTGTCAAAGTCACCCAGATCCTTGTACTTGCCTGTTTTTTTTTTTTCTGCTTCTAACGCATCACTTTCATAAACCGACTGTTCACTTGCTGCCCAATATATCCCAGCCCTTGACAGATGCCATTTTAACAGGATAATCAGTGGTATTCACTTCACCTCTCAATGGTTTTAATGTTGTGGCTGATTGGTGCATGTACAGTATACCCATTCATATGTATGCAGTACCGCATATACAGTATGTATGTATAAGTATATAAATATATATATAGTGTGTGTCTGTCTATACATTTCGTTATATAATTTTTTTAAATAACTTTTTATTTTATTTGTTTGGTGTGCTGTGCTATACTCTGTCTAACCTCCACACAAAGGACACCATAGATGAGGACAGTGACCTGCCGAATATTCCTGTGTCTTTTGGTATTAGTGAATTCAATGTATGAGTGTATGAGACTCTGTTGTTGCACTTTATCTGTTTCATCTTTTCTCAAACTACATGCAAGCCAATCTGCCATTTCATTCTGCATATCCTGGGGAGTTTCACAGTGATAATATGCTGGGCTGAAAGGACCAGGCCACCATATTCTTAGGAAGTTCTCCCAGCTTCCTCTGGAGAATTTGCAGTTGTCTACTGGCCATTTGGGAGATTTAATCCCTCCAGTTTGTCCTGGGCCTGCTCCTTGGTTTTTGTCACGGTGGGCCATTCCTGGTATGCCTTCTATGAAAGGCATGCAGGAGGCATTTGATCGGCATGTGCAAATCAATCTCAGCTGGTTTATCTTAATCTGGGGAAATGGCGGCCCTGTCACGTAGAGTAAGCCCAGCAGCCATATGGAAGAACCTCATTTCAGCCTCTTGAACCTGGAGTCTCATTTATTGGGTACCACAGGTGAGGATGGGAATGCAGAATGACTGATAAATGTAAAGATTTAACTGAGGATTTGGCTCCCTGTTCACCACCATGTGCAGAACGTTAGGGACTTTCAAAACTCGACTTGATGTTTTCTTGGAGGAAACAAGTGGATAGGACTGGCGAGCTTTGTTGGGCTGAATGGCCTGTTCTCGTCTGGAATGTTCTAATGTACTCTACCAGCAACTGCACTGATTCTTTAGCCATTCTTACAATCTCCACTTCTGTTACTCGTGAATAAGACTCTGATGTATTTGAACTCCTCCACTTAATCACTCCATACCCTGATGAAAGCAAGCCATCCTTTGCCAGGAGGAGATTCAAGACCACAGCTTTTGTGGTGCCAGTTATCATCCCAGCACCATCACTGTGAATTGTACTCGGTGTAACGAGGCTAAGAGAACAGCGGCATCTGCAAACAGGAGAGATGTAACCCTTAGATTCCCAAATTACTCTCCAAAGCAGTGTTTGTACCTTGATGTCCTGTCTCTACAAATCATGGACAGAACAGGAGACAAAACATGCAAGTGGCACTCATTTATTGTAGGCTTTGCACTCTGACGGGCACATGAGCAGAACTCTCATTCCACAAATGCAGTCATCTAATGGCACACGGCTGCAGCTCATTTCTCAATAAATAATACACCTTTGTCCCTACCACATGTGGAAAGAGTTGAAGAAGACCTTCCAAAAATAACAAATGTACTGGAGTTTTCAGTTCATAGAGAAAACGACAGCATTATTCAAGAACAGAAAACAAATGAAATTTTTCAAAACAATTTTATGTTGGGTGGCATTGTGGTCACTATATCATAGCTTCATTGATGCAGCATCTTATATTCAAATCCCACTTCTGCCCACTTGTCTTTATGCGGCCTGTACCTTTTCCTTGTGCCTACGTGTGTTTACCTTCCTACCCCATAGACAAGCTTGTTGGTTTAACTGGTTATTTCTAATCGACGGCGTGTGGGTGAGTAGGCCCCCCAGATGGACTGATGCCCTGTCCAAAGTTACCTGAAAAGGCTGGGATTCAGAATTGAAGAGAAATAATGAAAATATTTACAGAGCCAAAATGGACATAGACCCTAATATTATGATGTGTAGGACTTAGATATTAATGTGTGGATAATTGTGCCCTTGTGATGGACATATCCACCATTGGCCCGTGTCTCTTGTGTCAGAATAGAGGTATTCTTTTTCATCTGTCTTGTGCTTGCCTCAAGTCTTCACATCGCTAGTCAGAGGAAGGAAGTCGGCATGTTTCTGGTTAGCTGGAGCTCTGCTGCAGGTGTTTGCCTCCGCCTTGCTTGGTGTGGGTTTTAAGTTGTTTTTTTCTAGTTAATTCTCATTTTAGCCCGTTTTTCACAAAAATAAAAAAACAATAAAGCAAGACATAAGATATGTCCTAATATTATTATAACATGGTGGATTTGTATACCAAAGTCAAATTAAGACTGTTGGGTTCTGATGTTAAAGTTCTTGATGGCAGTGTCACACATCCTGTGTGATACACCGGCACATGCAGGAAGCCGAAACATATCTTGGTCAGCTAAAAATATTATAAATAGCCTAGCAGCTTTCAGGTTTGTGCGCTGTAGTTTATTTTAGTCTCGTTTCTATCAGTGCTCTATCAAAGGCCCTTTGTGGCACAGTGACTCAGCCTCTGGTGAAGTCCAAAGTCAACATGAGCTGATTGTACATAAAACACACCTGTGTCGATCACCGTGGTCAGTCACTCTAGTCGTGTAAGTTACTGTTCGGCAGTGTTGCAATGCCAGCCTCCTGAATAAAACTTGTGTACATGAAGACCTCCTTAGGCGGTCACAATTAAAGGGCCCAGTGTTGTTACTAGGATGATTTTCAGTGTTGAGGGGCCAGTGGTTGTACACAAAGTACTCTGTGATCAGAACCTCTGCTTTTGTTTTCTTGTTCTTCCTCATTTCAAGAGAGCAGATGTCCATGATAATGAGGCTGGCTAATCCACAGAGTGCATAGGGGAAGGGGGCAGGGCAGTGTCGTGGTGTTTGATGCACTCCTGGAAAGTTGCTTGGCAGGGTGCAGGTTGTCATGAGCTACTATGGGGGGAAGGAAAAAAAAAAATCAGACTCCTTCCTGACATGTCATTGAGTACTCTGCTTACTTGTGACTGGCGTAGTAAATCATCCTGTGGTCAGGCTACAGGGTTAAAAAAGCAAATCAAGGAAAGATTCATAATTGAGCTGTGAAGGGTTCTTAAAGAGCATGGAAGGGTTTGTGAAATGGGGCACAAATGAAAACCATACATCAGTATGTGTTGCATTCTATATCTGTGTGTAACAAGTACAATTGTGCTTTAGAATTTTCTATATTTCTGCATAAATATGACCGAAAACATCATCAGATTTTCACTCAAGTCCTAAAAAAAGAAACCAGTTAAACAAATGAGACAAAAATATTATACTTGGTTATTTATTTATTAAGGAAAGTGATCGAATATTACATATTTGTGAGTGTCAAAAGTATGTGAACCTTTGCTTTCAGTATCTGGTTTGACCCCCCTTTGCAGCAATAACTGCAATTAAACGTTTCCAGTAACTTTTCCTGCACAGCGGCTTGGAGGAATTTTAGCCCATTCCTCTGTACAGAACAGCTTCAACTCTGGGATGTTGGTGGGTTTCCTCACATGAACTGCTCACTTCAGGCCCTTCCACAACATTGCGATTGGATTAAGGTCAGGACTTTGACTTGGCCATTCCAAAACATTAACTTTATTCTTCTTTAACCATTCTTTGGTAGAACGACTTGTGTGCTTAGGGTCGTTGTCTTGCTGCATGACCCACCTTCTCTTGAGATTCAGTTCATGGACAGATGTCCTGACATTTTACTTTAGAATTCTCTAATATAATTCAGAATTCATTGTTCCATCAATGAAGGCAAGCCGTCCTGGCCCAGATGCAGCAAAACAGGCCCAAACCGTGATACTACCAGCACCATGTTTCACTAATGGGATAAGGTTCTTATGCTGGAATGCAGTGTTTTCCTTTCTCCAAACATAACGCTTTTCATTTAAACCAAAAAGTTCTATTTTGGTCTCATCCGTCCACAAAACATTCTTCCAATAGCCTTCTGGTTTGTCCAGTGATCTTTAGCAAACTGCAGACAAGCAGCAAAGTTTTTTTTGGAGAGCAGTGGCTTTCTCCCTGCAACTCTGCCACGCACACCATTGTTGTTCAGTGTTCTCCTGATGGTGGACTCATGAACATGAACATTAGCCAATGTAAGAGGGGCCTTCAGTTGTTTAGAAGTTACCCTGGGGTCTTTTGTGACCTTGTCGACTATTACATGCCTTGCTCTTGGAGTGATCTTTGTTGGTCGACCACTCCTGGGGAGGGTAACAATGGTCTTGAATTTCCTCCATTTGTACACAATCTGTCTGACTGTGGATTGGTGGAGTCCAAACTCTTTAGAGATAGTTTTGTAACCTTTTCCAGCCTGATGAGCATCAACAACTCTTTTTCTGAGGTCCTCAGAAATCTCCTTTGTTCGTGCCATGATACACTTCCACAAACATGTGTTACTTTGATAGTTTCCTGTTCTTTAAATAACACAGGGTGCCCACTCACACCTGATTGTCATCCCATTGATTGAAAACACCTGACACCTCACCTTCAAACTAACTGATCATCCTAGAGGTTCACATACTTTTGCCACTCACAAATATGTAATATTTGATCATTTTCCTCAATAAATAAATGACCAAGTATAACATTTTTGTCTGATTTGTTTAACTGGTTTCTCTTTATCTACTTTTAGGACTTGAGTGAAAATCTGATGATGTTTTAGGTCATATTTATGCAGAAATATAGAAAATTCTAAAGGGTTCACAAACTTTCAAGCACAACTCTAGGTATCATGACATGTCATTTTCTAACCCACTTAATCCAGACTAGGGTCGCTTGGGATGCCTATCCCAGCTAGCAGAGGGTACAAGGAACAAACCCCATACAGGGCACAACTCCATTGCAGGGCGAACACGCACACACACCAAACACACACTAGGCCCAATTATAATGTCGCCTAACCTAAGTCTCTGGATCTGGAGGAAACTGAAACAGACACAGGGAGAACATGCAAACTCCAGGAAACTCAACAAAATGTTTTTTCATGCCAAAATTTGATCTTCATTTAAATAGTACATTTAAATAGAGGTGATGCAGTTGACAGAATTAAAATGTATTTTTTATATGAATAATTATTATATTTATTTATTCAATGAAAAATGAACAGATGTGCCATTTTCGTCTCTGGAAAAAGTGAGTGTGTCCTGTAACTGTCTAGCAGTCTCTGACGTCGACTGGGATAAAGTTCTTCACCGAGCAGAATTCTTTCAGCTTTGTGATGTTTGGGGGGTGTCTTGCTCACACAGCTCATGTCAAATCCTCACACAGCATGTGCCTCAGTGGGATTCAGATTAAGGCTGTGACTTGGCCAGAACTCTACATCTCTTTCTTTTCAGTCACTTTTGGTGGATTGACTGGTATTTTAGGGGCATTGTCATGTGGCAAATACCCTGTTTGGTTAAGCTTCAATCTTTCTCCCACCGTATGGTGTGATGAAGAATTTGTAGTGAATTCTGTGATGGTGAGCTGCCCAGGCCCTGATGCAGCCAATTTGCCCCAAATCATGACATTTCATCCATTCTGCTTTATAGTTAGTATCCGGTTCTTCTGGTCTTTGGTTTTTGCCAGACATATCTTCCAGTGCTGTGGCCAAATAACTCGTATTTTTACCTTGTCTGTCCAGAGCACATTGTTCCAAAAGTCCTGGTCTTTGCCTTTGTGTTCATGGGCAAACTTTAGTCTTGCCCTAATGCTCTTTCTGGACAGCAGAGGTTTCCTGCTGGCACGCCTCCCATCTAGATCTAATTTGAACAGCCTTTTTTCAATGGTAAACACGTGCACTTTGACATCAACAGTGTTATCTGCAGGTCTTGTGATGAGACTTTTTCAGGCTGAGCTTGCTGGTGTGGCCTGGCCTGGACAAACTGACAGTTGTTTGAAATCTTCACAACTTACAGATGATCTTCCAAATGAAATGGTTGATTTCCAATTTGAAGATCTTTTTAAATCTCTCAGACTCATAGGCATCTATAACCTTCTTTCTGAAGGCCTCAGAGAGCTGTTTCAATCTCGGCATGGTAATAACACCCACTTCAAACCAGTTTAAATGCCTGTGATTTAAATAAGGCCTCTTCAGACAAGGTCCTGTTGTCTTTTGCACCTCATCTGGTGTGCCTGATTCTAATTTGAGGTTACTTTTTCCAAATGTGAAATTTCAATTTACTTTGTTTATTCAAATTATACAATAGACTATAAATATGGTATCCTGTTTGTTATCATATATCCTCTTCATCTATAGATACTGTTGAAATAAAGATCAAATCATATGTCCACTTATGTTAAAAAAGAAAAAAAAATCTTTGAGTGTACTTACTTTTTCACATGTAACCTAAGGCCAGGTAGACTGATCTTGGAGAGCTTAAGCATTTTATCATAGTTTTATTTCTACCTCTTTTGTTAAGTGTGAGTTAACTACGATCATTTATGCTTCTTTGACGTGTTTGGGCTGCTCTTTATCTACAATCCCCACCTGATTAAAGTGTTGGTGATCGTTACTGGTCATTATTACTGGTTAGTTTTCTGCACTGCATGTTTTGTGCTTATCCAGCACCATGTTGCTTGCTGTGAGTTGAGCTTCACATCAACTCCTATAATAAGTGGGATGTTGCTGCACATGGTGATTCAAATGTGCGCTATGCCACAAATGACAGAAAGTAATATCATCATGGCTGATAAACTCTCAAAATGATAACAGAGGAAACAGTGTGCTGGTAGGGGATCTGTGTAGTATTTTTTTGGCAGCGTAAGGAGGAAGTGTGCATAGGATTAAGCAGTCATGGATGTGAACCTGAATATTCATGCAGAACTATCAATACTGTTTTTCATCTGCGCTCACTCTAAATTTAGTGGACTGCTAAATGAGATTTACATTTACGTTTATTTGCTTGGCAGACACTTTTATCCAAAGCGACCTATAAAAGACATAAACATAATTGAGTAACATTAGGCTAGGACCAGTTTGTTCAGCAAGTATAGTAGGACCAGTAACTAAAGTTGATTGCCACAAGTGAAAATATGTGGTAACTAATAAATTTACAGCCATTCCAGGCACCATATAAAACCTCACATTGTTCCATTCCGGGCGGCACGGTGGCGCAGTGGTAGCGCTGCTGCCTCGCAGTTAGGAGACCCGGGTTCGCTTCCCGGGTCCTCCCTATATGGAGTTTGCATATAGTCCAAAGTCCAAAGACATGCAGGTTAGGTGGATTGGCGATTCTAAATTGGCCCTAGTGTGTGCTCGGTGTGTGGGTGTATTTGTGTGTGTCCTGCGGTGGGTTGGCACCCTGCTCAGGATTGGTTCCTGCCTTGTGCCCTGTATTGGCTGGGATTGGCTCCAGCAGACCCCCGTGACCCTGTGTTTGGATTCAGCGGGTTGGAAAATGGATGGATGGATGTTCCACTCCATCTGAACTAGTGTGGTGCTGAGGTGTCACCTGTGCATGGCTGCACTTGGGTCCTAATCTGGATCCTGAGTTGGTTTGTCGTGCAGCAATGTGTTGTATCAGCGCCTGCTCCTAACCTCCTCCATAGATTAACAATCGATAAAGCAATTAAATTTAAAGTAACATTATGAAAGATCACCGAACATTTTTTTCAATCAGTTCAACAGGATCAACAGATAGTCACAGAACAGAAGTGTATCTGAAATACTTTGAGGGAGTCAGCAGTTCAGATGTATTTGGGCAGCTCATTCCACCAACTAGGAAGTGCACAAGAAGAGCCTGGATTGAGACTTGATACCATGCAGAGGTGGCATCACTAGATACTGTTCACTGGCAGACCTTAATGGGCGAGAAGGAGCCCAGCACTTCACCTTTGTCTCCATATATGCAGGTGCCAACCCGTTTACCACTCTGTAGGCAAGCATCAGGGATTTGAATTTAATGTGTGCTGCTACAGGGAACCAATGTAGTAACCTAAAGAGAGGAGTGACGTGTGACAGTCCCGGCTGTTGAAATACAAAACCGGTCATTGCATATTAGACCATCTGTAGAGGCTTGATAGCACATGTAGGTACTTCTGCCAAGAACTGAGTTTCAGTAGTCTAGACATGACAAGACCAAAGCCTGGACCAGAAGTTGTGGTGCATAATCTGTCACATAAGGTCTGGTCTTGCAGATGTTGTACAGAGTGAACCTGCATGAATGAGAAACAGTAGAAATGTGGTCAGAAAAAGAGAGCTGCTCATCAATCCCCACCCCAATTTTGCATACAGACTTGGCAGGTGTTAGTGACAGTCAGCCAAGCTGTATAGTGATGGAGAGTTGAACAGACTGGCTGGCTGGGATCACAAGAGGCTCTGTTTTTTCCAGGTTGAGCTGTAGATGGGGGTCTCTGCATCCCACATGTGCTGCTTATAAGAAACCCATCCATGTAAAGTGCTCCACATGTTCTATCCTCCGCTGACTTCAATAGAGCTGGTCATGTGCACATTACAGAGCCAGAGAGCCTAATCAGTATTTGAGAAAGCAAATGTATCACTTGATAACATGAAAAACTCTTCTTCTTTTCAGCTCTGCTGGCATATTTGAGTGTTATTTGTAGTTACATATCATTTTTTATCTCCTTTATTTTGGATCTGTGATGTATACTAAACCTGGTCACTTAGAGGGTGATATATGTTTAAAATAAAGTATAAGTGAAACTCTCATCATAAATCCGTTTCTCTTTAGACGACTGTTCCAGCATATTTTCAGTCGTGGCCTTCATTTACATAATCTTAGCCAAGTCAGTGACAGTCCTATGATGGTAATCATCTAATATGTCATACCCAATGACTGAAACAGCACCATGTACATCAGGGCAAGGCAGAAACAGCCATGCATATGAATCCAGATAATCACAGGACATCACACATCCCAATCCAATCTAACGCACACGTCTTCGAGACATGTATCAGGTCAGGTCAGGTCAGGTCTGGTTGGGGAGCATGCACTGGTATAGTACATTGCCACACCCACTACATGACAAACCACCTCGGAATCCCAGTTGGCAACCCCCCTGGCAGGCACTTGGTCCAGTCCCACCCTCCAGAAATAACCATCTATCTGCCCGAGCCAGGTTTTATGTGGGCGTCGCCTTGGCCTGGTCCTCCCGCTTGGGTCATCAACAGTGAGGATCCAGTGAGCCAGATCACCGTCGGGGGATTCACGCCACATGGCTGTAGTACTGTTACTGAGGCTCCAATCACAATTCAGCTAATGTGCCTTATTTGGGACTGCATGATTAACCGCTTGTTGGACACAAAGTCAAACCAGTGATACCCAAGGGTTCTCTGAAGAGACACAGTACCAAAGGAGTCCAGTCTTCATCTCAGGTCACTAGATAGCATCCAGGTCTTTCAACCATATATTAAAACAGGAAGCACCAGGACTCTAAAGACTCATCCTTTTGCATAGATATCAGGAGCGCCACACACCCCTTTCCAGCGACTTCATGAACAAAGTCTCAGGATGTCCCACAGAGCAGCTCAATCAACTGAGTCTAACACTTTACAAAAATCGACAAAGGCTGCAAAGAACCTCTGCCGATATTTGCGTTTGTGTTCTATGAGAGTCCTTAGTGCCAGGATTTGGTTGATGGTAGACCTCTTAGGTGTTAAACCAGACTGCTCTGGTCGCTGCTGGGGAGCAGGTGATCACGGATCCTATTGAGGACGACCCTAGCAAGGATCTTACCTGAAAAAGTAGTTCACCCCGAATACCACAGATCCCTCAGCTGGTTCACCACCTGTGCAATCACAGTGAAATTGGGTGTTTCACAGCTAATTGGAGGATCGGCCTCAAGAACCATGGACCCAGAGATATCCAATGTGAAGCCTAGCCAGAGGACCATCTTTAAACAGTTGCTGATTGTAGCCAGCCCAGCGGGTCACAACTATAGTGTCATCCAAGGAACAGATTTGGATGTGCTTAATACTTAGATTCCTCTGTAAGCAGGATGTGGGTCCCTAGACCATAGATGGTGTGTCATTTGCTCACAGATTTCTCTAACAAACACTTATCTGCTTTCAGAGCCCTCACAGCCATCCGTCTCAGTTCCTGGTACAGACCAGAGTTGCCATCAAGACATGTGTTGCAGCTCCTCTCTCACCTGGTCCAGCCTCATTTTCTTAGTATGTGATAGCATACTGGACCTAAACTGGATCTTCAGAGTAGCAACAAGAAGTCTGTGGTCAGAATTCACAAACTGGGCACTTCTGTAGACTCTGCAATTTCTGTAGGAGCCCCCAGTGTCTGCCCACGAGGATGTGATCCATCTTCCCCACACCACTAGTATTAGAGTACCAACGATGCGACTTAGGGTGCTGGAATCAGGATCCAGCGATCCATAGCCCCTGACCGTTTGCAGTCTCAAAGAACATGGAGCCACTTTCACTGTGGTTACCAGACCCATGGGTACTGACACAATCCTCATAGCCAGCCCTGTCAGTTCCAGTGATCGCATGGAAGTCACCCATGACCAGAGGAGTTTCACCTTGCTGGTACCCATCAACCACCAAGTGAAGTTGCAAATAAAATGTTTAATTCACCAAGACATCACTCACCCTTGTCAGAGCGTACACTGTGACAATAGACAAAGCCCCTAGAGAGTGCCTTAACTGAGTCTTGTACTCCCCAAGTATGACAGCCATCAGAGTGACCAGACCAAAAAAAGGTGTGCCCATCTACAGAGATCTAGCCAGTCCCAGGTCTGCACACCTCAGAGAGTGCTGCCACTGAAATGTGGTGTTTACAAAGCTCCTCCGACTGCAGAGGAAGATGATCATCATGCAGGAAAAACGAGACGTTCCACGTGGCTACCTGGATGGGCCGTCTCAAATTGGAACCTGAGTGCTGCTTTGCAGCGGGTGACACCTCAGGTTCAAACCAGTTCCAGTCCCCAACAGGCCTTACCCCATTGGCCCTCTGGTAATATCGATTCTTCCAGGGATGAGGCTCCTGAGGGCTTTCCCCAATCCCCTTCATAATGCGAGTAGGCTCCCTGTGGGCCGCAGCAGCAAAGCTACTCCTGTGGAAAGCAGAAAGGAATCCTGTCTGCCATTTCAGAGC
This sequence comes from Polypterus bichir lapradei, assembly GCA_026402145.1. Taxonomy (NCBI): domain Eukaryota; kingdom Metazoa; phylum Chordata; class Cladistia; order Polypteriformes; family Polypteridae; genus Polypterus; species Polypterus bichir. The sequence goes on along the minus strand of JANRMT010062797.1, from coordinate 21,718,317 downwards.
TGTGTGAAGTTTTTTACGCCGGCTGGAGTGCCAGTCCTGTCACCATCCCCCAAGTTTTCCTTGCAAGTTGGAGAACCACTTGCAAGGCTGGATGCAGTTTAACATCATACCCAGGACGTGTCCTTTTGAACTTAAAGTGAAAATTATTAAAGGTGCCTCAGGAGGGTCAGAACACTGGCTGTGGCTGGTAGACTTGGCCAGTGGCTTGGTCCCTTTTTCTGCCCCAGTTTGTGTGTTTTGTGTTTCTGCATGTTAATTTCATTGTCTCATCTGGTTTGGTCAGTAGGGTTTGAGATCTCATTAGCATACATTAGCTGCATTTTATCATGCTAATGAGCCCTGTTCTGTTCTGAGCCTGCCTTTTATCAGACAATGGTCTTTAATGGCTCAATGGCATTCACTTTTATGTGATGATTAGAGCTGCTGCAGATGCTTGAAGCTGGCCAGTGAGCAGAGATAAGTCAGCTGGCACATAAAGGTGTTTATTACGTAGATGGCCCTTGGAAAAAGAAATTTATGTGTTTTCCTAGCTCAAGGCGTTACCGCTTCTAAGTGCCCTATCACACTTCATGTGTTTGTTAACCTCTCCATCACATGCACTCTTATGTATTTTTTTCCCCCTAGTGCTATTATCATTTTGTTGGATAGCCATCGTAAAGTCATTTTATCACATCCCATAATATAGGAATGGAAAGACCGGCTGCAGGACGTGCTTTCTGCTTAGAGTTTACCAGCTGTATCCAAGTGAGCAATTTAACACTGGGATGAAAATGTTATCTGTATCTATACTAATAAAAGGCAAAGCCCTCACTGACTGACTCACTGACTCATCACTAATTCTCCAACTGTAGGTAGAAGGCTGAAATTTGGCAGGCTTATTCCTTACAGCTTACTTACAAAAGTTAAGCAGGTTTCATTTTGAAATTCTACACGTAACGGT
>JANRMT010062797.1:21635827-21673048 GCA_026402145.1 Polypterus bichir lapradei | reverse complement strand
GAGAGAGATACAGATAGAGATATATATATAGAGAGAGAGAGATATAGATAGATATACAGTAGAGTCTCGCTTATCCAACCTTCTCTTATTCAACATTCTGTATTATCCGACGTCCCATCCGACGTTTTTTGTTGTAAAACATGATTACAGTGGATTATGTGGCCAGCCCTCTCTGGCGTGTGTGTGTGCGCGCGCGTGTGTCTCTCTCCCTCGCGTGTGTATGTGTGCGTCTGTGTCTCTCTCCCTCGCGCACATGCGTGTGTGTGTGTGTCTGTGTCTGTCTCTCTCACGTGTGTGTGTGCGCGCTCACGCACGTCTCTCTTTTTCTCACGCGCGTGTCTCTCTTGCGCATGTGTGTGCGTGTGTCTTTCTCAACACGCGTGTGTGTCTGTCTGTGTCTCTCTCTCGTTCTCTCTCTCGCTGCACAGGGAGAGACTGAACACATGTGGAAATCATCGGCACGCACAAACTGAAAGGGAAACTGGCTCGTTCGTATGTGGCCTTGAACAGATGCAAAAGTTTGGCGAACTTTTTGGTTATAACCCGATTTGTACGTGTCCAGGGACGTTCGTGAACTGAGGTTCCACTGTATTAGGTTCGTAATGTGTAAAATTATAACATAGTTTGACGTTTAATAGGCTTTTTCTTAACACCTCCCATTATCCGACATTTTCGCTTATCCAACGTTCTGTTGGCCCATTTATGTCAGGAAGCCAATACAGGTATCTGAAAATAGGAGTGACATGTGCCCACCTTGGCTGCTTGTACATCACACAAGCCACTGCATTTTGAATCATCTGCATTGACTTCACAACATGTGCCAGGAGAACTGCTGTTGTCCAGATGTGACAGGACCAAAACCTGGACCAGGAGTTATGCCTCGTACTTGGTCAGACACATGACCTAATCTTGTGAATGTTCTATAAAGTTGTGCAACAGTTTTTCAATTGTAGCTTACTAAGAAGATTTTAATTTTGAAACTAATTTTGGCAAATATTGTTAAGTTTTTATGTCTGTGGCATTTACATCCATCGGTCCATCAGTCTACCTTCGTGAATGGGATGTCACAGCACGCTATACACATTAACATTTATTAATATAACTGAGCTGGATGAAGGTTTTCAGTAAATAATGGTGGGGCAGAAATGTGCTCATGAAGTTTAGTGATGTGGAGTAAAGAATGTTTCAAATAATCCGTTCATCTTTGGAACTAACTTAAGGGGTTCTAGTTGTGAAGTAGGATGCCGATGGCCAGTAACTTTCCTTGCTGCATTTTTCCGATGGACTGTCGCAAATTCTAAAAGAAATTGGTTTAATATTGACCATGTAGGTGTATCTTTTGAGGCGTGTAATCAATACAGCCTGCTCTGTCATCTTCACAGAAAAAATTGTGCTAGTGGTCTTGCCCGTGCAGGCTTGAACCTTAAACTTTAAATTTCTTTGATGTTATAGAATCACCATTTTCTCTGTGTGTTTAAGTGATGTTTAGACACAGGGTCGTAGTGATGCACTCAAGTTTAATCATCTGTTATATTTCTGCCCTTTAGAATTACTTTAGCTCAAGATTCATCTTGGAACATTGGATGTTGTGATGCTTCATTTAGTATTTAATGAAGAGTGGTTTCACCTAATCCGTAACTAATCCTTAATGTGCCTGCTATCACACACTGTTGCTCTTCGATTCTCCATTATAATTCACTTCATGGTGGCAACATTTCTTTCTGTTGTTGATCCAGGCAGACATTGTGTCCTATTTGAGGGGCATCCTGCGACCACAGAGTTCTGCGGCCCGTCTCTTGACCGTAATACAGTATATGAAGGGGACAAGTCCTGGTATGCACTGACTGGACGTACGTCAAGCTTTAAAGATGCACTGTTTCTGTTGCATTAATATTTCACTAATGGCACGATACTTGATTTTGTGTTTTTTGCCACTTGTGTTGAATTGGATCTGACATGAGAAACACACAGTGTATACTGCAAAGGCTAGAAATGTGTACTTCATTATTTTAGTGCAGAGGGGGTAATCTTTGACCACAAAATCAGCAGTACACCAAATCTGTTTCAGGCTCAGGCTCAAAATGCCATCATCCAATCTCATCTGTTTGCCTGCACTATTGATGGTGGCTTTTTTATGTCTAAAAACCCTTGTGTTAGTTTCACAGTAGATGAATGGATCTTTTGAAAGTTTTTTTTCTCTTGCTCTGTATCATTAGGGATGCTCTGCTCAGGTTTTTAAAATGCCAATACCAATCACTGATATCATGTTACAGGTGAATAGATAAAATAAGTGAAGATTTGAATGAAAAGGGTCTGACTGGAGTGGAGGTGCTGCTGGACCGAGCTGTATGGAGAACGTTTATCAAGCACATCAACAACAACAACAACAACATTTATTTCTATAGCAGATTTTCATACAAATGATGGAGCTCAAAGTGCTTTACATGATGAAGGAAGAGAAAAAAGACAAAATAAATAAGAAAATAGAATTAGGGAACACTAATTTACATAGAATAAAAGTAAGGTCTGATGGCCAGGGAGGACAGAAAAAACAAACAAACAAAAACCCCAGACAGCTGGAGAAAAATAAAAATCCGCAGGGGTTCCAAGGCCACGAGACCACCCAGCCCCCTCTAGGCATTCTGCCTAATATCAATGACCTCAATCAGTCCTCATGGTATTCAGGGTTCACATGGAAGAACTTGATGATGACAGTCATGTGGACTTCTGGCCTTTAATCCATATCCACCCCACAGGAAGTGGGAAAAAATGAAGGCTTCTTCAGCTCTGCTTCTTCCATGCCTCATGCATGCCACTTGGTTCCACCTCACTACATGGGTAAGAGGCAACCTGCATGCCTCACTGTTACCCTGGCTCTCTGTGAGCAGATCCAAGCCCAGGGTCCAAATCCAAAGTTCACCGGCAGCCAAGCATCCAGCCTGAAGGGTTATAGCAGCCGGTATACATGATTAGAGCCTGAGTAGTTGTAGCAGCCAGTATTTGTGATCAGGTTGCTCTTAAAGTTCAGTGTCTGCGTCCCCCTTTACCTGCTGCTCACGGGGCTGCTTCATAGCCAGCTTCTATATGTATTCCTCACCCATTGGGTGTTCTGCAGTCACGTGAGGAGTGTGTCTCTCACAGGCCTGGACCCTGAGGTTGCTACAATACTAAAACTGAGGGCTGAGAATCCTCGAGCATTGAAGGTCGAGGCTTCCCAATCGCAGATGCTGTAGTCTGAATTATTGTTATAGAAAACCATTTCTTCTTCTTTGCATCACCCAACAAATCTTGGAGTGGATGTAGGCCTGTTATCCTTCAGGTAGGTGGGAGGATACAGCAAGTTATGCCCACAAATCACTTCATCCGTGTGCTTTCAGTATGGTACTCTGCATTTGGCAAATTCGTCTTTTCCTTTTTGAAACTGTCTGAATTTTTTTTAAAATATTTTCAAACTGCTGTTGGTTAAATCGATAAGAAATGGCCGACTGTATATGCTCTACTAATGTTAGATCTCTTACCCGAGACATTTCCAAAATTATTTTTTTAGTGATGATATTTTTTTGTATTTTGCTGATCTCAAAATCTTGATAAAGAGATTATAACAACTAATAATAATGTGATGGTTTATTAAAGTTTACTGTGTTGAGGTTCAAAGCAAAACTAAGATATTCGCAACTCATGTGGAAGACAGAATTTCACAGCAGGTTTTATCACAAGTGCTGTAGACCACCATACTTGGTGCCAGTCACCACTCATGTGGTGTAATTTCAAGAATGACAGCAGTGCTTTTTGAAAAAGAAATGAAAACAGCTACTGTAAATTTTGTCTTGATATTTAAAATAGTAATATGAATGCTTCAGATCCAGTTGGAGTAGTTTGGTTTTGACTAATATTCCAGAATGAGAGCGAATGTTAAGCTTCTTCTCCAAAGCAGATTACTTCTCCTTGTGGGTGGTTTGTGGTGAAACTGGGCCAGTCTCCCCCTTCGTCCCCTCCCCCACGGGGGCCAGTTTCATGAATGCGATGCCTTTGGGTACACTGTGACTTGCCTGCTGATCACCCAGCTTGCATCACAGCCTGGCCTGATTTAAATCACCTTGGCAAAAAGAGATTCTCAAGCCGAGAATCTTTTTTTTTTTTTTTTTTGTCCAGTCTCTGGAAAGAAAATCAGACTCCCAACAGCCTGCCAGGTCAGCTTTTCCAACTTTCATTCTGTTCTTCTATAAAGAATCAAGTTAAGAAAAAGAAAAAAAAAACTTTCTTTGGTTCATTATTTATCCTGAAATAGTCTTTTCATTTATTTGCCTGCAGAAAAACAGTGTATAAAGACGGATTTAGTCCATTTATTTTGGGAGCAGCCTTATTAATAACGGTGCCTGAAAAATGAAAATTACGAGAATTTTGGTGTGCTAGATAGATAGATAGATAGATAGATAGATACTTTATTAATCCCCAAGGGGAAATTCACATACTCCAGCAGCAGCATACTGATAAAGAACAATATTACATTAAAGAGTGATAAAAATGTAGTGCAAGTTAAAAAATACAAGGTGGAGAGTGCAAGGCAGGTATAACAGTCAATACCTTTGTATAATGTTAGCTTTTACCCCCGGGTGGAATTGAAGAGTCGCATAGTGTGGGGTCTCCTCAGTCTGTCAGTGGAGCAGGACGGTGACAGCAGTCTGTCGCTGAAGCTGCTCCTCTGTCTGGAGATGATCCTGTTCAGTGGATGCAGTGGATTCTCCATGATTGACAGGAGCCTGCTCAGCGCCCGTCGCTCTGCCACAGATGTCAATGTTTTGGCTGTGTTGAGCTTCAGAAGGGTGGCCACTAGGGTTCTGTTAATACAGAATGAAATCTTGACCATTATAATATCACACATTTCTAAAGTGATTACTGGAGGGAGTTTTGAAGCAGAACAGAACTAAAAAGAGAAGACTGTATATATTGTTTTACATAAAGGTCGATAAAGTTGTCATCTTTTCAGCCTTGAGGGGTAAGAGTTAAGAGCTAAGGTGGGCCAACTTGATGGAGTGATTAGTGATCAGAAATATGCTGGGTCACACTGAAACCATACGCTCTGATGGCCGAGCTTGTTCAGATGTTCTTGTATCACAGATCTGCTGTATAATTCATACGTCTAGAGACAACCATAAGTGAATGTTGCTTAAAACCACAGTAGGTGGGAACAATTAGACGGCTCACTGAATGTCACATTTTTAAACCAATCCAGTGCCTCCTGAAGGTGGTGCTCAGAGTAGGGGTGGTGGTTTTGAACTGCAAAGATAAGAGGTTCCCTTGTTAATGTGGTCAGACGGACAGCATGCTTAATGATCACGATAAAAAGTCTCTTAAAAGACTGTACTAAACATATTAATGTGTGTTGTGTGTGCAGTGAGCACGCTGCGTGTTTTTGCAAGAGAAAACCTTTCTGTAAAATCAGGTTATAGTTTGGCATTCAAAGATATCAATGGATGAGTGGTAAACGTGAACAGTACGATGTTGTAGGTGCTGTGTGTGTTCTCAGTGGTTTGGTTATTACGATAGTATAGGAGTTGATGCAAGGATAAAAGAATTGGCAGCTATGTTTGTCAAAGTATCAATCGCAAAATATGCCTTTGAAGACAATTGTGTGTCACACTCCATCAAAAGGACTGTTGTTAAGAGAGCTGATACTGAAGAGCCACGGGTGATGAAAGTTAAAGTGCTCAAAACACCCAAATCAACAAATTTGTGTAACGACACCAGTAGAACAACAGACGTGGTTGCACAACATCCACCTTCTGACTGCACGTCTCAACAAGTAACCAAAGCTAACATTACTTTCTAATTGGAATTAAAACATACCAGGCCAGAATACAGCCGCAGTGTTCTGTTCTGCGCAGTGTGGTACCAGTTATCTAAACTCTGTTTGCTGCTGTTGTGCCATCTAGTTGATGTAATGGTCTAAATGGCAGAAAGATCTCTCGAATTGACGACAACTTCTTTAGCTTTTTATCTTCTCTCAGCATCAAGTCTTTTGTTCAATTGCTTTTGCTTTCTCCGTAAAGCCACGGCTGTGTAAATTGGAGGAAATGAAGGAATTGGGGGCAGGTTTTGAGGATGCAGTCTTATGGGCAGATTCAAACCATTTTAATGAGTTGTCCCAGATTTGTGTTCTCATTTGAGTATCGGCTGTGGTGGTGCAAGACTGGTGCACCACAGACACTACTATTACTGTTGTGTGCTTAGTTCTTATTCAGCTATCCAGTATGCAGACCCTTCCATGATTGTGAAGTTTGGTGTTCCATTCCTCCTGCTATCAATTTCAACTCATGTTTGACTTAAAGCCATATCTTATCAGACAACTCACTCTTCCAGTGGTTTTCTGTCATAATCTTCATTCACGTAATCTTAGAGAGTTAGAGGCGGTTGGCAGCATAAACCCGTGAAGGCCATTCGTCTTGCTGACATACCTAGTGAGCCACTCCAACTACTTCACAACTTTCCCCAACAAAATCAAACAGGTTTGAGTTTGGTGTAAGTGGTTTGATTTTTCTCTTTACTCCTCAGGGTGGGCTGTGTGTGCATGAGAGCTGACAACCAGTGAACACTCCGCCAGAAGTACAATGAATATAATGCAACATCAAGGAATAAGGAACACGGATGTTTTGGACCTTCATGAAGCTCATCTGTCTGATGTGTCATGTTTTACTTATCATGGAAAAAAAGAAAAAAGGGCTGTGATTGTGGTGGAACTCACCATTTTTGTTAATCCTTTGTATAGCATCAGTTTTGTCAGGCAGTAAGCAATAGTCATATTTTCTCTGTTGCAGATGACACTGGTATTTGGTGTGTTTTAGTGAAGAAGACAATTGTGGAGTCCTATAAGGTGTGTGTTTCTCACACTATACACTCTAATGTCCTCCTTCTTCTATGCAGCTGCCCATCTGGACCTTCCCATTCTTCTTGTATCCTGGTCAGAACCAGCTCGCCCTCTTCTCTCTAGATAGTAATAGACATCTTTGTATATGAAATTGTCCGCTTCTTGGAATTCTTTTACATGGAATAACCTTCATTCTGTAAATTCTGCAAAAACCAAACTGCCATGTGTCTGAAAAAAGCTGTTCCATTTTGGCCATTTTTGAAGTCAAAACTGAACTTTAGTAATGCCTGCAACTTGTAACACAAATAAACAAATTAAATGGTTCAGAGATGCTAATGCAGTTCAATAGGTCTCTCAAATAACCATTTAGCCTTTGAAATGACTAAGGATGAGCTGAAAATGGGGCTTTGCAATCCTCTGTAAATAATAAATTAAAAATCAGTAATTTTAAGCAGTAATAGCCATTATACAAACTAGTAATGTCTTGGCAGTATTTTAAAATCAGTTTAATGATACCTTGATAAAAAAAAAAGTTACGAATTTATATCAGAAACTTCATATGAAGATTTCTTGGTGGCCCTGAACTTTTGATTGGCAGTGTATTTTGGCTTAAATTAGTTGGATTAGTTGGAGTTGGATGGCTGGTGGCGCTATAAATTGAGGTGTAGGAGCTAAAGGCTTTATGTACCAACTCTCTAGCCCTACTGATAATTTTAAAAGTGGGTGGCACCTTAACATTGTTGTCACATATCTTCAGTTGTTCAGTTATTACCTGTTCATGAAGAATCACCCATCATTTCAGTATTGCCTGATAATAAGTTAAAAAAAAATATTGATGTCTGTTTAGTTAGACTGATCTAATGACCAATTTAGTATATACCACTTAATGAAGAATGTTCGCTGAACATTGGGTGGTTTTTCTGTTGGCTCTGTGGTGGTTTCTCATCATGAGTGTGAGCAACAACAAAATAGTAGCATGAGACGCTTTCCTGTATGGCTTGACTAAATAGATTTAGGAGTTCACTAGCTGTGCTACCCATCTAAGATGGGTTGAAATCTGAGTAATCAACATGCACTGCAGTCGTTAATGCTGAGGTCTAACATGCAGTGCACGTCTCTCTGTTATATGCCATTTGGTAATGGATTCGTAAAAACAGTGATGATGTCTGTGATGCCCCATCTGTTGCAATAACAAATTCAATGCATATGACTCAGTTATATGCCATTTGGTATGGGATTTGTAAAAGCAGTGATGATGTTTATGATGTGACATCAGTTGGAATGACAAAAAAAAAAATGTTTGTGATGTGGCAACTTTTAGAATGACAGAGACAAAGCAACTGGATGGACACCCAGACAGACATACAGACACTTATTCTTTTACAATTACAATGGACTACCTGTGCTACCTATCTAAGACAGGTTAAAATGTAAGTTAATAACTTTGATACGTCTCTGTTATATTCCATTTGGTAAGAGATTTGTAAAAGTAGTGTTAATGTTTGTGATGAGTCATCTGTTGGAATGACAAAATTAATGTATGTCTGTGTTATATGCCATTTGGTATGAGATTTTTAAAAGCAGAGATGATGTTTGTCATGTACTATCCGCTGGAATGACATACAGTACAGGCCAAAAGTTTGGACACACCTCCTCATTCAATGTGTTTTCTTTATTTTCATGACTGAAGGCATCAAAACTATGAATGAACACATGTGGAGTTATGTACTTAACAAAACAAGGTGAAATAACTGAAAACATGTTTTATATTCTAGTTTCTTCAAAATAGCCACCCTTTGCTCTGATTACTGCTTTGCACACTTTTGCCATTCTCTCGATGAGCTTCAACAGGTAGTCACCTGAAATGGTTTTCACTTCACAGGTGTGCCTTATCAGGGTTATTTAGTGGAATTTCTTGCTTTATCAATGGGGTTGGGACCAGCAGTTGTGTTGTGCAGAAGTCAGGTTAGTTGGACGATCATTTATTTTTCAACAGGACAATGACCCCAAACACACCTCCAGGCTGTGTAAGGGCTATTTGACCAAGAAGGAGAGTGATGGAGTGCTGTAAATGGTCATGAAAATAAAGAAAACACATTGAATGAGGAGGTGTGTCCAAACTTTTGGCCTGTACTGTATGAAACACGTTTTATTGCTAAAGATGTTTGTGATGACCATCTGTTGGAATGACAGAGAGACAGAAACCGGATGGACATATGCACACAGACACTTATTCCTTTATTAATGTGAGTTTGTGATCTGTAAGGATACCAACTAAACAAGTATATTGCCTAATGCTGAAGGGGAAAAAAACTGTTGTCCACACAACTTCCTTGGCCATTTCAGATGTTATTTGACCATGCTAATAAATGTATTCATAAAACCATGAAAGCAAAATCCATTGTACTGATTATTCATGGCTTTAAGTCATCCATCCATTTTTTCCATTTCTGTATGTGTTTGACTTCATTGCACCATTTTTCTTCATTTAAAGCAAATGACAAAGAGTCTGCTGTATGTTTTGTTTTATGTTTTACTTGATTTGCCTCTGAAAGTAATGTAATTGGAAACAGCCAGAAATGTTTAAGAGAGAAAAATTACATCATTTAAATAATCTGCACTAACTTCTGCCATCAGTTTATATAGCAGTTTGGTTGCAATTTGCATGAAAATATTACTCCCATTGCTTTGCTCTCAGTGTAGTCGTCTGCATACAGGTGCTTGTCATAAAATTAGAATATCATGACAAAGTTGATTTATTTCAGTAATTCCATTCAAAAAGAGAAACTTGTATATTAGATTCATTCATTACACACAGACTGATGTATTTCAAATGTTTCTTTTAATTTTGATGATTATAACTAACAACTAATGAAAGTCCCAAATTCAGTATCTCTGAAAATTAGAATATTGTGAAAAGGTTCAATATTAAAGACACCTGGTGCCACAATCTAATCAGCTAATTAACTCCAAACACCTGCAAAAGCCTTTAAATGGTCTCTCAGTCTAGTTCTGTAGGCGACACAATCACGGGGAAGACTGCTGACTTGACAGTTGTCCAAAAGACGACCATTAACACCTTGCACAAGGAGGGCAAGACACAAAACGTCATTGCTAAAGAGGCTGGCTGTTCACAGAGCTCTGTGTCCAAGCACATTAATAGAGAGGCGAAGGGAAGGACAAGATGTGGTAGAAAAAAGTGTACAAGCAATAGGGATAACCGCACCCTGGAGAGGATTGTGAAACAAAACCCATTCAAAACTGTGCGGGAGATTCACAAAGAGTGGACTGCTGCTGAGTGGTCCAAAGTTTTGTTCTCTGATGAAAGTAAATTTTGCATTTCCTTTGGAAATCAAGGTCCCAGAGTCTGGAGGAAGAGAGGAGAGGCACAGAATCCACGTTGCTTGAGATCCAGTGTAAAGTTTCCACAGTCAGTGATGGTCTGGGGTGCCATGTCATCTGCTGGTGTTGGTCCATTGTGTTTTCTGAGGTCCAAGGTCAACGCAGCCGTCTACCAGGAAGTTTTAGAGCACTTCATGCTTCCTGCTGCTGACGAACTTTATGGAGATGCAGATTTCATTTTCCAACAGGACCTGGCACCTGCACACAGTGGCAAAGCTACCAGTACCTGGTTTAAGGACCATGGTATCCCTGTTCTTGATTGGCTAGCAAACTTGCCTGACCTTAACCCCATAGAAAATCTATTGGGTATTGTGAAGAGGAAGATGCAATACGCCAGGTCCAACAATTCAGAAGAGTTGAAGGCCACTATCGGAGCAACATGGGCTCTCATAACACCTGAGCAGTGCCACAGACTGATCGACTCCATGCCACGCCGCATTGCTGCAGTAATCCAGGCCAAAGGAGCCCCAACTAAATATTGAGTGCTGTACATGCTCATACTTTTCATGTTCATACCTTTCAGTTGGCCAATATTTCTAAAAATCCTTTTTTTGCATTGGTCTTAATTGATATTCTAATTTTCCGAGATACTGAATTTGGGACTTTCATTAGTTGTCAGTTATAATCATCAAAATTAAAAGAAATAAACATTTGAAATACATCAGTCTGTGTATAATGAATGAATCTAATATACAAGTTTCACTTTTTGAATGGAATTACTGAAATAAATCAACTTTGTCATGATATTCTAATTTTATGATCAGCACCTGTATATGACAGAGGAAAGTGTGACCGTGACTGCTGAGCTGCAGTTTGCATATCAGTTCATCCATCTAGTGTGGACCTTTAATTGCCTCTCAGTGTCTGCTTGATTCTTCTCTTGATTTGATTTTCCTCTCACTTCTCAATGGTGTGTGTTTTACATGAATTGTTGACTCAGTTGTCGAGTGCGTCCTTCAACGGAGTGGCACCCTATCCAGGGCTGGTTCCCGTCTTGTGCTTAAAACTGCAGGAATGGGGTAGGATTTGCACCCATCCAGCACAGCCCCAAAACACCAGTGAGATCAAACAAATGTCTTTTTGCACAAATAGTTAGTGAAGTTACTTCAGACTGTGGGCCATCCAGAGAGTTGTTACTGTAGCTGCTGTTTCCAATGAGTGCTGTGCATGGGTTGTTTTTCTCTTCATTTCAGTTGGTTGAATGAGGTCTTTTCTGATTTTATTAATGGAGTGTGTTCAGTGATAGGAATCCTCCGTTCAGAATACATGAAACTTTTCATTGATTGTGATAACGTTAATCGAGCCAATAAGGCTTAGAGTTGAGTGCTTTGGACTGCACCGGGGTTCTTGGCTCATGGAGATTCAGTTTTACTTTCCAGTCCAGTTTTAGAATGGAAAAAAGAAATGCAAGTAGCAAGAAGATTGTGAAGGCCTCCTGCTTTATAACATACTGTATATGTGGATGCCTTTTATATTTGTTGCACTGAATACTTGCTTGCTCAGACTTTTTATTCTGTGACTAGCTGTGCTAACCGTCTAAGATGGATTTAAATCTAAGCAATCAACATAGATTTCATGTTATTTTTATGTCATACATGGGTTGTCCATTTAGTGTGGTATAATAATTCATACCTGATCCCTCTACCTCATGGTGGCCTTTTCTTCTTAAGATAGAGACACCTGTTTTTGCTGCTTTGTCTTACTTGTTCCACTCTTGTAGTCGGATTATTTTGCCTGCAAAATGCGCCAATGGTTGCTACTGTATTGGCCTGGTTTAGCAACTCTGGTTTAGTTGTTTTAGTCTTTGGTTTCCTGACGTACACTTCGATTTATCGTTATTTTCAATCATGCGTTGCCCACCATGCAAAGTTATTGGACTTTAGAATTACAGCAATAAACCTTATTCATGTGGCCGAGATGATGCAAAGAAGTCGCTACCTCACTGCTGTTACCAGCGTATAACAATGGACAACAGAGTAGGATGATAATTGTCTTATTTTTAGACCCTTATTTGACATTTTTAGTATCATTTTTGATTTTTTTAACCCATCTTCAACATTTTTGCCTTTTTTAAAAGTTCCTTTGTGGTAAACCAGCCCGAACACAAACAGGCATACACCAGCAGTTCCTAAACACACACGTTTATTAACATAAAAGTGTCCCGCACAAGCACAGTGCCACTTCATCAATCTCCCTTCACAGTCCGGGCCTTCTGCCACCGCCTTTGCTCCTCTCTCCCGAGCGTTGGTTCTTCCACCCGACGCCAACTCCCCGACTGGAGGAAGGCGGCCTTTTTTATATTCACCCAGATGTGCTCCAGGTGCCCTCTGACGATCTTCCAGCGGCACTTCCTGGCGTGGCAGAAGTGCCGCTTGAGCACCCGAAAGCACTCCTGGTGTCCCTGGAAGTCCTTCCGCCAGCACCTCTGTGTGTGGTGGAAGTGCTGACGTCCAGGGCTCTACGATCCTCCGGGTGCCCCCTTGGGGTGACCACGGGCCCCAATAGGGTTGAGCTTCCATGCTCAGTTCCCATGGCCCCATACCAACTAGGGTGGCTGCCGTCTCGTGGCCCGGGGGAGGCATAGTCTCTCTCCTGCTCCTTCCAGGTGTCCCGGCTGGGCACAACCCCAGCCGTCCGCCACACCTTCTTAACCCTAAAAACCACACAAACACTGAGATACATCGAAATACACACACACACGCACGTATGTCCTTTTAGTGGATATCTTATTTGGAGAAGGTCATTTTATTGTGCACTAGTTAAACAAGGTCAACAATTGACTTTCATTTTAAGATTTGAGCCTTATATTTTACATGCTGCATCATGTTTTCAGTTTTATACTGGAGCTGTGTACAGAGCTGTGGAGTAGGAGTTGTAGTTCTGTGGACAGACTCCACAGCACTGACTGTGTATACTCAGCCTGCATGAAGATTTCTGCATTGCTGCACATGTTTGTCTTGTACACTTTCTGCTTTTACCTGGCTGGTTTTATAGAGCCCCCTTCGTCCTGTGAGCTCAGCACATAAGCTACAGCAAGGCTTTTCAACGTATTCTGTCTTCTTCTTTTTTTTAAACTTTGAAAGGATCTACTAAGATCACAAAGTGTAACCCATTGCATGGGGCTTCTCCTCTACAAATCTTGATTGAAAGTATGAGTCCTGTTTGGCATTAAACGTCAGAAAGAGGAAGAAATTAAACCAAAGGTGATTTCTAAAAACAAACATGAGTGAAGAGGCTTAGCAAGGACTCTAGATGAGTATTTTCTGCAGGTAAGGATATAAGGGAGTTTGACGTGGGGAATAGTCTCCCTGTTTTTAAGGAATGGTGCATTATTTGCCATTGATGCAATTACAAGTGGGTTTTGAGAGGCATCCTGGTGACACACAGGCCAAAGTTTCCACACTGCTTGGTGGAAGTTTGGATCCCTACAAAGTAGTTACTGGGGGGTTTGGTTTGCTACACAATGGCAGTATCCTGTGTTTCATTTTAAATTAGGGGGCTCAGGTGTATAAACCCCAATTACCACAAGACTTGCTCCAGAAAGTAATTCCAGGACAGAGCATAAATGTCCGCTAGGTCAATCTAAATTTGGGAAGCATAAAGTAGCCACTTGCTAATGGGGAAGAAAGATAGACTCTAGCTGCAGACATCCAGAACTGCACTCCATTGAGAAGGTTGTCACTTTATATCGTACGTCAGTGATAATGCCTGATTATGCTGTGGTTAAGAGTAGGATTAGGGGACGGTTAATTGACTCAAGTCAAATAAACCAAGAGACAAAAACCTGCAATCCAATTGGCTACTGAATCACTGAGCTGTGGAGGTCTGCATGTGGACCTATCATGAAAGATCACCTGACTTCACTCAAATTGGTTACTTACCTACAAAATTGTCATCTTCCTCTTTCGATAACCCTGCATATTCTCAAGGCAGAGACTTGTTCTTCTACTGTCATTCACCTTATCTTCTTTTCGGCTCACTTTTGACCTCATTCATTTCACTTGCATCACAATGCTGTTCGTCACCCTGTCATTTCCTGCCCATCTCAGCATGGTGCTCCTCAGCTTTCTCTCAGCTCTGCTCTGCTCTAGCTATCTGCATAAGAAGCACAAGGCCTCGCTCCCTAGACAGAAATGCAGTCTCTTTAACTTTAAGTTAGAATGTGCTGCTTTGTCTAAAGGGAAGATAATCTGTTACAAAAATTCTCCAAATAGTGCCTTAGTCTGTGTTATAGGAAGGGGGATAAGGAGAAAAAGTAAACAAAAATGGTATCATTGTTACCTCCTCCTCCCCGATAAAAAGGGATGATCACAGGTAGAATACCATCAAATATACTGTCTTTCTGAGCTGTTATTCACCCACTTACTCAGAACAAAGCACTCGACTTCTCACCTCAGCTCTCCCTCAATCCCTTAGAATTCTGACTTCTTTGGCCTGTTAAGTGTTTCCTCATTCTGCTCCTGACTCTGACCTCGCTTCACTTCTAGCTGTGACATGGCCATAGTCCCTCTTCCAGGTTTTTCTTCCAGACAACCCCCAAAATCAATTTCATGACCTTCCATTTGTTCTCTAAACACCAAGCTGGAACTCTCTGTCTGGAAGCTTCATGTGTCTCTGCACCTCTGAAAAGTTTTCAGTGGGCATGTGATGTGTCTCATGGCCAGTAGGTGTTTCTACATCTTCTAGATGTTTGGCTTTGTCTCTTTTTCAAGGAGAGAGTTTAAGTGTCCCTGCTGGATTTCCTACTCCCTTTGCATTTTGAGGGAGAATTACATGGTTGCACAATGCAAACCTCTCACGTTCCTGCTCTGGCTTTGTTGAGGGTGCAACACACATACTGCTTCCTAGGACTCTCTCATTCCCTGACTGGTATATGTAGCTCCTTTCCTCACGCTCATGTGATAATGTGGTACTGTTCCTCTCTTCCCATCTGTCTCTCTCGCTGGAGGTTTCCTTTGGGTTGTCAACTTGGTCCACTTGCATCCTTGGGTTGTTCTTGCTCCTTTGCTAATTTCTTGCTACCTGGAAAGCCCCTAACACCCAAATTAAAATAAAACAATCAATCCATGTTTGACAGAATCCAGAGAGCACAATGGATTAGACTAATAATATCTCTTTTCTAACTGAATATGCTCATCTCACTTGTTTTCTCAAGTCTTATCAGGATTTCTGTGAGATATTTCTGCCTAGGCTTCTCTCACTTTAGGTTTAAGTTGTTGGAAAAAATAATGTGCTGCATGCTTCAGATCTGCAGTACCACTACAAGATGGAAGGCCGCCTTTCTCTTTGTGCTAAGCTTTGGTTCCCAGAGGTGTCAGCTTTCTAAGGAGCCATTCAAGTAGGCTTCTTTTGGAGCTCATTAGCTTGCCTGGGGCTGGTGAAGCACATAGACGCTTTGTAAAAACTGGGAGTGGTTAGGCTGCACTGCGGAAATGGAGGCTGCCTGTGGTCTCTTTGCCCAGATTAGAGTCATTGCACACTCTGGCAGCCTCTCAAGGTTTTTTTTTTTTTATCAGTAAGCCCTTAGAGCAATGCACAGTAATTAGTGGACAATTTGTTTGAATTACACAGCATCTTCTGCTTTCTCTTCAGTATTCTGATTTGTTGGCTGGTAGTCTTTTTTAATGTGGTTTCACCTTCCAGGGTAGTGCTGACAATTCACTGTGAAAACAGAAAGCCCTGCCACTGAGCAAGTGCAGTATGTAGGTTGGTGTTTCTGCTGCTGCCGCCATCAGATGATTTTAGTAGGGCATTTTAGGCTACTCTGCATTCAGATATTATTTTTTTACGTTGGTATTTTTATTTGTGCCGTATTGATTTGAGTACAAGTGTCTGCTTAATAAAAGTGATGTGATCAACTTTATGGAACTGTTTTATTTTAGTTTTAATATAGGGCTGGGTGGCACGGTGGCGCAGTGGTAGCGCTGCTGCCTCGCAGTTAGGAGACCTGGTTTCGCTTCCCGGGTCCTCCCTGTGTGGAGTTTGCATGTTCTCCCCGTGTCTGCGTGGGTTTCCTCCAGGCGCTCCGGTTTCCTCCCACAGTCCAAAGACATGCAGGTTAGGTGGATTGGCGATTCTAAATTGGCCCTAGTGTGTGCTTGGTGTGTGGGTGTGTTTGCGTGTGTCCTGTAGTGGGTTGGCACCCTGCACAGGATTGGTGCCTGCCTTGTGCCCTGTGTTGGCTGGGATTGGCTCCAGCAGACCCCGTGACCCTGTGTTCGGATTCAGCGGGTTGGAAAATGGATGGATGGATGGATATAGGGCTATATGGTACTGACAGTAAAGGCCATCTTTAGAGCACTGAAATTAACTCATATGTTACTATTTTAGAACATTAGAACAATTTAGACAAGAACATGCCTTTCAGCCCAACAAGTCTTGCCAGTCCACTTAATTCTTCTCAAATAACATCAAGTCTAGTTTTAAAAGTCCCTAACGTCCAACTGTCTACCACACTACTTGGTAGCTTATTTCATGTGTTGTGATGGATCTGGGTGTCAGCAAGCCCCAAACACGATCACACAAAGAGTCCCGGATTCAAATTAATAGTGTGTTTATTACACACAGTTCCTCAAAAAAGTTAACACAAGCACAAAGCACAAGTACAAATAATCTCTCTCTCTGCCCACAATTCCTTTCACCACCGCACTGCCCTCCTCCAGTTGAGTGTTGCTCCACGTCCTCCAAGCTCCGACTCGCCTAAATAAGCGAGGGTGGTCCCTTTTATGAAGGACCAGGGCCACTGCCCGATAGAAGTACTTCTGGGACATACATATGGAAGTCCCATAAATTGGGGTGCGCATCTCCTGGCAGTGCCCCCTTGCGGCACCCCTGCTCCCTAGAAGGGCTGTGTTGCCAGACTACATCTCCCAGCATTCCTTGCTGGTTTCCGAAATGGGCGTCGATATGGAGTGCTGCTGCCGTCTCATGTCCTGGGGGAATAACTCATCCACTGTGGTGTCTGATTGGGCTGTCCATCCATCCCTTCTGACCATCTCTTCTGGGTCTGGCTCCTTCCTTTCTTCTGGCCGGATAACCTATCTGCCTGCTTGGAGCCTCCTGTCCAGGTAAGGAGCCATCCCCTCCTCTAGTCGGGATGTACATGCAACCCATGTGGCACTGACGCATGGTTCTCTTTGTAAAGAAAAACTTCCAAAAGTTTGTGCAAATTTACCCTTAACAAGTTTCCAGCTGTGTTCCCCAGCTTTATATTATGAATAACAGATTCAACTGTGCAACCTTGTTGGATCTTCTACCTCAACATCTAACGTGGCTTTATTTGCAGCTCACTTCTTTAAACAGCTTATTTGTACTGTATTAGAGTTTTTTGTTATTAATAAAATGCAGAGGAATCTCTTCCATGAGGAGGAATGTCCATATTTTTCATGCAATTGATTAGTGGATAATTTCAGTTTATTGAAACGTCACACACATTGGTATTTCACTGCAGCATGCCGACATAGATCAATATTCATTACACTTCAACAGTATTATATATTGAATTGCTCTACTTACAGAAAAGATGACCAAAACACTGTCCAGTTTATACAGTATAATATGGACATTATTAGCAAAGTTAAGCCCCTGAAAACACACAGGCTCCTTACTATACATTATAATGTTTCATGAGCCTACGCGTATTTGTTTTCCTTTGACCATTTCAATGGTGTAACCAAGTCTGCACAACTGCCAAAATGTGTGACAGCTTGAACTAACACCCTGTACAGATTGCATACTACTTTACTTTGAATTGAGTGTCCTCATTTGTACGGTGGAGAACTTCCATTAACACCGGGCTGTAACCGCTGAGTTAGGAATTCCCACCACAGGCAGCCTCACCCCAAACTCAAAAGTGAGCTTTAAGGCCTTCACAGGCCCAAAATGGAGCAAAGGCTGTTAAATAAACAATTGTTCTCAAAGGCAGAAGAAGACAACTGCATAATGTCTGGTGAAATACAAAACAGAGCAGAGTTCTTTTACATTTAAAGAGGCGTTAAATTTATTTAAAAAAAAAGCTAAACAAAAATAGTTTTTTTTTCTGAAAATGTAAAACCTAATGGCAAACAAAACCAATAATCACAAGCCAGAAACCTTTAGATACCTTTAACTGAACACAGGAGTCAAAGCCAAGAAAGAAGTGCAAATCAAACAAACAGGAGTCAAAAACACTGGCTAAGGTTTCACTAGGCTGATCCCAGAATGACACGATAGTAAGTAAAAATAAAAAATACGTAGAACAGACGATCAACACTATACTACTAACTTCGCACCTTACAGACCACACCACACGCTTTAATTAGAAAATAGTATCCAGTTTAAAAATTGAAAATTAAACAACGCACAGTGCAACAAATACCCATTGAGAACACATATGACAAGACAGCACGGCAACAGATAAAAACAAACAAATGATATAATGGAAATTGAACCAGAAAAAGTCTGGTAAGTCCACAGATAAGCAGAAGTATTTGAAAAACATATGACTGGAATAGCAGAGAAGTCTGGCAATGTGATGGTAATCCTACCAGGTAGTACAGAATTGAAAACAGTTCGCTATACTGGTAGGAATTACGCAGGCGAGCTCCTTTCCAAGTGAGCCAAAAAATCTGAAACACTGTGCCTTACCCATCTGAAGGTAGGCTCTCTTTCTTCTTCTACAGGTATATCCATCCTGCTGTAAGTCTCCTATTCCAAAAAAAAACCTGTTTGTGCCTAAACTCCACCCCTTACTGGCAAAGCAAGTTCCAATTGGTCCTTTCCTCGTCATAATTGCCGCCGCCGACATCATAACACTCGCTCCTTCACTGAGATTCAGTCAGATGTTCAGACTTTTGCATTTGAAAAAAGAAAACAAAGGACATAGACAAACCTGGGCACTGATCATCCTCACGACCAGTGCTACATCCTTATATACTGGACTTGCTGTTGCCAGTTTCCCAACTGGTGGCCCCATCTCCTTAGCGTTCAAATACCGGAGATAGGACAGAAAACAAAAACACATATTAAGGCCAAAACTAATTAATACTCAATGTTCAATAAATAAAACACAGTAAAAATGAAAACAAGAACATAATCAATAACAGAAAAAAATATTGAAAAGACAACAAAAAATATACTTGAGCCAGGAAGGAATCCCCAATCTAAACTGTAACAATTTATGTGTGTGTGGCAGGCAGGGTTTACTCCAGCATTGAGTATAAATCAGCCCTAATCTCACTACTGCAGCTGACAGAGGTGCTTGCACAGGGGCATCAAAGAAATGCTGCAGACGAAATATGGCAGTCATCTGAAGGGCTGGTTGTTGCTTTTTTGTTTTTAAAATGTTCACATGGATTTATTTATTTATTTATCTATTTATTTATTTACCCGTTTTTTTTTTTGTTTTTTTTTTTTAAAAAAAACAATCTACTTTACTGCCACAATGGGGTAAAGGCATACAGATTTTAATTCATAATATAGTTAGAAAACAACACATTATTGGTGTCCTTGGTAGTGTTATGTACCTTTATAAGGAAATGTTCATGCAGGTATAACATTATAAGTATTTAAACCCATATTTGTTTATGTCTGGACCAATCCAGACTTCATATTCAGGTTTTAATTATTGTTACAGCTTGACACACTCCTTGTCTTAAAAATGCAAGCTATGTCTCTTCTGCTTTTTTTTTTTTTAATACTGACATGTCACTTTTACCTGGCTTGAACTTCAGAGCATTTTTATCTTCCTTAAAAACAACAGCCGGTATTTTCATGGTCGGAGCAGGGCAGTCCTTTTAGACCATGTTAAATATCAATTTGTTTCCCAATTCACCCGTAGAATGTGGTGGCCGAGGGACTAGCAGCTGATCTTGAGGTCATGTGACTATTGATTCAAGCCTTAGGAGTTGACTCCCTGTGTGACCCTAATTCACTTAATCTGGCTACGCTCCAAAAATGCAAACAATGATTTTTCACTAAGTAGGCAGCAGAATGAAATGAGGAGGGTTGTACGCGAGACACAATGGCCTTTTTTTAATAATGTGTTATCTTGTCCATGATGCATCTCAGCATCCAATATCTTGGATTGACAGAAATACCTTTGTAGGATCACATTTCTTCATGCTAACTTTTTCATATGGTATTGACCTCTTTTGCCCAACATATACCAGATGCCAGTCCCACATAATCCCTCGACTATTAAAAGCTTGTTTGTATGTTTCAGAATCTTATTTGTAACCTCCCGAGTCTCCAATAAATGTTTCAGAGACATGTCTAATGTCTGTTCTTGTTGGATGAGTAGCATCAGAACTATAGAACTCTCACTGTGGTTTATGTCGGCAGTGCTCTTTTTAAACTGACATTGTTCTTATGCAGTGACCCAGTTTTTATGTTTTTTGTTCCATTTCCTTAATCTGCCTTTTAATTTTTTTTTAAGTAGCTAGGCTTTATATTTACAAGCATACTGGTGGTACTTGGATACAGCTGGGAGATTAACATCCTCAGCAGGTTCTCATTAAAAACCGTTGTAGAGTTAGTGGCTGCTCTCCACCCTGGGAATGAAATCATTACACTTTGTTTTACTTCATGTGGCTGTCCTTTTCATTATTAATTTAAAATGCCATTAACTTTGTTTTAATCAACATGCATTGTGTTTTGAGAAACACCGAATTGAGAGTTTGAAGGATGGTTAACTAAAATTTAAATGGTCGGAGCTAGATAAAAGTTTGATTTCCATGATGAACTATGCAATTTACAACAAATTATTTACATTTTGGAAACTGAAGCTGAAACAGACATGTCAAAGTGACCAAGCAAATCACTACTGGCACATATGTTTATAGTACGTTATGTGTGCTGACTGATCTGAATTTGTTGTATTGAATGTGCACTTCATTATCGGAATACACAAAGAGATTAGCTTAACCTAATACCTAAAATCTGAAATTCACTAATAACATTAGCTGAAAATGTTTGACTGAACAAAGTCTAAAGGATACTCAGTATTTATCAAGTAGATGTTATTGCTTTACAAACATCCTGTATATGCATTTGCCATGAAAAATTGTGTTCTAAAGTTAAGTGCTTTCTATATTGTAAATTTAAAACAAATATCATGCCTGCACTGGTGCTTTATATTGGAGGCTATGGGGCACAGAGGAAACGCTTAAAAGCTTACCTAATACAGTATGTCCATTTTTGACGCCAGGACAGTTGCTGAGTATTGATCCATGTCTTGTGATTAAACAAGCATTGTAAAGTATTTTATAGATGTCATTTTTGAGCAAAAAAGCTCCAGTATTACGAAATTCTGCCAGTTTAAAAGAAGACCAGCCATGTGCAACAGCTCAGCACTTAAGTCTTCCTGCACAGCAACCTTTCACCCCACTGGTCTCCTGTCTAAAGACAAAACCACACTGAAAGTTTAATTGGTTTTGTTTTAATTTACTTCCATATTTATGTGAGAACTTGCACAAGTGAGTAGAAAATGTATCCTAACCGCAAGAAAAGAAATACTATGCGATTAAAATGATTATTTCTGGATCCCTTTTGTTGTCACAAACATGTATTGGAATCACAAAAAACGAAGACCAATACTCGAAAAAATGAAGTGTTTGGTAGAAAGCTCTTAACCTTTGAATGCAATTTCATGTGGCAAATGCATATATATAGCATGTTTGTAAATTAGTCATTTCAGCTTGAATAATACCATACCTATCCTTTAAAATGTAGAGTTGTAATTAAGTTATTAATTATTGTAATTAATTTTGTATAAAATGATTTGATGAATGCAGTTATTGTTTATGAAAAAGTGCCCCCCTTAAAATGTAATATTTTTTTAACCTGACAAGCTTATAATTAATAAAGGAATCTTTTCACAATCTGCTGACTTGCATGAAGTGAAAATCGAACAACTGATCAGTGCATGCAGCGGCAAGTCTTCACTGATGAATCCACTGATAATAAAAAAATGCCATGTTGTACATTTTATAGGTTAAATACTAGAAATCTGCGCATCTTCCTTTTAGATAAACAACATTTTATTCCTAGTCTGTGCATTTTACTAGATATGCTCACACAAATCCCAACGAGTACGGGGTTACTCTGCTAGTATCGTTCAAGCTGCCTCACTTTGTTTCTCGTCTCCTGTACAATTGTCATCTACACTATGTCCCCTTCATCAGCTATTTTTAATACATTTATCTTTTTTTTGTTTCAAGTGCCATGAAATATCAGGCACTTGAAATATAAAGTCCTGAACATTAGCTTATTGTAGTCCTAACCTTAAACTCTTACTGCTTAAAATCTTTCAAAGACTAAATATCATTGTTATAGTAAAGTGTTTACATTATTAATATGTTTTTGGTACAGGGGTACTGTGGGGTTGCCAGGCCACACTTTGGTTCTTGATTTGGAATTTTTTCTCAAAATTCATGTAGTGCATAATACCTAATAACAGAACAACCCAGTGGGAAGCAATTAACTGTAGTTCTTTTTCTAATTTGTGTTATGCCCCTTTTCTCCCCTTTAAATCTATGTGACACCTGATCAATCCTAAATGCACAAATATGTTAAGGCCATGTTGCATTACATGTATTTTCCAGCTTTTTTTCAGTTGTAGGAGAGAGAAGTACTTCTCAAACACGTTGGACCAAGTATCTGCAGTGGTCTATGCGTGTGTTTGTGTCTCTGTTCTGTCACCACACTCATTACAACATAAATATGAGAACCCTCTCATGGTTCTGAAGCTAGATGTTCCATTTCTCCTACTATTAATTTCAGCTCATGGTTGACTTAAAGCCATGTCTTATCAGACGACTATTCCAGTGATTTTCACTCGTAGTCTTCGTATACATAACCTTAGAGAGTCGGAGGAAGTTGGCAGTGTGCTCCTGTGAAGCCAACCTGTCACATAATGTGACATACTCAGTGACTCACTCCGACTAGTCTGCTATTTGGTATAATAAAGTTTGATTTTGAAATTAGTCATAGGGGATAGGCTGTGTGTGTGAGAGCAGACAACCACTCAGCATTCAGCCAGAAGTATAATGCATAGAATGTAATGATGAGGAAGAAGAATCATACTTGTTTTGAGCCTCAAAAATAGAAAAGCTTGTGTGCCTGATGTCTTGCATTTTATATGCTACAACAGAATGTAAAAAGTGAAAAAAATTTCCCAGGCTGAAGCTGAACATGCCACAGCTATTAACCCTTCATGCGGTGCTGGCTCCACCAGGCTGCACGGGGGCTGTGGACCTCCCAAACAGAAAAGTTTATCTGTCTGATGCTCTTATTTTACATACCACAACAGAATGAAAAAAAAAATAAAGGGCAGAGACTGCTTCTTAACTTGCCACAGCTGTTAACCCTTCATATAATGCCAGCTCCGTCAGGCGGCACATTATTGGCTGTCAGTAAAGGGGCAAGCCCAACTGCACTGCAAGATTGGCACTTGTTCACTAAATGTGACATGGCCTGCAATTTTCAGTTGTGTTGTTTGATGTTGTTCAGCGATGTGATCAGTGACTGCAGTCATCATATCTGATGTAGTCCATGACAAGAAGTCACATAATGTGTCATCGGCTTTACAGTGCCGTTTAATTTTATCAATGTTGTAACTGTGGAGAACATCATCAAAATGTATTTTTAAAAAGGTCATTGTCCTTGTCATCCTTTCTTAAATTTGTGTCTTAGCATTGTAAGTCTTTTGGATAGTCAAAACAGAAAACACTTGTTATATAGTTATTTCAACATCCAGATACAATGCTTATCCTTCTGTAACGTCTTGAGTCACCTTAGAGGAATTTGATTATGTTTCCTTTTGATTTTTTTTTCATCATTACAAGTATTTCTAGATTTACATTTAGCCTTTTTACTTTTTCATTATGCATTTTCTTTTGTATTGATGCTGATAGTCATGATTTTTTTTTTTTTAACGTAAAGTGGTATACTGTAAATTCCTAATGATTGAACTGTGGTACATTTGTAGTTTGTATTAAATCATTAACACTGTACTTCAAGTGGGATGTTGTCATGTGATCAATCAGTGTTTTATATAGTGCTTTAAAGATTGTGCGTCATCACAATACATGTTATAAAGCAGGCATTTGGCAGCACAGTAAAGTCCTAGCCAGTACTAGAAGAATCATCCAGGAAGAGCCTGGAAGTATGCCAGGCAGATTTTTATACAGCGTGTATCAAAATCAAACAAGTATTTAATGATAAAGCCAGGTGCAATATAACTATTAATATTCAAAACATTTGGACAGGAACAGGCCATTCAGCCCAACTAAACTCACCAGTCCTGTCCACTTAATTCTTCCAGAATCACATCAAGTTGAGTTGTGAAGGTCTCTAAACCTCTGTCTGACACATTACTTGGTCACTTATTCCACGTGTTTGTGGTTTTCTGTGTAAAGAAAGTCTTCCTACTGTTTCCCCGTGTTCTTGATGAACTCATTTTAAAGTCACCATCTCGATCCACTGGACTAATTCACTTCATAATTTAAAACACTTCAGTCAGGTCTTCTCTTTAATCTCTTTTTGCTTAAACTTAATTTTTTCCTCATAACTCATCCCCTGTAGCCCTGGAATCTGCCTGGTTGCTCTTCTCCGGACTTTTTTTAAATCTGACAGTTGATAGTGTCAAGTCCACTGCGACTCTTAAATCAAAGTGGCTATCTGAGTTACTGTATAAATGGCCATTTGATACTCGGTCAGTTGTATCAGGAGCAGAATGTGGGTCTTAAATCTGCTGGTCAGTTTGATTTGCAGTGGTGTCTTAATGTTCTTGGTATGGGTTGAATGCAGTTCTTAAAAATGAGATTCTGGTGCACAAAGTTCTAAGATGTTTTTGCTGTATTCTGAACCCAGATTGAATTGGAAAGTAATTACTGAACAGTTGGAGTCTTGATACACAAAGAGGTTTAGTAGGAAAAGAGTTCCAAAAGGTGTTTTCAAACTCGCTGCTACATTTATTATTATTATTATTATTATTATTCAGTGGTTGTTTCCTTTCGCATGATGTCTTTGCGGTTTTAGCTGGTAAATCCAGGCTACAACAAGAAGTCAAAGTGATTGACCCTAACACCTTTCTAAGGATGTGTGCAGTGCCCATATGTGTGATCTTTTGCACTTCACTACCTGATGGATGGCCTGGGAGACTCTTCAAGTTTTTATCATGATCTTTCTTTAATGTACCTAATGCTCCAACTATAACTGGCACAGTTCTAGTTTTACACATCCACATCCTGCTAATCTCGATTTCCAAATCCTTGTATTTACTGATCTTCTCAGTTTCTTTTAACATGATGTTCAAGTCGTCTGGGACGGCTATATAGATCAACAGGCAGGTTCTCTCTTTCTTATTATGCAGCACAATATTAGAACATTAGAACACTCTAGACGACATTCAGCCCAACAAAGCTCGCCAGTCCTCTCCACTTAATTCTTCTAAAAAACATCAAGTCGAGTTGTGAAAGTCCCTAAAGTCTTACTGTCTACCGCACTACTTGCTAGCTTATTCTAAGTGTCTATCGTTCTATCGTTCTTTGTGTAAAGAATATCAGGTTATATCAGGATGATTAGCTAGGATTGATCTATCTGTTGTCATTGGAACATCCTACATGATGGTGATATCGTTGATGTTCATGTCCTTTTCTGGCTGGTGTTCGTAATACTTGTCTGGCACTTGTACCCCTAGATTCTTGCACATAGTCCAGTGTACATAACTGGCTACTTTATTATGTCTCTGTTTTATATTCAGTAGGTGCAAGTGATATACAGCCAGCAACAATATTATTATTATTTTGGCAATCTGAACTGTGATTTCAAGGTAAAAAAGATGAGTTGTTAAGATCCTGTATACACTGCAATTTTGAGGTCTCATTTTAAGGAATGTCATGAATGCGTAAAGCAGAGGGAAAGGAGAGTCTGGTAAAGTTAATGGGTGAGAGCGGGAACATTATAAGAAGAGAAGGAGCTTGATCTACTGGTGTTGTTGAAGTCTTTAGTTTTATGACATTCTTTAGAGGATGATTTAGTAAGAGAGCAGGGAGGAAGCATATAGTAGATTATTAACCTAGGAGACAAAGACACAAGCACTGCTAAGCTAAGGCTGCTCTTGATCACTGTGCCGTAATAGACATTCTTATGTGTAATCACTTAAAGCCCTTTGATGGTTGACAAGGTGTACACTGAGGTGAGTTGTCGGCTGTACCTTCACTGAATGTTGAAGAGCAGGGTCATACTTCACAACCTGATGCTTATAGAATTCTCCTTTTCAGGATGTCATTAATATTTTAGCAGACAATAAGCAACAAGAATTTTGTGATGTGCTTTGGTATCAGCAAGGCTGAAGGGACATATATTTTTAAATTTTCTAAAATGTGATGCTTGCAGTTAAAAGGAAGAGGGGTTCAGACTTTAAAAAGCACAGATGTATGGTCTGAAAAGAGGTATGAATGGCGTTAAAAGGTAAGCATTATTTTATGACTGAGAGAGTAATAAAACTTAAAACACTTGAGAAGAGAACACACAAAAAATAAAAAAAATCAGTGATGTGCTTACATTTAGGAGCAGCAAAGCAAAGCTTAAATCCACCAAGAACAACAGAGTCACAAAGAGGAGCATCTTTAGCTCGCAGTTCAAGAAGTGTAAATTATACTCTGTAGTACAAAAAACAAAATATGAAAGGATTGTGTTACTAATTTCAAAGCCATATGTTCAAATGACAATGGATGTTCCACATGAGCCTGTATCACTTTCAGGCTGAGGTTGGTTACCCAGAACTATAAGTAACAGCACCCGTAACAGAGCAGACGGTGTAGCTTCATGCAGAGGTGGACATTTCTTAGTTTTCTGTCGCATTTTGGTTAAGTATAGCTTATCAAGTTCACAGTCTGTAATGTAATCAAACAGTCCTGATGCTCCATCGTTTAAAAAAGTGTGTGTTGAACAGGGTAGTGTCATTAAGAGGCAGCTTGTTTCATACAGGTTGGTATTTGTTGTCCCTAACAAGGATTTCAAAACATTTATGTCTCAAGGATTTCAACAAGGCAGGGCTGCTGAACTTCCAAGTACAGTTTGACTTTGTTTGAATCCCCCATTGTAGATTCAGTTATCCCTTGCGATTTGTTGGGATTACAGCCAGAGGACTGCTACGAATGCCTAAATCTGCAAATACATTTTGGGCCCATGATTATACAGCATTCTACATTTATTGCACTAAATCAAGATGCAAAAAGTTATAAGAAAAGCAAGATAAACGATCACGGCACTGCCAATCACACGTGTAAGGCTGGCTGCCAAGACAAGAATGCATGACGTCCCGCAGACAAAGTAGTTCAGCAGTTCTTTAGTGAACTGTAACAAACTTTAACTTATAATACATTTGTGTGTATATTTATGGTAGTAAATAATAAAATTTATTAATATTACAGATACAAATGTAATCCAATAAAATACTAAGCATTTAAACAATAACTGATAAACACTCACGACACAGTCCAGTTTCGCAGGTGCAGATGATGGTGGTGTGGTTATGAAATGAAATCGCTTGTGATCCGCCTCCTAAAAGTTTTTAAAGTTATCCTGAACTTCAGGCATCAGCAATCGAAATTTTGTTTAATCTCACATAGATAGCATTGTATTCTTCTTGACTGTTCCCAGTCTTTTACAATGTTAAATCTTTGCTTAATCAAAGCTAATCCTTGTATTTCCAAAAGAAGGGCCTGTATCTGCAGATTATATTTATGCTTTCTGTAGAGATATTGATGCATTCAATATGAAACAGAAATTTGTCATCAGGAATTATTTTATAGCCAACAACGTTCATTAGCACAGTCCCCAATGTAAGCAGTAGTTCTACTACTAGTACTAATAACATCACACATACAAAGAAACTCTTACTTGTAAATCTGACCAACATGCAGCATTGCAGCAATCACCAGCACCATCATGAACAATGAAGTATTAAGAACTTCACTTTAAGTAAGAGAAAACACAAATGAGCTTACCCAGTGTGCTTCATACTCTTATAACCTAAAACCTTGTTGAAAGAGCCCCGACTCTGCAAGATGAACCAACATTGATCAGTTAGACCTTTACACAATTTCACTTTAAAACACACCATTTTCCTAAGTGTAACAAATTACTAAAGTCATAGGCTTTTTGATCACACAAATTGGATTCATGACCCCAGAGTAAAATGTGAGTGCTCCTCTACTTCATATAGTTTCCCCAATGTTCATACTTTGGGATTCCTCCTGCATTACATGGATGTCTGTTGCAGGTTGGGTAACAGCTTTAATTTGGTATTTTTTTATGTGTGTGTATACTTTGGAATAGAGATATAGATTTGGTTGTTTCTTTGTTCCATTGCTGCCAGTATAAGCTCTGTCTCCACAGGAACCTGTTCTGGAGGAAGATGGTTTAGAAAATGGATAAACGCATGGATCTTGCAAACCATCTGGTGATGCAACAGTTGGATTTGTATCTTTGCTGTCAAAGTAATGTATGAAGCTGAGAGCACAACATGAAAATAATTGTTAGCTTAGAATGGAAAATGCATGGAGTTTTCCTTGTGCTAGTGAGAGTTTCCTTACACGGCCCAAAGATATGATGTTGTGTTGGTAGCACTCAGTTGGCCATAATGAGTGTTGGTGGGTGTGTATGATAGGCTCCAGCTCCCTGATGAAGCAAGTCTAGAAATGGACAGATGTATGGATGTTACTATTAGCCAGCAGCCATACCACCTAAACTTCAGAACAGGTTATCCACCTGCAGTTTCGCATGTTTGGGTCCAGCATCTACTTGGATGAGACTATCAAGGAAAAGCTTGGATAGCTGCTGGACGAGATGTTAAAGAGGCCAGCAGGGAGCGCTTACTCTATAGTCTGAATGTGGATCCCAATGCCCCAGTGCGGTGTCAGTGACACTGTTCAGTAAAAATGCTGCTGTCCTTTAGATGAGACATAAAATCCAGGTCCATTACATTACATTTACATTTACGTATTTGGTTGACATGTTAATCCAAAGGGTCTTACAACATTTATGATGCAATTGGTTACATTTCTCTTTTTTTTTTTTTTTTTTTTTTTTCCCCCCCCAGTTGGTGCCCAGGCAGGTCAAGTCCTGACTCTGTGGTCATCCTCCATAAAAAGTAGGGTGTATCCTGATGTCCTGGCTAAATTGCTCTACACGGCCTAGTCATTCTGGCACCCTAACCATCCCCTGTCTCTAATTGGCTATCTCTCTCACCACTTCACCACCTAATAGCTAACATGTGCTGAGCAGATTGGCACAAAAATGTCCGCCTTTTGCGTCATCCAGGTGGATGCTACGCATTAGTGTAAAGCGTTATTTAAATGTGAATAATTATTATTAAATTACTAGAAATGGCTCTGGCTTTCCATGACCCTGTATGGTGGGAATAAATGGTTCCAGAACATGAATAGCTGAATGTTATTTAGCAAGAGACATCTTAAGTGGTGTGGCAGAAATGATTTTGTGTTTTTGTCTGAACTTAAGGCAGCAGGGGGAATGTTGTGGGTTGCTTGACTAGGATGCATATTTTTGGTTAGAAAAATAATACATATGTTTTTGTCCTCCTTTTTGCATCACTCATACAGTATAAACCAAACAAATTAAACTTTGTTATGTTCTGTGTTCTTATGTTCTACGGGTGTCATTTAAAAAAGAAAAGAAAAAGAGAGAATCAAAACTTAAAATTCTTTATTCTAATCCACATAGTAAAAGCATATCTCATTAGCATACCAAGCTACTGGTTTTAAAACACAATATTTAAGACTTCAAGATTGCATTATTTAGGGTTGTCAATAATTGTAATACAAATATAACACAGCACTAATTTGGGCAAATATTGGATATTTGGACATTTCCGTACTCAAGAAAAAGGTAAAAAAAAATATCCTTTATTCTTGTGATAAGCGTAATTTAACTCATCAGTTATGAAATCCATCCATCCCTTCTTTATTGCACTCACTTAATGCAGAGATGTCCTTGTCCATGCAACATCAGTTGAAATGAAGGATCTAAACCTGAATGGAGTAGGCATTACTTAAGAGTTTTATTCAGATGTCTCCTGATGGCCATCTTTAGCATGCACAACTGATTCCAAATAAATACTTTAAATAAGTGTTAACACTGCAGGTCTGTGCCAGCGGTTTTAAAGGGGTGGAGGGGGGGACCTGCCTGATTACAGGGCTGCATCTGTATGGTTTCCCCCACCCCGTCTCTCCTATTTATATACCAAGGCGGCTGGAAGACTCCCCAAGAATGCTGTCTTTGGCCTGCAGACAGGCAGCCTCTTGTTTGCTTCGTTTTCTAACAGAGGCTGTTATTTAAATGTGGTCTTTTTTTTTTTTTTTTTTGGGAAAAGCATCTAACATCTAATCTGCCCCTCTGCTGCTTTGCATTGCATTTGACACCCAGCTTTTGCTGCTCCTGCCTGGCCATTCTCCTGTCTCGTGCAGCCATAGTAGGTCTCTTTTGAGTTAGATTTAGGAACACGGTAGGCCTACCTGCTGTAAATCACCCTGAAGAGCAGTCTCTGTTTTTGTTTTCCTTGTCCACCAGACAGATAGCAACAGAGATTTCCATGCAAATAAATGTTTAACCAGTTGTGACACTCCCTTATGTGGGTTTAGTAGGTTGGTGGGGGCAGCTCAAGTTGACCTGGAACACATGGTAGCAGACGCATAAGGTTACATATTGCTGTGGAGCGTTACTCTCTTAAAATGCACATCTCTCCCCCCAATTTGGTTTTCTTTAATGAAGGAACAGCCACTGGGCAGTTGTCTGGATAAACGTAGTGCCGTCACTGATGCACACCTTGGCCTAATTTTCTGTTTTTATCGACTAATCCTTTCATGTTTCTGGGAAAGCTGTAATGAGCAAGACTTTTCTGCTGCAGCGAGGAATTTGGTGCAGTCAGAGTAACCACTAACATATTTAGAAATAACTGCAGCCTGTATTGGAGAGCTTGGACTGCGCCACATGTGGAAGTTTCAATTCTCTCCTAATTTGAAAGTCGGTTAATCAGATTTGTTAGGTAAAACAAGCAACTGACACTAGTGATGGCACAATCCCAGCAAATCGCACAGGCTGTACTCGGCTCTGGGCACTGCTGGTTTTGCATGGAGTTTCCTTCCAAATGTGTTTCAACTAAAGAATGTTTAAGAAGTTAGGCCTGCAGGGCAGACAGGCTGATGACTTGAAGCTTCATCGAGGTGGAGTCCATGAGCTGGCTCTGTTCATTTCAGGCAGATAAGTCCCTTGTGTCTAACTTGGCTTTTGTTCATCTTAAGCTTACTGATACAATGCAGTGGAAGATGGACTACGGCAGTCAGGAGATATAAAGCTATAAATCAGGGGTAGCCAAACTCATAGAAATGTACGATACTCCGGCCCTTGTGAGGAGTTTTTAACAAGATGA
Source organism: Polypterus bichir lapradei (assembly GCA_026402145.1). Taxonomy (NCBI): domain Eukaryota; kingdom Metazoa; phylum Chordata; class Cladistia; order Polypteriformes; family Polypteridae; genus Polypterus; species Polypterus bichir. Next base: position 21,641,348 of record JANRMT010062797.1, on the reverse strand, counting down.
TACCACAGTTGGCTGGTGTAAGTGTAGTAAGCTGTCATGCAGTGTCATCCAAAAAATAATCAAATTCATCTGCGGCTGCAGTTTGTCTGCTTTTAGCCACTTGTTTGCCTTGGTTCATTTTTAAACAGTGTAAGTTTTTGCATGGCTGATTTTTATCTGCAGTTGAGTTGGTTGGTGGTGGCATAACTGAAGGCACCAATCGGTATAAATAGCAATTTTTACAAATGTCAAAGAGAGAAGTTAGAAAGAGAATAGTTTTAACAAATTACTCCTGTACTGTAAACCAGTGTGTTTGGTGAGACGTGAAGTAACAATTTTTATCACTGGTTTTTAATGCATTAAGTACAGTAAATTACTGATACACAGATATTTATAAAATAAAATGTAGGTATATAACAAACATGTTCCTCTGCTTTCTTTTTTCCAAAATAAATGTTACTGGAAAACCAGCCATCATCACCACTCACCGTTCAAAAATGTTAAACATAGAAATGTTAAATGGGGGTTCAGCTGTATTAAGAAAACAGTTACGGCATACAGAGGTACACAATCAAATCTTAAATACACCTTAGGTATTTTTCAACTCAAAAGTTATTTCTGCACCAACATGGTATGCATGCATTTGCCACATGAATTTTTGTTTAAAGTTAAACATTTTCTATAAATAAAAAAAAAAAAAAAATCTTGCCCACACTGGTGCTTTACAATGTAGGGTAAAGTGCACAGTGAAAAAGCTTAAAAACAGCAAATATTAATCGACACAATTCGTGTTTCCGCCACATGTTTGTGACAACAAAAGTGATCTGGAAGTAATCATCTTATCACATATTCCTGGTGCAAATTTTTTTTTTTTTTTTGTGGTTAGGCTATGTTTTCTATTTCCTCACATAAATACAGAAGTAAGTGAGAATAAAACCAATCTTGAGGCACAAACATTTACAGTGATTTGGTCTTTGGAGAAGTAACCACCCCTGGGGCGGTGAAAGGTTGTGGTGCAGGAAGACTAAGTGGTGAGCTGTCGCACATGGCTGCTCTTTTTTTAAAATCACTGAATCTCATAATTTTGGTGTTTTTTTGTTCACAAATGTCATGTATAAACTATTTTATAATGTGTTTGTAATCAGAAGGCATGGTTGAAAACATGACAACAGACTTGGTTTGAAAAATGGCTTTAAGCTTTTCCTCTGTGCCACATAGACTGCAATGTAAAGCAGCAGGGCAGGCAAGATATTTATTTATATATATATAATATATATATATATATATATATATATATATATATAAAATATATATAGTGACTGATAGGGGGCGCTATTGCTCCCTTGAACCCCTGTCCACGACTCCTGACACCAGGTAAAAGTCCAATAATCGACTTTATTAAATTGCCACAGTACACAAAGCACCTTCTCCACCACTATACTCATAAATAATCACTATCACAAATACAATAAACAATCCTCCGACTCCCAGACGCGTTGCCCTCCTACCACCCAGCTCAGCTCGCCATCTCGGAGCTCCCATAGTCCTTTTATAGTACCCGACCCGGAAATGTTTCCCAATCCCCAGTCCACGTGACTCTTTCACTTCCGGGTCAGGTACAAGTCCTTTTCTTTTCACCCCGGAAGCATGTCGCTCTTCCTCTGACGCACTTCCGGGTTATAGGGCATAAATAAATCTTCAGTCCTCCCTGCAGCTCCCTCTTGCGGCCCCTGTGGTATCCAGCAGGGTCGTGTATAAAAACTACATAGTTCATGACTCCCTGCTGGTCTTCGGGGCATTTCCATAGTGCAGGGAGGGCTCCATCTGGCGGCCTGGGGGTATTGGCCGGGATGACAAGCCGGCCAAAGATCACAATATATAAAGTACTTCATGTTAGAAAACAATTTTGCATGACAAATACATATACTACCAGTCAAAGGTTTTACAACACCTCCGTTTTTTTCTTCAAATGTAATCAAGTAAAATGCAATGAATGGCTTAAAATGGTGAAAAGGTAAGCAGTAAAGTGCAAGAGGTTTAAATTTACAATTTTGTTTAGCAAAACCTGGAAAAAAAGAAAATTCAGAATATTACAAATGGGCCTTCTTTGGAAAACAACTAACAGGTTACAACCTTCAGATGTTGTGCAGCAATTAAAGTAAATGAAATCTTGCAATTGAAGCAAACAATTTGCACTGGTGCCCCAACTTGTGTTGATTACTTAAAAACTCCTCTGTTTGTCTTAAAGCAGAGTTGGCAATTAGCAAATGAAATGAAGCCCAGCATTATTACTCTTAGAAGTGTAGGCCTTTCAATTTAGAGAAATAACAAAAAAAATCCAAGTGTCAGAAAGTACATTGGTGCCCTACACAATCCCAAGGCCATTGGAAACTGGATGAAACTCTGATAGGAAGAGATCTGGCTGACCCAAAGTCACCACCCAATCAGAAGACAGGTTTCTGAGGGTCACCAGCTGGGGTAATCACAGGCGTCTCACAGCACAACACCCTAACAGTGCAGGTTGAAAAAAGCAAGTCTTAGTTTCTACTTTGCGGAGAAGATTTTGTCCTGCAGGTTTGACATGGCGAGTGGCAGTAAGGACACCATTCCTTGAAGGACAAAATGAAAAAGCGAGGCTTGTCTGGGCCATGACTGCAGACTGGAAGAAAGTCTTATGGGCTGATAAATCAAAATTTGAAATCTTTGGTTCATCATGCAGGGTGTTTGTACGCCGTCGAGTTGGTGAAAGGATGGTACCTCAGTGAGTGATACCAACTGTCAGACATGGAGGAGGAAGTGTGATGTTCTGGGGTTTTTTAGCTGGATGGCAGTCAGTGCTGGTGACTGGCACTCTCAATCAAAAAGGTTACAACAGTTTGCCGTTAGATCAGCAAAAGGGAGCTATTTTGATGAATCAAAAATTTGAATAACATTTTGTACAGCTGATTCCTTGACTTTTTTTTAAATTTTTTTTAAATTTGCCATTTTCGTTTATTTGTACTATGCTTTGATTTCATTAAACGTTCAGGCATTAAATTGGACGCATTCCCATAAAAAAATGAAGAAACTGAGGTGTTCTAAAACTATTGACCAGTAGTGTATATAATATGTTTGTAAAGGAATAACTGAGTTGAAAAATACCTAACTAATCCTTGAAATGAAAGTAACATAAGATGAAGAAGTTAATATGTAAACACAATCTGATAGTTCTCTTATATATGTATGTAAAACCTTTAAATATAATGGGAGTATTTTGATATGCCCTGTTGTTTGCTGCTACCAGACTCGGTCTTTACGCAGTGTTGTCCCTGTTCTTGAGGAAAGGATTGTAATGAAAGGTGCACTCATTTTAAAAAGCAGCATTGCAAGTCGCTGCTTTTCATAGTATAGTCCTTATCCGTTGTGAAAGAATGAGTCTCAACACACTGAAAAAGGTTTGGGGCAGCCACCTGTATATTGTCCCTGGCTGCAGAAGGTTTAAAGAAACAAGAGGATGTTCTCAGGTTGAGTTCCCAGATCGAACTGAACTAGTTTGGCAAGATGGAGATTTTATAGGCTGTAAACTTGAAGTGACGTCATTTGACTGGACCAGGAAGTGACGTCAGTCGGGGCGCTGGAACAGGATGTGACGTTAAATTAGGCAGGTTTTCCCTTATTTGGTCTGCAGAGATAACAGAAATAGGTTTAGATCACCCCGCCACCCCCTGGCCTGGCGGGTAATCGCCTCCACTTGGTCCATTCAGCTCGCTCCTAGTTGCACGTGTGACACCTTGTAATGAACTGTTACACTAGTTCATACTTCTGTAGTTCTACACAACCACAGATTGGATGTAGTTGCACAAAACCCTAATCGTTTCAGCTTGGTTTTGGATTTTTTGTCGGATGTTTGGAATAAAGTGAATGCAACCTAATTTTATAAAAATAATTGCAGGAGGGAAATGACTTCTCTTATCCTGAGTGTTGATCGTTTTTAAAACCTTTGTTGTGCACCAGAGTCTTGTCTTTCGATAAATCCCTGTAAAATGCATTGACTACTGTTATCTGATTTTGGTTTAAATAACATGCTGAATATAGACAGGCGTTATGGCAGAAGCAGGTAATGGGTAACTTTGTTGCTTCTTGTTTAGTTTTTTTGTACTCTTCATACTGGGCTATGCGGTTGAGTTTTAAATGGCTGTATACATTTTTGTGCAGTACACTTTTCAAAGCAAAATATTAAAAAGACTATTCTCTTCATTTTGGTATGTAAACATCAGCTGATTTAGGCTCAACATTAATTGTCCATTTTTCTGGATGCTGCTAGAAACAGAAAACAAATATATCTGCACACTTTCTAAAAGATTTTGTTTGGGATCAGACTCCTAAAATTGTGCTTAGCATTGAGCACATAGTCCTGTGATTTACCAGTGCACTCGCGCTTAGTTAACGTGTCTGTGAATGCCATAATTGTCAGTTCCCACAATTAGCAGTTGTAATTGTAATCACAATTAATGGACAAGTAACTGTGCAGCTCTAGGAGTAAGTAAATTCTAGATCCTTCTCAACCCATTTCAGTGTTGTGAAGGCCAGAGGCTATCCCACAACAAAACATTTTATTGCTTTGTTGCTCACTCCTAACTGACGCTCACGCCAATGAACCTTTATTCTCTTTAGGCTTTGTGTGCAGTCCTTCACATTGAGTTAATGACCTTGAATAACTATTTATATTTGTCAGAAAGCATGAGCACACACTCAGTTAATTGGCTTTGATGTTCAAATGATCAGGTATATTTTGTTGCCATGTTGCCTAGCTGTAATAAAATTAAATGGCACGTTTGCTTAGCATCTGCTAAAGGTTGTCTTTTGGCTTCTTGCCTGCAGTTGTTTGGGTGTCAGTTACTGTAAAGCAACATCCATCTTGCATGATGAGTCCCTAAACTGTGAAACTAGATCCCAGGTATTGGATTTCCTCAGTGAGGTCTGTCAGTTGTTGGTACTTCTTTCAGCAAAGAAAACAATTCAAGGCCCTCCTACTTAAGCCTATTGCCAAAAGTCCAGGTGAAAAGACAGGGAGGGGGGCTGTCAAAATAGTGCAAATAAGCAAATAACAATGCAAGCGGCTTTAGCTGTCAACTGTTTCCAACTGAGACCAGCTGTGACGTCAACAAGAGAAGCAAGTCCTGATGGGTAAGAAGGGAAAGTAAGCGGCAACACAAGTGAAAGGCAGCAGCAGTCTTGAGGAAGCCTTTGAGTTTCGTATTGCTGATGGGGAACCTTGCATTCCATTCATGCTGTATCACTCATTATTGTGGTGAGACAATAGCGTCCTGTGCTTTGTGGTCCCAGGGCATGTTCTGGCAGGTTCCAGTGGCAGTTATGAATGCCTGCAAGGCAAAGGTTGCAAAACTGGCTCTTTGTTCCTATAAGAAACCGTTCCTTGGCCTCACCTTTTGTGTTTATTTTGCACAGCAGAAAGCTTCAGAGCCGGAGACGGCATGGTAGCAGAAAAGTGCCCAAAACAATGCTAGGAGCTTGTAGGAAGTCAATCTTTATCATGGGTCTT
>JANRMT010062797.1:21614449-21635427 GCA_026402145.1 Polypterus bichir lapradei | reverse complement strand
TATATATATATATATATATATATATATATTGTGATGTGTGGGTCACAGACTTGCACCAGAGAGGAGGTGGCGCTGGCATCACATTACAGAAGCTCCCTTCTTCTGATTACAAGAACAGATAGCCTTCCTCAGAAAGAAAACAGAAAGTTGAGCACACAACCAAGTCAGTGGCAGGTTTTAAACTTGCGGGCGACACGCGTGTTACACGGGAAGTCTGCGAACTTGCAGTTGCACCAGCAGCAGACAACCAGTCCCTGCCTGCGTTAACTAAGTGCCAGTGCTCGGCGCAGTTGGGGTGTTTTTCAAGATACACACCAGTATACGTGGAATGGGGTCGCAAACTCTGAACCGTCATCTGCTGAAAAGTCAGTGGCACATCATAGAGAACAAATGGGAGTCTGGTAAATTCTAATAACCCATCCAGGGTGGCAAATGCAGTCTCCTCGCAACTGGACTCCTCCAGAGGCACCTGCCAGTAACCCTTCATGAGATCCATGGTGGAAATATACAAGGCTTGCCCAAGGTTCTCCACTAAGTCATCAATACGCAGCACTGGGTATGCATTAAACTTGGAAATCTTATTCAAGCATCTACAATCTATAGAAAACCAAACGGAACTGTCTGGTTTTAGAACCAGAACAATTGGATTGTGCCATTCATTTTTACTCTCACAAATTACACCCAACTCAAGCATCTTCTTCCCCTCATTGCATATCACAGACCTTGTTGTTTCTGGAATATGGTAAGGGCACATCTGTACCTTAAAACCAGGCTTCGTCACAATTCTGTGTTCAGCAATTTCTGTCCAGCTAGGTAAAGCCGAGAAGACATCAGAGTTCCTTCCAATCAGGGACAGCAACTCTTCCTTCTTAGTGTCCGTCAAATCACCACCAATAGCAACTTCAGTCTGGGAGACTGTAGCAGAAGTGGCCAACACCTCATTAGGATTGTGCCAATCCTTCAAAAGATTAACATATAAGATTTGCACGGGCTTTTGCCAGCCAGGAATCCTCACCTTATAGTTCACTGGGCTCATGCATTTCTCCACTCCTGCTGGACCCAGCCATTTCTCCTGAAATTTATGTTGAGTCAGATAGGATCAAAACAAGTACCCGATCATCTTTTTTGAATTCACAATGTTTGATTTTCCTGTTATAATTACGTTTTTGTGCCTTCTGTTCGTGTGGCTGGTGCTCTATCATGATAGATGACAATTTAGAAATTTGTTCTTGGAGAGACACAACCAAATTGACAGATCACCCTTCCAGTGAGTTTCAGTGCAAACCCCTATCCATTCTTCCCGAAAAATGTCCAACACCCTTTGTGGCCACCAGCCAAATAACAGTTTCAAAGGCCTTAAGCTGGTAAATACCTGAGGAGATTCCTGGACAGCAAACAGGAGAAAGGGCAACACGGTGTCTCAGGAGGTTGAGTTATCATGAGCCACCTGCTGAATGATATATTTCAAATTCTTGTTAAATCGTTCATTCAGGCTATTCGTCTGCTGATGATAAACAGTGGTGCTCAATTGTTTAATTGCAAGGCTCTCACATAGCTGTTTCATCACACAAGAGGTAAAGGGCATAACCTGGTCAGTTAAAAATGTCGCATGGAATGCCGATAAGAGTAAAAACCACTGATAGATTCTTAGCAGCAACCTGTGCATTAGCCTTCCACAATACAGCCACTTTGGTATATCTTGTTGCACAATCAACCAACTCGAGCATATTCTGGTAAGTATTCTTACTCTTGGGAACTGGACCAACAATATTAAACCCAACTGTCTTAAAAAGGACGCTCAAAATAGGCATTAGGGAGAGGGGAACCCTAGCGGGTTTATGAACTGAAACAATTTGACAGTCTGGGCAAGGCTTACAAAACTTGCATACTGCACGTGTTTTGAGTGACGTACTGTATATACATACATATATACATACACATACACTCACACTCACACACACATCCATCCATCCATCCATTATCCAACCCGCTATATCCTAACTACAGGGTCACGGGGTCCACTGGAGTCAATCCCAGCCAACACAGGGCGTAAGGCAGGAAACAAACCCCGGGCAGGGCGCCAGCCCACCGCAGCACACACACATACATATATAAATACAATGTATTATATACTGTGTATATATATAGACCATAGACACATGGAATTAGCAACCATGGTAGACAGTAGGACTTTAACACCGAGTTTTGAAGGTCCCTATTTTGTAGGAATTAGGTGGTTAAGATCTGGCGAGCTTTGTTGGGCTAAACGGCCTGTTCTTTTTCAGATTGTGGTAATGTTATAATAGAATTCTAAAGGTTTTCTGTCTGCCACACACAAATTTGTACTCTCCAGGACTTTGATGCTAGATCTTGGTCCCAGTCGAGAGCTTTCAGGGCTCTCCTCCAGGCTAAGAGAGGGCATCATCATTAACTAACAGTATTCATCTTATTCACAGTCCAGAAGCTCAGCAGCCAGCCACAAAAACAGTGACCTCACTTCTGTTTCCTGTTCCAAACCCCGCCTCTTCCAGACATCAAGAGGGCCCTCTGACCAGAGGGTGCTATTTATTTGAACCGGGAGTTCAGTCTGGTGACTTTTTTCACCCTTGATTGCTTGTGATCTATTTTGACTTTGGTTTTCTTTAATTATATGAGGTTTTGTCAGTTGACACCCCCACACCCTCTTTGAACCCCTTGTCTTTCTCTTCGCAATGTTTAATTGATGTCTGTTAACTGTGCTATTGGTTTGTTTGTTGCATTCAGTCAAATTCACTAATGGACAAAAAAAACAGAAAGTGAAGTCGTCCCGATGTAAAGTTTTGTTTTTTTGTTTTTTTTTTCTTCGTCAGTGTCTGTTCTTTCCTTATTATTGTGCCAAGTGTTGCTGTCCTCTATGGGAGTACTGGTGGGACGGACACTTTTTGAGCTTCAATACACTGGGAGTCTTAATCTGGCCTACGTTTCTCACTAGCGGCAGGAAAGGTCCTTTTCTTTTCAAATGTGATTTGCGCTTTGAAAATCTGTATAGCCTGGTATCCCCTTTCTGATAGTGTAAGAGTCAGTGAGGTGCAGTGATTTTTATTATTACTAAAGAAAAATAAAGATTAAAAATGTGTTGGAACACTGGTTGTTTGATTAATTATTAATAGTAGCTAATTAACTTAAATATGTGTTAGTATTGAAAAATATCGAACTGTGCTTAAAATGTTTTGTCAAATTTTGTAATTGTCTTTAAATGTCTGAACAGATAAATTTTTTTTTTAATCAAATAGCAAATGAATGTCCTCCTTGCTGGTGTAATATCATCATATTCTGATGACTACAGTTTCAGGTCTCAATTATTGGCATAGGTGACAAACTTAATGTAGTCATGTGTATTTGGTCATATGTCGGTCACAAAGTGTACAAGTCATTGCAATCCATGGGGCGCAGAAGTAAGAATACTTTAACCGATATTTGTGTCTCATGGAAGTCCATGTTTCTTAAGCACTGGGTCACATCCTTTATTGGGTCGTGGGTTGCTATTGTTGATTTACCTAAGCTTGTGTTTCTCAACCACTGGGTTGTGACCCGGGTTGCTGTTGTTTGTTTACGGTGGGATACCTAAGAGGATGGCAGCAGTGCGTGATATGCTTCTATTTCCCAGGTGATTTTTTTTTTTTACCAAGAGCGTGTTTGCATTTGCTGCTAGTGGGTCGTCAATGAATTTTAAAAGACAAAACTGGAGTTATAAGACCATAAAAGTTGAGAAACACTGGTATAGGGAAGGCAGCGCAGGCTGAATGTAGAATTAGCCATGTGGTGCAGCACTGATCAAAACGAAGAGTCAGAAAACATATGAGATCCTGTGAAATAATAATAATATTAATATCAAATGGTTTATCCATTGTGGCTGGATCTGGCAATTTCTAGAAAATTTTTTAAACAATTGGTGTCCAATGGCTCTCAACCTTAAATACAAATTGCCTCAACTCGGTCAGCCATAAATCTGCGCATGACTGTACCTGAATCAGACCTCATTTGGCTTTCTTTTGTTTATGTTCGGTAGTAAGAATTGGCCTGGATGTGTCTGCTACTTCAGTAAACTGTCAAGGATGTAGTTACATGTTTTTTTCGCGTGAAAGAGGAGTTAAAAAAATCTGTTAGTAGCATAGCTTAGTTTGCCATATTTCATCATGGGTCTTGCTGCAGGAAATCCAGTTATTATGGGCCTCATTCCTTCTTGCTTTGTTTGTGCTTTTACATAAAACTTTGTTGTGTTTCAACAACTATGTCCTGAAGAGCCATTGAGTCGGCTGATTTTTGTTTTCAGTCGGTTTTAATCAGGGCCGCTTCCTGCCTCTGTTTAATGGAAGTGTAAACCCACAATTGTGTGACTTCCTTTGTTATCCATGTAATGCTTTAGAGACAAAACACCTAGTCAGACATTCCACTTTTATTCCTATAAAGATATGTGGTGTTTATGAGAATGCATTCGCCATCTTGTTTTCCTCACATTTCTTTGCTTTATCCATCCATTTTAGAACCTGCTTATTCAGTTGGTGCCTATTTTAGGTGTCAAGACTGGATAGCCACAGGGTCATCAAACGTCACACTCACTTATACAGGGTCAGTTTGGAGTGGCAAGTTAAGTTAATACATACAGTGGTACCCATAATGCTTCGGGCAAAGACACTTTATTCCTTGATTTAGCCCTCTGCTCCACAGTTTAAAATTACAAATCAAACAGTTCAGATATCTTGATTAAATTGCACATTATTGACTTTTATTTAATAGGATTTGCATACATTTTGGTCACACCATGTAGAAATCACAACACTTTGTATACATGGTCCCCTAATTTCAGGACTCCATAATGTTTGGGACACAGCAATGGCAGATCTATTAAAGCCGCCATATTTAGGACTTTGTTGCATATCCCTTGCATGCAATGACTGCTTGAAGTGTGCGATTCACAGACATCACCATGTGTGGAAGATCTTCTTTAGTGATGCTCTGCCAAGCCTTTAATGCAGTTTCAGCTCCTGTTTGTTTTGGGGGCTTGTCCCCTTAGGTTTTCTCTTCAGCGAATGGAAGGCCTGCTCAACTGGATTTAAATCAGATGACTGGCTTGTTCATTCAAGAATTTTCCATATTTTCGCTTTGACAAACTCCAGTGTTGCCTCAGCAGTATGTTTGGATCATTATCTTGTTATAGCATGAAGTGCTACCCATTGAGTTTTAGGAGCATTTACTGGAACTTGAGCAGATCAGATGTTTCCACACACCTTAGGATTCATTGTGTGACTGACATCAATGAAGAGATGTGTGCCGGTACCTGTGGCAGCCATACATGCCCAAGTCATAACACCCCCAGCACCATGTTTAACAGATCAGGTGGTCTGTTTTGGATCTTGGTTAGTTCCTTTTGGTCTCTACATTTTACTCTTGCCATCACTGTGATGAAGTTCATCTTTGTTGCATCTGTCCATAGCACCTCTTTCTAGAAATCTGTAGGCTCTTTTAAGTCTTTTTTCACAAACTGTAATATGTCCATTGTGTTTTTGTGGCTAGTTATTGATTGGCATCTTGCAGTGTGGCCTCTGTATTTCTGTTCATGAAGTTGATTATAGTTGTCTCTGACACGTCCACATCGGCCCTCTGATCTGATCTCTCAGACAGAATTTAGGGGCTTTTTCTTTACCATAGTGAGGATTCTCCTGTCATTAACAGTGGAAGTCTTCCTTGGCATACCAGTCCCTTTGCGATTCCAGAGCTGACCAGTGCATTCTTTATTCTTAATGATATTCCAGACAGTTGATTTAGGTCAGTGATTCTTACCCTTTTTTGAGTTATGGACCCCTTTAAGAATCTGATTAAAGCTATGGACCCCTTTCCCCAGAAATATTCACATAAACACAACTTTGCATGCAATGAATATAAGGTACTTCATTTATCGAGATTTGATTGTCTCATACATAAAGTATATGACATACACAAAGTATTATTAAACTTTAACGTAAACAATAAAAAAACACTCCTTTTTTATGCAAAAAAGTAATGGCCACTCATTATAATTATGAAATACAATCCTCTACTAAATCTACTACTACTACATTTTCTACTACCATTAATAGTACTACTACTACTACATCATACACTGTAAATCAACAGTACTGGGCTGTATAGTGAATATAAAAGTTGATTTTTATCTGACCGTTATGGACCCCCTGGTCCATGGACCTTAGGTTATGAACCTCTGATTTAGGTCATCCTAAGGATTTACCGATTGTCTGTGTAGGTTTTATTCTTGTTTTTCAGCCTCATAATGGCTTCTTTGACTTTCATTGGAACAGCTCTTGTCCTCTTGATGAACAATGGCAACTACAGACTCCAAGGGGAAGAAGAAAGCCAAGGTATCTTATGAAGCCTTGAAACCCACCTGAGGAATCACAAACACCTGTGACACCAAACATTATGGTGCCTGAAATATTTGGGTTTGGAGGCACGTAGAAAAAGTGTTGTCATTTCTACATGGTGTGACTGAAGTGTACGCATATCCCCTTAAATGAAAGTCTGCAATGTGCACTTTAATCACAATGTCTGAATTGTTTAATTTTAGTATTAAACTGTAGAGCAGAGGGGGAAATCAAGGAAAATTGTGTCTTTGTCCCAAACATTATGGAGGGCACTTTACATCTGACAAAATATTATGATTAAAGCAGCCCATAATGTAAATGTTGAGCACACATTGCTGAATTTAATTGTATGAACAGCTGCTGTTGTCATGTCACATGCCATCTGTTTACTGATCTTCATTGAAAAAAGCTGAAAGCAAACTCTTACTAATATAAGAAAACAAGTTTATAAAATAATTTATATATATATATATATATAATATATATATTTGACATATCATGCATCAGTGATAGCTAAAATTAGATGTTTAATCAAGCAAAAACTTTGATAGCAGAGAAATCTAGTAAGTCAATTGTTCCTGCCAAAAAACAAGTTGTTTTTCTTTAAAGCAACTCTAGCACCAGGTTATGTTTGCTGTAATTTACTATAGAATGTGAAGTTCTTCCTCATTTTTTTTCCTTTTCTGATCATGTGTGCACACACAGAGACTTCTCAAACAATGAATGTTATCTTTAGCATTATTGGTATTTACCAGTGAAATCAACTCCCTGCAGATCTTGCTTGAGCACATACTGGCAGTTTCTGTGTATTTTAAGATACCCACAGACAGACATTTTTAAGTGTGCATGTGTTTTATTTGTCCTGCTCCAGCTAAATCAGCTTCTCAGTTCATTCTGTGCTTCTCGAGAGGTCAGCCACAGTAACTGGTAATAAGATGAAGTTTGCATGTTAACTGTAGAATCATCTCAACTGGACATTGTGTGTGTGTACTAATGAGTCTCATGATGTTTCTGTTTTGTTTTTACCACAGGAGACTCTGCAGCAGTTGATAGTCATGAACTTGCCCAATGTGCTGGCTGTTGGGAAAGACCCCTTTTCAGGTAATGAAAACATAATATTCTCAACTTCTTCTAAGATACTGGAGGGAGGATGGAGTAAGAAATAGAGATCTTGTCTTGTGTTAAAACTGCTGTGCTGCAAGCAATGTCTTTACAGTTTCTTTTGCCCACGTTGCCAATTTACAGCACGGTCTCAGTGTTTTGTCTCCACTGTACTTGTGAAGTAAAGTAAAAGAGTGGCGATTTACTTGATTTTTGTGGTATAGAAGCAGTTAAAAGAATACTGCACCCAAAAATGAAATTTGTGTTATATGTTACTTACCCCATTTAGTTTGTAGTGGTGGCGGTGAAATTTTTTAATCTCATGTTTTCATGGAGAGATTACATATTGAAGATTCGACCTTAATGGACACCATGCAGGGACCAGTTCAGGACAATGGCAAACAATATGAAAAACATCCATGGAAGAAAGAAAAAGAAATTCTCATGTCGCATAATCCACAATTCTGTTATCTGTTATTTAGCTTTTTTCTCGCTACTCAAAATGCTTTAGTGCATGGGGAGCCACTTCAACAACCACCACCAATACGTAGCATGCACCTGGATGATGTGATGGCAGCCATTTTTGCACCAGTACGCTTACCACACTTGAGCTATTTTGTGATGAAGTGGTGGGAGAGAGAGCTAATTTGAGACTAGGAATGATTAGAGGGACAGAATGATTAGGCCGTGGTGGGCAGTTTAGCTAGGACATTGGAATACACCCTACTCTTTACAAAGAGTGCCCAGAAATCTTTAACGGCCACAGAGAGGCAGGACCTCAGTTTTACGTCTCATCCAAAGGACGGTGCCATTTTTATAGCACAGTGTCCCTGTCACTGCAATGGGGTACAAGAATCTGCACACAGACCATATTGTGAAATATTACTGACAGTTACTTCCTGAAAGCACAGTGCTGGAAAGTGATCATTCCCATGGTACTGTGTATTTGAACTGAAGACAGGACTCTTGACCAATGAATGAGACATATGTTCAAAAGAATTTCCTCTACATATACCGTATGTCTGTAGCTCCCAAAAAGTCTTCATGAGGTAATAAATGCAGTAATGCAGAAAATTAGGCAGGGGAAATACATTTTAACAATAGTGCATGAGTTGTACTTTTTCTTTTTATCAACAAGGAAAAACAGAGAAGCCTGGAGTTTATAGTGCACAGTAAAATCAGATTTAGCACAGCATACTTAGCACACTGCTAAAGGTAACATGATATACTATGGGCCTGAAACACGACTGTGAAACCTTACAAGAAGTCGCATTTTGATTTGGACTTCAAATGTTTACACGACTATCCCCTCCAGCAGTATTTGATTTAGATCCAGTTTTCACTGTGGAAATGAACTCTTTCCTGTTAATCTTCAGTGCTGATCTTTCAAGAAATAACTGTCAATAATAATTTAATAAAATAAAATATCTGAATGGATAACGGATACATGGATCGTGCAACACGAGTTGCTTAACTTTTTTTTTTTTCTTTTTTCCCCCATGGACGTTTTTCATATCGTTTACTGTTATCCTGAGCTGGTCTCTGTAGAGTTCCATTCAGTTTGAATCTTCCATTTTTAATTTCCCCATGAAAATACAAGATTAACATTTTTTGCCCACCACTATAAACTACATTGGGTAAGTAACACATAGAACAAATATCATTCTTTGGGTGGATAATTACTTCACCTGTGTTGCTACTTTGTTTCTCCTTTTCCTTTTTCCTTTTGTTTTGAACACTAGTGCCCTGCATAATCCGACTGTATCCATTGCTTTGTTCTCAAAAAAAAAAAAAAAAAAAAATCAAGGTCATAGGGGACTGGAAGCTACCCTACAATGATGATGTATAAATCCAGAAACACCCTGTATGGGGTGCTGATGTCATCTGTAGGCTAACCCATTGCATCCATTCTTTTTTTTGCATTCCTCACTGATTATGTCTAGAAATCGTATATCGAACTATCCAGAATACTGCTGACAATACAATCATAAAAGCAGCGGACCCTGTTATTTGAATTCACCTTTGTTGACAATTTGCCCAAAATGCTTTTCTCCTCTTCCCATGTCTTGAGCATCCTTTTTGATGTCATCGTTACCACTTTCATTCACACATTCTGTGTCCAGAGCTTCCTTCATTCCTTTAGTGGCTTTACACCCATTCACTCAGTCACTGTTCACCTTTCTCTCTGCGTCCCTGAACTACTGTAGTCTGTTTTTTTTCTCATTTAATAACTTTTTGTCTCCAAAATGATTCATTTTTTTTATCTCTGCAAAAATATTTCTCTCAGTCTCAGATCTCCAGACATCCATTAC
Organism: Polypterus bichir lapradei; assembly: GCA_026402145.1. Taxonomy (NCBI): domain Eukaryota; kingdom Metazoa; phylum Chordata; class Cladistia; order Polypteriformes; family Polypteridae; genus Polypterus; species Polypterus bichir. Next base: position 21,625,616 of record JANRMT010062797.1, on the reverse strand, counting down.
TGTCATTTCAGTTGTTTCTGACTTTTTTTATTTTCTGCCTTTGTTGTCCACATTTTTCTACATGTAAACCTAACGTATCCTCACACAACTTACACAAAGTCTCATTTCGTCTCATTTTCTGAAGGCACCTTTGCTGGTGAGGGTCATGGCTTACACAAAGTTACCTTCAAACCCCCAAAGCTTTATTTGTAACAATAGCTGCCAGTGGTACTTTGATGCATATCTCATGCTTGTTACTATTGCATTTCTGTAATAGCAGATAAATTAAAATACACATACAAAATGTATTTTATAGTTTTTTGGCTTACATTTTCCATTTTTTGTTGTCCAACTTTCATTTTCATTCATTTCAGTGAAGTTGTATTTTAGTACTGCTTTAGTTTTGCTTATGAGACACTGGTGTCACATGACCTCACTGTCATGTTTGTGTAGTCACACTCATTACCTTATAAATTCTTGCCAGTGTTTATCTGCATTATCTTAGATAAACTATAGTATAGCTACAGAAGCTTATTCTCCAAGTCAAGCCTTAGTGGTAGATTCAACGTTGGCTTTTAACTCTAATTTTTGCTGATTTCTGATTAACATCTTGTCCTTTAATTTCTGGCGGGCTGGTTAATTTTTGATCTCCTGGTTTTGGCCCCTTTATGTCTCCCACTTCATAACCCTACCCTGTTTTTTTTTTTTCTCTCATGATACTGTTTCAACACTTGCGTGTCTCTTAACATATGCATTCAGTGTGTCACATAAACAAAATGTCTTTGCTTTCTCTGAAATTACCCCCACTTTGCATTGGATTGTACAAATATTTGGCACCACTGTCATAAATTTATGACAGTGGTTTCACACAAACATTACGATTTCTTCTATGACATTTGTAATGAACCCACATTCCGCCACCAGTGAACTGAACATAAATCAATTACAAAGAGAGGAGAGTCCGGGTTCTGTCTCTTCCATACAATCTATCCCTTTTTTTTCCAACCCTCATATCAATCATTTCTGCAATCACATTTTTCTTCAACTTATGCATTGTCCATTTTAGTTCCAGTCTACCTGTCATCTTCACCACAAGTTCATCAGTTTATAGCATTTGCCTTAGCAGTGGAGGATAGGATGAAAAGTGACATTTCACCCTATTCAGAACATATATGAAAAGTTTTATTTTTTTTTTTCTTTTTCATTTTGCTTTTGGTAAAATTAAGTATCAAGGCTATAAAGTCATGTTGTTGTTGTTCAATGCCATCTTTCTGTGTCTCGATGCCTCACGGCCTTCTGTTGCCCCCGCCCTCTTCTTTGATTCCCATCCCAGTCAAATCAGAATTATCTTTGGTCCATCTTCTCCTCTGTTGCCCTCTGCTGCGCTTGCCTTCTGTGCATTCCTAAATGATGTTTTTCTCCATACAGCTAGCTTTCCATGCAATGTGCACAAAGTAAAGAAGTTTTAACTTTCTTACTTGATGAAGCAGTTTTTTGGTTCCATGTAGAACCCATATGTTAGTACGGTGTTCTTTCCGTGGCACTCGGGGCATTCATCTGTAGCAACACATTTCAGAAGCTGCTGTGTTTGTGTCTGCTTCCTTGAGGGTCCATCCTTCGCATCCATATGTTAAAATTGGCCAGATTAGGTCTTTACCTAAACTGCCTTTAATGTGCTAGCTATACGTCTACTTCTCTAGATTGTATTCAGTAATGTCATCGACCGTTGACCGGTCCATTGCTAGGGGCCTTTTTATTTCCAGGGTACATCCTCATTCCTCACAAAAGATGGATCCCACATAAATAAAGCTTGCAACCTGTTCCACTGTCTGCCCGTCAATCTTGTCATAAGGTCAGGCTTCCCTTTATATGCATAGGTGTTTGTGTGCTGGAGCCTCAGTGGCTGTAGATAACTCACGCAGGTGAACAGGAGGGTTCTGATGCAGGAGGCGAGTCACAACTCATGTGAACTTCATTATTCGTTGACTTCATGACTTCCGTTTGCAAACCCGCTTACCCTGGGCAGGGTGGTGAGGAAGCTGGAGCACCAGGCAGGGACAACCCCTGGACAAAGCATCAGTCCAGTATTAATTTTTGTCATTGACTTGTTGATAGTGTCCACATCCTGTAAAGGGTATGTATGGATAGGGGGGGGTCACACCTGAAGATTGCACTTTTGGTTACCTTGCACACCAAACAAATGAAAGGTACACCAAACTTGTTTTTTTCTTTCCTCTGAGTTTCTTCTAAATACTGTACTCCTGTTGCCCACAAAAAGACTTGATGAGGTAATAAATGCAGTAATGAAGAGTATTAGGCAGCGACAAATACATTTTTACAGTAATGTGTGTGTGTATGTGTTGTACTTTTACTTTTTATCATCAAGGGAAAACAGAGAAGCCTGGAGCTTACAGTGCATTATGAGGCCAGATTCAGCACGGCATTCACAGCTCACTGCAAAAGATCAAATGAGACAGTGTGGACCTGAAACATGGCTCTGAAGCCTAGCAAGAAGGCACATTTTGATCCCTTTGAGTGTTTACATGAATATCCTCTCTAGCAGTATTTGATTTAAATACAGTTTTCTAGTACAAAAGCACCTACAGTGCGCTGTTCCCCCTAATTTTGCTCCATAGATGTCTGGTCCATTACTAGCTGTGCTAGACACTAACATATTTTTGTATAACCCAAAAGCACACATGGAGTGTCGCAGTGGGCTTTAACAGGCCCCGTTTTTTTGATAGCCCCCCAACTCTTGACTCTCTAAGAAGACCAGGAAATGATCCTATAAAAACCCTTGTAGGGAAAAAAAGATAGAAAAAATCTTGGGAAAGGCAATTCAGAGAGAGACCCCCTTCCAGGTAGGTTGGACGTGCAATGGGTATCAAAAAAATGGGGCAAATAAAACAGAAAAAGCAGAACACAAGTAATCCTCTTCACAGAGCTAGATGGCCAATCTATCATGACAACCTCATAAAGGCAAGAACAGTTTATAGCACTCACTAAACACATAGCTGCCACATATGAGGACACAGATTTGTTAAAACGCATCAAAAACAAAATAGTAACTAATTAACATAAATGAAAAGCAAAATAGTTTGTTTCCCGCCTTGCGCCCTGTGTTGGCTGGGATTGGCTCCAGTAGACCCTCGTGACCCTGTAATTAGGATATAGCAGGTTGGATAATGGATGGATGGAAAAACAACACTATCTCTCCATCAGTTAGGTAGGTTGGAGCATGCGCTCATAGCACGTTGCCGCACCCACCACATGACAAACCACCTGGATTTGGGACCCGAGAGCAGCCGTGCAGTGGGTGACACCTCAGCACCACACTGGAACTGTATGAGGTTTTTAATGTTGGCTGGAGTGCCAATCCTGCCACCAACACCCAAGGTTTCCCTGTAAGTTGGATGACCTGCTTGCAGGGCTGGATGCAGGTTAACGTCATACCCAGGATGGAGCAATTGCAGGTTAAAACTAGAATTACCAAAATCTATGAAAAAACTCGTAAATCTGACCTACCTTAAATCCCTTCGCACTTCTCCGTCAGCGCCTTTTGTCCTGTAAATGTGCCGATGAAGACAAGCAGCCTGCTATTCTATCCCCTCACCGCCGCAGAACGGCCACAAAGTTCTCCCTGCTCCAGCCTTCATTATCTGGGAGTGAAGTGCTGGAGTTTTAGAATGGAAATAATAGATCGTTATTTGGAACACATGCATTTCATTTGTTTTCCATTTCTACAATAATCTGTGTAAACACATTGTTAAAACAGAAACTTTTTCATATTTTAGTAATAAATGACAAAATGTAGACATGAACTACAGTATATACTGTGCAAAGCCTGAACTGCAAAGATCAAATAAACACTTTAACAAAAGGTTCAAGGATGACGCAACAGCATCCGTGGCGCAACTGTAAGAATTGCTGACTTATATTCAAGAGTCCCCCGGTTCAATCCTGACAGCCTCGTATATTTACCGTTTTGAGTAGTGAGCTGCTCTTATTATTATTGTACAATAAACACATACATTTGATTTGAGTCTGTAACATCCGCTGTAAATGTATAGTACTTGTAAAAGTTACCTTTTTTTTTTCCCCACTTTTATTCTCTCAGTCACGATACATACTACCGCCCGCCCAGGGATCTGACACTGTTACTTTTTATCTGCAGCTGGGAATAACTGTAAATATGAGTGGTGTTTTGAGGCAGTGGAACTGGACATTCTGTCATCTGGATGGATAAAAGCTGACACACAAACGCTGGTGAATCTGCCTTCTTCATATCTCACTGTCACTTGTTTTTTTTTTTTTATTCAATTTTATTGAGTGTTCCTGCTTACATTGAATTAGTAGGCACCTTATGGTCCATGATGTCAAAGCCGCACTGACAAAAAAAACAGAGACATAGGTTAAGGGCTTTGCTCAGGGGTCCAACAGAGTAGAGTCACTTCTGGCATTTAAGAGATTCGGAATGGCGACCTTCTGATTGCCGGCTCAGAATCCTAGCCTCAGTTAAATTTAGTAAATTTTAAGCAAAACAGATCTTAATTTTCAAATTTACTAATACACTTCCCACAATTCAAACTGCTTATTAGGTACTATGAACATTAAAACTCTGAAGAGTGCCATGCTCATTCCAACCTCGTTTTTATTAAGTCGTCTTTTCTTGTATGCCTTGCACAGCCTATAGGATGTGCTGATTCTAATTAAAATCTAACTTTCCTTTTTTGTAAAGCTTGGTAATTTAAATGGCAGTTTGGTAGATGTGCTGAGTTCCCAAAATCAATTTTGCCTTCAAAATATAATTGCTCCAGACAGTATTTGCTGAGGTCAGCTGTTTCCAATGACTCACTGGAGGTGGGCCGGTCCATTTGCAGGGGGCCTTTCAGATCGTTTTTAGCTGCTTGTTTGCTATGCACGTAGGTAGTGGGGTCAGTACTTGTGTGAACCTACGCCCAGGTTGCTTCCAGGCCCTTAAAATTCAGTTCCTGACCTTTAGATTGGTATTCACAAGGCCAGAATTCAGTTCAACTTTCATTTATTTTTTCATTGTCATTAAATTTTTTTATTTTGCATTTCCATTTGTTCTAACATAACTGGTCAGGCTGGAGAGGATGCACATGTTTCCCTGTGCGTTCAAGGAGGCTGAAGTTTTTAGCTGCTTTTCTGCTGATCCCCTTCCTTTTAAACTTCCTACACGCTGCAGCCTTTTGACCTGATACCCCTTGGTAAGATTGTTATTCATTGCAGAGAAAGACATTTTATTTTTTGCCAACACTCTGGTCTCATTATTTCTTTTAAAAGGTTTTACCTTGGCCACATATAGTGAGTGGGAAGCCACTTCAGCCACCACTAATGTGTAGTATCCACCTGGATGATGTGACAGCAGCCATTTTTGCACCAGTACATGAGCTGTTATGTGGTGAAGCGGTGAGAGAGACAGATTATTAGAGACAGAGGATGATTAGGGATCCAGAATGACTAGGTCATGGAGGGCAGTTTATCCAGGACATGGAGATATACGGTACTCTTTACAAAAGATGCCCAGAGATCTTTTATGACCACAGAGAGTCAGGACCTCAGTTTTATGTCTCATCTGACGGTTGGCGCCATTTTTACTGCACTGGGGCATTAGGATCCACATACAGACGGCAGGGTAAACGCCCCCTGCTCTCCTTGCCACCTCTTCCATCAGCAACCCAAGCTTTTCCTAGATGGTCTCCCATCCAAGTACTGACCAGGCCTGAACATGCTTAGCTTCAATTGGGTGACCTGTTCTGAAGTGCATCTTGTATGGCTGATGGCTCTAGTTGTGTTGTTTTATTTTTTTTTTTTGTGTGCTTCATCCATTTCTTATCCTGCTTATCCAAATCTGGGACTATCTTGGAAGGTCTCAGCCCTGATTAGGTTGCAAGTACATTGCTGGGTGCTTTTGCACAAACCTCACTCTTACTGGGACAGATTAGACTTGCCAGTTAATGTAGCCTGTATGGGATGCGGTGGGAAAACCCATGCACACACATGGAGAATTTGTTAATTTCACATGGGCAGGTACAAGTCTTGAATTTGATGCAGAAGTGGTAGCTTAATACTTAAACAGATAACTTGTGGTGACCAGCTCTTGAATCCCACAGTGTCACTTTGGTAGTTTAAACCATCACTGGCGAGGCTATGTAGTCATTTTGATGCAAGTGTAAAATAGCAACAAAGAGGCGCCTGCTTTGAGAAGCTTGAGTAATTTTTATTGCATTGAAAGCTAACAATAAATGTAAAGGAAGTTGTTCCAAAGTGCAGAGCAGGCCCTTCCTGGGAGTGGCGGGAGGAATGAAGAAGAAGGGAGTCATAAAATGAATGTGCTGCAATTTACTTTAGTACATAGTTGACACATGATCACATTCTTTAACTGCACTTACTTTTTTTGAGTTTTGCTTTTTGTTCTTTTAAGGGATGCTTTCCAATGATTGTGCTTTTCAGATATTTGAGATGTTCATCTATATTTTGCAACCTTTTGCTTTGTGAGTATAAATAGTAAGCAGTAGAATGCTGCTGTTTTAGAGAGGTGAGTTTGTGTGTGTGTGTGTGTGTGTGTTCGTTCATTAATGATTTGTCTGCAAGTTGTGTGTGTGTTTCAGTATAACATTTCTGTGTATGGCTGCTGTCCTTTCCAGGTGTACAGTTGTGTAGTGGATGTGCCTGTGTACAGTGGTTTCAAGGTGGCATTCTATAAACATCCATTTTTGTTATTTTACAGAAAAGAGCATAGAGGAAATGAAGAAATTGCTGCTCCTCATCCTGGGATGTGCTGTGCAGGTATTTCTTATGCAATTATGATGTACTGTAGCTATTCACATGAATCTCAAAATATTGTTTTTTTTCCCCTAATCGTGAATGCAGTACCTCATGTAAAAGCCACACGGTAATCGTGTCACATGATCCAGACCTCCAGTCACCTAGTCATATATTCAGAATGTCAAAACACATCTCTTTTTTTGCTAAAATATTGTCTCATTATTTGTGTTGCCTAATCCACATGTCAAATCACCCAGTAGTATGCTTATATCATGCAAAATGCATGTATTTTCTTGCTGAGATATTTTTAAATAAACAACTTCGGAAAATGAAAATATTCCATAAACAAGAAGCCCCCTCACACAGGGTTGTGCTTTTGACTTTAAGACCTGCCTCTCCTTTTCATTCATTGGTTAGGAGTCCTGTCTTTAATTCAACAGCACAATCCTATTTGAAGAGACTTCCTGTTTTTCATTTTCTGAAGTTATTTAATTAACCCTATTTTAGCGAGAAATACATTCAGTTTGTATATTGTAGGCACATGACTGGATTATTTTACATAGATAGATAGATACTTTATTAATCCCTAATTCACATGTGGATTATGTGATACAAATAACATGAGACTTTTTCATATTGTTCACTGTTGTCTATCATTGGTTACCAATGAGTCCCATTCTATCTTTCTCCATAAAACATGAAATTATTTTTTTTTTCTTGGCCAGTACTAAGAACTATATGGGGGTAAGGAGCAGGCTAAAAAAATATAATTTTTGTGGTGGGGTATTCTTTTTTTATTTTGGGCAGAAGCAACTGCTTTCTTGCATTCTGTTAATTGCACTCAGTTAAAGTTGTTAGACTCCTATGATCCTTTTAGGCTGCTGCATCTTCTTCTTGTAAAGACTAGAAAGGCCAGACATGTAGGGATGCACAGGGAGAAGTTCTGTCTCCCTTTTATTTTGATCAGAATTTCAGCAGCCTTGATTTTCCATTTTAATCAAGTTCAGATAAATATGATATATTGTCATGATACCTTACAGTACAATGAAAATTATTTGGTTGCCTGTCCCCAAAGATGCAGAAACATGCTGTAACAAAACAGTGAATTAAACATAGCACATAAAAATAAAACATCTGATATAAACCTGCAATATCCTTGTAACTCAAAGTTAACTGAGCTTCACGTGACCAGTAATATTGAACTACTTGTGCACGTATTTGTAGCACAGAATGAGTTTATATTAGTTGTTTGCCCCTAATTACTTGCTGGCACGTTTTTCTCCCCTTTGGATTAAACATTTTCTCCCACTTTTCTCCGTAGTGCGAACGAAAGGAGGAATTTATTGAGAAAATTAAACAGTTGGAGATCGAGACCCAAGCTGCTATAGTCAGTCACATTCAAGAGGTAAGCTGCTGAAATAAGCAGAGGTTACATGATCTCCTAGGAGTTTGTGCTGACAGGTGTCACCTTTGCCTGATGAAGAATTCTAAACTATACTCACTCAGGGCTTTTCTTTCCATTGCTTCTGTTCTGTTGCTTTCTTGAAGGTTACCCACAATCCAGAGAATGTCTTTGATATGCAGTGGTTGGAACAGCCTGGTGGTCTGCCATATGAAGAGATGGATACAGTGTGTCGGAGTATGATGTCCCATCTTCGCAAGCTCATAGATGACCGAGATGACTGCTTTGAGGTTTGTTAGTGTACCTTATTTAAGTCAGTGAATCCCAGTTTTATTTTGAGATTCTAAGTCATAAAACATTGTTAACATTAGAAGAAATTGAACACAAAAGGGCCTGTTAGCTTAAAAGGATTTTCTCTTGCTTGTGGCTGGTAAAACAACAAGTGCATCCCCTCCTATCCTTACAGTTAGCTAAGTTGTTTATCATTTGTCTTTGAGCTTTTATAAGTGGTAAGTAATCTGCATTTTTTAGTTTATACATTGTGGCAGTAGGTGGCGCTAGTGCTCCCTTGAACCCTCACGTACAACTCCAGACACCAGGTAAAAGTCCAATACTTTTTATTTTCGTTTTCCACAGTGCACCAAGCACCCTCCACACTACTCATAAATCGATACTACAACTAATACACAATCAACTCTCCTCCTCGCCCAGACACTTGCTCCTCTACCTCCCAGCTCAGCTCAGTGTCTGGACTGGCTTCTAGTCTTTTTATAGCCCCTGACCCGGAGGCGTTCCTGTCCAATCAGACCACAGTTCCTTATTCCTTCCGGGTCAGGGTAAACAGTCCTTTTCTTCACCCCGGGAGCACTTCGTTCCTTCCTGTCATGTGACCGTGACGTACTCCCGGGTCATAAGGCACAAAATAGCCCATAAGCCCCCCCCACAGCGACTCCTGGTGGCCCCCAAGGTATCTAGCAGGGCTGTTTATAAATACTACAAAGTCCATGAGGCCCTGCTGGACCTCGGGGCACTATCCTGCTGTCGGGAGAGCTCCTCCTGGCGGCCTGGGGGTGAGGAACGGCATGAGAAGCCAGCAGTCCTCCACAACATTCAGGTCCATAAGTATTTGGACAGTGACACAACTTTCATAATTTTGGGTCTTTACACCACCACAGTGGATTTGATACAAAGTATAGACTTTCACCTTTTCACTCCAAGGGGTTCAACTACAGGTCAAGGTCAAGCCCTTTCTTTCTGTAATTGATTTTGAACACTAATTGATGCGTTTGTCTCTTCTTGGCTTGACTACTGCAACTCATTTTACATTGGAGTTAATCAGTCATCCCTTGCTCATCTTCAGCTGGATCAGAACGCTGTTGCCAGGCTTCTAACAGGCACTTAAAAACAGAATCATATCACACCAGTCGTAGCTTCTCTTCACTGGCTTTGTAAAATTTATAATTTTACTGTTTGTTTATTAAGTCTCTGAATGGTCTTACTGACCTCTTACACTCTCCTTCACAATCGCTGAGGTCCTCCGTCCAGAAGTTATCGGTAATGCTGAGTTGTACACTTAAGCTAAAAGGGGGCCGCGTTTTTGAGTAGCTGCCCGTAAGCTTTGGAATAGTCTACCTTTTTATATTAGGTGATCGCCAACTTTGGTCACTTTAAAATCCCACCTGTAAGCCTATCTTTTTGCCTTAGTATTTATTTTTGGTGTATTTATTTTACTATATACTAGGGGGCTTCACTCGCCATCCTCCTGGCCTGCGCTACGTTCCGGCCACTTCGTGTCTCTGCCGCTCACTTATGTGTATTTCACTTTCACCAAACAACAAATCTTTTAATTGCTCACCGATACGCCTCTTCATTGGGAAGAAACACTACTTTTCCCTGATGGGAACACGAATTAGATGATCTACAAGTCTCTGACTTAAAGTTTAAATCCAAACAATATCTACATACTTCTGTCATATCACCTATGTATATATTTGATCTCTTTTCGTTGTTCTGTTATTTCACTGTGTAATATTTTCTGTTTGTTAGCGCTAATGCGATCTTTACTATAATTTTTTAAAACTTTCGAATTTCATTACTTTCATAATCTCTAACTTGCTTTGCATGTGTATTGCGGCAACGTTTTTGAACCTCTTTATGACGTTCTACTTTGTCTTCTACTCTGTGTTTTATTTCCGGCCCCAGGCATAGTTAAATCTCTTGGCACAAAGTCTCGTCTCACGTGACTTGAAATTATCTCATATAGAAATCCAAGAAAACTTATTTGTCCATTTTTTTATAGTTTAATTTTATGTAAAGTGCGATGCTTTTGGACGTATGCATTTGTATCCATTATTGGCTGTAGAATTTCTAATATGTCCCATCGTTTAACTCTTTTGATTCTTTGTTGCATCCCTTCTCCGTGATCATAATTATAAACCTGACCAAATTGTTTTTTCTTGGAAATTAAACTTGTAGTAGCTTTAATTGTTGCGGGACCACAGATTCTCATAGCATATGGTCCTGAATCGTGTAAATCTACATTTTGAGCATTGATTGATGTGAACGTGAACAGATTATTGTAGATTCGGATATTTTGCCTATAGTGTTTGTGGATTTCAATTTCACCAAATAACAAATCTTTTATTTCTCACAGATCCATTGTTTCACAGAATAATAATTTGTTTGATTGCGTTAATGCGATCTTTACTATCATTTTTTTGAGACTTTCGAATTTTCCTACTTCCTTTATCTCTAACCTGCTCTGCATGTGTATCGCGGCAACATTTTTTAACCTCTTCACGACGTTCTACTTTGTCATCTACTCTTTGTCTTTTATTTGCGGCTCAGGGCGTGGTTAAATCTCTTGGCACAAAGTCTCGGCTCGTGGAACTTGAAATTATCTCTCTGAAAAAGTCTTGCTTCATCCAAGGATTTTTTTATATAATAGAGATGTGTGTATGTATGTATGTATGTATGTATGTATGTATGTATGTA
>JANRMT010062797.1:21586021-21604449 GCA_026402145.1 Polypterus bichir lapradei | reverse complement strand
AAAATATATAATATATAATATATATATATATATATATATAATATATTTATAAAATATTATGGCGAATGGCTGGGGATTCAGCCCAGCTGGGACGCCTGGAAGGACCAGGAGAGGGGCAATACCTCCCCCGGGTTATGAGAGGGCAGCCACCCTGGTCTGCATGGTCACCACCAGGGGGCACCTGGATAATTATGGAGCCCTGGAAGGCAGCACTTCTGCCACACCAGGAAGTGCTGACGGAAGATCATCAGGAAGCACCTGGAGCACATCTGGGTAAACTATAAAAGGGGCCACCTCACTCCACTTGAAGGAGAGGATTGGAGGCAGTGAAGAAAAGATAGAGATAAGAACTGAGCCATTATTGTGCATTGTGAGTGCTGCGTTGCAGAAAAGAGTCGTAGACGTGTGTGTTGTGGACATCTGGCTGTCTCAGTGTCTGTCTTTGTCTGGGGCATCTTTTACAATATATATATAGTTAATTGCTGGTTTGTGGACATTTGTTGGTTGCAGCACCAGTACAGAAAGGAAGACAGCTGGGGAACTGCTACCTCTGCAGCTCCACCACTGCTTCTCTCACTTTGTTTGTGTAGAGTATATCATTTTATGGCTGTCAGTGCTGCCACAAGTATGTGATAAACAAAAGACATACAGCCTTTGTGGCCTGTAGTAGCTAATTTTGACAATTTCTAGACAATTATTACTCTATTATTTTCCTATGTCTTTTGGCTACAAGTATAAATGGCCTCAATACGGTCGATCGTGAATTGGCGCATGATTGTATATTAATCATTAGGGCTATAAGCACAATGATTTTAATATACCAGTATTTCTGCACTCTATCAAGGACTATAAAATTTCTAAGGTTATTCCAAAATGGACTAACTGGGCATTTAGGTATATTTGTAAAAAAAAAAACTAAAGAGATTATTTTACTTGGAGATCTTTCATCAATTTTTTACACTTAGTGTTAAAAGTTGAACATTAATGGTTCTTGACTATAAACATGAAACGCTACTGTATTTGCAACATAATGCGTGATGCGATGAAGACCCTTTTTCACACTTGCTAGCCGTGTCCCTTAAGTCCATTCCTCACAAGTGTGAGCTAAGCTAAGTTGCACAGCAATGAAGTAAAATTGTTACTCACATGTATGCTACAATCCCAATTAAAATGTGCACCATGTATATATTACTTTTCTTTTTATAAAGTTTGTGTAAATGTCAATATCATTTTGCTGAGGTTATTAAGGAAGGAATACCTCAAGTTGTTGTCACCTGCAATGATAAATTAGTGTTCTGTTATTTAGGTGGAGCAGCTTGAATCCCAGCTTGATAAGGAGAAACAAGCAAACCAAGACATGGAGACCCTGGTGGAGGACCTACTAAAAGAGAAACAGCAGTTGAAGGATACTAATGAGAGCAGACAAACTGACAGAGACAGACGGGTACGTGTAAGATTGGCAGAACCAACCTGTTGTTGGGCATGCCATTTACACTGCAGGCTCTGTAATGCATTTGCACAGAAAACAGGTTTTTAACAAACCACTATATTATGGTTTACTGTTGCTGGCAATTTTTTTGCACATGGGAAAAGGCATCTAAAGAGAAAGAAACAATAGAATTCAAAAGAGAGAGGATGATGAGTTTTAAAACAGTCTAACTGTCCTGTGCTGCTTCTTAGTTCAAGTAGCAGTGTTCACACTTAGACTGCTTTCATGTTTGTTTGAGGTGCAAATTACTACAACAGTGAAAATGAAACTTTACAATGCTTGTATTTTAGATTTCAGAATTACAGCATGAAAACGAACATCTAAGACAGACGGTGGATTCCCTTCGTCAGAGGACCCAGGTCAGTACTGAGGCCAGAGTGAAGGAGATAGAGAAAGAAAACAGGATCCTTCATGAGAGCATCACAGACACAGGCAGCAAGTTGACTCAGCTGGAGTTTGAGAAGAAGCAAATCCAAAAGGAGCTGCTACTGCTGAAGGAAAAGTCAGAGAAATCAGATGAACTGGAAAGAGAGGTGCATAAGCTTGAGCATACTAATGAAGGACTGCAAAAAAAAGTAGCCGCCTTACAGATCACATGTGACAAAATCAAAGCACTTGAGCTGGAGAACTCTGGGCTAGAGATAGAAAACCGAAAACTAAAGAAGCTAGTCGACACAGCACAGAATGCATCCCTCAAGATAGAAGCCCTTGAAATTGAAAACCGACAGCTAGAGCAAGAGAATCTAGAAATGAGGAGGACAGTGGAGAATTTGAAATTTGCAAATGTGAAATTGTCTCAAATAGAAGCTGAACATAAAGAACTTGAAAAAGAGAAGGAGGAGTTGGTTAGAAGTGTGGAAATACTAAAGGTCTTGAGTAGAAAATATGAGAAGCTGGAGCTTACTTACCAAGGCCTTGATTCTGAAAACCAGAGGCTCCAGCAAACATTGGAGAACAGCAACAAAAAGATGCAGCATCTAGAGAAAGAGTTGCAGGATACAGAGAAGGAAAACCAGGTGCTACAGAAGAACATGGAGGAGCTGAAGATCACCAGCAAAAGATTGGAAAAGTTAGAGCTGGATCAGAATTGCCTTGAGCAGGAAGTATGCCAGCTGGAGAAGGACAAAAAGCATTTGGAGAAGGAGGCCAAGCGGCTACGACAGCAGGTGGAAGTGAAAGAGGCAGCATTAGATGAGAGCTGTGCCAAAATGTCAACATTAGAAAAGGAGAATAAAGTGCTTGAAAAAGAACTGAGCAAGTTCAAAGAGGCTCACAGCAAAGCTAAAGAGCTGGAGAAGGAGATAAAAGAATTACAGAAACAAGCCACCATTGACAAGCGGACACTAGCGACCCTCAGAGAGGTAAGAGGGGGCAAAAAAACAAACCATGTCCAGTAGATAATATAAAGTATTTAATCATTCTCACTACCAATTGTATGATCTGTAGGATTTGGTGCATGAAAAGCTAAGAAGTCAACAGCAATCTAACGAACTAGAGAAGCTGAACCATGAGTTGGAGAAAATTGGACTGAACAAGGAGAAGTTGCTTCAGGAGGAGCACAGTACAGATGACAAGTGGGTGCCTGACCTCATTTATTAAAGTGCATTTTGGGATGTGGCATTTTAAAGTTGAACAGTAAAGGTCTACTTACATATGTGGATTGAGGTTATTAAAGCTTTGCCTTTTATGTAGTTTGTATTTCTATATTATTTCTGACCTTGCTTGGAAATTCTGTTTAATTTTAGTTTTCCTTCATAATGAATTTTTTATTTCACAAACACATTTCATTTTTATATATACAAGGTGTGACACAAAAAAAAACAAGACTGTGCCCATAACACTTTTTATATAACAAATTAGGAAAATTAACTACGATCACCTTCAGGGGAGTTGACATCCAGTTACATATGATCCTGCCAACGTTCAAAGCAATTCTGCAGATCATTGCACAATTCACTTTTCCACATTCCCACCATACCTTTTACTCATGCAGCAGAAGGCATGTTAAGTTTGAGGTTGAGGGAAGTAGCAACTTTTCTGAACTATGGCCTGTCACATAGCCTTGTAGCCATGTTAGTTTATATAAAGAAATTATCTTGGGCTCCTTCATGTTATTTGTGTTCAGTTGAGTTTGTTCCTCAAGTTGCTGTCTTTGTCTAACATGATGTTAACGTTTGCTGTCTTGCTTTATGTAGACTTGGAGCTGCACTTGTGCTCTGAGTGTTGGTGCTTTTTATCCTTTCTTTTTCTTTGCCCAGAAATTGGTTGTAGGCCAATTGGGGCTGTCAACAAACAAGGCCTGTTAAAGCCCATTCAGGCATTCCTTGCGTGGTCTTGGACTATCCAAGAAATAAATTGTTGTTGTTTGTGGTTTTCTGCAGGCCATGTTGATCTCTGATGCCATCTCAGTCACATATAATTTATAGAAATAAGTTTGCAACCTGCAGGCCTGAAAAGTTATCAAAAAACAGAAAACAGATTCTACTGTATTATGAGAGATATGATCATGATAACTGTCTTTGGCAGTCTTAGTGGGTAGGGCGTCTGTTGTTCGGATCCCACCTAGCTAAATTGAGGGAAATGGGTATTTCCCTTTGGTACTTTAGTTCCTAGGGTGACAGATGTTCAATATTTATGGTCTTCTTTAATACATTTGTATGTATTTCTTGAACATTCTTCTTATTATTCTTTTTCAGTAAAGATTTAAACTTAAAAACAGCTGATTCATAATGTAGTACCAGAGATTTGAAATGCTTATCAACGTAACAGTAAACTACTTCTAATAATCAATGGCAGCGAAACCAGTAATGATAAAAATTGGAAAAATCTGACAGCTTCAGATATTTGGGAAGTATGCTGTCAAGTGACAGAAGAAGTAAAAAAGAAATAAAAAATACGTATAACAATAAGTAAAGCAGGCTTCAATTCAAAATGAAATTTTTTAACGAATAGAATGAATAGGACACTGAAGAAAAGAATAATACAAATAGTCATTTGGAGTGTTGCGTTGTATGGAGCAGAGACATGGACAATGAGGAAAAGGGGACATCAATAGATTGGAAGCACTTGTACTTTGGCTTTGGAGAAGGATGGAAAAGATCAATTGGATGGATAAATTGTCTATCAAAAAAGTGCTGGAATGGAAATGGTGAAGAAAGTCGCATGTTGGAATTGGTGAGAAGAAAGCAACAAAACTGGAAGGGTCATGTACTAAAAGGAGAGGGGGTTCTTGAGAATAGTGCTAGAGGATAAACTGGAGAGAAAGAAATGAAGAGGAAGGCCAAGGCATGGCATGTTATATTATCTAAAAGATAGGAA
This sequence comes from Polypterus bichir lapradei, assembly GCA_026402145.1. Classification (NCBI taxonomy): domain Eukaryota; kingdom Metazoa; phylum Chordata; class Cladistia; order Polypteriformes; family Polypteridae; genus Polypterus; species Polypterus bichir. Next base: position 21,599,642 of record JANRMT010062797.1, on the reverse strand, counting down.
TCACACCAACAAATGAAAATAAACGCAGAAGACAAAATACAATGGGAGAACTGGTGATCAAAAAGTCTCTGTTATGGCAGATAACTAAATAAGAAGAAGAATTGATGAATGTCTTGCATTAAATGCAGTCTGTATGTATAAACATGCCTACTACAACCAAATTCAGGAATAACAAGATGACACGATGAGGTGTTCCCAGAGAGCCAGAGATTGACATGTAATGTGCTTTGTCGGACGCCTGAAATTACATTGATTTTCCCTGGAGCTGAAGCCCCATTTGCCAATAGCTAGTTGCACAAATAGGTCAGCTCATTGAGTTCGTACATGTTTTATTTTTAGTTTTCATGTTTAATTCAGGGAAGTGTCCTGATGAAATATACAGTATCGAATGATGCTATGTGTGTTATCAAAGGGAAGGCTGATTGATTTGTCGTATAGTACGCTACAGGCTCCCACTTTGTGTAAAGTTTAGGCAATTTTAGTATTTACTCAGGCTCTTTCATTTTGTTGTGTGATGCTGCTAATTTCATTGTCTTATTTTATCATAACTGCCTTCATGAGAGTTATCTCGGTTATCCACATGTTCAGTGGCTATTCTGATCAGTTTTGTTGTAACAGTCCTAGATGTCTGAAGTGTAGCCATAGCTTGTTATTATGTGCATTAGCAGTTTCTCAAAGGCTTTACTAGTGAACCAGCTCTGATTAAAACTTGTTTAAAACAAGGTAAACTGCCTTTTTATAGGACACATTTAAAGAAGTGGTACCAAAAGTGTACTAAGTAAGCATCTGAGTACACCAAAACAATCCCTTACGACTCAAATGGATCAGTAGTATTTAATTCTGTTATAGAGATGCTAACTGTTGTCTTTTTTAAATGCCTAGATGGCCAGTTCTAGGATAAATTGTAGACTTTTCATCTAACATTTTAAGTGCAGCTCTGTCATTTAAGTCCAACAGAGTGTAAGTGCAGTCCATACTACATACAATGGCAAATGGCCAAATGTTTGTGGATAATTGACTATCACTCCTATATGAACGTATATTTAAAACCATGAGCATTAATTTTGGAGTTGGCCTCCTTTCCAGCTACAACAACCTCCACTTTTCTGGGAAGACTTTTTGTGACGGTTGGCTCCATGCTCCCACTCTTATCTGGGAGCCTCTTGAACCCGATACCATTGATAATGTAACCGGATGACCGTGGCAGATGAGGACAAAACACATATAAAGCAAGGGGATAGTGTAAAGGTGCTCAGTACTTTTATCAGAAATCATCTAAGCAAAACAGTGTCCCAAAGTGCAGTGCAATGTCTTTTTTAAATAAATAATCCATTAAAATAAAAAGTTAATTAGTGGAGGTTAAAAACAGCTCAATAAATATTCCTTTAAAATGATGAGGTTAAAAACCAGAGACAGTCCATAAAAATAGTGAGTCCCAATGGTTCCCTTTAAACCTGGTGTCTCCTCCTTCTGCAAGGTTCAGACAGGATCTCTGTGTTTCTATAACTTATAATAAGTTTATAACGCTTCTCAGTTGCTCAGAAGAGTTAAGCTTTCTCATGTCCTCTTCACGTTGCCAGTTTGTCTGAATTGTAAACATTGTTTTTGCCAACCTGGTGCAGTTGTTTGTGTGTTTGTGATTAAACTTCCTCTGATATTATCTTATTATAAAGTCTTGTAAACCCAGCTTTATAAAATCTGTATGCCCACAGCAAGTACAGAATTTTGGAGTCGAAGATTGAGTCAACACTAAAAAGGACACTTGAGATCAAAGAAGAGAAGATTCTGTCCCTGGAGTCTCGACTTGAGGAATCCAGCAGCCTGAACCAACAGCTTCGTAGTGAACTCACATCAGTAAGTGTGTAGGGAGGGCTTTCATATTCTTGAAGCTTTCCTTTAGTTACTTTGCTGTTTTTAAATACAAACTGTAACAAGTCTGTTGGCATCCCAGATTCTTCTCTGAGGTTATTTGAAGATCTAGATTTGTGAGATTTGACTTCCCCATCACCCTAACTGCATACATAAGGGTGTCTTCCACATTAATCCAACTCCAGGTTACATGCTTGTTTTGGATATTTCAGGTGAAAAGGAATCTGGAGGCTCTGAAACAGAGGAAGGAAGAAGAGGAGGCTTACACCCCGGCATATCAGCAGCCCAACCAACAAGTCATGGAAAAGTGGGAAACAGAACACAGGGAGACCACCATGGAGCTGCTGAAAGTGAAAGATCAAGTTATTGACATAGAGAAGAATGTAGGTGGACATAGAACCCTTCAATGCGTCATGTTCTTTTTTTATATCTTTATAGCCTGTACCAGGTGTGGAGTCTCCTATACTCTGTCCTCACCCATTTAGAATCTTATTTCCTTCAGTTGCCACAGTTAGAGGATTATGATTTTTTTAAGCAAAATGTAACACTTTTAAGGAAACATCTGGGCCAATAAACCAACCTGGTTAAAGTCAGATAATGGAATTTTAATCACTAGCATTTCTGTAAAATCTTAAATTTTATCAGATACTAGTATTTATTGCTTTTTTCCAGAATGCAGCACTTCAAGTTGAGAAGCATCTGCTAAAGGAGCAACTCAAGCAGCTAGACACCCAGAACCATCTGCTCAATAGTCAGATCTTGGCACTACAGAAGCAGGCAGCCTCCTTACAGGAGCATAACAGTGCCTTGCAGACTCAGACAGCAAAACTTCAGGTATGAACCAAGCTTCTTCAGTAGCTAAAGCTTCTTGTAAATTGTTGACCTGTAGTCCCTGGGAATGGATTTCTGTGCTGTGGCATAGTAAACATTTTTAAAATTTTTTGAACATGGTAATCTCCACAGCCACCTCTCCATTAAACACGGTTCAGTCTAGTCTTTTATTGCATGTTTCATATCTAGTAAATACCGTAATCCAGCTCACATTTATATTCATCTTTGATTATGTGTGGTGTGACGGACAACATGCATGGGCAGGTATCATGGCTGGGATGGGGCGAGGTTCCTTACCTGGACAGGAAGCCAGCCCATCACAGGCACGAGAAGAAAGGTGTGTACCGTCCTGCTTCGGTCAGGAGGCAAACAAGAGATGCCCTTGTGGAAGGGGGTTCACTGTTGTCACGGTGTGGCTGGACTGAAAATCCTTCCATGGAGAGACAGGGGGAGGCAATCAGTTCCAACTATCTGCTCCTGGTGGGGGCCAGGGCATAGCCTGTTGGGAGCACCCCCGGGTTAAGCAGAAGTCTGCAAGAGTGGGCACCATGAATCCTCATAGCACCCCCTGGCAGCACCCTCAGAACCCAACAGGGCTGCTCCATGGCACTACAGTTCCCAGCATGTCCTGCTTCACAGAAGATAAGGAGAGAGACATAATAAGTGATGATATGGAACACTTGAAGAGTGAACGTGACATTAGAAACAGCACAAGAATAACTGTTGCCAATTTTAGAAACCGTTATTTTACAAGACATTTCCAGCGGCCTGAACAGCAGGAAGGTGATTCTTCTGGAAGTATGGCTGTAAATTATTAATTGTTAAATATATCAGACCCGTTATCAGGCTTTACTCTCATTTGGTATGTGGTGTGTCTCATTATTTCTATCTTGATTCTTGTTACAGTATTATTCTGGATGTTGCTATAAAGTGGCCTCGTTGAATTCATGACTGTAAAGTACTTTGTGGGACAGGCATAATCCTTTTTTAACATAATAACATCCCGATGAATATTGTTGTTGTTATTGTTATTATTATTTATCATCTTTGTGGTGAAGCCTTGGCATTAGTATCAAAAACTACAAAATGCTGTCATGATTTCTGAGGAAACTACAAAACACCTTCATGAGTGGCATTTTGCAGCTCGGGCACCATCAAATTGTGACGTCATTCTCAAACATGAACTCTTACTTCTCTTTGGGATTGGGTGTAGGACACTCCATAATTACATCTCCTGTCCAACTCTGGAGTATAACAAATTCTTATCCTAGTCAGACATTCAGTGCAATTCCTAGGAGTGATTCTGAATAGGCAGATAAATACAGTCAAAGGTTTTTCTTCATTGAAAAGAATGCTGTCTCTTTGTGGACAGTGTAGTACAGTCATGCACCATGGGACTCTGCATTTGGTTGTATGTCTGTCACAAAGTGTACAGGTCAGGTCATTGCAAGCTCTATTGGACACCAGTATGCATACTTTTAACTGCTGATACATATGGAGAAGCACAAACCAATCTTTTTCTTTTGGTGGCTGCTTGACTCCGTGTAATGTAGTGCTTCTCTACTGGTGGGTCATGGTTTACTGTCATTGGCTTGCGAGTGGGTTGCCTAAACGATTGGCAACAATATGCACTGTGTTTCCATGTTTCTAAGTGAACTTGTTTTTATCTTCTGGATGGGTTGCAGTCACACTTTGATTCACCAAGGGGTGATCTGCAATTGCTGCTAGTGGGTCATCAGTAATTTTAAAAATGAGGTGCAGGACCATAAAGGTTGAGAAATGCCGGAGTAAGGAAAGCAGTGTAGGCCAGAGACATTGAATTAGCCATGTGGAGCAGTGCTGATCAAAGTAAACCTTAAAGATCCCTCAAAGAGTCAGAAAACATATGAATAATATGAACGAAAGATTTATTACTATGGCTGGTTTTGGCAATTTGTAGAACATTATTACCCTATTGATTTCATATGGCCTTTGGTCAAAAGTATGAACTGCGTCTACTCGGTCAGCCATAAATTGGCGCATGACTGTATATTGATTAGTGGGAGCGAAAGGAAACAATTAAAAATAACAATCCTCTTAACACTTATTTTGTCTTTGCTTAAATCCACAGTATTTACTAATTTGAATTTACAAAGTGCATATAACCTAACAAGTATTCATGAAGGGGATGAGTGGAAGATTGCCATTCACTAAGCGTTATAAATTTTGTTATATATCCCTAAGCCTATACATGAGAGCAGCACACTTTGCTATCTAAGCTTGGGATAAAACTTAAAACTCAGTTTAATTTCTTGCAAGAGTTATTGTAATCTGGGCTAAGAATTTCTAATAGCAGTTGGGACTTTTTTGCAGCTTCTTTTATTTCCTTGATTTTGATTTTTGAATTTTGATGATTGTTCTTTTTGTTTCTTGCTTCTGGGCTCTTAACTATCGCCTAATGCTGTTTTTTTCCTTTGCTCATCTGTCTTTATTTCATTCCCTGGTAAATAATAAAAAAATGCTTTCTGACTAAATAATTATTGCACCCAGCTTTTGTCAAGGTTCCCATAACACAAAAATACTGAATTGAATCCTTTGCAGAACTCTAAATATATTTCTACTGTGTGTTGTTACAAGTGTAGGGAGAACATGACGACATGCCTAATTTCATGTGGATCTCTAGGAATCTTTTTCTTATCTGCCATTCTGATTGGATAGCACAGTGACAGATATCTCTTTGCATAAATGTTTTACTTTGTCATTAAAAACTTTGCTTTCATACACTACAGGTGTGATTAAATTTACCCCAAAGGGCTCTGTGTGGCCTGGAAGCTGTAAGCTTGAAAAAATCCATGCTTATCTAATTAGAAGCAGCAGCAGAAATATCAAATGGGATTTTATTTTGTAATATAAAACAATTGGTACTTGTCTGCAGATTCCAGTTGTCAACTATTCTTTCTTATCACATTACCCTTCCTACAGATTGTTGGTATTCCACCCACTGGACAGTCACCTGTTGACTTGCTGTGCTTCTCTTGACACAGGTAGAAAACTCCACCCTCAACTCCCAGACTGCTTCACTAATGGCTCAGAATGCTATGATGCAAAGTCAGCAGATATTGGTGGAGAATGAAGTCGAAAATGTTATGAAACAAAAAGAGGAGCTGAAGATTAGTCACGACTCACTCCTTCAAGACCACGAGAGGGTTATGGTGCTGCACGAGCGTCAGTCTCAGGAGTATGAAACATTAATTGATCAGCATGGCAACTTAAAAGCAGCCCACAGAGCTCTGGAACAGGAGTACCGCGATCTGGGAGAGAGGTAAGCAGCACATATCTCTCTCCATCTTCCTGCTGTACAGGTGTCACGTTGATGATACTGTATTGTATTGACCCACTTCTTTTTGACACCCACTGCACGCCCAACTCTCTTTGAACTGCCTTTTCAAAGGTTTCTTCCATTTTTTCCTTTCAACGTTTTTTTTTTTTTTTTTTTTTTTTGGGAGTTTTTTTCTTGTCTTCTCAGAGAGTCAAGGCTGTGGGGGACTGTCAAGAGGCAGGGCCTGTTAAAGCCTATTGTGGCACTTCTTGTGAGATTTTGGGCTATGGAAAAAAATAAATTGTATTGTATGGCATCAGTGGACTAGAGGTGGACATGTCACACATACAGAGAGAGCATTTTTTTCATCATACTGTGAGGTTGCTTATTGTTCAATATAATTGCCAGTTAACTGTTGGAACAACTTTCCTGCTTGCTGTTGCTGGTAGAATACAAATGAGTTTGGCTTACAGAGGTTGCTCACTCTTTTAACTCTCCTAATAAGCCATTTTTTTGCTCAAGATCAATTTCTTTAGGGATTTCCTTACTATTCTTGTTTACCAGAAGTGGACTTTTTAATAAGAACGAAGTAGGAGAATTGAGCAATGAGTCCCTTGGGGCACCATTTTGTGACTACATTGTCTGGTGGCCAGATGTAATACCCTGAATAATTAAAAGCAAATTAAATTTCTAACAGAACCAGTGAGACACTTAATTAGGCCAGACGCTCTTGAGCACTACAGAGTTCTGACAGACAGTCCCACTGTGATGTGGTCTCAGGTGGCTAAAACCTTGGCACAGAGGGAAATTTCCCTCTTTAATTTAATAAGGCAGTGATGGTCTTGTGCTCCTCCCCAAGATTTTTACGGACATGCTACAGCTTTTTTGGATATTTTTTCTTAAGGTTATAGCTTTGTTTGTTACTCCACAATGAGGTCTTTCTCTTTCTAATTGACTTTGGTCTTTATGCTGACAGTTTTCTCCACATGGTTTCCACTGGTTAATAGATTCTGCTTAAACAGGTTGCCGTAGTTTCAGTACTAATTTGGTAACACAGGAGTATTTACTTCATCTACTATGCAAATGGCCTAGTGACAGGGCTCCTCCATTATTTAATCTCTCTTTTCCTTTACCTCACTCTTCAAAGGTACACAGTGCTGCTGAAAAGAAAAGAAGAGATGGAACAACAGGAGTTGGCATTTAAGAAGGAAAGTGAGAGTTTAAAAATGGAAAAGATGAAGAACTCTCTTCTATTGGGAGAGAAAGAGAGTCTGAAAGAAGAGATGGAGAGGTCAGTACTGGCCATGTGTGTCATTCTCCCCTCTTTTTTTCATGATAAAATGTGAGTTGCTCAGAGGTGACAAGCCATATGCAAATAAATGACTAACTCTGGGACATCATGTTGAAAATCACCGGCTTCTGTTATTTTTTTTTCCCACGTGTCCCTCACTTATAGATAAAGTTAGTCTGCTCATCAGCACCTGCATTTTGTGGAGAAAACATTACACAAATGCCATTTGTTACAACATGCAGTTTTCTTGTGCCATTTAACAATTAACTAACAATTAACAACTAAGGCTACATCCACACTACTATGTTTTCATTTAAAAATGGCGTTTCCAAACACTAGTATTTCAGCATTGTTTAATAAATCCTATTCCACATTAAAATAATCGAAAGGACATACAATATAGGTGTTTGCCTACAGTGGGAATGTGTGCATCGGCAGAAACGTGTTTGAAGTGATTGTAACACTGCTGGCCAAGGAATTTATCACAGAACTGTAGTGACTTTTAAATGGTTTGCCTTTTGCGCAAGTGTGCAGCATTCAAACTGTACAAAATGCAATTTAGATGCATTCAGTTAAGCAACATAGCAATCACCATGGAAAGCAATGCTTCTGTGTTGTCTGTGTTGGAAAACAGTTTTCTTCCATGAAGGGTGACTAATCTGAGAATGAGATGCTGCAATGAGTAGGATCAAGTCAGGGAAGGGCTGCATAACAAGCACAAACCAATCAGAGCTACATTTTTGGATGTCTACACTTTGACCCATCCACACTGCAACATCAAGCCAGCTTTTTCAGAAGAAAATCAGAACTAATGTCTGTGCTTTCAAATGAAACATGGTAGTGTAGATATAACGTAAAATGTACATGAATAGTTCTGATTGGTGTCAAAGCTTAAGCAATGAAAAATATAGGCTCTTTTGAGCAGTCTTGTGCTCCACCTGGTGGTCAGCTTTAATAATGTCAGCAAAGTACTGTCATGGAGGCACGTACACTTTCTAGTGGCATGCTGGTAAAATATACCATATTTGCCAATACTTTAGGAATTACTTCATTTTGGTTTTTTTTTAGCAAAGAAGCAAACGTACACTAAAAGAACTCCTGTGTATACATTTCAGCCTACATTGTAGTTCACAGATAGCCTCCTGCTGTTTTCTAGTTAATACACAAGTGAGGATGCTGGGCACTGGCTGGCCTGGTCATCCATATCTTTTTACAATGAATTTTGGTTGTTATTGAATGACCTGTGTGTGTGTTACAGAATTCGTTTTCCTTTTTCACTTTTTTATGTTTGTATGACTTGTTACATTATGCTACATTTTGTAAACATTTTACAGAGTCCTTTTGTTTTTCTTTTTGCCTAGTCAGCAGTGTTCTCGTTTCAGGTTGACCTATGAGCACAGCCAACTGCAGCAGGAATACGGTGCACTTCAAGTACATAGCAAGGACCTAAAGAGCACACTAAACTCCGCACAGCTGGATCTAAACCGCTGGCAGGCACTTGTTGATGAACTCAAAGAACAAAGCCAGAGCTTGGACATTACCCTGGCCAAGCGGGAAAACCACTGTGAGGTAGGGCTTTTTAAGCAGCTCTTCTTATCTTTATAGTATTGCAGTGAGTGAGAAAGATGGGGCAGTGTGAAAAGTCAACATGTTTAATCATTGAATCCCATTTAACATTCTCCTAACTCAATCACACTGTGTTCAGGTCCTTGTAAACAAAACATTTGACACTTGCACATGACACCCTGAAAAGTTAGGTGAATCTGAGTTGCTTGAGGAACATACTGTCATACTCCCAAATCTTTGTAGAGATTGTGCTTTAATACACAGTATATCCTCAGTTTTTTGTTTCCAAACCTCTGACATGTACTGTATGACAGATAAATATTGATGGCCTGGTGTGCAAGGGCAGTTTTTGTGTGGATGAAACCTAGTGGGGTTAGCTTTGTTCAGTAGAGCGTTAGTAAGTTATAGTGAGAGAAGGCCTAAAGTAAGTTGAACACGTGGTTCATTTTGGTGGCGTCTCCCACAGTCCTGATAGCTGGAGGTAGATGGATCATTGCAGGTTCCGAAGGTTAAGAAAAGTAAAAATGCAGCGGAATCTCACAGACTTCTTTAATATTCTTTTGTTTTGCCTATAAATTATACTGGGAAACATCAGTACAGTGAAGTACATGATAATAATGACACTACACACCTACTGAAGTATTCTTACACTGAGGCCAAGTATGGGGAATATTTTTTATTTTTGTACAGATTTGGGAATCTGTACAGAAGTGTTAATGTTTGTAATGTGGTGTGTTTTGGATTTTAAAAACCATTCTGTGTTATATAAAAAAAGATGACGTACACAAGCATTAGCACTAAATGTCTTATCCATGTTTAAGTTGAGCATTTAGGCTCAGTTTGGTTTTCACAATCCTTAATATGAAACACATGATTTGCACTCTGCCATCCTTCAGGCTTTATCTCCACCTCACACTGACTGGAATGCTTGTAGGCTGATTTGTGATGAATTTAGAATTCACAGACTTATGTAATCAAACAGTAAGGAAGCCAAGAAACCAGAACTGAAATTGTCAGTCATATGCAAGCTCCAGAGTTCATCTGCACTCTCGCCACAGCAGAGCTCTGCACCTATGCCTCTTTTGGCCTGTTTTTGATGAAAGGCCATTGTTGGTAGAAGCCTTTTATTCATACAACTGTTTAAACTATCATAATATAGGAAATCCCTAGCTGGACTGCAGTTCCTCATCTGCTTGTGTCAGTGTTTCTGGTGTCTAATAACTTTCTACATTCAACACATTTTAAGCACTATTATTGCCCATTCTGCTTCTGAATTGTGAAGGCACACACAATATGTGTTATTATTAATGTATTGTTTTGCGTAAAAAGCTACCATTGACTTGAGTGGTCGAGTGCATGGTAAGAGCATGTGTACCTAATGAAGTGCCCACTCAGTTTATACAATGGATTCAGAAAGTATTCAGACCCCTTAATTTTTTCCACATGTTGCAGCCTCAGGCTAACATCATTTAAATTCATTTTCTCCCTCATCAAACAGTATTCAGTACCCCAGAGGTATAAAGCAAAAATGGAAATGTTTGCAAAGTTTTTGAAAATAAAAAAGTGAAATGTCACATTATCAGAAGTATTCAGACCCTTTACTCAATATTTGGTCGAAGCTCCTTTGGCAGTGTTTCTAGCCTGGAGTTTTTCGTTGTGTCTGACATGACAAGCTTCACACACCAGGACTTGGGGATTTTCTACCATTCTTCTCTACAGATCTTCTCAAGCTGTGTCAGGTTGGAGGGAAACCTTTGGCAGAGATCTATTTTGAGGTCTCTCTAGATCTGTTTGATTGGACTCAAATCTGGTTTCTGGCTGGGCCATTCAAAAACATTCACAGAGTTTTCCCCTATGCTACTCCACTGTTTTATTTGCTTAGTCTTGATGAAAGGTGACACATTGACCCAGACTCAGCAGGTTTTCATTAAGGATATCTCGGCACTTTGCTCTCTTCAGCTTTCCCTCAACTCTGACTAGTCTCTTAGTCCCTATTCCTACAGCATGATGCTCCCACCACCATGATTCACTGTTGGAATGGTATTGCACCAGTGATGAGTGATGCCTCGTTTCCTCTGGACGTGATGCTAATCTTAGTTTCATCAGACTAGAGAATCTTACGTCTCACAGTCTGAGAGTCTTTTAGGTGCTTTTTTGTAAACTTCCAGCCAGCTTCCATGTGTCTTTTAGTGAGGAGAATCATAGACTTGGCCACTCTATCATAAAGAGTGTTAAAGATTAAGTGTTGCAGCGATGGTTGATTATGCACAAGAAGAAAACAGAAAAGCAGCAGATAAGCACTGATTTGATTAAAACGTTTAATTGTGCTTTAACACATCTCAGTGGTAATTAAAGAGTTTTTCAAACAAAATTGAGTGTTTGGAAGAAGCATTTTAAAGAACATTTATTTTGTCTGAACTTGCACACCCTACATCTAAAAAAAATATTTTTTGCACCTTTTTTCCTTAGGGTTTAGCTATTGAAGTTTAAATGTTTTTGTTCTACAACAATAGGTCTGTCATGAATAAGAGTGTAACTTGATTTGCCACATGGTGTGTGTAGCCTTAAAGGTACTATTTCTTTTACCTTGGAGTGAATACAACACTTCTAGGGAAGTGTTTATAATAGACAGAGGTTTGGTTAACGAATGTGGTACTCATTTAGAGCTAAAATTGTCCTCCTGGTCTGTCCCGCTAACAGCGTGCTCACTCTTTCATCCCTTGATGCAGCTGCTAACCCGCCTAAAAGGAAACCTGGAGGAGGAGAATCACCATCTGCTTAGTCAAATCCAGATGCTGAGTCAGCAGAACCAGATGTTATTGGAAAGGACCATGGAGAGCAAGGAACTCTTTCATGAGGAGCAGAAGCAGTACATGTAAGAGGTTAATGGGCATCTAAAAAATGAGTTTTCTTTAGCAAAGAAATTAACCGGATAGCAAAGATAGAAGGGTGGCTTATTATGGAACTTGTTAACTGATATGAGTTCAGCAGAAAAGAATGTATTGCATATATCACACTAACTTACGACACACAGGAGTAAAATCTGATGTGTTGAGGGCGTAATCTTTCTTACAGCGAGCTACGATTTTAGCAGTATTGCATGCCAGTATTTTATTATTATGAATGAAATGAAAGAATCAATTTTTTTGTTGAAAAATGTATGTTGTCCGGGCATAATGCCTTTGGCAGTATGCTGGGTTTCCAGAGTAAAACCACTTTAGGGTTAGGGTTGTTGTCACAACGGGGTCAGCAGCCCCAACTGTGCATTAGTAAGGAAGCTGTGAGCCAGTGGGTATAAACGTGCATGAAAGAGATCCGAAAGATGTATTTTCTGCAACAGGGGACTGGAATAGTGGAGGTGTATGTGTCTACCGGTTCTTTTACGGAAACGCAGGACATTTTCGCACAGAAGTTTCCTGGCATAAACCTACCAGCAAAGAGCAGTATTCACGAGTTTTTTAGGAAGTGGTGTAAGACTGGGTTGCAAACTGCAAAAAGAATCGGGCCCCGTCCGTTCGTACACCTGCGGTCGTAGCAGATACTCAGGAACGGATGGCCAAAAGCCCTAGGAAATCGACACGTAAATTGGTACAACAAGCGAATGCTTCATGCAGGTCTTGTCAACGTGTGTTGCACTCACTACAAATGAAGCCGTACAGAATAACTTGTGTCCAAGAACTGAAGGACGACGACAAGGAAAAATGTGTATTTTATTGCACGTGGCTCCTTCAAACAATTGAACTGGATTTTTGTATTGCATATTTTGCATTTCGTGTACTGGCTAAGAAACGTATGTCGATGTTGGAGTCGGAGGTGGTTCAGTTTTTTGTGCACCACCCGATATTTAAGCCGCAACACCATCCAAAAAAAAATGCAACAAAATGGGTTCTTCTTTTGTCAATATGTTAATCACTCATATAACACTATTTAGGCAGTTAAGAATGTTATGAGAGCAGGGTATTTTCCGCATATGTTTGTATTTGTATGAGGTATTCAGAATAATGGCTTGGATGCTAGAAAAAGGAGTGAGGGACAATTCCTTGGTAATGGGGTGTCACAAATTACAGATCCAGGGCTTGTTTCCGCACTGTGTGGAAATGTTAGCGTTGATTTGCAACCTTCCCACTTTGTTTGCATTCATGTAAATTTCTGGTTGTGCTTTTGGGAGATTGTTAGTGATTTGCAAATTATTTTTTAAGTTATTTTCATTACTTAATTTGATTATTCTCTGGAATGCAATCCTTTTCCTAATTTATGCTGCATGCATGTTTATGTTCTTGGCTACAAAGAGAAAAGGCAGCACTTTAAACTTGTTTAAATTTAGATAAGATATCCAAATGTTTCAATTTGCTTTCTCATTTTAGGCATTGCACTCTTGAAAAGAGGCTTTGCAGTTAAAGTGAATAGTCATTTCAAGCTGTAATAGCTATTAGAAATACTAGTAATGTCTTGGCTGTATTTTTAAATTAATTTAGTAATATCTTGATAAACAAGAAAGTATCAATTTCTATCAAAAACATGAACATTTTGGGTGTCACCAAACGTTTGACTGGCAGTATGTAAATCCTTTGAAAACCCAAAGTCAGAATTGTAAAAATTACTTCTCTTTATAAGCAATACTAGGAGGCTCTGCCCACTGCTCACTTCAATCATTGCACTTTTAGGCTTAGGATTTTATATACAGTATATATATATATATATATATATATATTATATATAGTGTGTGTGTGTATATATATATATATATATATATATATATATATATA
>JANRMT010062797.1:21567511-21585921 GCA_026402145.1 Polypterus bichir lapradei | reverse complement strand
ATATTTATATATGTATGTATATATATGTATATTTATATATGTATGTATATGTGTGTGTGTGTGTATATGTATATATATATATATATATATGTATATATATATATGTATATATATATGTATATGTAGATATAGTAGATATGTAGGCATATTTATGAGAGGTTTGCATAGCTATAAATTAAATTCAGTTTGTTTTCCTAGCATCTTTCCTCTAAGAGTCACATGAAGAGACTGGTCGGGGGGGAAAAATGACCCAAGAGTACATTTTTATGCCACATGTTTAATAGATTTCAAAGAAATTTATGTAACGATGTTTTCACTGCTTTTTTTTTTTTGCCTCTAGAGGTCACTTTTGTGCCAACAAAATATAATTTGTTTTTGGCTCTTGAATGAATGTGACATTTATGTGCAGGTAGCACCACTTTTGTTTCATTTTATTTACTGCATTTATTCCAGCTTGGGTTGAGTGCATTTTTAATAAAACTGAATCGACAATAGGTAAACTCCTTAGTGAGAGTGTTTTTGTTAATGGCTACTGTATTTACTATCCCTCAAGTCATAATATTGAATTGCAAATCAGCTTAAAATGCACATAAGAGCTTGAGGAGTGTGTCACATTTAAGTTACATTCTTGCAATAAAAGCATTTAACTGTAATATTTTGAGTAGGCACTGTCTAGGTGAATTTTAGTAATGGCAGGCATTTTAAAAGGAAAGTCTAGTACAGCAAAGGAAGACTCCCTTCCCTAGTTTAATTCTCTCAAATAATTTGAAAAAAGCTAACAGCTGAGTCTGTCCATAGGACATATCACACTGAATGCAAGTGTTACAGCCATCTGTGAGCATAAAAGCCCATCTGACCCCTTCAGTTTCTTCAACAGCTTCATAGCTAATCCCAGTTGTTTGCTATGGCCTAATTTTATATTGTTTAGTTAAGTATATCTGTGGCTAAATCATTCGTTTTGAGTTTTTCAAAGATATTCAAAGAGGTGTAGGTGATGTTTACTTAAATATGTTGCCCTTTCTTTGTATCTCTCTAAATAAGTAAAAAAAAGTTAAATTCCTGCCTTATGTTTGCTGCCAATGGGGTGTGCGCATTAGAATCTCTCATTCCAGTGCATAAGAGATCAAATTGATGAGTTTAACTTCTCAGCACCTTCATTGCTGCATAATCTCATGATAAACTAATAATTGTGCTTGATTTTTGTCACGTGGACATGCATCTCAGTTCAATTCTAAAAAGGCTTAATCGCATTATATATTTTACAGTTTGCTAATATACATTTTATAATCATAAGTCAAGTAATTTCTTAGATTTTCTTTTCTTATAACTTGTCATTTACTTCCGACTAAGGTTGCTTGGTATACTGGTGCTGAAAAAGTACGCAAAAAGCCCAGATTTTAAAATGGTATTGTACTAGCATTTTGTGATTTTTTTTTTTTTATTTTTTATTTTTTGTTTTTTTACTGCTATCAATACTTCACTGGGAACAACCCCCTCTTACATGTGAATTGGATTTGACCGCAAAACCCCACACCGATTATTTTTTAACACGATCTGGACTTCACAGGGAAAACCAAAAAACCCTCTTAATGCTACGATGGTGTCGGGCCATCACAGCTATCAAGGAGGGCCGAGGTTTGTAATGCAGCACAAAGGTACAGTGCACCAGGGAGACTGGAATAATGATGTGGAGTTTTGGAGTTATCCGTTGTTTGCTTTGGAACAGTTTTGCTACTGCTACTGAGGTCTGGAAACTGGTATCAATACCAAAATCAAAATTTTAATACTTACCCTGCCACATATCCGTTAACAATAATTTTTGTAGTATGTTGTATTGCATCTTTACTGAACAGAACCTCATACCTTTCCCCACATATTTACTGTCCCATAAACCACAGGTATCTCATCCTGCATAGCATTCCTACAACAATCATGACACCCTCCATCTTTGATGCCAGCCTGTACCACTCAATACCCAAACCGCCAAATATGTAACAAGGAGGAGAGCAGAAGCAATATGACTAAAGCATGCCAGAGGAACAGCAGCATAAGAAGAACTTATCCCATGCTCACCCTGCTGTCTTCAACAGAGAGATTCTGCTGCTTTGTGTGTGCTTTGCTCATAGAAATCTCCATAGTTCCATCAAAAAGACATAGAAACACATGAACACATGTAATTTTGCACAATATTCCCTTTCCCTATTAAACAAAAGTCTTCTTTTTCTCAAATTATAAGTGCAGACATAAAAAATATTCCATAATGTAATTCTTGTATTTATAAATAACAAAATGACTTCCTGCTATGCAGTTTAGAAAAATGTGTTCTTGGAGGCTGTAGCCATGGAGAGATGCTTAAATATGCAGGAAAAATCTCAGCCTCTACTGCTTTTGTTTCCCAAAGAAACAGTTGTGGGATTTCTATTTGAAAAAGAAGACTTTCAATATTATCATGGTAGGCATGGAGATCTAACATGCCTCCCACATACCAGAACATCGTGTATAACAAAAAAATGACAAAGTATGCACTGGTTGAAAGAACCACCCATGTTTGTTTGCTAAATGGAAATAAAAGTGGAGCCTTTTGATGCATGTTTCAAATTTGCTGTTATTTGAATGAATATTTAAGTATTTCTTGGGCTAAAAACTGAAGAGAAGAATTCTGGAATGAATAATATATATTTCTTTTACTTGAATTTTAGTGACAAACTAAATTCTCTTAGAAGACAGAAGGAGAAACTGGAAGAGAAAATAATGGACCAGTACAAGTTCTATGATCCTGCACCTAAAAAGTAAGCAAGATGCGCTTTGTTCCTGAAGAGTAGTGGATGTGCCACCCTTGGATAGCTTGCTTGTATATCCCTAGACCTGAGCTGTCTTGGAAGACCTCATTAGCGCACATTTTCATTGTAGCAGATCTTGTAATTGGTGGCTAATTTATGTCTACCAGTAAGTAGTTTGTGTACTTAGGTTCATTGTTTTCATCCCTTTCCATTAAGAAACATTACACAGTGTGGGTGGTGCTGTTCTGAGGAATACATTGCTTGCCAGTTTATTACAGTTAATTTTGCATTATTCTGTAAATTTAAACAGATGTCAGTAACGAACATTTCAGTTCTGACAACAAGCTACAGGGGATTAATATCCAGTACTATTACTAAAAATATTTAGCCAGAAATAGCTTGCCTTTATCTAACAGAAAGCACTGAATGCTGCTACTCACTTTAAAATTTGAAAAACTATTCTGCATCTACAGTTCTTAATGATTTAAAGGGGAAAGCCACACTGACAAGGGTCTTTGAATGTAGTACACTGGATAGGACATCTAGGGTTATTCGCAACCCTAAATTGCCTTCAGAATCAAGAGTCTACCTGCAGACCCCTCTGAAATAATTCAGGGCCCGGTGGCTGAAAATGTGAAGTGGAGAGTTGGTGCAGAGTGACATGTGCATGTAAAGGCAGATATGGCTGCTGAGCATAAATAAATGTGGCTGCATTTCATTAAAAAGGCTAAAATAATAAATTAAAGAGTGTATGACTTCAGTAACAAAAGGGAATTACTGTTTCTATTTGTTACAATATTGGAAGACTCCTTAAAACTAGTTACATTGGATGTGTGTTTAACCAGCTGATATTTCAAAGTACTCTTTTGTCAAATATATGGTAGTGTTTATGAGAAATGACAACACAGTTTAATACATATACTACTGTATAATATGTTCATCACATGATGATACCTTTTAAAATGTGCAATGTCAAGTTTGGTGACTTACTGTTATATTTTCATAACACAGTTAAGAAATGGTCAGCACATGATACTACAAAACTTAGAAATAATGACAAAAAAAATGTCTTGCTACATACCTACAGTAGCAGATCCGCTCTAGAGCTACTAAAGCTAGTGTTTTTAGATATTAAATTCTGAACATAATGTCACAGAAATATAGAAGCCAGCTCGATGCCCTGAAGTCAGGTGGAGCTGGATGCCTGATTAACAGCAGCCTGTCAACACAGGTACACAGAGCGCTGAATAAAACAAGTCTTGGGAGGGCATCAAGCTACATTCCACAAGACTGGAAAAATTCAAGAATGGAGGCAGACTTTCAGAGGAGAGAATAAATAGTAGCCCAGTGAATAAGCTAAAGGTTGTTGTTTGGTGGATCACAGGGTGAAAGTGCAACAGTGGGAAGGCCAACCAGAAGTCCTAGCAGTGCTAGACAACACAGGACAGGGCAAGCGTAGCTGCATCACATGCCAAGTGTGTATTTGTTACTTTATGAGGTGTCTTCAGTGACCAGTAACAGCAGAAAAGCGTGACTAGTGACGTCAGACTTCCTAGAGTATGGATAGATGGTGTGTCTTTGTAAATAAATACTCTTGTTGTTGGAGGTACCTACTATTTTGTGTGTGTCTCAGTCTTTCATCTCTGTGTTTCTTACATTGTATTTAACAGGAGAGTATAATATTAGCTAGTTAAATGCACACACAATATAAACCAGTTTATTTATGAATGGCATCCATATCTGCCCTTATATTGACACATACATTTATCTACTAAACATAGTCCTGGGGACCCACTGTACTGTGTATTGTCAAGATAGTCCTTCTGCCAATAGTAACAAGTGCACTGTCACATTAAATATAGATGAATACCAAGAACAAAAGATTGACACACCCATGGAATAATAGTTAAGCCCAACAGTGGACTCATTTATTTAATAACAACAAATCATCTATCTGCAACCCGGGAAGTCTAACGTGACTGATTGTTTTTCCCCACTGTTGTGCTGTTTTCTTGTGATCCAATAAAGACATCCTCATCTTTTCTCGTAAAACTATTTATTCTATCCTCTGAAAGACTGCATTTTTTAATTTCTCTGTTCTTGGAAAAATGCAGCGTGAACCTTCCCAAGATTCACGCTAAGTGTATCAGGTTGCTGTCAATCAGGATTCAGTCTCACTCGTCTTCAAGGAGTCAGCTGGCTGATACAATAATATAATATTTCTGTGAAACAAAGTCACAATTTAATATCTAAAAATACTCTTAAATTTACTGTGATTATTTCCTTGAGAAGATGCTAGGGTCCTGTGTCCTGGAGCAACGGCAGACGGGTCTGCCACTATAGGTAAGCAGCCAGACTTGACCCCTACCCACCCTCACTAGGTTTTGTAGTAGCATTTGCTGATCATTTCATAAGCACAGGTTGCGAAAATATTAAATTACCAAGCTTAATACAAGTTTTAAATGGAATCATTGTGTGACGGATTATATTAGATGAACTTTATTAATCTCTTTGACTACTATGGACTGAAAGAAATGTTGTAGTATACTGTATGTATTAAATTTTGATATTGTACTTTTAGATACTGTTTAACACATGTAATGCAACTAGTTTTAAGGGCTTTTATGCTATGGTACAAATGCAAAAATATGTTTTATTATTGAATTCATACACTTGTTAATTTCTGATATTATGCCTTTTTAGTGAAATTTAGCTATTCTGCTCAGTATCTGTATCTGCCGTTATATGCATACATCACACTTTGCGAAGACCCTCCACTTCAAACCTACAGCCACAGGCCACTCATTGATTGATGTCACAGGGCCCTTAAGGTGGAATTGCTACATTGGGGTCTGCCATTGGAGGTCTGCATTTAGACCCTTCTTCTCAGATCGTGCATTTAATAAGTTTGTAAAATCTACAGCCACAGTGGCTCAATGACTGTGTTTACATGCACAGCAATATTTTATTAGTCTGAGTAAACTCTCAAAGGTTTGTGATGTGCATCTCTTTCGCAGTCATGTATTTTAGAGTAGGTCAGAATTCAAATACGAACATCCCAAATAGAAGGAATAAAATTTGCCATTCATGACATCCGTCAATCTTCCAAACTCATTTTTCCTGAGCAGGGTCTTTATAATTTTTCATTCTAGCTGTAGGATCTTCCAGAATCCTGTATTTTTGGGGCTTATGTGAATCATGTTCACAACTTGAAAGGTGTAATCATATAGAACTGAATGATAGTGGAGGCAGAATATTTTAGCCAGATATAACCGTTTGCCTTGTTGACATGAATCTATGGCAAATTCAGTCATAATTGTACCAAACACACTTTTTTGGAACAGTAATGCCTTCAGTTAACTTGCATATCTAAAAAATTAAGGGTTAATCTGAATATCATAAGTTAATTCCCAAAATATAGGTGCCTGCTAACAAACGTCTATAGACTTTATCAAACAACTAGGGTATGATATGCAGAAAGATGGGCACAATAAATAGAAGGGTCATAAAACTCACATTTTGTTCCAGATGTTCAGTGTAATTCAAACTCTCAAGACTCAAATAATTGTTTAAATGCATAAGGGAAATGTCTCATCGTCCAACCCGCTATATCCTAACACAGGATCGCTGGGGTCTGCTGGAGCCAATCCCAACCAGCACAGGGCACAAGGCAGGAACAAATCCCGGGCAGGGCACACACACACACACTAGGAACAATTTGGATGCTCAGAAGCGAGTTTCACAGTAGATATGCCAGGCACAACCCACCTGGAGAACATTTGGAGCTTACTTAGGATACACTGTAGTGCCTAGCTCCTAGCTCAGGAGGTGGGGACTGTTGCTGATTTAAGTGTAGCATGGTCTGCCCATACAAAGACATCCATCCATTATCCAACCCGTTATATCCTAACTACAGGGTCACAGGGGTCTGCTGGAGCCAATCCCAGGCCAACACAGGGCGCAAGGCAGGAAACAAACCCCGGGCAGGGTGCCAGCCCACTGCAGGGCACACACACACCAAGCACACACTAGGGACACTTTAGGATCGCCAATACACCTAACCTGCATGTCTTTGGACTGTGGGAGGAAACCGGAACCCCCACGAGGAAGCCCACGCAGACATGAGGAGAACATGCAAACTCCACGCAGGGAGGACCCGGGAAGTGAACCCGGGTCTCCTTATTGCGAGGCAGCAGCGCTACTACTGCACCACCGTGCCACCCCTAAGGGAAATGTAGCCTGCTGATTTTTTTGGGCTAGTTAAAGTATTTCAAAGGCAGCATGCAACACACTCAGTAGTTATTTAGACTTGTGTTACAAAGCCCACCACCACATATGTACATGTAGGAAAAAACAATTGTTTTACTACCAGAACACTTTATTTGGCATTTACATAAACAGATATATTTTGATTGTTCACTTAGACTAATTTGATTTGACAAAACATTCTAAAAGTACTGCATGTAACTGATACCACTGAGATAAGAGCTCTTCCGTTACTAATAAAAGAAAAAAAAACTGGAGTTGAGACCAATGTGAAAAGAAGTAACTGTGTGCTATATCTGTTTCAGAAAAAACCACTGGGTTGGCGCTAAAGCTTTGGTGAAGTTGATTAAGCCAAAGAAAGACACTACAAAAGAACAATCCAGATCCACCAGTGAAAACCCTTTGCCGCTACAGGATAACCCAGATGGACAACAACTGTCTAATTTCAACTCTTACCCTGCTGTGGACAGTCCTCTGAGTCCCCATTTACTGGAGCACAACACTTCCCCTGCTAGTGCTAAAGGTGAGCGTCTGGGATATGACTGGCATATAACAGTGGGAAAACTGTGATGCAGAGAAACAGATACAGGGTGTGTCATTGTCCAGACCTCACCTCTTGGTTTAATCTTTAGGTGGCCTGTCCTCCAAGTAAGACTTCTGTCTATCACATGTTCAATAGGAGCTTGACTGCACCTTCTGTTTTTATAGCAGTGGATATCACGTCATACATTTCCTATAATGTTAATGGTAATGGCCGAGTGATGTTTTTTCAATTGTCAGTACAAGTGCCCCTTATATTCTGGATAATAGTATACCTGCCAAAGTAAAACGTCTATTGCTACTGGATCGATCTTGTGCATTATGAGTGTTGGACTTGCTGGGTAGTGAGTGAGGCTATGTCCACACTGCTACATTTACATTTAAAACTGGTATTTTTTAATGAAGGCGATCTCTGTCCACATAATTTTAAACAAAAGTATCTTTGTCTACAATAAGTGCCTAAAAATGCATATGGCATAGACCTTCGCCAACACTAGGTCTTTAGAACTGTCATTAGATAAAAGCACTGCCAAAAAAGCACAATGTTTAAGTAAAAAATATTAATAAGAGGCCTTCAGCTGAGTTATTTACAAGATCGTTTGCATGTTTACTATAATAGTTGACTGCCTGCAACCAGATTTAGCACAAAACTCTAGCGACTGGTAAATTATTTGCCTTTTGTGCTGGTATGTAGCATTCAGACAGTACAAAAGGCAATTTAGATGCATACAGGTAAACAACACAACAAGCGCCATGAAAAGCAACTCCTCAGACAGTAGCTCAGTGGTCTTCTGCATAGTGATGAGAGGGGTTAGGGTAAGGACACAAGCCTGTTGTAAAGTGTTGGGAACAGTAGAGACATCCAGACAAAGAGCAGTGCTACACTGTTTCATATTGTAGACTTGTGTTCCTCTGTGTACTTAAGGAGCATTTTTCTTTGAGAGAAGGTTGGTATCTAAATGGTGGATGTTAGTAGGTACTCTTCTTTCTTGACCCAAAGTTTGTATTTCTGTGTGTCAAACACTATTCAGAGTATTTCACATGAGTATACTTTATGGATGATTCTCATGGAATTTATCATTTCTATGTCTTTGTAGAAGTCATGCATTCTTTTTACAGAGTGACTTGCTCTATATTCTTCTATTGTACTCTATGCCAGTTTTCTTGGCATGGAGAAGCTGGATGTTATCTACATTTACTTGAGCTTTGTTTTCTTCACTTAACCTGTTCCTTCTTTTTTTGTACAACAACCCTGTAGCATCATCATCGAAAAGATTCCCTTTTCTGAAGAGCAAAAGCCAGGAGAAGGAGAACCCCCCAAAGAATTTGTCCAGCCGACCCCTTCTCTCTAAACGGCTTCGTTTCTGGTCATCTTCTGACATTCCATCTTCTCAGAATAAATCCACCTCTCTCTCAGATATTGGGAGTTTCTAAATGCTCATCTTTCTCCCTTTTCTCAGTCATTTCTTTCTTTACCATCAAAACTGGGAGACACATCATGACAAGGCTGATAAGACTGAAGGGTGATTAGAGGAGCTGAATAATTGGACTTGATTTGCACTTTAGCACTTTATTTCTACCAAACCATCCATTCCTTAAAAACTCAAAAAAGATTTCATTTAACAATGCCAGTGTACTGGAAAGTCAGCTCAAAGTGGGTTTTCCCGTAAGTGATTTCTTTTGGCACTTCATACATTGGCACTTGTGTGGAAGTCTGCTTGGGGCTGTTAGTGTAGTAAAAGGGATGGGCAGCAGGTCAGTTAGCACCAAGCTTTGCCTTTATGTTGCACCAAAATGTGTCTCACATTCATTCTTCTGCCTTTTATTGTCTTCACCTTTCCTTAAGCTTTGCTTTTGTCTTTCCTCCTGCTGTCAAGCTTACTCCATATTTGCCACAAAAAGTCCTGCATCATGGTGACATTTTGCTGCATTGACCATGACTCTGTTCACTAGCGGTGGGCATTACAAAGGACCCCATGATATGATACCCACCAAATGCTTGAGTCACAATGCAATAACATAGTGTTATAAAATATTAGTTGGTGTAATTCAGATCTGTAATATATAGCAATGTATTCTGTCTTTCTGAGTTCATTCTGAAGTCATATTCCAGTAGACAAAAAAGTTTCAAACTACTACTGCACCGGCAACACTTTCTTTGACTCATTTAAATCCAACTTAAATATTTTTGTAAACTGTGGAAATGAATTTTCGGTATCTAAACAGTCTCCAAAGACAGGAAATACTCAATTGTTAAAATAAAACATACATTAGTACATCTTCTAAATTTAACTTTGGACAAGTTATTGTGAGATAAGCCCTAAATATTTTTGGTAGAGATGTTAACCAGTACCTGATATTAGACTATATTATATTTAAAATATACGATTGAAATGTTTATGAATGAGTATTTAAACTTCTGGAAATTACATAACTGTATGCTGTAGTGAGGTACATGTACAATATTAACAAGCTATTCTAACAATAAAATAGTAAACTTTCATACACAGGCAAAAAGTGTTGAATGCTAGATAGATCTCGAATACTGATGACAGGTTCATGTTAATTAACCATGGTGGGGACATCCTGTGATGCTTTGTTTTTATTGTAGTGGCTTTAACTGTGTTTTCTTTTGCTCCTGGCGCTTCCTTTCAACTCATGAGGGTTTGAACTTTTGTCAGTAAGGATGGGAGCAACAAATTACCAACTATACAAGCTTGCACCAGATAAATATGATGAATGATTGCAGCTGAGGTTTCTTGCTTTTCTACTTTCTCTTTTAATTCTTAGTCAAATTTTTATTGCATATTTGACCAAATATATTTGACGAGTTTGATAAATTTGACCACTAAGACCAAATAGAAATAATAAAAAAATTAAAACTGTATAAAAAATTATAAAAATACAAAAAAGTCAAGATATAATGAGAAGTCCCCTTTCCGCAACCCCCTTTTGTTTGTTTGAAAGAATTCTGCCGGATCTACTTTATCAGTGCCTTTGAGGAATTTGCAGACCTGGATTAGGTCCCCATGCAGTCTCTTCTGCACAAGTCTAAACAAGTTTAACTCTTTGTGTTTGTTAGAATAGGATATGTCGTTAAATTCTGGGCTTACAACAACCTGTAAATTCTAAATTCGGTACACATATGAATTCAAGTGCTCCTGTGTGCTGATGCTGGAGCGTTGGTCCTTATTCGTTTTATGGCAAAATACTTGATAGCTACAATAACAATCCATGCATGTTGTATGTTTTATGTTAAGCTCGTTTTTAATTGTAACATTGTGAAAACCAAAATGGACTCAAATACTCAACACTATTTAGAGCAATTTCTTACTGAAAAACGTATATCACTAAAGGTAGTCTATTTCAGCTCACCGTGTATTTCATGGTTTTCCTTCCCATTATATTATAGCTTTATTGTATACATATCTATTTGTACATTGTTGAATTTTCATGCATTAACTGGATTGACAGTGACTGAGATCTGTATAGATGTTAGCTCTTAAAAATATTAAGCCTTCTAATAAACAGTAGTTTCGTGTAAAGAAAGTTCCAAATGAAACAAAACATATGTTGTTAGTAGTGCCTTGACTCAAGTCCAACTTTAGACTTGGCAAATAGCTTGCTTTTAACTGTCATATGGAGACAAGTAAAAGTGGTCTAATTGGGCACACCAAACTCTTCCTACAGTAGGGTAGCTGCAGGGGGATTGCCATTCCTTATTCCTAACAAGAAAGAGTGTGGCATGTTTCAATGAAAACACTGAAGTTCTTTTCACAGACCAAGCAACTAGTTCAGCACAACCTTTACTTCAATGGGCTCCCAAGAAAAAAGAGAAGTCTCACGTGATTGGTCTTTGTTGTCTTTGCCTGCCGACGCACATGTATCCCTATTGTGTTTGTGCTTGTGTTTAATCCGGTAGTCTTGCAGTTTTCCAAAGCTTTGCTGCTATTGTGGTAATCAAAATCATTTTGGTATGAATACTAACTGCCATTGTCATTTTAGCTGTGAACGACAGTGGTTTCCGGCTTAAGGATGCCGGCCGGAGTGGTGGAAGCAATGAAGGCATAGAGTATCAGGAAGAGGCCATCCGCCGGAGACGTGTGGATTTAGGCTCTATGGCCTACTCAACATCAGCCATACATGTCTCCACCTCTTCTCCTGTTTTTAGATCCAAGCCAAACTTGCGACCCAAAGGTAACTGCAACACCCTGGTTTCTCACAAGCAAAGCGTTCTTGCACGAGCCGTAAAAGAAGAAATATTATTTTTATTTTGTCTTCTAGGTTTTACTTCTGACGATGATCTCTGCCTTCAGTCAACTGATGTAGGGTTTGCTAACAGGGTGCATGGGGCTAAAGGTGATTTTGTGATTTTCTACATTTCAGATTATCAGCTGTTTTTTTTCCAGTAGTCTATCATAACTTGGAAGTCAGCCACTGGTAAATGTATTCTGATGACTGATTGCTGCTCATACATATTTAGAGAATTGTACATGGAGCTTGTACTAAAAAGAATGCCAATGAATTCATTAAGCTCAGAGGGCTGCAAAACCCTAGATATAATGCAATGTCAAAAGAATTATTTCATTTTTCTGTTGGTAGATCTTGTGTAGCTGTTTTTGGTTGAAGACCTGTCATATGTGCCTGTCTGGGCTTTCTCTGCAAAATGTGAACAGCATTACCCAGGAGGCAATTTTGTTTTCCTACTGACTCTGTAAATGACAAATGTTTCAAAACATTCTGAGGCATTTGTTTTGTATGCTAAAGCTCTGGTCTTTCAGACTGCTTGTTCTTATAACTTTAGTAAGTTATTTTTATTTGTAGTTTTGAAAATGATTCATTAGGGACCATAGGAATGGGAGGATTGTGCCCTTTGTTTACCCCTGGCCGCACCCAAAGTCATTTACTTTCTTGTTAAGATTTTCAAGGTACAGATTAGCAACTCCTGAGAGTAAATGATACTGATAAACTTTATAGAAATAGGAGCATTGAACAAGAAAAAGAAGTCTGTTTTATTATTTTATTTTTACAGTAATTGCATACCATTCATCTGTCACTCTTGGTGTGTCTATATCCCTCTAGGTTCTCCTGACTATTTACAAGGGAGGTCATCAAGTTTATCCAGTGATGAAGTAATGTTTGGGCAAGAAACATCTACCCATACTCCCACAGGTTCAGCAAGCAAAAATGGAATAAAGAGTTCTCCAGGTCAACAGAAACATCTAGTTCCTACCCGGCCTGCTTCACCTGGAAGTGAAATGGTCACCTTAGAAGAGTTCTTGCAGGAGAGCAGTAATAAGTCTCCACCTTGTGTAAGTATAAATTCATTAACACAGTTTTTATTGCACCAGAGATAGATTAGTTTGAGTTGTGAGAGAATGGAAAATTGATGTGTGTGTATGAATTAATTGGCATTACAATTTGCAGGAATTGAGATAACGTTTTCTAACGTGCCTTGTACAGGCGAGTGCTGTGAAAGGTACTAGTGTAAGAATACTTAATCACTTTCCCACTTAAATTAACAGAATTATGATATGATATTGACTTTACATCCCATTTTGCTTTTAAAAAAGAAAAAGTAAAACAGCATCAGCAAGAAATTCTTTTCTTGTCCACACTCTTTCACTGCATTTCCTTTGCTTTTGATTTAAATAGAGGAAATCATGAAAAAATTTTTGTAAAAACCAAGCAGAGAATTAAACTCTGGTTATTTCTCATAAAACTCCCCCTGGGAATGCACATGAACAAAGCTGGTCACCAGTGGTAACACTGGAAAAAATATAGCATGTCATAAAGTGCATAAATGCTGCATTCACAAGTCCTTACTCTGTATTAACAGTCTGAAGGAGTTTGAGATGACCTCTCCTACATGAGCTACCTAAAACTTAAAAATGAACCTGAAGCAGCATGCAATAAAGAGGCACAATGTTAGAGTTTGGTTTTCTGTATAACTAGGGAGCTCCGCCCCTTGCTCGCTTCGCTCATCCACCCCCGGGTTTGTTTAACCGGAAATACAATTTAAAGAGATTTTCATGGGAATTGTTGCATATGCATTATCTTCACTTTTACTTTAAAACTTCAGTAAAAACAATATTTGGAATTAACTTTTCTTCAAGATCGCCTTGAATTTTGATAATGCAACATATATAACTGCCTGTGAGTGAATATCGTTTCTTTCTCTCTAATAAATAAACCAACTTTTTCGAATGTTTGTCCTTGTGATTTATTAATTGCCAAAGCAAAAGCTATTCTAATGGGAAACTGTAAATGTTTTAATACGAATAAAATATCAAGATCTTCTTTTGTATCTAATGTTATTCACGGAAGATTTACTATATTACCTTTCTTGTTGTCTGTTAAAATTTTACCTGTTGTTGTCTTTTATTATTATTATTATTATTATTTTCAATTCTATTTGGTCCGGGCTGATTATTACTTTCCTTATTTTCAGAATTTGTACATAGTTTATTATTGTTCTTTTTTGCATTCTTTTGTCTCCAATGCTTTTGGGTCTCTTTTCGATGCGCTGCTCTTTCTTCTTCACTTAGTCGTTGATGTGTCATCTAGAACGTATAAAATTTTTAAGAGCACAGGAAGTGTGATTGTCAAAAACATTCCAACAACTGAGAGGTTAGATGACTGTGGTCTTGTTTGAAAATGGTTGTAAGTAGGGTGTGACTTGCAAAAGTCACAGTCTCACGGGACTTGCTTCCAAAGGTTGTAAGTATGACGTGACTTGTCTGTCTCGCGGGACGTGAAAGTGTCTTTCTGTCTCTCTTCAAAAGATAACATCTTATCGCAGGATAAAAAGTCTTGTCTCGTCCCAAGATTTTTTTTTATAATAGAGAGATAATAATAATACTGAACAGGTCAACCACACTGCCTAGCTTAATGAAGTCAATACTAAAGAGAGTCATGATCCCTCTGTTGTGCAGTTGATCTGTTAACTCACTTTTCAATATGGAGACTTGAAAATTGGAGATGATACACTAATTTACTGTCAGGTCTAGGTGATTTGTATCTTTTAAGGACTTTGAATATCCATCAGTTCATTTTAATATCTGTTTAAACCAGTTCAAGGGTACAGGAGATAATCTTCATAGAATAAGAGACAATGCATGAGCGTAAAGAATCACATATACACCTGCCCACCTACACTCCCTTATATTGGGCCAATTTGGAGTTGACAATTAAAGCAAAATCAGAATTGCTGATTTTTCAGTAACACTTGGAATATTCAAGAACCAGAACAAAACTTAAGACCTGAATTCATGAGTTATTCCATTGCTGACAAGAACTGCAAAGTGTGTGTGTGTGTGTCAGTTACATAAATTGTAAGCATACTTACACCCATAGTTGTGATGTGTTCATTTTGCTGCTTTTTATTGTGTCAAGTTGATTTGTCTTTAGTTCTGTTTTGCACTTTTACTCTGCCTAGGATTTTTATTTCTTCCATCACTTGTAATGTTAGCTTCTCACACACCCTTATTCAGATCACACTAAGCCAGTTTAGAAATTCCATTTAACCTTACCTGCATATCTTTGGTATTTGTGAAGGAAAAAAGGATTGTTCAGAGGAAAGACCTGTGCATACTACACATAGCAAGAATATGTGAATATTTCACAGACAGTAACTTGGCTGGAGCTCAGTTGCACATCCTTGTACAGGCAGCTGTGAGGCAACAGAGGAAATCACCATCAGAATGCTCCTTGTTTTGAATATGTACTATACATTATACAGTATTTTGCTTTTTGGTTTGTACTCCATTATTTTTAGATTCATTTTTAGATCTCATTAAACTATTAGATTGAGAAAGAAGAGTAATTATAGTGTCCATGTTATATATAAAACAAAATGAGTTAATCTCTTGGCATTTATGCTGACAGTAGTGTTTAAACGTATTTGCTTTTAAATGAAAGATGAGTTGTTCTCTTGTTCAGGTCACCTCTTACAGACAGTAAAACTAGAACAAGCATCATTGCTTTTAGAACATCTGAGTTTGGCACTCTGGTTTTCCTTTTTTTTTCTTTGACTAGGAGTCTTTATCATATACATATTTTTAATGTGAGCTATGTTTTTCCCTACTTTCTGGAATGGTTTAGGCTGTGATCATTTATGCAAACATAATATACAATATTTGTGAGGTAGTTGGCAAATTATTACAGCTCTTCACTGTATCTGCTTATTCTGTATATGCACTAGTAAAATATCTAGGAAGAAATGATGGGCCTAAACACTGTACAATCAAATTGTATTTTAATTTGAGCACCTCCTGCAGTGGGCCAGTGCCCTGCCCGGGCATTTGTTTCCTGCCTTGCGCCCTGTGTTGGCTGGGATTGGCTCCAGCAGACCCCCGTGACCATGTGTTAGGATATAGCGGGTTGGACAATGACTGACTGACTGGTTCTGTGATTGGTTGCATGGCTTCTGCCTCTGGTGAGAGCCTTGCTTGCTGAGTGGCTAGTTGTGCCAATGCTGCTTGTTTAGGTAAATGAGTGGTACACTGTGACCTTTAAGTCACCCAGATTTTAAGCATTTTGAAAGTGAGTATCTTCTGCTTTTTCTACTGTTTTATTTGTTCATCTTAGCTGGCGCATTGCTTTCATTACACAAGTGTTGTACTTCCTTCATTTACACTTGTTTATCCTACTTCCTAGGTACAATAAAGCAGTATTTCTGAGGTGGGCCCCCCGTGGCTGCAGGTTTCTGCTTTAACCAATTGTACCTTTAATCTCACTGTTTAATTAGCTTGTCCTCTATTATTTCTTCTCTTGTTTTACAATTAGAAAAGTGCAGCAGTGTGAGATTTGTATTTATAAGAAATTTAGAAATATTTTTGTTTTTGCCAAATGTTATTTTGTCATTTTTCTATTAATTCACCTTTTTCTGTGACCCTTATATTGACCCTTATTATGACTGTTAACAAAATGCATAGTGAACACCTAGACAAAATGGTGAAAGTCTGCATCTATTTCACTGATAAGGCCACCAGTGTGATCATTACTAGTGCTGAGGGACTGTATTGCTGATGTTGGTTCTTTTGGCAACATATTTCCGGTGTTCATGCTTTCTCCTTTCTCACTCATTTTCTTCTAAATGACCCGATTTGTTACACTGTTCTGAAAACATTCCTTTTTTTTATTGGCATTCACTCACACTCTGCGCAGTTTTTGCAGTTTCAGGGTAACTGAATGAGTGTGAAAATTCAAATTTAATATCATTTCCTTTGCAGTTGCAACAGTATGCATAGTCATCTTGTGACTACAATTTTGAGCCTTATTCATATACATTCATTATTCTGACGCAGTAAATATTAACTTACTGTGTCAGAAGTCTGTTTCAGATGGGTGCCTTTTATAGTACTAGAGAAAGTGTTTGTCTTTAACGTTCTAGTACACTTCACTTACACAGAGCAGTGTCACCCACATTACTATCTTTAGACTTCCTCTTTAAATAAGAACTAGGGTCAAAATGGGGGCATTTACTTATATGGCTGACGCCTTTATCCAAGGTGATGTACAACATTTATGAAACAATTGGTTACATTTCTTTTGGTAGATCAAGTGACTTGCTCATGGTCACACAGTGTCAGTAGCGGCTTAACGGCAGAGAGAAAAAACACAAGGGACATTTCTGGTAGAGTTTGCCAGAAGGTGCATGGGAGAGACTGAAGTCAGCTGGAGGAAGGTTCTATGGTCTGATTAGACCAAAATTGAACTTTTTGTTCCTCCAACTAAATGTCATGTTTGGCATAAACCAAACACTTCACATTATCAAAAACACACCACCCACACTGTGAAACATGACTATGGAAAGCCTGTGAGGATAGAGGGTGCAATGGATGCAACAAAATACAGAGAAATGCAGGAGGAAAACCTGATGCAGTCTGCAGGAATCCTGCACCTTGGGAGAAGATTTGTTTTCTAGGAAGACACCATCCTCACACCAATAGCCAAAGCTACACAGGCATGGCTTACAAACAACAATGTTAATGTGCTAGAGTGGCCAAGTCAGAATCCAGACCTCAATCTAACTGAAAGTTTGTGGCTGAAATTGACAGAGGCTGTTCACTCAGGATCTCCATGACACCTGACACAGCTTGAGCAGTTTGCATTGAAGGCTGGTGAAAAATGGCAGTGTGGAGATGTGCAAAGCTGATAGGGAGTGACCTATGCACACAGACTCAAGGTTGTAATTACTGCCAGAGGTGCATCTACTAAATACTGACTTGAAGGTGGTAAATATTTGAATGATCAATTATTTTGTGTTTTATATTTGTAATTAATTTGGATATCATAGTTTTTTTTCTGTTCATCAACATCAAAAATTCAACTTAAATTCACTGTGATTCAGTGTTGCATCACAACAAAATGCACAAATATCCAAAGGTGAATATTTTTTATATACACTGTACATTAACAGTGTATTATGGTGCGATTCAAACCAGTTACAACTGAACACCAGCAAAACCAAGGAGCTGGTGGTGGATTTTAGGAGGCCCAGGCCCCTCATGGACCCCGTGATCATCAGAGGTGACTGTGTGCAGAGGGTTCAAACCTATAAATACCTGGGAGTGCAGCTGGATGATAAATTGGACTGGACTGCCAATACTGATGCTCTGTGTAAGAGAGGACAAAGCTGACTATACTTCCTTAGAAGACTGGCGTCCTTCAACATCTGCAATAAGATGCTGCAGATGTTCTATCAGACAGTTGTGGCGAGCGCCTTGTTCTACGCTGTGGTGTGCTGGGGAGGCAGTATAAAGAAGAGGGACATCTCACGCCTGGACAAACTGGAGAGGAAGGCAGGCTCTATTGTAGGCA
>JANRMT010062797.1:21540464-21567111 GCA_026402145.1 Polypterus bichir lapradei | reverse complement strand
TTGGGCTCCAGATCCCAGGACCCTAAAGTAACCAGAAAGCTTAATCTGTGAATTTCCCCTTGGGATTAATAAAGTATCTATCTATCTATCTATCTATCTATCTATCTATCTATCTATCTATCTATCTATCTGTTTCAGGTGGGCTTTGGTTCTAAATTGATTGTTAATACGTGACTTTACTCTTTTTTTTTTTTTTTTTTTTTTTTAGGTCAAGGCAGGCAGTCGTGAAGACCTAATGAGTGATTATTTCAAGAAAATTACTGAACCACCCCTCATTAGGAAGTCGCCTACTTTGAAGGAAGGTGCCATAATGCCCCGAGGCTATGTCATGCCAACTTTAAAAGGAATTCAAGATGATTCTTTGGATGCAAGATCTCAGAAGCCTGGCCATAGTGTCAAACCAAATGTTCGTAACCCTGCCCCTCAGAGGGTAGTTGGGGAGAATACATCTTCTGTCCAGCAGAGCCAAACATTGCCAGTACGGTCAACTGGGGGATTAAGGCCAACTGAAAGAGTGCTACAGTCTCAGCAGCTGGCAGCCTCAAGGAGTACCAGCAATAGTCTTTCTCGAGCATACAGTTTGGCCTCTGCAGATCTCCTTCGGTCAAGTGGACCTGACACATACAGATCAGAGAATTCTCCAATTCCTCAAACAGACACAAGCCAGAGTACTGGTGTGATTCTGCGGAGGCCAGCTGCAGCTTGCCGTGAGAGACCCCAGTCTGCTAGGCTGTCTGGAATGTCTTCTCCAAGTGGAGAGCTTCAGTACCGCTCTTTTGACCCCAGACGACTGTCACTTGCACCACCAAAAAGTGAAAGGCCCCTTTCACCCTCTCAACAGCTCTACTCCTCCATACTATCTACAAGTGTTTCCGGAGACTGTCCCAATGCAGCAGTTGCTCCAGCAGAGAAATTCAGCACACCATCTTCCACACACTACTCAATGCAGCATTATACACCCCCCAGGTGTGCACAGCAACAGCAGGTACGTCCCATCACCCAACACCGGGGCGAAGTTGCAATGGTAACCCCAGTGAGAGCTGTGGTTTCCCCAAAGGAAGAAGAGGACAGTGGAGAGCTAAGACACAGAGATACAAGTGGTTCAAAGAGTCTAGACAAATCTCTTGAAGGGGGAGGCAGTTCAGGGGGAACCACTAAGGAGGATCTTTGTGCTTCTAAGAGCACTCCAGCTTCCCCTGATCCTAATAATGACCCACAGACTGTATGGTATGAATATGGCTGTGTATAAATATCCGTCACATTTTTTTATTTTTACCCTCTCCCTGGGATGGATGTGGTTTTACTTTCTTCATTTTCTGGCTGCCCACTGTTCGCTTACATTCTAGTTGGTAGCTAGTTCCCAGTGTACCAAGGCTTGTAATGTACAGCCTGCAGTTTGTGGGTTTGCACTTTCTGGAGAAGTAACGCCAGACATATGTTTTACTTCTCCATTCCTAGCTGCTCTGAAGTAACTGTTTTACTACACGTGTGTTGCACTGGTGGGTGCTTTCCAGGCCACCCTCATTCAAATCATTCTACTGAGCAGATTCGAGGCTCTGCTGCTGAAATCTGAACTGATGCCATTCTCCTCCAGCAGTGTTGGTCATACTGCCAATTGGAAGATTTGAACATTTTGAACACTCACATGGCAACAGATGTCATTTCCTCACTACTTGCAATTTTGTGTGTTTCATTTCTTTTCATTAAATCATTGTTCAAGAATGATCTGTTACC
The DNA here is from genome assembly GCA_026402145.1 of Polypterus bichir lapradei. NCBI lineage: Eukaryota > Metazoa > Chordata > Cladistia > Polypteriformes > Polypteridae > Polypterus > Polypterus bichir. The sequence goes on along the minus strand of JANRMT010062797.1, from coordinate 21,565,377 downwards.
GGAGATGATGTACAATAAACAACATGTCTGGTAAAAGGGCAGACTGCCTTAAGCTGGTCATCAAAAGGAATTGCCCAAAAAGAGAAATCCTTAAAGTCAGAAGGAAATTGCTGATACTTGCCATTTTCCACAGAGAGCCATCATTGACTGAGAGTAAGCCTGCTGCTTTAGCCTGACTGTAATTCTTGAGTCCACTATCTTGTTCTTAATGGATGACTTGTGCACAGACTTCAGTTAGCCATGTATGCTGACACTGAATATGAGCTGATTGTGGTTGAGTAAACTATATCAATGGTGTCCCGCTGCTGGCTCTGTGTCTAAGCTACAAATGCAAGGCCGAGAGAGCCCGTTGTCTTTACACTGGATTTTCAGCATACCCCATTGCAAGTCTCCATGTGCCAGGGGATGCCTTTCTAAAAATTTAGGCCCTGATTCTGTTTTTCTCTACAAAGGTACTATTTATTTTGTGTAAGATTTTCAGACACTACAGAAGTGCTTTACTTGTCCATGACTGTGTCTGCCTTAATTACTCTCCGTCTCCTGTCCCTGTCTGTCTTGATTGTTGAAAAAGGGCTTTTTTTTATCAAAAAAGATACACTTGTTAATAAAAAAAAATCTTGATTATACATTCTGTGTTTGTTCTACAGCAGAAAGTGCTTGAATAAAAGTTTCATAAGGGGTATGTAAGTATTTTGCAAAGAGTCTGCTGTGAATGAGACAAGGCAGAAAAAAATGTGGGCATTCTTGTGGAATTTCAGGCTGTTTAGCAGATAGCCTTTCAATTGAGTTTATTTACTCATAAGTAACCTGATGTATTTAAAGACTGAGTATGTATGGGGCAAATGAAGAGTTGTTAGTCTTAAAAGTAAATTTGTCAAAATAAATATGGCATTGACATGAGAAAAAGGAACACTATAAGGGTAAATCCAACAGTAAAGGGAGCTTGTCAAGTAAAATCAATGACAAAATGACATAACATATTTCTGAAGCCTTTTTTACTTTCTCTTATACAAAGTATAGGAAAAGTATTGTAATTGTCCAAGGATTTTATGTCAAGATTTTGATGAATCTCTGCGTTTTAGACAACTCTGAGTCCGAAAGTGCCATTTTTGGAATTATGTTTGTGTCTGTCTCTATGTGTGTGTGTGTGTGTGTGTGTGTGTGTGTGTGTAAACACGATAACATGAGTACACTTTCAGTTTGGTCAACCAGATTTTGCATACAAGTGTTTGGTACAAAACATCGATTTCTGTCAACTTTTGGGCTATTTCCACTAACCGGAAGTGGTACTTTACCTTTTATTCATGCAGCTGCAGAGTCTGATTTATTCAACTTTACTTTTATAATAATTGTTCAATATATTATTAATTTGAATGGATTTGTTGTTGATGGTTCTCTAATGTACATAATATAACAATTTAATCACTGTCTTGCGGTTTATTCCTCAAATATCCATCCCCATATCTGAGTATACGAGAAAGTTGAGGGGAGAGCACTCCCGATTTTTTTTTTTTTTTTTTTAAATGTTACTTCTTGTAGATTAGATAGCAGTGGCCTGGAAAAAAATGTAATGTCTTGTTTTTTGTAGAATGGAGATTAAAAAGCTTCTGATACAATAGAACCCTGTGGTCACCAAAGCTGGACAACAGCAGACAATACCAATGAAAGAAAACTCAACAATACTTGTATCGCATGTTCTGCAAGTTAAGTTATTCAGTTGTGTGCTCACAACATTGCAAACACATGTATTTTTACCATAATATTGTTGAATAATTCCCTTCTGGAAAGGGCTCTTCTGAAATAAAGTAGAAGACACTCAGATGCCAATGAACATTTGAATTGTACACTCACCTTTAGTCATTACATTTATATTTATGGCAGTGAGCTACAACTGGAGCACCTCGGGATTATTTAGTGACAGTCTGTAAAAGAGCATGGGGGGAATTGACTTTCTGCTTGTTGAAGTATCTCAGCTATGCACAAGTATGGTGCAAATTCTCATCTTGACAAGGTTTTTACTCACTTTTTTTTTTTTAAACTTTAACTCTTGTACTCTACACTGTCCATGTTGCATGAAGTGCAATGTTGGCCAGCGAAATAAGTTGTTACTCAGCTGGACTGGAGGAAGTGGAACCTCAATTCAAATACTAAGCACGTCTGTGCCTGTTCCATTTTAGTTTACAAGAGCATTTTTCTGGATGTGAATAATATAAAAGTGTTTTTGTAAAAAATACATGTGTTTGGGCCATTGTGTGCATACAACTGGATGATATGACATACAGATAATAAGACAAGAGTAACAAGAGATTTAAAAATGGACGTTTTGATATTGTTTGCTGTTGTCCAGCATTGGACTTGAATCAGAAATGTTTTTATCTCTATTCTGCATGAAAACATGGCAGTAAAAATATTTCACAGCCATCATTACAAACTACAATGAGTTATTAACACATTAACATTTTTTTGTTTGGTTGGGGTTTTCCTTAATCTAATTTTGGGCTGTTTTGGACGTGATACACTATCAAGGCTGCATGGTGCACAACGCGGGAATCATCCCTGGACAAACACGATTCCTAAGCTGCAGCCACTCATACAAGTCCAGTTTCGCATGTCTAGTCAATCTAACCTAACAAGAACATTGTCGGGGATATGGAAGGAAAGCCCGAGTACCTATGGAAAAACATGCAGGCTCCTGACAGACGGCAACCAGGTATAGACTTTTAACCTAGGATGATGCATTCATGAGGCAGCAGTGTTAAATGTTACCACAACATACTTAATGAATTAAAAATAAATATATTTTGTCATCCTAATCTGCTTGCATTTCTGAACGATTCTCTCATAATTCTACAAGCTTAGTGTCATCTTAGAACTCTTTCACAGCTCAACATGCTTTTTAGTTTCCAGTATGTTAACATACACTTGTGTTACTCTGTCATGATTTTTGTGACCTTCTTCCCCTTTTATACATCCTACTTTGACTTACCTCCATATTGTGCTAATTTTTGTCTTGGTAACAGCAGTCAGAAGTTGGTTTTGACATAATACTTAAACTGTGTGAAACCAAAAAACCTATATTTATCAAACAATGTAGGTATGACTGGGGTGGGCTGGTGTCCTGCCCTGGGTTTGTTTCCTGCCTTGCGCCCTGTGTTGGCTGGGATTGGCTCCAGCAGACCCCTGTGACCCTGTAATTAGGATATTATGGATTGGATAATGGATGGATGGATGTAGGTTAGACCACTGCGGACATATAGTATATATGTTCTTTTTTTTTTTTTTTTTTTTTACACACCTTGTATGTCATTTTTAATTCATGGTTTCATATTTAAAATAGAAGAAAATGTAATTTAAAAGCAAAATATAATGCTATGGGAAATGTTTTATATGTGCAAACTTTGCATTTACTTTCTGAATCATATTTTACTCTGTCATTAGTTACTGTTGTCATGGCTTTATATATTCTGGTAGGCATGGTGGTCTTTGTGCACCATTGTTGATTTGTATCAGAAAACACTTCCTTAAACTTGTTCAGCCAGGTTAACTAAGAATGAGAAATAGTCTTTCCACTTAAGAACATGTCCTTTTACTTTGCTTCTTGAAACTCCTAAGGATACGTACATGCCAGTACTTATGTGTGTGTGTATTTAAATCATAATTCAGTTAAAAATACTGTATGCATAATGTGACATTTTAATCACCTTCAGTAAGTAGAACTGCAGACTGCCTTTGAGAATACAGCACATTGTTTATGTGGAGCCGGTGTGTTGAGATGTCCAGGATTTGATACTAATGTTCATTATTTAGCTTTCCTTTGGTGATTGAAATCAGAATAAATTGTATACGCGTGCTTAATGCAGGCCAGTATAAGCTTTCCGTTGATAGACTAACCTGATCTATGGGTAACAACATGTAAGAGCTGTATTGCCTTGTCAGTCTGAGGTCAGCAAAGCAATAGTCTGAGTGATTCATGTGACACAAAGCAAAGGTCAGTACAGTTCATTTGGTGTACTGAATAAAGCAGTCCTGGACTGAAGCACATTCTCTCTCCCAGAGCAGACGACATGTCTTTTAATGAATGTAGCTACCCACTGTAGTGTTGCAAAGGCCAAATCTTCTTCACAGTAACACTGAGCATAAGGCAGAAGCCAACAGTGGATGGGAAGCCAGTCCATTGCAGAGGGCAGTACTCATACTGGCTACTTTAAAGCCAACAATGCTCTATTCGTCCCTGTTTCTGTGGAATGTTGGATATAAACTGCACACATGGTGATAAGCATGGCGTTTGAACCCAGGATTGTTGAGCTGTGAGGATGCAGTTCTAACCACTGTTCAATTCCTCTATCAGGAAAACATGAAATAATATATCAGACAATTCAGGTAAGCTATATAATATCTGAAAGAGCAGATGGTATGAATTGACAGTGTATAGAGAGGCATACATATAAGAAATGGAGAAAATGAATTGTTGTGGTGGGCTGGCGCCCTGCCTGGGGTTTGTTTCCTGCCTTGTGCCCTGTGTTGGCTGGGATTGGCTCCAGCAGAACCCCGTGACCCTGTAGTTAGGATATAGCGGGTTGGATAATAGATGGATGGATGGAAAATGAATTGTAGAAGGTTAAATTAAAATGGAACATAGAAGATAAAACGAAGTCTTGAATGGTCCCCCTCATTTAAGTATTCTTCAGCTTTAGCCCTAATTTTTTTTTCTTATAGCCAGTCATAATTTGGACTTTTTGAAATTGTGCCACAACACGTGTCTGTTCTCATCTTTGAATATGTGTTGTGGCTTTTTGAAAAAGGGGTGATTTTTCACTTTTGTGGGTTTTTTTTTTTTTTTACCCCCAAATTAATTGTTCAAATAGACCTTGTACAGATTCAAGTGCAAATAAGTTTCCTCGCGAGTAGGTCATTTAATTGATAAGAGCTTTAGAAGAAAAACAAGCTTAAAATCTGAGATGGAGGTTTTAGAAGATGAACCCACTCCTGTATGAACTACACATACATATCTGTTTTTATGAGCAGGTGATGTTAAAAGGCTTCTCTACAAATGGCTGAGAATTTTTTATCATGTCTGATAGGACTCCATTATACAGGGCAAAGATTCTAGCTAAGTATCCTTGGGCGTACTCTCTGCAGTATTCAAAAAGCTGGTTCAATGTTGCCTTAATTGGGTATATTTTTTATTATTGCTGTTTGTGATGATTCTTTCCTTTTTTTCAGTTTACTGTATATAAAACAAACGTCCTTACTAACAGCTGTACCTGCATGTCAGTACCTCATGCCTTATCATTGTGTTTCACTTCCCCATGCTAAGACCAGTCTAGTCTCTTGACCGCTCTAACATCAAACATTGTTCATCTTGAGAAATCTACTCTCTGCTCCCTTATCAGAAATGTTACTTGTGTTTGATGTATCTGAACGTTTACCCCTATTTGACCTAACTAGCCATCTCCCAAGGCAGAGAAAAGGTGTTAAGGTTCTGTAAATGGTGGCCCTGTGCACTACCTTGAAGTGAGCACTGTTAGCTTCCAAGTGCAGTACAGGCTGCACACAACAACGACAACATTTATTTCTAGAGCACATTTTCATACAAACGATGTAGCTCAAAGTGCTTTACATGATGAAGAAAGAGAAAAAATAAAAAATAAATAAGAATTAAAATTAGGGAACACTAACTAACATAGAATAAAAGTAAGGTCCGATGGCCAGGGAGGACAGAAAAAAACAAAAAAAATCCAGACGGCTGGAGAAAAAAATAAAATCCAGGCCACGAGACCACCCAGCCCCCTCTAGGCATTCTACCTAACATCAATGACCTCAGTCAGTCCTCTTTGTATTTTAGTTCTAATGGAAGAATTTGATGATGACGGTCATGTGGACCTCTGGCCTTTAATCCATCAATGTAGGGACATCACGGTGCTTTGATCAGGTGGTGGGGGTGCAGGTCGCCGCCACAGAAAACCGGAAAAAGAAAAGAGAAAGTAGGGGTTAGTACAGATTTTAGAGCCACCATGAATAATAATGATGATTGATTGAATATACAGAGCATCAGGATTAAACTAAGATGAAGCTATGAGAAAGCCATGTTAAAGTAATGTGTTGTTAGCAGTTTTTAAAGTGCTCCACCGTATTAGTCTGGCGAATTCCTATTGGCAGGCTATTCCAGATTGTAGGTGCATAACAGCAGAAGGCCACCCACCTCACCACCTCTTTTAAGATTTAGCTCTTGGAATTCTAAGCAGACCCTCATTTGACACAATCGTCATGGAGCTGAAAACTGAAATGGCTAGAGGATGCCATTCTATAACTTTTTTCTGTTTTTGTTCCAGTTCAAAGACCTGTTTGTAGCTGTGCAAACTTTTCCAAGATGTGTGCTCAATTACAGAGGGCTTGATATATTCATTATTATGCAGGCATACTCAGTACTGAAAGAATAACAGGTAATTCTATTCACTTTTCTATTTTACACAATTCTATTCACTGTTCATATACTATTCTAAGCTTATGTAAATATAGCCTAATAAATATATGTGATGGAGAACAGGAAAAGTGAATGAAATGAGACACCACATGCATCATTAGCCTACAATATGCCACCTGTCCCTGATCTTTCAATAGCTACAGTATCAGCTCTTTTCTCAGTGCCATTTTTCCTGCACTGTGTTGTGGAAAGCTGATGCCTATCTGTAAGGAGTACATTAGGTAAATTGATTTGTTTGTTTTCTGTTAAATAAAATTATTTCTTTTTAATACATGCTTGTTTATAATGGTGCTGGAGAGTGGCAATGTGTTTGCATGTTGGTTGGATAAGTATGAAGTTTACTATACATGTGACAATTCTACTACAATTACCAGTGTCCTGAAAGCACTGGGGACAAGGCAGGCACCTCATATCAGGCACAAATTAACGTACTGTGCATCTTTAGAATAAGGACCTGAAAAAAGTAAATGGGCCAGCTGAAGAATGTGAAAGCTTCATAGTGTGGCCTTGAAAAGCTTCTTTGTAGCTCTTGTGCCAGATAGGGGGCGCTATCGTCCCCTTGAACCCTCAGACCAGACACCAGATAAAAGTCCAATAATTGACTTTATTACAATAATAAAGTGCACAAAGCACCCTCCACTCCACAATACTAATAAACAATACACAAATCCACAATCAATACAATAACCCTCCACTCCCAGACGCGTTGTCACCCTTCCTCCCTACTCAGCTCAACGCTCTGGTGTTTCTCACAGTCTTTTATGGTCCTTGACCCAGAAGTGTTTCTCTTCACACTGTCCATGTGACTGGCAACACTTTCGGGTCGGATGAAAACTCCTTTTTTCTTCAACCCGGAAGTACATCATTTCTTCTGTCCATGTGACTAGGACGGACTTCTGGGCTGTAGGGAAAATAGTTCTTGATCCTCCCTGCAGCGTCCTCTGGCGGCCCCCATGGTATCCAGCAGGGCTGTGAATAAACACTCCATTGTCCATGATTCCCTGCTAGCATTCGGGGCACCTCCATGCTGCAGGGAGGGCTCCATCTGGCGGCCTGGGGGTATTGGCTGGGATGAATGGCCGGCCATATATCACACTCTGAAGAATCCGTTCTCACTAAAATATCAATGTGCTACCATTTTAAAAGTGAACAGTCTTTTTCATTCCATGTTTTGTTTTATAATTTCTCAAATGAAACCAGAAGGTATTCGTGTGCTGGATACTCCAAGAAATAGACAGCCTGTTGCACACATCCCTAAGCTTGATGTTCCCAACAGCCTTTAGACGCAGGACAGGAGCCTGTCTCTGTAATTACACAAACATGATGGATTTACACACATTTGTTTTTTTAACCTAACACTGAAAGGCAGAAGTTTCCTGCCAGTGATTTCCCCATCCATTGTGTGGGAAAAGTAAAGGAGAGATTACACTGCTTAACATGAAGCAATATAGGCAAATCTTGCAGTATTTATTTTGTGCTGAGTTCTAATACTGTATCAAATAATACTTTATGTAACATGTAAGGATTGACAGATGATTAAAATTCACAATAGATACATATTTCTGCAGAGGGCTGGCGCCCTGCCCGGGGTTTGTTTCCTGCCTTGAGCCCTGTGTTGGCTGGGATTGGCTCCAGCAGACCCCCATGACCCTGCAGTTAGGATATAGTGGGTTGGATAATGAATGGATGGATAAATACTTATTTACAAAATATATAAATGCCAGGAGCGTCTCACCTAAATGGTAGAAGCGTGCAATTTTCTGCTGTCCTTGGCCTCAGGAATATCCCTCTTAAGGGTCCAGCAGTAGCCTCTGCTTGCCTTGGTATCGCTTTTCCAATTCAGAAATGTCCTGATGAAACCATTCACAGTGCTTGTCGCTGACCACTCTGAGACTTCCAAGAAAAGGCTGGAAAGTTGTTCTCAAACAGCACTAAATACATGTTATTCTAAATTTAACTTTAAAAACACCTTAATTAGGGTTTATATGCTGAAAGCACAACCTAAAAAGGTCCCAACTCAAAAATGATGTGTATTAGGAAAACTGAGTACATTTTAGAGCACTGTAACTACTGTAAATGTCTGTTGTGTAGTGTTACTTGTGCATTGACTTAATTAGACAAATGCCATGGTTTATTTGCATGTTTATGCAGAGGATATTATTTTGTGTAATACATTAACTTGCTTTTTTTAAACTTTTTGTTTCTTCAGCACTGTTATACTCTGTGCTAAATGAAAACATTGGTCCAAACTGTTAGAAATGCTTACTCTTTTTTATGATCCATAGCACCTGTGACACCCGCTTCCCCAAACAGTGAATATTCTACAAAAGAGGCCAATCCAAGTGACTATAATTGTGTATTTAAAAATTGTACTTGGGCCATAAATGCATGGACTATTGCCTCTTCCTCTAGGATGGCAGTCAATGACCTCTTTAAAGCATTGCCAGATTTTTATGTGCTTCATATACTGAGTGGCAACCAGGTGAGGTGCTATCCGGAACTCTAAGATAAAAAGTAGTGGAATTAAAATTTCTCTGATTTTATTTGATTTTGGTAGCTGCGGAAAAGTGGCATTGAATAGGTGTGCATTGACAATACAAGCACCTCACCCAACAAGTACACTTATGTACAAGTGTAAACCTCATTACAACTGTTGCTCTCTTTTGCTTACTTTCTCCAAGCATCTGAAATGTGCCTTGTTCCTACTTTATTTTTATGAGATTTCTTTCTAAAATTTGTTGTGGGAAATACTTCATAGGTGGTGTCTGTGCCAATGTGGGTACCTTCAACAAAGCTTAAATCAGCAAGAGTCCCCACCTCCTCAGCTAGGAGCTAAGTACTACAGTGTATCCTAAGTAAGCTCCAAATATTCTCCCGGTGGGTTGTGCCTGGCATACCCACTGTGAAACTCACTTCTGGGCATCCAAATTACATGCTTGAACTGCCTCAACTAGCTCCTCTCAATCCAGAGAAGCAGAGGTTCTATTTGAAGATCTCCTTATTGCTCTGCTTCTTTCTCTGTCATGGAAAGTGGGGCAGGCAAACCTGCCTAGAAACCTTATTTTATTCCCTTGTATTCCCAATCTTGTCCTTTCACTCACTGATTACTATACTAAGAGAGACAAAGACTGTTAGCTACTTTAAAAGCTCTCTTTAAGGACTTGGCCCCCGCTGTCCCACCATGGTCCATTATAAAGCCCTCAAAGCTGCTGTCACTGATTTTACATCCCCACATTACTGGACTCAGTCCACTTTCCACTATAGTGTCTCTCCACTTGGGTGCTCTCCTGGTAGAACCCATCCCCATTTTCATTAGAGTCTGCGCCCATACTCTCAGGGGAAAGAGTGTAGGAAATGCATTTTTAATGACACGTTGCACCTAAGTGCTAGGTAAGAGGAGAGAAGCTTCTCGGTTAGTTCCAGTAGTTTTCCGCTTTTTTTTGGCTGTGTATTCTTTTACTGTCTGCTTACCTGTTAACTGGATAAGACCATGGATGAATTATTCCCACCATGCATATTTCTGTAAAAATCATTTGAACAACAAATGTCTCTCTTTTGGGCAATGAAAATGCATCTTTCTAAAACTCTAAATATAAATTATTGGCCGTTATTAAGGAATATGTAGATAGAAAAAAAAAAAATACTGATTGAGAGCAAAATATGTGTAAGAAATGCCTGATTCTGGGGTGTTTCTACCTCAGTTAATGTTAGGATTGAGAATGACTACCATTTTTCAGCTCCAAATACACTTCAAATTATATTCTGAGCATGAAAACAACTTTTGCCATAAACCGTTGTGTAAAAAAATATCACCTGTAGTAGTAGAATTCCAATTTCAGAAATGGCTTCCATATATCCAGATTTATAAAGTACACCGATTTTTTGCGCTGCAAACATTACGGCTAACCACAATTTCACTATCTTCACGCGGACCGATAGAGCATCTTCTCACGTAGACGGAAACCCTTATTTCAGGGCAGGCAAATGTCATCGCACCACGGCGTCGAGCACGCGCACTACGCCCACGCGCTCACTCTTCCTCCACCCCCGCCCTTTTTCTGAGTCGGACAGGTCACGTGGTCCTCCGCGCGTTAGTATTCGCAGAGGGCGTGTCCGTTGAGTCTCAGAACTCGCAGGTGCGCGACGCAGGCGTCTTTACCGTTATTCAGCTGTACAGGAACACCCGCTATGTAGGAGCAACTTGCGTAAAGGTGAGCCATGTGCAGTCACGAAATACTTCTTATACCGCTGAAATACACAGCATAGCACACTTTGTCAGTGTTTTCCTTCTCTGTAACTGTTTTGTTTTCTATTGTCTTCAGTTTTTTTTCTAGTTCTAGTTTATCTAATTTTCTGCTTTTATTTACAGTTCGTTTGTCTAGACGTTGTAATAATGTGTTTTATATTCTGGCATGTTTCCTCCGGTCGCTCCTCTTGGAAACGTTTATTGAGTCGGGGGGAACACTTTTATCTTTTAATCGCTGTACTGCTGACATAGTTTTTATCGTCAATTTTTAAAACTCACTTTTTTTATCCCGTCAAAGAGAATCGGTGCTTAATCCCTGAGGTATGACGCAAGGCATGAATGAACCAAGCCGACTTGGGATACCCATACCTTCTATCTATCTATCTATCTATCTATCTATCTATCTATCTATCTATCTATCTATCTATCTAAAATGACCATGCATAGGCAAACGAGAAGTGAAAACACAGCACACATTGGAAACAACCTAAACTCAGGAGCATGCGGTTTGTGCCATCTTTATTAATATTCTGCAAATACAGTTTATGTAGTAGAGAAAAAAGAAACAGTGACTCCCATGCAGTATACATTATTTTCATCGGTTACTGAATGAATAAAATCCGTTAGCGCTCATCTGTAGGTACTGGTGTGAACTGATCAATAATTTACAGTTTTTTCATGTTCTTGCCGTCGTAGCACAGTGTGTGGGATGAAAGACTAGGATTTTCATTAAGTTAGGCAAACGTTTTATTATTTTATGATTTTAGCCTGTTACCTGCCTGTGAGGGTTTTGAACGGTATAATAAAGTAAAACGCATTATTATTATTATTATTATTATTATTATTATTATTATTATTATTATTATTATTATTATTGGCTTGAATGATGGATTAATTGTGTAAATGAGTGTGTGAAGCTTGCAGAATAGTTCTCCATTGTACAATATTTATGGTGATTAGATGTCTGTTGCCGCTTCTGTTTTCTTCCAAATGTCTGTAATGATGTTTTTTTTTTCTTTTTGTAATTGAGCAGCAGAAACACATTATTTTTATTGAAGCATTCCATCTGCCGCGTCCATTGTATTTCGTATTTCGGAGAGCTGGTTTTCTGATTATTTTTCAGAAAATGCTTTTTTCTTCTCACGTATGTTTAAAAGAGCACACTAAAAACCACAGGCTCTCAGAAAATGCTACACTTCCTCAGTTTAAAGCGCTCCGATTACACGATGAGTTTTTGGGTAGACGGTGTCTCACATGGATTTATTTTATTACGTGTTTTCATCGTTGCCGGACATCTCTGCTTTGCTTTTCACCATAAGAACTGCCTTCATATTTCTTGCCGGATTCATACTGTATTTTCAATGCGCCTTGGAATATTTCTGCTCATGGCGTAGCGGTTAAGGTTTTAAACTTCAAACCATGAGGTTGTGAATTCAAAACCACTGAGTGATCATGGGTACGTCACGTCAAATGCCTGGGCACCAAATGACGAAAAAAGATGGGACTAACTTTATGTTCAAACGAAAGTCGCCTTGGATAAATTGTCAGCTAAATATTAAGTAACAATAATTAGAATTTATTGAGTACATTTTAGTCAGGTAGTGGTTAAGGAAATCTTAGTACTTTAAGATTGTGGGGTTAAAACCTACTAACTTGGCACTGTGTGACTATGAGCAAGTCACTTCATCTGCCTATATGCCTCAATTGGAAAAGCAAAAGAAATGTGACCAAGTGTGTCTCTCAAATGTTGTAATTTGCTTTATATAATATCATTAGCTAAATAATAAATATATAAAAAGTATTTTTCCTTCTCAACAATCAGTTCTTTTTCAGCATTGCACAACTTAATGTCTAAAGCACTTTTTAAATTAATAATAAGTTAGTTCAAGCGGAGATTGCTCACAGCAACTCTGCCAAACAGAAGTTTTAAAGTTGTTTCCAAACTGCAGATACAACTGTAAGTGAAATATGCCTGCTCAGATGGGCCATTTTCCACTTGTGCGGGGAATCATATTTGAAAAAGCACTTTTTTTTTTTCAAGTGGCCAATTTGACCTCCTTAAATTATTTTTCCTACTTGCGTACAACACCTGTGTGGGTGATAAGATGACAATATTTCTGGCATAAATGTGTTAGGAAACTAATAAAACCTTTAAATGTCAACTTATTTACAGATGGGTGGACTTTTATTTTTAATATCGATAGGGTGAAGTAGAGACACTTATGAGTCATTTTGTTACATTTTTTCTTGATCTTCTGGTGGCAGCACACTTTAACAGTAATGGCCACAGCATAAAGGATCTGAGGGTCACTGTGCTTATGGGTAATTTCAAGACACAACAGGAGCGGAGAGAACGGGAATACAAACTTATGCTTAAATTCAACACTCTACAAAATGGTCTTAATAGAGACAAGAGTTTTATGAGCAGATATGTGGACTAACAGACTGACTGACCAGCTGACTCCATCAGAGGCCTATCTTACAGACAATGCACTGCAAAAAAACTCACAGGACTTTCTCTAGTGATGGTTACCTTATCTGTACATTTTATTAGTTCATTGTTCTCTTCTTTCAGGGTAAATTCATCTCAGGTGTATTCATTTTGCTAACATTTGAACAAAAAGGTTGTTAAGATGAAAGAAACAAATCACTTTGCTGTCCCAATATAAGCGAGAGTATTTTTCAGTTTCTTTGTTACACCTCGCCTGATGAAGGGGCCTTAGCTGCCTCGAAAGCTTGCATTTCTAATCTATTTAGTTAGCCGATAAAAGGTGTCATTTCACCCTACTTTCTCCTGTATCAATCTATGGCTAACACGCTACAACACTCTACTGTCTTTACACAAAAGAGAAGAAATTAAGTAGTAATTAAAAAGTAAAAATCTCTGAACTGTAGGATTCTAAAATACATTTTGTTAAAAAGTATTAATAGTAACATATCAAGTGGACAACAAATTGCTAAAAGTGTATTACAGTAGACGTGAGAGCGCAGTGTGTACTTGGGTAGGTCCTTTGATAGGCTGGTAGCCAATCCCATCACCCAGTGCCACCAGAAAAAGGCCATGGTCCCCAAGGTTTGTGAGTGTTATACTATACTTTTATAAACAGTAACTTCATATATTTTAAAATAAATGCATACAAATGTAGGCAAAGGATCTAATGATATCATTTTTTTTCTTAGACATTAGCAGATGGCTCTGGCACCTACTGTATGTGTAAATGAATGCCTGAAAACCTCTATAGCACTAATGTTTGGTAGATAACAAAGGGGACTGTAACCAAGAAGTCAAAATTAGTGATTCATTGACACATATCTCTCTATTACTGTATATAAAAAAAATCCTGGGATGAGACAAGACTTTTTTCAGAGAGACAATTTCAAGTCCTGCAAGGCGAGACTTTGTGCCAAGAGATTTAACCATGCCCGGGTCTGGAAATAAAAGACAAAGAGTAGAAGACAAAGTAGAATGTCGTAAAGAGTTTCAAAAATGTCGGCGCGATACGCATGCAGAGCAGGTTAGAGATAATGAAAGTACTAAAATTCGAAAGTCTCAAAAAACTGATAGTAAAGATCAAATTAGCGCTAACAAATGGAAATTATTACTCTGTGAAATAACGGAACAGCGAAAACAGATTGAATATATAGACATAGGTGATATGACAGAAGTATGTAGATATTGTTTGGCTTTAAACTTTAAGTCAGAGACTTGTAGAACGTCTAATTCGTGTTGCCATCAGGGAAAAGTAGTGTTTCTTCCCAATGAAGAGGCGTATCTGTAAGAATTAAATGATTTGTTGTTTGCTGAAAGTGAAATCCACAAAAACCACAGGCAAAATATCCAAATCTACAATAATCTGTTTGTGTTCGCATCATTCAATGCTCAAAACATAGAGTTAAACGATTCAGGACCATACACTATGAGAATTTGAGGTCCCGCAACAATTAAAGCTACTACAAGTATAAACAGTAGTCAGGTGTATATTTATGATCATGGAGGAGTGATGCAACATAGAATCAAAAGAGATTTAATCACACCCGGGGCCTGAAATACAAGACAAAGATTAGAAATCAAAGTAGAACGTCGTAAAGAGGTTCAAAAACGTTGGCGCGATACACAAGCAGAGCAGGTTAGAGATTATGAAAGTACTAAAATTTGAAAGTCTCAAAAAACTGATACTAAAGATCTCATTAGTGCTAACAAACGGAAATTAATACTCGGTGAAATAACGGAACAGCGAAAAGAGATTGAATATATGGACATAGGTGATATGACAAAAGTATGCAAGTATTGTTCGGCTTTAAACTTTAAGTTGTAGACTTGTAGAACGTCTAATTTGTGTTGCCATCAGGGAAAAGTAGTGTTTCTTTCCAATAAAGATGCATATCCACGAGAATTAAGATTTGTTGTTTGGTGAAAGTGAAATCCACATAAGTGGGCGGCAGAGACGTGAAGTGACTGGCATGTAGCGCAGGCCGGGGGGTTGGTGAGCGAAGCGAGCAGGGGGCAAAGCCTCCTGGTACTGATTAAAGGTATTCCTTATGTATTCTATGGCAATTCTTATGTCATTATGTGTTATTTTGTTTGCATATTATTTGTGCAAATTGCACCAAAGCTTATGTATAATTAGGCTTTTACCAATTAGTTTAATTTCTTGACCTAATCAAATGAACTGAACAGACACTCTAAACCACACTTTATCTGTTAGTTGTTATAAATGTAAACTGTGAGTGCTGCGGCTATGGATATCAGAGTCATGGATTTTGCTTTCAGCAAATATTGACTGATTGCCGTGTCTTTATTAAATAACAGCTCCGCTGACAAAAGTAGACAGGCTGCAGTGCAGACAATGGTTTTATTGTTCCTTTAGGTTTAAGGTAAGCAACATATCTACCTTTTAGAATGTTAAAACTCATTAATTTTTTTAGTATGCTCCAGCCAAACAACAAGCATGTCACATATTGTTGTCACTGACATTCGGCACAAACAGCTCTGAGCAGGCTTACTTCACTGGCATATTCTTAATTGGTCAACATATTGATTTAGTCTGTTGAAAATAATCCTGACGTCACATTGGTATAAGCATGATTTTTTTTTTTTTTTTGACCCCTATTATAGGTCGATTCAGATATAACAACTGATGTATCCTGCATCCATAGCCCTAATCTGATACTGCTGAATTTCTTAATGGTGAAAGATGTATGTGATAACGTTATCTATACTGAAAAAAGTCCAAGACTTAAACCATCCATCCATCCATCCATTATCCAACCCGCTATATCCTAACTACAGGGTCACGGGGGGTCTGCTGGAGCCAATCCCAGCCAACACAGGGCGCAAGGCAGGAAACAAACCCCGGGCAGGGCGCCAGCCCACCACAGAAGACTTAAACCATAAAGAACAAATAGTTACAGCTCTAGTGGCTGTTGTTCCCAATATGGCTGGCAGTATGTGGAGAAAAACTTAGCATTGCTTTACTGTCTACACATGTGTGAGTGCTGTTCATAACATGACCTGTTATTTTATGAGAGAATCACAATTTCAGTCAGTGATATCCTTATTTTTAATGCTCTAATTATACAGAGTATTTTTCTAGGTTCATGGTCTTGTTTGACTTGTTTTTTGTTTTTTTTTGGCCATTCACAATTGTAAATCAGGAATTGCCCTCTTCTTGTTTTTTTGTATTATTTTCTTGAACTCAGTCTAGTCTGCACTGTGGTTATCTGTGCTGCCTCACAATTCCTGAAGTCCAGGCTTGATTCCCTGGTGCATGATCAGTTTGTCTCCGGGTACTCTGGTTTGTACTGTGTTTTAGGATATGTGGCATTTCAAAGTTAGTGTGCACTCTGATATTCCATTTGGGGTTGATCCCTGCCTTGCGTTGCTGATTACTATCTTATGTATGTGCGTCTCGGGAACTGCAGGTCTGACATTGTGGTCAGCAGCACAGGAGCGCCGCAGGGGACTATACTTTCTCCGGTCCTGTTCAGCCATATATACATCAGACTTCGAATACAACTCGGAGTCCTGCCACGTGCAAAAGTTCACTGACGACACTGCTATCGTGGGCTACATCAGGAGTGGGCAGGAGGAATTAATCTCATTTCAATTAATTTCAATGGGGAAAATTAATTTGAGATACGAGCATTTTGACTTACGAGCTCGGTCACTGAACAAATTAAACTCGTATCTCAAGGTATCACTGTATTATGGTTTTAAGGACAGAGCAGTCTCCTGTTCAGGCCAAGATACTAACCAAATTTCAAAGTCACAAGCGTTGCCACGTCTTGTCACTACATGTATTGTCGATGCTCTTAATAATAATAATTACATTTATATGGCGCTTTCTAACCTATTCAAAGTGCGCTACATCGACCGTGGATAACCTCTGCAACCACCACCAATTTGCACCAGTATGCTCACCACCTATTGGCTGTTAAGTGCTGATGGGGTCAGAGATACTTAGCCAATATGGGGTGATTAGGTGGCCAGAACGACCAGGACGTTGGGAAACATCCTACTTTATTTTTGAAAAATGTCCATAGAGTCAGGCCCTTGGTTTTGTGTTTCAGCCAAAGGACGGCTATGGACACTTGACGTCTTTGACACCTTCCAGGGGCAACTCAGTTGCTATGAGATGCCAATGTGTGTTCACGACGTGTGTTGGTGTCACTTCTGCGTTTTCTCTTCTTACCTAGTCACACACTTTTTGGAGTTTTCACATTCATGCTAAATTGAAGCAGGTCTTCTCCAAGGACTCAGGTTTATTTTCTTATACCAATGACATGAGATTTAGTTCACTGATGATACTAAACTGACGTCGGCTGAGGGTCTGCTAGTGTGTGTGTGTACATGAGCGTGCCTTGCTATAGGATTCTTATCCAATCGAGGGTTACTTCATCTCATGCACATGACATCGTGTAAGATAAACGCTGGCTTCTTACAGGCCAGCTGTTGGTTCAGAAAATGAGGGAATGAATTGGAGGAAGCCACGACTGACTGTTTTCTCAAAAGTGTTTACTTGCTCACTTTTTCTTTCCATTACTGTGTGTGTCGGTCTCTTGTTTTTAGGATATGTCAGCATGGCAATTAATTATTCTTGTATGTTTGTAAAATTAAAGAAAAAAATGCTTTTATGTATATGTGTGATAGTGAATACAGTGTGTGAACTTTGCTACCTTAGCTTCAGTGTATGAGGAACATAAAATCAATTTCTTCATTAAGACCTACAGATGGAATGGAGTCCAATCAATGCCTCCAATAGGCCTGACTGTGTGGGAGTTTAAGATTAATGACTGCAGTGCAAGAGCTCTTGAGTGTCTGTTTCTAATCCTAGCTCTCATATATCATTTACATGGCTGTCTAAAAGATAGCATTTAGTTATGCTGTGGTTTTCCTAGAGGCCATGTTATCAATGTGTGGCTACATAGTATTTTATTTATTAGGAAGGAGATGTTATAAGAGATACTTTTCCATTACCTGTCTGAGTACAAAGTGCTGTTTGAAGGATGTTGGCCCCTTGCATGTAAAATAAGTGATACTTTTCATCCATTTTCTAGCCAAAGTATTCCAGTTTGGAGTCGGTGGAACCAGTGCCCATCCTGGCAGTACTTGGCATGCTTTAGGAAGCAGCTCTCCAACCCTCCTCCTCCTCTGAATGGGGCACTGGTCCATATCAGGGTACAATTACTCACACACCGATGGAGTCGCCACATAAGCTAACACAGACATTGCTGTGATTTGCAAGGAAAATTAGAAATGTCTTTTGGAAAAAATCACATAGGCAAGGAAGAATGTACATCTGCCCTGGCCAATGGCCAAATACAATTCATAAGCAGTTTCCTTTCTTGACCATTAATTCTCTGAACACACCCAATTATGAGTACAACTGGTAAGGACCGTCAACCTGTTGTTCTTTAATAGTTAACACTAGAATCCCTGAAGCCTACGAAAAAAGTCATAATCCCGGGCCACCTTAAATTTCCTCGCACCTCTTCATCAGTGTCTTTGTTTTGCAAATGTGACAATCAGCACAAGCAGCCTGTTATCCCATTACATCCCCCCCACCAATGCAGCTCAAGTCGGACAAAAAGGTCTCGCAGCTCAAGTGTGCTTACCTGGGTGTGAGGTGACTGGAGTTGTATAGGATAAATAATATATCGTTATTTTGAACACATGCATTTCATGTGTGTTCCGTGTCTACAACGTCTATGTAAGTGTAGGATGACAGGAAATGCGAGGCAAGAAATGTTCAACACATAACTAAAACAGAAACTTTTTTCGTGCTAATGACAAAATGTTAACATGAGGTGCATAATGTGTGGAGACTGAACTCCAAATATCAAATAAACACCTTCACAAAAGGTACAAGTATCACAAAACAAGATTATGACCAAAGAAAAATAAATTGGGTTAGGGTACGATGCTGACGCAACTGCTTGGCTGATGCAGAGGTAAGAACTACCGACTCATAATCAAGAGGTTGTGGGTTCGATTCTGGGTCCTTCCTTCATTTACCTTTTTGAGTAACATATCAATGTTTTTCATATAAAGACCATCTAAGCACATAATCACAAACGGAACTTTGTACAATATCTTGGCGAGCTCTGAAGGTCCTGCTGTGTCGTTGAAGGACGTGTGGCAGATTCATTGGCAGGATGACGCCCAACCTTGTGCTGCATCCAAACGGTGCCATCTTTCGCCTTTATGCCTGGTGCAGCTGCGTTGTTCTTATATGTGAGTGGACATTTCTTGCCGGGAGGGCTTCTGTTCTCTTTCTCCGATGTCGAACCCTCATCCTCATTGGAGTTCACCTCTGTTATACCACATCTTTATTTGAAAACTAGCAGTGTCAGATCGGGGCGAGAGTGAACGAGACTGAGAGAATAAAACTGCATGATAAAAAAAAACAAAAAACGCTAACCTTTACGAGTACCATACATTTACACCGGCTGTTACAGACTCGAATCAAATGTATGTTTTTATTCTATAATATTAACAATAAGAGTAGCTCACTACTCAGAAAGGAAAATGTAGGAAGGACCTAGAATCAAACCCGTGTCCTAACCCGATTTCTTTTTCTTCAGTTATATTCTTGAATAAAAGCGCACTTGTTTTACTGTACTTGTACATTTTGTGTTTATTTCATATTTGGACTTCAGTCTTCACACATTATACATTTCAAGTCAAAATATTGTCATTAATACCATAACATGAAAAACGTTTCTGTTTTACTTATGTGTTCAACATTTCTTGCCTTGCATTTCCTGTCATTCTACATTTTACACAGATCGTTGTAGACACGGCACACACATGAAATGCATGTATTCCAAATAACGATATATTATTTACTCTACAACTCCAGGCACCTCACACCCAGATAAACAGACTTGAGCTGCGGCAGTTTGGGGGGTTTTTCTATCAGGGCTGCTTGCTGCTAATCGACACATTTGCAAAACAAAAACGCTGATGAAGAGGTGCGAAGAAATTTAAGGTGGCCCAGGATTACGACTTTTTTCGTAGGCTTCAGGGATTCTGTTGTTAACAGAACTAGACCATCCGTAGTAGAAAACTGGTGTGTATTTGTATGTCCTTTCATGAGTTAAATTTATATTGATCTTGATTGGAGTTCCGGTTATTGGTAATTTCCAGTAGAGTGTGAGGGTTGGGATTATAAAGGGGAAATAGGAAATTCATCTAAGGGGCTACGAGAAATTGGCACGTATTATATTCAGCATCACTTCTCAACGTTTGTGTGTTTGCAATCGATTTTATAAAAACTTTCCCAAACAAGTATGCCTGCATGAGCTAAACTCTTAAATGCTCCACTCAAAAATCTCACTAACTTACATTATTGTTTTTAGTGAGTTGCTTCACTTGCTGAGGCTCCCATCGGGCAAATGTCGAAACAAATGTACGATATCTTTTAAAAGGCATAGAATAGAGTTCGCTTGGAAAGACACTATATAAAAACCACAAGATTTCAGTCGTGAGCCATTTCAGTTTCCAGTGCTCTCATTGCACAAATATAGAAACAATCATAATATACTTGTGAAATGCCCTGCGGTGCTGTTCACACATTGGCATGTTTCATTTTTTTTTAGTAGTAAGAAGCAGAAAGCAGCAGCACATTTTTAAGTGTGAAGACAGCACGTGCACCCAATCTTAAATATGTCTTTGAACGTTCTTTTGCAGTGCAGTGCAACTTGTGACTGCCTTTTGCACAATAAGTGATCTCTGAGAAAAGCATTACCATTGCAACAAATCAAAGTTCAGAAAAAAAGATGATACACACTACAAATAAACTTTAAATAATTAGTTGATGATGGGGCGGCACGGTGGTACAGTGGGTAGCGCTGCTGCCTCGGAGTAAGGATACCCGGGTTCACATCGCGGGTCCTCCCTGCGTGGCGTTTGCATGTTCTCCCCGTGTCTGCGTGGGTTTCCTCCCACAGTCCAAAGACATGCAGGTTAGGTGCACTGGCGATCCTAAATTGTCCCTGGTGTGTGTGCCCTGTGGTGGGCTGGCACCCTGCTCAGGGTTTGTTTCCCGCCTTGCACCCTGCGTTGGCTGGGATTGGCTCCAGCAGACCCCCGTGACCTTGTAGTTAGGATATAGTGGGTTGGATAATGGATGGATGGATAGTTGATGATGAGCACTTAGAAAGGAAAGTGGTGGGTGGGTTTGAACAAGTCACACCAGTTAAGATTTATTATTGTCAAATGTTGTGGTGTCTGAGCTTGGTTGATTTGGAATTTACATAAACATTTCTTAAATTAGTAAATTAAATATTTAAGTAAACTGAAAATAACAGATTCCTTGATGTTAAAAGTTGTGGAGGTAATACATCATTTTTAATTTTGTTGATGGAATAGTATAGAAATCAGTGGGTTTTTCTAAAATTCTATTGAAATATCCATCTGTCCACACATGTCCATTTTAAGATTTTCTTCCCTAGCATTACAGTATATTAAAGGATGCTGAGGTCAATTCCAGCAGCATTGAGCACAAGGCAAGAACTAATCTAAGACGTCAAGGTGAAATAGCAGCTTCAAGTACCCAGGTTAGGTTAACTGGAATGAGATGACGTGTTCTGTATTTGAGGGTGAACATGCCCTGCACTGAACTGGGGTCCCATCCTGCCTTGAGTCTAGTGCTCTCCAAATGGTTTTTGTATTGTGCTGTGGGTGGATTTGATAGGTGAAGACCCATAGCTAGCATGCTACCCCAGAACCTAAATTCATAAACGCTGGCATAAGGCATTACTGTTTGTCAGAGTGGAACAAAACTTTACTGAGATGATCTATGAAACAGAGTTTGAAGTTTGAAGTTACTTATCCATTATTGTCAAAGTACTAGACTTTGGACTGAATGTTGCTGATTTAATTTTTAGAATGGACCCTCATAAATATGCCGTGCGGGTGGGACACTTGTGGCTGATCTGACATCACATTTTTTCTTATTTATTATGCAATGCATTTTTCTCTGAAATTCAGTAAGGCTACGCTCTTTCTCCATATCCTTGACACTCCCCTAAAGCTTCCTCCTGACTTTTTGGTAAGAGTATTAGGCTGGAGGGGCACATGGTAAGTAAATGTTTTACCATATTATGCTTTTCAAGTTCACTCCCTTTTTATCTAGGCTTTCAAAATATGAAAATTTAAAGGTAAATAAAATGCCTGGCATTTCTTTGTTTTTATTGCTTGCAGTACAAACACTTTTTTCCTGAGATCTTTCTTGGCTTTCACTGAAAATGATTCTCTTCATTTAGTAGCTGATGTCTTTGACAGTCTTTGAAACAATTCTTTAGAATTTCAGAACAGAATCTGTTTTTAAAGGCACTTATATTTTAATTTGAGAGAAGATTTGAAAATGTCGCATCTTTCTTTAATGGGTTTCATTGACAGCAACTGCTCTTCCTTGGCTGTCTGCAGCTGCTACATTTGCCTTCTTTAATGCTCAGTCACTACTTTTTATATTGGAGCACGATGTTGATTTTCTGTGCTTATGGCAGCTTTCATGTTATGAATGACATTGTTTCATCCATCCATTATCCAACCCGCTATATCCTAACTACTGGGTCACGGGGGTCTGCTGGAGCCAATCCCAGCCAACACAGAGTGCAAGGCAGGAAACAAACCCCGGGCAGGACGCCAGCCCACCACAGAAGACTTAAACCATAAAGAACAGATAGTTACAGCTGTAGCGGCTATTGAAATATTAGGAAAAACTTCAGCACATGGTTTCCGCTCAGTGTAGTCCTGTTCCTGTCACTTCTCAATTGCTTCTCGAAGTCAGACCCTGCTTGTGCTGTTTCTGAGTTGAATTCCACTCATTGTTCCCTGGACTTTATTCCTATTTCTTAGCTAAAATACTGTCATGTGCCAGCCTGCACACTCCTCAATGCCAGAGAACGACGACTTATTAATAACCAGCAGACCACGTGCGCTTCGCTGCAGTCGCTGTAGTTGGAATAATTATGTATCTACATGCGACTTATAGAGCTTCTTTATATACAACATTTTTGGTTTGTCCTCCTGGAGCCAAAATATATAAATTTTCTCTATGACTAATTCGTGAACATGCTACATAAAAAATAGAAACGGGAAAAACAGCAACACTGCCAGGAACAACAGTAAATGAGATAAAGTAAAAGTCTACCAGACACTAAATGAGATAAAGTAAAAAAGGGCAAAAGCGCCGGGAACAACAGTAAAAAACAACAGCAAATGAGATCAAGTAAAAGTGTACTAAACACTAAAGTACAAAAACGAAGTAGAAAGTAACAGTGAACCGCAACACCGCCGGGAACACCGGCACACCGCGTCTACTAAACACTAAGTAGAAACACTAAAGGAAAAAATACTATTCAGTAAGTACTGCGTCTAGTAAACAGTACATCAGTAAAGGAGAGAGGACGAAACTAAGGAAAAAGAACGGTAAGACCGCGTCAGCTGCGGAGCTCAGCTCGGAGCGAAATGAAGTGAATGAAAGGGGAGATGATCACGTGACTCCCCCACCCGCCTTAACTCTCCATTCCTCCACAAACAGACAAACACAGTCTCTCGGATCCCAACTCTCCTTTGTATGTACAGTATAGATAGTAGAGTTACTGCTGCTTTAAGAATCTATACTAATAAAAGGCAAAGCCCTCACTCACTGACTGACTCACTCACTCACTCATTCACTCACTCACTCACTGACTGACTGACTGACTGACTGACTGACTGACTCATCACTAATTCTCCAACTTCCCGTGTGGGTAGAAGGCTGAAATTTGGCAGGCTCATTCCTTACAGCTTACTTACAAAAGTTGGGCAGGTTTCATTTCGAAATTCTACGCGTAATGGTCATAACTGGAAGCTGTTTTTCTCCATTTACTGTAATGGAGATGAGCTTGAAACCCGTGGGGGCGGAGTTTCGTGTGACATCATCACGCCTCTCACGTAATCACGCATTACGTAGAAAACCAGGAAGAGGCCCAAAAAGCGCTGAAGAAAACATGCATTATATAATTGAGAAGGCAGCGAAACAATAAGAAGCGAGCGAGTGACATATACAACCATATTCAGCGGCTTATGTGAACTGACGCAGTGCGCAGACAAAAAGTAACAGTTCCAAAGAGTGCTGAACAAAAACCGAATT
Source organism: Polypterus bichir lapradei (assembly GCA_026402145.1). Classification (NCBI taxonomy): domain Eukaryota; kingdom Metazoa; phylum Chordata; class Cladistia; order Polypteriformes; family Polypteridae; genus Polypterus; species Polypterus bichir. Next base: position 21,541,004 of record JANRMT010062797.1, on the reverse strand, counting down.
ACACTGCTACGCTCAAATAGACAAACCACACGCCGTGACGCAATAGTAGAGCATTCGCCTGTAGCGCCCACGTCCAAGGTTCGATTCCCGAGAGGGGATGCACTAAGTATGTACGCGCGCTTCTCGATTTATTTTAACCTCGCATCCCCTTAGTTTGAGACGTATGAAAACGCATGCGGTTAACGCATGTAGACAGATCACCTATTGAAGCTTCATGAATAATGGATACTTTATTCGCGATCAATGATTGTTTTGGTAAAGCCATACTCAGTGTATTCATTAGATGAACGGTAAAAAAGTAAGAGCGAGGGGACGGTACCTTACTGAAGCACACAAGCAAAACCACAATAGCACGCAGGCTCGATGTACTGTAGTGCGCGTCAACTAGATCTGACTTGCGCGATCACATTCCAAAAAATATTTCTTTTCAAGTTCTATTTAGTCCATATGAGTCAAACTCAAGGCCCACGGGCCACATCCGGCCCGGCGTGTAATTATATCCGGCCCGCGAGATCATTTTATATACTGTATTATTGTTAT
>JANRMT010062797.1:21465582-21525464 GCA_026402145.1 Polypterus bichir lapradei | reverse complement strand
TCTATCTATCTATCTATCTATCTATCTATCTATCTATCTATCTATCTCTTTGCTACCTGTATTTTAGCCAGTATTGCACCCGTCTACACACCAGACCCTGAACTCCCAGTTCGTTTAGTTTGATGCGTATCCTGTCATGTGTTAACTTATCAGATACCTTCTGAAGATCCAGATAATTGTGTAAGTATGTATCTTCCTGATCATGCGCTTTCGTTGCCTCTTCACAGAATCTCAGCTTATTAGTAAAAGATAACCTCGCTCATCTGAAGCCATGCTAACTGTCCACTAACACGCCTGTGCTGCTCAGTCGTTTCCTTACTAATGTCTTCCATTATCTCGCCACTGCCGCACGTTAAGCTTAACATCCACGCTTTCCAGACATTCCTGTGGCTCCGCTCAGAATTCTTTCATGCGTGAGGCGCATCTCCCCGTAACATATACAGTAACGTGTTAACAGAGACGCGCAGTAGCGAGGCAGCTAAAAGCAGCATACTTTAGTGTTGAAAACAAATCGGCAAACACTGGGCTTGTGCTGTCACAATAGTTCAGTTTTAGAAGCCAAAGTAATATTAATTATTATAGCAGCTAAATTATTACAAAGCACATATTTGAAGTTGACTGGGTAGAGTCTCTAGTCTCGTTATTTATGTGAATAGCTTGAAAACAGCTGAACAAAGACTGTTTCATGGGCATTTGAAGATAATTATTAAATTGCTAAATCTGATTTTTACAAAAGACTCGTGTCAGTCACGAACACTCAAAGGGTCTTAGCTGGACTCGCTCTGCTTGCTTTTCTAACTCTTGATCTTATCTGGTGGCCCAGTGGATTGTGAGCAATCTCAAAGCGACTAGAAAATGAAGGCAAACTAAAGTATTGCTGTCAAGAACAAAGTCCACAGAGTTAAACTTGATACCAGAGAGATGTTGCTACAAACGCAGCTTTAAGGAGTAAACAGCCTGAACAATCTACCTACTCACTAGTTTATGTGACAGTAATATTATTATATTTGAATATTTACTTCTTGGTATACTGAGATAAAGGAAAAGGCTACCAGGACCACTTCCAGTTGCCCAATATTTCTCAAATATAATATCTCTTTGTTTCTCATCATAACTAATTATTAATATCGATACACAGTCATTTCTCTCTATTTATAATCAAACTTTATATTGAAATCGTATTTACGGAGGTCAAAAAAGATAGTGGAATTTTTTCATGATTACATCTGCATTACCTCGATTACGTGCAAAGTACAAAGAGTCAGAGCCACCTAACAACATAGAAAAAGTGTTAGTATTATATAATTTTTGCTGTGATAAATTGCTATGGGTAAAACTGCATTTAGCGACATTTAATTATGATAATGATGGTCAAAAAAAAAAAAAATCAAATTAAATGTTTTACCAGAAACACGACGGGGACATAGCAGCTTAGCTTATTGTTCCCATTACATCTTTATATTTACATGGCATGTTCAATGTTTACACGTTGTTGTATAAATTAAAATAAAATGAATAATAGTTGGGCGGCACAGTGGCGCAGTGGGTAGCGCTGCTGCCTTGCAGTTAGGAGACCCGGGTTCGCTTCTCAGGTCCTCCCTGCGTGGAGTCTGCATGTTCTTCCAGTGTCTGCGTGGGTTTCCTCCCACAGTCCAAAGACATGCAGGTCAGGTGCATTGGTGATCCTAAATTGTGTGTGTGTGTGTGTGTGTGTGCCTTGTGGTGGTGTTTCCTGCCTTGCGCCCTGTGTTGGTTGGGATTGGCTCCAGCAGACCCCCATGACTCTGTAGTTAGGATATAGCAGGTTGGATAATGGATGTATGGATGTATTATATATAATATCCTTACATTGGATTAAGCATACATATCTTAACACGTTTAATATATAGTATACCCTGATATATGATTAATTACACATATTTACATACTAATATACACATAATTCCTGAAGTGGGCTGGCACCCTACCCGGGGTTTGTTTCCTGCCTTGCACCCTGTGTTGGCTGGGATTGGCTCCAGCAGACCCCCGTGACCCTGTAGTTAGGATATAGCGGGTTGGGTAATGGATGGATGGATACTAGTTATTGAAAGACTATGCATTATATTTAATACAGTTTTTAATATTGTGTACACATTTATGTTTCCATGATACAAAAAAACTCTGTTTTTTTAAATAAAACATTACTTCTGGTTTTTCTCAAATTTCATATCTGTTTGCTTTTTATCATTATAAATATTGATAGAAAATTTGAATCATCTGTCTGTAATTCTAACAATAGATTACTTGAAAATTCACAAAAGTATTCAGCTAAGGTACCGCTTGTGGTTGTCAGAAGTTGCCCCAAAGTTGACAGGATTGCTTATTTTATATATATAAAGCAGGTGACCGACATCTCACTGACCGGGGGTAGATGTGTGTTTCCGAGTTATCGTGTTTACACACAGACGCACAGACAGACATAATTTCAAAAATAGTATTTTTAAAATGTCAAGATTCATCAAAATCTTAAGGTCACATTTTTTTCATAATTCCTATACTTTCTTTTTACTACTGTAAGTCTGCACACATAAGATGAATCGTATCATTCTTTCCAAACCTTAATGATGAAAATTCCTACCAAGCGAGTAGTTCCCCATTTGTTGAATCATCGGAAATCTCAACCACCAAAAGCCACACAGCTACCAGAACAGAACCTCGCGGCTGTCACCTCCAGTCAGCTTTGTGACGCTCCCGATTTCAAGAACAACCTAACCTACACTCTCAATGTGTGCCTGCTGTGACGGCCTTCTGTGGGGATTTTCACAGACATAACCTCACAGGTGAGCCCACAGCTTATTGGGATCTTCAGCTGTTTGAACCGAGATGTAGCCGTTGTTCTCGGTTGTTGCTCTTTCTACCAAGTATTCGAGACCTTGCCTCTACATGAGACAGTACATGTAAGACTCCCAAATTCTTAAATATTCTGTAGATGCAGAGTTTGTGTATTCAGGTGCATTGATTTTTTTTTTTTTTTAATAAATTTAAAAAAGTTTATAGTGAGAATTCAAGCAAAATGACATCTTTTATTGGCTAACTAGAAAGATTACAATAATCAAGCTTTCCAGGCAACTCAGGCCCCGTCTTGTAAAAAAAAAATTTCATGGCATTTAACACCCACACGCAGTCGTGTCGTTTATTGTCCTTCTGGGTGTTCATGTATAATTTCCCCTCTACTTGTATATTCATAACTCTTTCCAAAAAAAGAAAAGACAGCACTTAGATTTTATTTACTTCAACGGAAATTGCAAAAAGGAAGTTGTCAGTGAGATGAGAGATGCTGTGAGATATCCAAGTAATGTGTGAGGGATTTTTGGCCCAATTTTAAATTAGTATATAAAAGTATTGCAGTTTAGTGGGCAGCAGCATAGAAGCAGATAATGTCTGCAGTGAACCAACCGCCAGACGCCCCTCATTAGACGATCTGACGCTTTTAATGGCTCTGTAACAGCTTGTGGGAAACTGATGTGTCTGTCAACACAAAAAAAATGTCAAAAAATACTGGTAAGATGAATTTCTTTTTTTATAATTACATTTTAAACTTCTTTTTAAGTTTGTATTAATATTGAATGAAAATGCACTCACTGAGAAACTTATAAGAACAACTGTACACCGGCTTATCAATGTAATTATCTAATCTGCCAATCATGTGGCAGCAGTGCAATCCATAAAATCAGGCAGATGCGGGTCAGGAGCTTCAGTTTGTGTTCACATCAAACACCAAAAGGGGGAAAACAATGGGATCATGGTAATTTCGACTGTGGTATGATGGTTGTTACCTGATGGGCTGGTTTGAGTATTTCTTTAACTGCTAATCTCCTGTGATTTTCACACACAACAATATGTAGAGATTACTCTGAATGGTATGAAAAACATTCTGCGAGAGAAACGACTTGTTGAGAGAAGTCAGAGTTGGTCTGAGTCAACAGAAAGGCAGCATTAACTCAGGTAACCATCCTGTGTAACCGTGATGAGCAGGAAAGCATCTGAGGATGCACAACACATTAAACCTTGAGATGAATGGGTTAGAACAGCAGAAGTCCATGTTGGGATCCAGTCCTGTCAGCCAAGAACCAGAAGACGAGGCTGCAGTGGGCACTGGCTCACCAAAACCAGACAGATAACTGCTGTAAAAACGTAGTCTGGTTGGGCGAATCTCAATTTATGTAGTTAAGCAATAAAACATAAGTCATTATCTATGGTTAAAAATTAAAGTCAGAAAGTATTTAAGGGTGACAGCAGAGGAGAGGGTCACACAAACTAGCTCATGACACTCATTCAGGAAATAAGCGCCTTGAGCATGGGAAAGGCGCTATACAAATAAAATGTATTATTATTATTATTATTATTATTATTATTATAAGCATCTGGGGTCCACACACCTACGTAGTCGGCACCTCAAAGGTCTGCTGGCCTAAGCAAACTGGTGAAACTCACCCCCTTCTGATCACATGTCCATTTATGATGTCATATGCTGAAGTCCACAATGTACTGTACATGCGCTAAAATTTCCTTCGGGACACGTATCTGTCATTTGATCGAAATATGCAGGGCTGCTGTTGTGTCAATGGCCATTGAAAGCTCCCATTCACTCTGATGTCACATTTATACAGAGCAGTGACCGCTTGGTCAAAAAATGCAAAAAGAAAAAATAGAATACAGAAGAGTTAGATTCAGCTGATAATAACCAGCAGTTTATTTAATACGAAAACTTTAATTAGGTCAAGCTAAGCAGCGAGTCTTCATCCTGAAACCCACTGAGCATTTCTTTCGCTTGCCAGTTGATCCAGCCACATTTTGCTAGGGGTTGTCTTGTGATTAAAGTCATGGGTTCCACAACTAAATACCTTCAGAAAACTGACCGTCTTTATTTTCTCTTACTGGCTATTGAGCTGTTGGTCTTGATATTTCTTCCTGCTTCAGATTCATTAGATACAATTTGATACTGACTGTATTACCATCGTGCAGCCACCTGGGACCTTTGGCAGTGTGGGAGGTTAACATCTAATTGTGCATCGTAGATTAACTGCAGTACATGGCGAGCGAGTGTGTCCACGATGAACCTCCATGACATATTACAGGGCATGAAGGCCTTCCACCAATCAGCAGATGGGAGCTTATTAAAAATACTTTCGTAAGGGTGCCTTTGTTATCATTGTCACATTTCGGAGATGTTACTACTGATAATTCTGAGCGTTGTTTTTTTTTTTTTTTTTTTTTATCCTTCCACACACTTTCAAACCTGCTTTTCCTGAGAAGGTTTGTGGGGAAGATGGAGCCCATCACAGCAAGCATCAGGCACAAGGCAGTGAACTTTTTCTTGGTAATCTAAGCTGCCACATATTCTCTACTGGTAAATCTAGCCGACTTCAGCATAGATGTAGTAGTGACAATCATGTTGTGCAAGCTGAGCTACGTAGCTTCACAGAGTAAAGTCCTCATGTGCATTGCAATCCTCCAGTCCACAGCTTTTACATTGGAATTTTCAGGTAAAACGCACAACACAATACAGCTTGGACAATAAATATACATCATAGAACAGGTTGATATACAATGCAGGTAGTTCTAAGTAGATAGATAGATAGATATGAAAGGCACTATATAACACATAGATAGATAGATACTTTATTAATCCCAAGGGGAAATTCACATACTCCAGCAGCAGCATACTGATAAATAACAATATCAAATTAAAGAGTGATAACAATGTAGGTATAACAGACAATAACTTTGTATAATGTTAACATTTACCCCACCCCGGGTGGAATTGAAGAGTCGCATAGTGTGGGGTCTCCTCAGTCTGTCAGTGGAGCAGGACGGTGACAGCAGTCTGTCGCTGAAGCTGCTCCTCTGTCTGGAGATGATCCTGTTCAGTGGATGCAGTGGATTCTCCATGATTGACAGGAGCCTGCTCAGTGCCCGTCGCTCTGCCACAGATGTCAAACTGTCCAGCTCCGTGCCTACAATAGAGCCTGCCTTCCTCACCAGTTTGACCAGGCGTGAGGCGTCCTTCTTCTTTATGCTGCCACCCCAGCACACCACCGCGTAGAAGAGGGCGCTCGCCATAACCGTCTGATAGAACATCTGCAGCATCTTATTGCAGATGTTGAAGGACGCCAGCCTTCTAAGGAAGTATAGTCGGCTCTGTCCTCTCTTACACAGAGCATCAGTATTGGCAGTCCAGTCCAGTTTATCATCCAGCTGCACTCCCAGTTATTTATAGGTCTTTACCCTCTGCACACAGTCGCCTCTGATGATCACGGGGTCCATGAGGAGCCTGGTCCTCCTAAAATCCAGCACCAGCTCCTTGGTTTTGCTGGTGTTCAGTTGTAGGTGGTTTGAGTCACACCATTTAACAAAGTCCTTGATTAGGTTCCTATACTCCTCCTCCTGCCCACTCCCTGATGCAGCCCATGATAGCAGTGTCGTCAGCGAACTTTTGCATGTGGCAGGACTCTGAGTTGTATTGGAAGTCCGATGTTTAAAGGCTGAACAGGACCAGAGAAAGTACAGTCCCCTGCGGCGCTCCTGTGTTGCTGACCACAATGTCAGACCTGCAGTTCTTGGGACGCACATACTGAGGTCTGTCTGTAAGATAGTCCACGATCCATGCCACCAGGTATGAATCTACTCCCATCTCAGTCAGCTTGTCCCTAAGGAGCAGAGATTGGATGGTGTTGAAGGCACTAGAGAAGTCTAGAAACATAATTCTTACAGCACCACTGCCTCTGTCCAAGTGGGAGAGGGATCGGTGTAGCATATACTGTAGATGATGGCAACCTCCGCTCCCACCTTCTCCTGGTATGCGTGTCATCTTAGACCGTAATCACACTCTGATTGGTTTTTGCTTGTTACATGGCTCTTCCCTGACTGGATCCTGATAATTATAATGTCTCATTCCCTGATTTGTCTCCCTTCATTGGAAAAAAAAAAAAAATTTACATTTATTTGCTTGGCAGACACTTTTATCCAAAGTGACCTACAACAGAGGTAAACATAATCAAGTAACATTAGGCTTCTTCTTCTTTCGGCTGCTCCTGTTAGTGGTTGCCACAGCAGATCATCTTTTTCCATATCTTCCTGTCCTCGTCATTTTGCTCTGTCACCCTCATCACCTGCATGTCCTCTCTCACCACATCCATAAACCTTCTCTTAGGCCTTCCTCTAAGTGGGCTTATCAGAGCATTTCTGAAGATGGTAGAAAAGCTGAGTGAGGTGTTACTGATGTGTGTAACTGCAGAAATGAGTGCGAGGGAGATGTGAGCGAAACGGGTCATGTGGACAGGTAGTGGTGTGAGTGGCGAGGAGGTCAAAAGTGCCAGTGGCAGAGAGTTGACATTCAGTACTGTGGATGAGGCCGAAATGCAAGTCTGTGGTTGATCAAGCTTTAGCACAGTGGCTTTCATGTTCTACCTCTTTATTTTAGAGATTGTTCTTCATCTGCTCTTTTGAAACTAATTTAAAGACTTATCTTTTTAAACAAGCTTTTATGTGCTGAATGTATTTTATTAAAAAAAAAAAACTGTGACTGTCTTATTTTTCTTTGTTTTTGTTTCAACTTATTTTTCCATTCCCATTTTTCCAAGGGAGTAAAACCCCCTGCGTCCAATTTTTTTTTAAAATCAATTTAACAGAACAGAGAGTACAACAACAACATTTATTTCTATAGCACATTTTCATAAAAGCTCAAAGTGATTTACATGATGAAGAAAGAGAAAAAAAAGACAAAGTAAGAATTAAAATCAGAGAACACTAATTAACATAGAATAAAAGTAAAGTCCGATGGCCAGGGAGGACAGAAAAAACAACTCCAGATGGCTGGAGAAAAAATAAAATCTGCAGGGGCTCCAAGGCCACGAGACCACCCCGAGCCCCCCCCCCGGGCATTCTACCTAACATAAATGATCTCAATCAGTCCTCATGGTATTCAGGGTTCTCATGGAAGGACTTGATGATGACGGTCACATGGACTTCTGGCCTTTAATCCATCAATGTAGGGACATCATGGTGCTTTGATTAGGTGGTGGTGGCGCAGGTCGCCACCACAGAAAAACGGAAAAAGAACAGAAGAGAGAGTAGGGGTTAGTACGGACTGAAGTGGATATACATATCCATATTGACTTCAAAGTATAAATGAAGACCGTAACATAATATACGTTAATATTTAAATCTAAGATTTCAGTGTGCTCCACCAATTGAAATCAATCAGTTCCTACCTTTATTTGGCAATGGCCTTAATTAAAATAGTTTAAATATTTGTGAGTGCTGGAAAATGTTGTGAATTTTAAAAGGTAATTGTTATTGGGCTGGCACAGTGGTTAGTGCTGTTGCTGCATGGATCCAGCGTCCTGTGTTCAAATTCTGCATCTAGTTGTTGCCTTTCCAGCATTTGCACGTTCTCCCTCTGTCTGTCTGGGGTTTCCTCCAGGTTTGCCCATTTTACCTCGAAATATCCAGAGATGTGCAGCTGAAGTTGATGGGCAAGTGCAAATTGGTAAGTGTTCCTCACGTGCAACTAATATTGCTCCGAAGGACCTTGAAATGGACTTATTGGAGCTGGAGTGATTTGTTAAATGATTTTAAAAGAGAAGGTTTTCTAACTTGGAGGCAGATTTAACTGTCCTGAAAGTTCTCTTTCTAGATGTAATTGATATGCCAGCTTGGATGTCCGGGTGGTTGTCTACAGTCGCTAGTCTTACTCTCTGATATCTTCAGATTAATGCCGGAGACTGCAATCCATTCCTCGTGGCTATCTGCTTACAATTTATAATGGAAGTTGGTACCCCGTCCTTGCTGTACAATCACTTCTCTCGTCCACTGGTAGGTGATAACCCCTTCTTCCAAAATGGTAGGCAACGATAGGTAGCTGTTCATTTGTGATCTTTACCATCGTCTGCCTGAGAACTGTCTAATTTTGTAATATCAGAGGGACAAGGCCTACCTATCCCTTATTCAAACTAGTGAAGGTAGATTAGATAGATAGATACATATGAAAGGCACTATATGATTGATAGACAGATAGATAGATAGATAGATACTTTATTAATCCCAAGGGGAAATTCACAGATTAAGCTTTCTGGTTACTTTAGGGTCCTGGGATCTGGAGCCCAAGTCAAGAAAATGCCACGAACAGTGCAACAGTAGTAGTAATAGTAATGAATAGTCACTTAGTTGTGTGGTCTGGTCTGATGGCTGCCATTCTTAGAACTTTTTCTTTTTTCTTCTCTTCCAGAGTGCGTACTCCTGTGGACAGATCTCCTTATGGGTACTACTAGCTGGTGAACCCATTCCATGAGCACTTATCACAGCTACATTTCCTAAATGGGTTTTTTTACGATGTCAGACAGTAATTGTACAACAAATCATGATATCCATCAATATTTATCACCTGTGGTGTACATCCTAGTGCTTCTACTAGGGTTGCCCACAAGTATTTACTCCCTGCACCATGCGTGGCAGCAGGTGAGAGTCAGAAATGAACTTGGAATCTACCTGCTGAACCTGACGCTGTCGGATATCCTCAACCTGTGTTCCTTACCTTTCTGGTTGCACTATTTTTTTCATCATGATAACTGGCTTCTTGGGGAGTGGTGGTGTAAGATATGTGGATTGTTTCTCTATGAGAACATCTATATCACCATTGGCTTTCTTTGTTGCATCTCAGTTGACCGTTACCTGGCTGTGGTTTATCCTTTTCGCTTCCAGAGGTTTCGAAGTTTGAAAGCATCTGTCATCGTCAGTGCTTGTATTTGGATCAAGGAGATTGGGGTTTGTACTGTCCTCATTCTACAAAAAGAAGTCACTATCGACAGTGAAAACCACAAGATTTGCTTTGAGCATTACCCCATGACAGACATGGAGCGGCCAGTGAACTATTACCGGTTTTTTGTTGGATTCCTTTTCCCCTTGGTGATTATTACTTTTTCTTACGTTCGTATTCTTAAAGCTGTCAAGAAAAGTACAGGAACTCAGCATGCACAGAAACTTAGAATCAAGTACTTGGTGTCCAGCACAATAGTCATTTTTCTGCTCTGTTTCTCACCCTACCACATCTTTCTTTTAATTAGGACGATTTTTGAAAAGAAAGACTGTGTGTTAATCAGGACTATTTTTAATTACTATCATTTCTCTTTGCTGCTGACTAGTCTCAACTGCCTTGCAGATCCTGTGTTGTATTGTTTTGTTAGTGAAAACATTCAGAAAGAGATGCTGAGGGCAAAGAGTCAATGTGGACAGCTGAGTTGCTGCTGTAAAAAATCAAAAACTGCAGAAACGACTGAAAATAACACACCCGATATTAATGGAAGTACTGTCCTGACTGCCTTTCAGAGGGGGACTGAGCTGGGCTGAAGATTCATGTGTGTTCTTAAGGCAGACATGTGCAAGTCTAGTCTGCTTAAGGGTGTGTTGTCTATTTAAGAAAGATGGCAAGACAAGTCAAGGTAAAGTTAGAGAAGTAGCTGCCTTCTATTGGTCACTATTGAGTTTTGATGTGAAAATGACCAAGCGATCTGCCACTTTCCACAGAGTATCTCGGATGTCAAAATTGTAAATGATTGATGTTTCCTGTAAAAGTTCTGTGTGAATGACAGCCATGGAATGGGTTCTCAAAGATAAAAAGTCAATATATACGATGTAAAGGAGTCCATGGAGCCATATGGTGAGTTAGGAGTTATCTTGCTGCACTTATTCATTACCAATTTTCAACCTGCCTAACCAATTTAGGATGATGACAGCCAAAGCCTACCTCAGCACAAGTGTGTATTTGGCAGAACGCAGTTTGCAAGGAATGACCTTTCATTGAGGTGCAAAACAACCCAGCAGCTTTGTGAGTTTAAACCAGTGTTTGGCAGGAATTGAAGATCTGGGAGGCTGAACTATCTTGCAGGTTGGAGACACCGCATGTTCATTATAGGTTTACAGGACACAGTGTGGCCAGTGAGTGGTGCTGACGGCCTCTGGTCCTCTTGTCATCTCTGCACAGTTTTTGCACCTTCTGTAAATACTCCATGACAAAGACATGCTGGTTAGGTTGACTGACCTCGCGAGAATATCTAGGGTTACTTGCTGAGTTGTGCGCATTATTCCCTGGATCCAGCTCCAACTCCTCGCAGGCTTGGAATAAAATGGTTGAGAAAAAGGGTAAATAGGTAGGTTTATGCCCTGTATTAGTTTTGACCAGGGCTAGTATTTATAATTTGTACGAGGGGGAGTCAAGCTAAACTTAGAAAATGGGATTTATCAGAAAATGGAACGAACTTTAACAAAACTGATGCTGTCATTTCTCAATGGAATCTCCACCCTTCTCAATGCACTCGCACCACCTGCCTGGATTCCAGCAGAATAAAAGGTTTCGTCTTGTCCTCACAACCACTTGGGCACCTGAGTTATTGTCGAACTCTACATGCCGAGGGTTACTACGGTAAGTTACTGGGACTTGCTGGAGACCAACGTGAAGCAGGGACTGCTGTCTCAAGGAGTCCTTTTGCTGCAAGACAATGAAACACACACTGCTAAGAACACCAAGGCTTGTCTGGGGAAACAGAAGTTTTGAGGTATTGCTACATCCTCCTTATTTGCTATATTTGGCATCGTGAGGTTTTTCACCTTTTTTAGCTGTTAAAAAAATATATGGGTGGTCGTCAATTCAAGACAGATAACGACATGAAGAAAGCGATGCATGAGTGGTTGTAAGGACAAGAAAAAAAAATTTATTCTGCTGGAATCCCACGCAAGTGCATTGAGAAGGGTGGAGACGACATCGAGAAATGACAGCATCAGTTTTGTTAAGGCTCATTCCATTTTCTGATAAATCTCATTTTCTAACTTTAACTCCCCCTCATACTTTGTTGTTTTTTTGTTTTTTTGTTCTTCTTGGAGCTTAAAACAACCTCATAAAACTGAATTCATCTGAACTGATGGCCTGTTAAAGCGACCCTCACATACACAGCCTACTGTCTCATAAGTGTTTTCTGGGTCATCTCAGCAAACTCAGTTCTTTCGGCAGCATTGACTGTGTCTAGAACTGCAGGTGTTACAATGTCTCCCTGGCTATCTTGACATTTCAGACGTTTCTCTGTTTTGATGTGCATTTTTCTCACATTAATTTTCCAGTATTGTGTCTGCATTTCATCTTTTTCTAACCTCATTTTAATATAATAGAACATTGTGAAATCTGCTTCATCCAAATCAGGGTTTGTGGGGGGGGGGGCTCATTCAACAACATTAAGGCGGAAAGTAACAGTTTTTTGGCCAGATCCCGTGTATGTAATTTTGCATTTCATTTTAATTTAGATACTTTTTCTGTTAATTCCCAAACCTCCTCCCAAGAACTACTGTAAACAGTGACAGGACCCAGCGTGATTCAGTGTCCCATTCATTTTTATAGTACATTTTCATACAAATGATGTACAGTAGCTCAATGTGCTTTACAAGATATCAAAGAAGTAGGTACGTGCAAAGAAAACAAATGAATTAAACATACAAAAATGCACAGTTACATTTGATAGAAATATAATTAATAAATAAGTAGAGTCCTTATATATAAAACTGTTTTTTGAGTCTGTAAAGATGAGCCCAATGGAAAGGTCAGATGGTCGAGACTTTATAAACCTTTTCTGTTCTGTTTCTGGTCTCAGAAAGCCAAAGAACAATAAGCGCCAACCGTGGCTCCGTACATTGACACGGAGTCTGTTTATCGTCACTAGTTAACCTAACGTGGTGATTTAGGGAAAGGAGTAAACTGGAGTACCTGTGGAAAGATGCTGTCTGCTGGGTGAGTGAGTGACCGACCGAACTGGGAACTGGACTTGGGTCCTTGGAACTGCTGTAACAGCACATCTAGTAATAATCTTCACTTGGTTTTTTTTTTCTTTTAAAAATGACTATTTTTTGAGCCTGTGGTGGGTTGGTGCCCTGCCCGGGGTTTGTTTCCTGCCTTGCGCCCTGTGTTGGCTGGGATTGGCTCCAGCAGACCCCCGTGACCCTGTAGTTAGGATGTAGCGGGTTGGATAATGGATGGATGGATGGATGGTTTAAGTCTTGGACTTTTTTCAGTATAGATAACGTTATCACATACATCTTAATAGTTAATGATGAGCACTTAGAAAGGAAAGTGGTGGGTAGGTTTGAACAAGTCACACCAGTTGAGAGTTATTATTGTCAAATGTTGTGGTGTTTTTCTCTCTGTCTGAGCTTGCTTGATTTGGAATTTACATAAAAGTGTCTTAAATTAGTAAATTAAATATTTAAGAGGATATAGAGGGTTGGACAATCACTGACTGACTGAGCCTGTGCTGGGCTGGCGCCCTGCCCGGGGTTTGTTTCCTGCCTTGCGCCCTGTGTCGGCTGGGATTGGCTCCAGAAGACCCCCGTGACCCTGTAGTTAGGATGTAGCGGGTTGGATAATGGATGGATGGATGGATAGTTTTTGAGCTGGAATTTACAGAGTTGAAGATGCTACAGTTTTCACTCGGAGTAATGAGGGTAGAGGGGATTAGAAATGGTGGGTATATTAGAGGGGCGACACAAGTGCGACAATTTTGTGACAACGAGAGAGGCTGAATTGGGATGATTTGGGCATGTGCAGAGGAGAGCTGAGGAGTACATCAGGAAAAGAATGTTAAAGATGGAACTGCCAGGCAAGAGGGAAAGAGGAGGTTTATGGATGTGGTGAGGGAGGACCTGAAGGCAGTCGGTGTGGCAGAAAATCATGTAAAAGACAGCGACAGATTGAGACGGATAGTCCACTGTGGCAACCCCAAAATGGGAGCAGCCAAAAGAAGACTGAAATGACTGTGTTTGGGTGACTTGTGTGTCACTCGTCACCTGTGGCACCTCACAGATCACTCTATCCATCCATCCTGGGTCAAAGCCCCCATCTGGGTTTTGTCCATGTAAAGTTTACTCCATTTTCCTACGTCATCGTTAAACATATGCAGGTCAGTGTAACTCTCCCACTATTTGTGTGTGACGGACTGGCACGCTCTTCAGGGCTGTTTCCCCGCCTTGGGCTCCAGGCCCGGACCCTGATTAAGTCTTTTTTCAGTTATTTCCTGCTATTGCTCAGACTGTTACACGTACTGTATACTTCACTTGAAATGTGAATTAGAACAAATGAAATTGGACGTAAATACAAAAATAAAATGAAACCTGAAATGTGTGAAGCATTTCGAGATACTGATGGTGATCAGTGAGGAGAAAGGTCTGGAAAATATGAATATGTAAATAGAAAGGTTTTCTTTTTCTTCTTCTTCTTCTTCTTTCGGCTGCTCTCATTAGCGGTCGCCACAGCGGTTCATCTTCCCCCATATCTTTCTGTCCTCTGCATCTTCTAAATAGAACGGTTTTGTGTTTTGTTTATTGAAAAGTCTGCTCTTTGAAATATTTGTATGTCTTAAAGCCTTCGGTTATTAGGACAGCAAAGTGGTTGATGATGTAAATAGATTTTTTAGTTCATTTTAATTGCTGCCAATTTTGTTTTTATGAGGAAATGCCAAGTAAGCTCTTTGCATTTTTTAGTAAGAGCTGAAGTGCTAAATAAATGATATATTTTTGAAGTAAGAATGCTAGTTGTGTATTTTTGTTTTTCATTCGTTAATTGAGGATGCCTGCTTTTGTAAAACCTTGAGCAATGGTATGGCATTGCTAAACTCCACACTGCATGGTGGTAGGTCCAACCCTCCTCTGCCCACGGACGCCATACGCTCATCACTGTCCTTACATTCTGCCTGACATGTTCATTGACGTCCCAGAGAGTGTCTGTCTGTCTTCCCGCATTGCCATTATTTTCTCTTTTTTAAAGTCCGAGACCTGGACGTGTGGCTGTCGTCCTCTTTTCAGGGGGCATGTTTGATCTCCAGAAGTCCACTAACTGCCCAGCAATCACTCAGTGAGGTTCCCATTGCAGGTGCCTTTTATACCCACTGTGGGAAAGTTGAGGAGGCGTAACTCGCACTGTTCATTGTGTGAGAGCCAGCCTGACCACAGACAGACAGACTGACACCGTTCTTAAGTCCACCACACACTCTTTATTTACAATATTTACAAGTTCACGAGTCCCGCACAACATACTGTGCTCCAGCACCAAACACCCTTTACTTCCTGGGCCTCTCAATGGTCCTCTTCGGGCCGCCTTCTCTCCTCTCTCCGAAGCCTTGTCCTCTTCCTCCCGACTCTCGCTCTTTGACTGCCGTGCTCCAGGTGCCCCTTGATGAACTTCTGCAGGCACTTCCTGGTGTGGCGGAAGCGCTGGCTTCCAGGGCTCCAGGATTCAGCAGGCGCCCCCTGGTGGTGGCCACGGGCCCCTATAGGGTTGAGCTTCCCGTGACCCCCATAGCGACCAGGGCGTCTGTCCTCTCGTGGCCAGGGGAAGGTATAATCCCTCTCCCTGGTCCTTCCAGGCGTCCTGGCTGGGTATGGTGCCCAGCCGCCCGCCACAATTGGCATACTTTATGTGTTGTACTCGTAATCATTTTCACTCTTGACCATAACCATCCCTCCTGCAAGTTTTGGTCCACTATGACGTTTTTGCCAACTTTGCAATATAAATGGCAGGCAGTGTATCTTAATATACAGTACTTCTTGTAAGTAACTCCTTCTTGATTTAGAAATTACAACACAAACCTTATGCAAAGAATTAATGAAGAATGAGCTGGGTGAGAATTTGTCTGGCAAAAGGAGATTCTAATTTAACTAATTCCAACAAATACACCTTCCTTCTGTCCAGTGCCTACATACTTATTTGTTGCAAGTGTGATAGCATTGTTTAAAAATTGACTATTTCCTCCCTGTCTTAATATTACTGTTAACAATTAAACACACACATACACACCTGTGGGGTATGGGAGTTAAACTGCAAAGTGTGTGCACAGTGTGGTCAGGCCAGGGGTTCGAGTACGTAAAGCAGCAGCACTAACAATGAACATCCTGCAGCCTAAAGTGAGGTGACATCTGCCTGTGTTTCTGGATTAGAGATGGCAGTCGTACAACACACCCAGGAATCCTGTATGTTACATCTTTACGATAGTTACTGAAGAATTGAATATTTTTATATTGATGATAATAAAGTACTGCCTTCTGGTAAGTTTTGCAAATACAAAGCTATAGTTATCACAGATCAATGTCCTCTTATTTGTAGTGCAGATCTTTATGCCCTTTTAAACCCAATTTACAGCTGGCATCTTTATCCATTAACATTAGCTGATGAGGACTTTCTAAAATTCTTTTCCATATACAGTACAGTGCATCCGGAAAGTATTCACAGCGCATCACTTTTTCCACATTTTGTTATGTCATAGCCTTATTCCAAAATGGATTAAATTCGTTTTTTTCCTCTGAATTCTACACACAACACCCCATAATGACAACGTGAAAAAAGTTTACTTGAGGTTTTTGCAAATTTATTAAAAATAAAAAAACTGAGAAATCACATGTACATAAGTATTCACAGCCTTTGCTCAATACTTTGTCGATGCACTTTTGGCAGCAATTACAGCCTCAAGTCTTTTTGAATATGATGCCACAAGCTTGGCACACCTATCCTTGGCCAGTTTCGCCCATTCCTCTTTGCAGCACCTCTCAAGCTCCATCATGTTGGATGGGAAGCGTCGGTGCACAGCCATTTTAAGATCTCTCCAGAGATGTTCAATCGGATTCAAGTCTGGGCTCTGGCTGGGCCACTCAAGGACATTCACAGAGTTATCCTGAAGCCACTCCTTTGATATCTTGGCCGTGTGGTGGTTGTCCTGCTGAAAGATGAACCGTCGCCCCGGTCTGAGGTCAAGAGCGCTCTGGAGCAGGTTTTCATCCAGGATGTCTCTATACATTGCTGCAGTCATCTTTCCCTTTATCCTGACTAGTCTCCCAGTTCCTGCAGCTGAAAAACATCCCCACAGCATGATGCTGCCACCACCATGCTTCACTGTAGGGATGGTATTGGCCTGGTGATAAGCAGTGCCTGGTTTCCTCCAAACGTGACGCCTGGCATTCACACCAAAGAGTTCAATCTTTGTCTCTTCAGACCAGAGAATTTTGTTTCTCATGGTCTGAGAGTCCTTCAGGTGCCTTCTGGCAAACTCCAGGCGGGCTGCCATGTGCCTTTTACTAAGGAGTGGCTTCCAACTGGGCACTCTACCATACAGGCCTGATTGGTGGATTGCTGCAAAGATGTTGTCCTTCTGGAAGGTTCTCCTCTCTCCACAGAGGACCTCTGGAGCTCTGACAGAGTGACCATCGGGTTCTTGGTCACCTCCCTGACTAAGGCCCTTGTCCCCCGATTGCTCAGTTTAGATGGCCGGTCAGCTCTAGGAAGAGTCCTGGTGGTTTCAAACTTCTTCCACTTATGGATGATGGAGGCCACTGTGCTCATTGGGACCTTCAAAGCAGCAGACATTTTTCTGTAACCTTCCCCAGATTTGTGCCTCGAGACAATCCTGTGTCGGTGGTCTACAGACAATTCCTTTGACTTCATGCTTGGTTTGTGCTCTGACATGAACTGTCAACTGTGGGACCTTATATAGACAAGTGTGTGCCTTTCCAAATCATGTCCAATCAACTGAATTTACCACAGGTGGACTCCAATTAAGCTGCAGAAACATCTCAAGGATGATCTGGGGAAACAGGATGTACCTGAGCTCAACTTTGAGCTTCATGGCAAAGGCTGTGAATACTTATGTACATGTGCTTTCTCAATTTTTTTTATTTTTAATAAATTTGCAAAAACCTCAAGTAAACTTTTTTCACATTGTCATTATGGGATGTTGTGTGTAGAATTCTGAGGAAAAAAATGAATTTAATCCATTTTGGAATAAGGCTGTAACATAACAAAATGTGGAAAAAGTGATGCGCTGTGAATACTTTCCGGATGCACTGTAAATTGATATTTTCTTAGCGATCAACAGCAGCAACAACAACATTATTTCTAGAGCACATTTTCATACAAACAATGTAGCACAACTTTACATGATGAAGAAAGAGAAAAAAGACAAAATAAATTAGAATTAAAATAAGAGAACACTCATTAACATAGAATAAAAGTAAAGTCTGATGGCCAGGGAGGACAGAAAAAACAAAAATAAAAACTCCAGACGGCTGGAGAAAAAATAAAATCTGCAGGGGTTCAGAGGCCACGAGACCACCCAGCCCCCTCTAGGCATTCTACCTGACATAAATGATCTCAGTCAGTCCTCTTTGTATTCAGGGTTCTGATGGAAGGACTTGATAATGACGGTCACGTGGACTTCTGGCCTTTAATCCATCAATGTAGGAATATCACGGTGCTTTGATTAGGTGGTGATGGCGCAGGTCGCCACCACAGAAAACCGGGAAAAGAACAGAAGAGAGAGTAGGGGTCAGTACGGATTTTGGAGCCACCATGAATAGTTATGATAATTAATTGAATATACAGAGCATCAGGATTTGACTCAGATGAAGTTATGAGAAGGCCATGTTAAAGTAATGTGTTTTTAGCAGTTTTTTAAAGTACTCCACTGTATCAGCCTGATGAATTCCTCTTGGCAGGCTATTCCAGATTTGAGGTGCATAACAGCAGAAGGCCGCCCGCCTCACCACTTCTTTTAAGCTTCGCTCTTGGAATTCTAAGCAGACACTCATTTGAATATCTGAGGTTACGATTTGGAATATAAGGTGTCAGACATTCTGATATATAAGATGGAGCAGATTATTTAAGGCTTTGTAAACCATAAGCAGGATTTTAAAGTCAATTCTAAATGGCACAGGTGACCAGTGTAGTGACATCAAAACTGGAGAGATGTGCTCGGATTTTCTTTTCCTAGTTAAGATTCTAGCAGCTCATTCTGAACTCGTTGCAATCGATTGATGTCTTTTTTTGGGTGGTCCTGAGAGGAGTGCGTTACAGTAATCTAGTCGACTGAAAAAGATCAATGCTTCCCTAGAAATGTTTGCAGGAACACTCTGGGAAACACTGAAGATGGAGTAAAAACTGCAGACTCTAATGGCACCAGAACCGATTACAGAGTTTTCTAGAACTTATCAGGAGCATCTCTGCTCAAGCTGCTGCCCCCGCGACCCGATCTCGGTTAAGCAGAAGAGGATGGATGGATAGCAGGAGCATATTGCATAGCAAGTTGAGGCAATCGACAGGGGACTGGTTTGCTCTACAATCCATATTTCATCTTTTCACTTCAAAAGAAACATAGCATCTTATTTTGAAGTCACATCATCAGCATTATGAAAATAGTCTAGTAAGATTTTAGCACAACAAATACATAAATTATTACAGAGACTAAAAGTGTAGGGGGAAACAAAACTAGGAAGCACAAAGTAATGGCAAAGTTACTAAAGGAATATCATAAGTGCTTACAGTACTGTGCATCCTTCACAAGATTAAAACACAAACAGCACTTCACATGGCAGAGCTCAACACCTCTGAGGCTCTCTGAAGTTCACAACGCCTTTACGTCGGCACAAAGCAGGAAAGCTGAAGGGGCAGATGATTAACCAGTGGAACTCACGTAGTGCCATTAATGCGAGAAGTGTTTATTAAGGCTAGAGAAAATAAAATTCTACCACAAATGTTGATAACTGTTATCCCAAAAGAAAAACAAAGATTTGCTGTGCATCATATAGACCAGTCTCACTTCTGAATAACTGATGAAAAGATATTGATGAACATTTTAACTGAAAGAGCACAGAAAGTGCTTCTCTCTACAATAGCCCAAGGTTCAACCTGATTTATTAAAAACATCTTTGTCACTTGTTTAATGTAAAATATTCATGTACAGAATATGAATCCCCAGTGATCTTGTGATCTTTGAATGCAGAAAAGGCCTTTGATAAGAGCTGAATGAGGGGTTACAGAACATTAGAACGCTTTAGACGAGAACAGGCCATTCAGCACAACAAAGCTCGCCAGTCCTGTCCACTTATTTCTTCCAAGAAAACATCAAGTCAAGTTTTGAAAGTCCCTAACGTCTTAGTGTCTACCACACTACTTGGTCGCTTATTCCAAGTGTCTATCTTTCTTTGTGTAAAGAAAAACTTCCTAATGTTTTTATGAAATTATCCTTAACAAGTTTCCAACTATGTTCCCGTGTTGTTGATGAACTCATTTTAAAACAACAGTCTTGATCCACTGGACTCACTCCCTTCATCATTTTAAACACTTCACTGAGGTCTCCTCTTAATCTCCTGAAGGCTCAGCTCTGTTAATCTTTCCTCATAACTCATCCCCTGTAGCCCTGGACTCAGCCTAGTCGCTCTTCTCTGGACCTTCTCTTGTGCTGTTATGTCCTTTTTGTAGCCTGGAGACTAAAACTGCACCCAGGACTCCAGATGAGGCCTCACCAGTGTGTTATAAAGCTTGAGCAGAACCTCCTGTGACTTGTACAGCACACATCAAGGCGCTATATAACCTGACATTCTGTTAGCCTTCTTAGTGAGTTCTGAACATTGTCTGGAAGTTGATTGCTTTGAGTCCACTACGACTCCTAAGTCCTTCTCATAAGGTGTACTCTCAATTTTCCAACCTCCCTTTGTGTGTTCAAACTTCATATTTTTACTTCCTATGTGAAATACTTTACATTTACAGACATTAAATTTCATCTGCCACAAATCCTGCCCAAGCCTGTCTGCTATCCAAGTCCTGCTGTGATGATATAACGGATTCCAAATTATCTGCTATTCCACCTATCTTGGTATCATCTGCAAGCTTAACCAGCTTGTTACTTATATTCCTATCTAAATCATTTATGTATATTAAAAATAACAGCAGCCCTAACACTGCCCCCTGCTGGTCACCACTCTCAACATCGGCCAATTCTGATGAGGTTCCTCACACCGTCACCCTCTGCTTCCTGTGTCTGAGCCAATTCTGCACCCATCTAATAACATCACCCTGAACTCCCACTTCTTTTAACTTGATGCCCAACCTCTCATGTGGCACCTTATCAAATGCTTTCTGAAACCTCAGATAAATAATCTCATCTGCTCCACTTTGATCGTATGCTTTTGTGGCCTCCTCATAGAATTTCAGCTGTTAGTAAAACACGACCTCCCTTTTCTGACTCCATCCTGACTGTTCAGAATAACTCCTGTCCTTGCCATGTGTTGCTCAATCTTATCCTTAATAATTCCTTCCATTAATTTTCCTGTGATGCATGTTAAGCTTACTGGCCTATAGTTGCTTGGGTCTGCCCTGTCACCCTTTTTATATACTGGGATGATATTTGCCATTTTCCAGTCCTTTGGAATCTCACCAGAGCACAGTGACTTCCTAAAAATATGTGTCATATATTTACTGTATTCTGCAAATTTGGGCCTGGCCCCACGATAAATGCATGGATTTAATTACTTTATACACTGATGGAGAACCCTCAGTTTGTAATAATAAACTTCAACTCTTTAAAATTAATTTTTCTCCACTGAATTCTCTGGCTAGATCATTTTTCACTGATTGTATCAGAACACTTTAAATATCTGGGAATTATTACATAGAAGGAAATATAAAAACCTCTTTAAACACAATTTTGATAATATTATGAAAAACATCAAAAAGAATATTAAGAGATCTTAGTTACCTGGGAATATCGATATTGTCAAAATGAAAATCCTCCCAAAGTTCATTTGTCTCTTTCAGAGCTTGTTGATGGTAAACATTACGTTTTTCTTTACACAGAGAACCACAGACACCTAGGAATACATTACCAAGTAGTGTGGTGGACAGGAGGCGTTTAGGGACCCTCAAGACTCAACTAGACGGATAAGATTTGTTAGGCTGAATGGCCTGTTCTCTTCTGGATTGTTCTAATGTTCCTATCAGATCCTGTAAGTTTAAAATAAATTCTTCAACAAGAACACAGTTGTTGGAAACTCGTCAAGTGCACATGGAATAAAGTATCAAGGTGTCTGAGACATTAGGGACCTTCACTCTTGACCTGAAGTTATTTTAGATAGATAGATAGATAGATATGAAAGGCACTATACAATAGATAGATAGATAGATAGATAGATACTTTATTAATCCCAAGGGGAAATTCACATACTCCAGCAGCAGCATACTGATAAATAACAATATTAAATTAAAGAGTGATAACAATGCAGGTATAACAGACAGACAATAACTTTGTATAATGTTAACATTTACCCCCCAGGTTGGAACTGAAGAGTCGCATAGTGTGGGGTCTCCTCAGTTTGTCAGTGGAGCAGGACGGTGACAGCAGTCTGTCACTGAAGCTGCTCCTCTGTCTGGAGATGATCCTGTTCAGAGGATGCAGTGGATTCTCCATGATTGACAGGAGCCTGCTCAGCGCCCCTCGCTCTGCCACAGATGTCAAACTGTCCAGCTCCATGCCTACAATAGAGCCTGCCTTCCTCACCAGTTTGTCCAGGCGTGAGGCGTCCCTCTTCTTTATGCTGCCTCCCCAGCACACCACCGCATAGAAGAGGGCACTCACCACAACCGTCTGGTAGAACATCTGCAGCATCTTATTGCAGATGTTGAAGGATGCCAGCCTTCTAAGGAAGTATAGTCGGCTCTGTCATCTCTTGCACAGAGCATCAGTATTGGCAGTCCAGTCCAGTTTATCATCCAGCAGCACTCCCAGATATTTATAGGTCTGTATCCTCTGCACACAGTCACCTCTGATGATCATGGGGTCCATGAGGGTCCTGGGCCTCCTAAATTTCACCACCAGCTCCTTGGTTTTGCTGGTGTTCAGTTGTAGGTGGTTTGAGTTGCACCATTTAACAAAGTTCTTGATTAGCTTCCTATACTCCTCCTCCTGCCCACTCCTGATGCAGCCCACGATTGCAGTGTCGTCAGTGAACTTTTGCACGTGGCAGGACTTTTTTAGTGAATCTAGGTGAGCAGGATAGGAGAGCTTGTTGGGATGAAGGGCCTGTTCTTGTCACCATTGTTCTATTGTTTATCAAGTACTTACCTCACTAGACCATATGTTGAGGAGAAGTCCTACAGTTAAACTATTCTGGCAAAAATGTTCATACGCCTTGGATTAAAAATGACTCCTAACATCTTAAAAGTCATATTTGGGGGAATACCAGATGGCATAAATGCTGTGATATATTCTACACCAAAGCCTTGTTTGGCTCACCCTCCATACCTCAGTGGGCGACTGATGCATTTAATGAAGGTCTGTTCAGGATTTTTTTTTGGAACCTGGCAAGAACTCATTAATGTGGTCTTCAAAAACAGCATACAATAATAGCCATAGGTGAAGCTCAGGGAGTGTAGATGGGGCACATGGATCACCATCCTCCCTGTTAATGGTGTGTGGTATCACTAGAGTTTCTAGTTACTATTAATGAGTAAAATGTCAATGCCAGCAGAGTCGGGATAAACTGATATAAACCGTAACGCTGTCTACAATGGAACAACACCATGTGGATTTAAAAAAAGTCAAGTCACGTAATTCTAAAACTTTAGGAGGTGCACCATGAGAACTGGCACAGGGTTCATTTCCTCTTTTCTCACACAACACAGAAACAATATGTCAAACGAAGAAATTCAGAAATCAAAAAATCACACTAAAGAGTGACAAAGAGGACCTTCAAGCGACGGGGGCTTCATGTCAGCTTATCAAAACCCTGTTCCATATTCTCAGTCCAGAGATGAGAGGCTGATGAAATGAATGGAGAAAGACTTGGAGAAGAGAGAGGATGAGGTGGGAAATGTGAAAGAAAGGAGGAGAAGAAAAGTAAGAGAAAGGAAAGAGAATGACTGGAGACACAATGGCAGTGCTGCTGCCTCTTACCACCAGCATCCTGTGCCCAGTCACTTTCCAGGTGAAGTCGGCACCTTTCTCTTGTGAACTGACACTCTGTTCCTACCTTATGCCTGAGGTGAATACCCTGAAATGGATTCAATGGAAGGATGGATGTGGAACTTCAGAGAAAGAGGAAAAGAGGGAAAGATAGTGAACAAGAGAGAGGATTAAAAAGATGGCTGGGTGAATGGTGAGACCACAGATGTGCCCAGCATTGTGCATTCTTTGTCTGTAGAGAATACTCCGAGAACAAATGATCTTCATGCAGGAAACAGTGAGAGCTTCAGAGCCACAGTAACATCAGCCACAGCAGAGCGCATGAGAAACACCAGTCTGGCTGGAAGTGAAAACTGTAATGTCATCAATGACGGCTGGATGTTGCAAAAGCAGCTTGAGAAACTCTTTACAATGGACAGAGCAACTGACGTTTTGTACAGCATAGCTGAAGTCACTGCGGTGGCCGAGACCCTCCTGTGTGAAGCAATTAAGAAGTAGTTCACCCAGGGCATTCTGGGTAGTACCAGGGGGGAGTGGAAGCCAATAGTCTGTCTGCATTTGGAAAGTGTACGTAGATTGGATTGTTTCTTTTTTATGTAATAACTAGTCAAGGTACCCAGCATCACCCTGGTATATTTGTGAAATGGGTTAAGGAAAGAAAGCAATGGTTTATTTGCTGTTTTTAAATTGTGACCCTGTTGTTCTTGCTAGCTGTCCCATGCATCATCCACACTGCCTCTCTATCAATGTCTCTGCTCTCGTCAGTCAAGAATTTGCTCTTAACAGGTCTGATTTGATTCCAGAATTGCGGTAACTCCTTGCTGGGCCGTAGCCACAAATGCTGTCATGTCTGACTTGTTCACTGAGTTCAAGGTGAACAGTTCATCGTGCCTAAACTATGAAGAAATGCTGACAAAGCAGGAGTTAAACAAAAACCGTTCGATTCTCCTTTGTGTTGTGCTTCACTTCCCCTCTTGATCAAGCCTCACCCAACAGCCCCTGCAAAAGCACACGACGTTCCTTTTTATATCACAGTAGAATGAAGCAGCACAGGGCATTGCCTAGGTAAGTAATGTTAAGCTGGGACCTCCTGGGGGCAAAATATTGGGTTCCAAAATAGTACACCTTTGGCGCTTTTCCACTGCATAGTACGGCACAGCACGGTTCAGTACAGCTCACCTTGGTTCGGCTCAGTTCGGCTCGGTTTGCGTTTCGACTGCAGTTTAGTACCGCTTTAGAGTGGGCGGGATTATTCACGTGTCGTTATAGTTGCGCCAACTCTACTGCCGTGACATTTTTTTTAACTTGTCCCTACACTGTTTGTAAGTCCGATGGTAGCCGTGTGCGCCCAAGAGCTTAGCGACCTCCTGAAAAACTTTTTTCATTCCGCGTCGCCCCATCCAGCTCTCGCTGGATCCGCTCCTCGGCTACCAACGAGAGGAACGTCTGTACTTCCTCAATAGACCACGAAACAGCCATTTTTGGTTAAAACAAAAATGGTGCGTCCGAACCTTCGCTGGCTGTGCTAAAAATCTAGCGGGTCTGTTGTGTCTCGTGTCGCAAGTTCAGTGACGCAGTAATGACGATTTTCTCCGGCCAATCAGTGACCAGCAGAGTTTACACGTCACGTTTTGGTAACGGTTCGGCGCGCTTGGAACCTCGGCTGAGGTGGTACTAAAAAAAGGACCAGGTACTGTTCCCAGTGGAAAACCCCCCAAAAGTGAGCTGAACTGAACCGTGTCGTGCCGTACTATGCAGTGGAAAAGCGCCTCTTGTCAGTTTTGCAAATATACAAAAAAAAAAATGGGTCCAGATTGGGCAGTGTGCAGGGTTGCAATACTTACTCTGAGCCAACAGGTGGCACGGGTGTGCAAACTGTAGCACATAGAAGAAACAAAAACCCACTGGGACCCCCAAGGGTCAAAATTTTGGGTTCCAAAGCAGTCTACCTTATCCTAGAGAAGAAATATGCAACGTTTTGTCTGAATCAGTTAAAGGATGTAGAATAGTATAAGGAATACACAGACATTCAATTTTATGTATACTGTATATACAATAGAATGTCTGTGTGTTCCTTATACATGTGTGTGTATGTATAATTAAAAATTATATCAGTTACCGTCAATACAATATAATAATATACAATGTACCAAAGATATATTCATATTTATATAATAATTCAATGTATTTATTTCACATTTCAGCTTAATGAGCTTTACACCATAATACAATAAATCACAATAGTTCCCTTCAATGTCCTCCTCAGGAGGTGAAGCTCAATTTAGCCACAAAGTTGCCTTCCTCCCTAAATTCTTGCCACTTGAGAACTTCAGGAAGGGTCTTTACTCTCTGATCGGGGCTCTCAAGAGACCGAGTGAGGAGTCTGAGTGTCTGGGCTTGCGAGTGTCCTGATAAAAAACAACATCCAGGGCCTTTAATGACCTCTTGGGCACGGCCATCAGCAGTGTGTCTGTCTGCGGAGAGAGTGTCAACCTCGTCGAGAGGTTTACTTACCTCGGCAGTGACATTCACGTATGAAGTCAGTCGACGGATTGGGAGAGCCTGGGGGGCCATGACGTCGCTGGTGCTCCGTGTCTTGCGAGATATGGATGCTATCCAGTGACCTGAGACGAAGACTGGACTCCTTCAGTATTGTGTCTCTTTGGAGAATTCTTGGGTACTGCTGGTTTGACTTCATGTCAGACGAGTGGTTGATCATGGAATCCCGAATGAGGTACATTAACCTACATTGTGTGGGAGTGTCCGTTACGGCCGTACGGTCATGTGACGCGATTCCCCGAGGGTGATCCCGTTTTCAGGATCTGCACTGAAGAGGACCCGAGCGGCTGGACCAGGCCAAGAGGACTCCCACCTAACACCTGGCAGCGGTAGATACTGTAGACGGTCGTTTCCAGAAAGTGGGACTGGACTGTGTGTCTGCCTGGGGGGTTGCTAACCAGGACCCCGAGCTGTTTCGTCGTGTGGTGGGTGTGGCAATGTGCTGACATGACCTGGACTGTACATAGTATGTATGATAAATATGTGAGCAGAGCCAATCAGTCCATTGGGTATGGGCAGCTGCCTAGGGCGGTGTCGCCCATTTATGTAACTCAAACAGTGCCCACTCTGGAATCCCCAAACCCACCCAGCCATTCTGTCGACACCGAGGGGTGTAGTTTTTGTAACTTTGTAACTTTTGTAACCACTATGTTCTTGAAGTCCTATAATAACAAATGTGCTGAGGACACCGAGGGGAGCCATTTATATAACAAGCAGCGTGCACCCCGGAGTCCCCAAACCAGACACCCCCAACTCCTGTGCTCAGGATAACAAGGGGATGCCATTTTGGTGATTCAAGAGGTGTATTTGTACTCCAGACAATGTAGGGGACCCCCCCACCTTTAGCTCTAAATGGGCATCAACCAGCACTGCGTATAAGTAGAATTAAAAAAACAAGAATAAAAACATCCCATTGTTAACATGTTAAGATTAGCGTGTCTATACTGTTGGGCCCTTGAGCAAGGCCCTTAACCTGCAATTGCTGAGCGCTTTGAGTAGTGAGAAAAGCGCTATATAAATGCAAAGAATTATTATTATTATTATTATTATTATTATTATTATACATCTATTTAAAGCAGTCAGTGACATAACTAATAATCAATATATTTTACTGCATGGCATGCTACAAGCACCCTGAGCAGAGTGGGGTCCTGCCTTGTGTGTCCCTGAATTAGTTGATGGGTGTTTGAGGACGTATGTCTGCCTTCCTCCTGACGTGACACAAGACCCACTCAAGTCTCGATGAAGCTTTCATGATCACCCAGGCGCATGCAGCAGGACGATGTTTCATTCTGTTTTCTTCATCCTGATACAAACCAAAAAAGTGGCCAGCAGCCTCTACCTACCGCTATGCTTCAGAAATGCAAACTGCCGTGATGAAATGAAAGAAATCAAATAAAACACAAGTACAATACAGCTGCTCAACATGAGTTTCATTTTTCTGTCAAATTTCAGAGGCCCGTTTTCTTCTAATGTATTTGAACAGAATACAGGATGAAATATGGCAATGGAATAAAAATAAAAAAAAAAACCAAAATGACAAAATATTACAGAAGTGAAAGGGGACGTTGACTTGTAGCGTGTATCCTGCTAACATTTGTGCTCTGACTCACACACAGCCAAACATTACAGGATGGCGTAATCAAACCGAAAAACAGCTGCAGGGCAAAGCATCCCCACTGACTTCAGACGGAAGAGAAGCTCCCATCAGTCCATCTTTGTGTGGAGACGTCTGTGCCCTAAAATACGTTTGCACTTTGCCAAAACTGAAAATAGCTGAATGGCCACTCTCTGTGTTCACAGGGCAGCCTTTTCATGGTCTTTGTGTAACGCACTGTGACGTCTTTACCCCTCGCTCACCCGTTTAGGTAGGGGGTGTCGGGGGGCTTTCCTCTGTGCTTGCCTTTATAGTAGAGTCACCTCTGCCAGCTGCTCAATTATAGAGGAGTGAACGTCATGGAATGGCAGGCCATCCACTTCCATTCCAAGATTCCCGGTCTTCCCACTCCGAATTCCATATTTTACCAGGATTGCCAATAGTTTTTCTTCCTGAAACATAAACATGAGCATCAACTCTTAGTCACGACTCTTGTTTTATAGATAGATAGGAAATGCACTATATGACAGATAGAAAGAACTTTATTTCACCCTAAGGAAAATGTTATCTCCTAAAAGCTCATGGTGACTTGTTGATTTACTAAACAGAGCCGACCAATGGCGGGATTCAGTTCCCTCAGTTTAATACAATATTGAAACACAGTAACATCACACAGTACTAAGCAACAATGTGTACTGCACATAGCATTCTTTTTAATGTGTCATAAGAGCAATTTTTTTTTTTTTTTTTTTTTGTTTTAGCCATTCTTGCAGTATCGTGTGTGCAACAGGAAACCAGCGTTGATATTAATCTACTTGGTGTCTGCAGGCCCTTCTGTTTTCTACAGATTTCTCACCTGCACTTGTTTATCAGGGTGATAATGGGCCATTGTGGAAGAAAATTATGAATACAGCCACCCCATTCCCCCCCAAAATGCTCCAATTTAAGCAATAAAACACAGGCAGGAGAAAACGTCAATCGTTATTCTTTATCTAAATCTCTGCACAGGCAAAAAAAGTGTCCTCTGCGCTATATTCATACAATCCATTGATTAGGTCACTACTGTATTCTTTAAAAGGAATTCATTACATAATCAGAAAACCTTTAACATGATTGCTTACACCTAGTTGCTAACGGGGCATCCAGATGTTGATACCTTAGTCCTGTTTGCTTAGGACGTACATGACATTTTAAATGTATTATTTTTATTCTTGTTTTAGGAGATGTGTGAGTTTCTCCACGCACACTCTGTTTCTCATGGTCAAAAAGAAAAGAACAATGGCCTATATACACAGTCATATGAAAAAGTTTGGGAACCCCTGTTAATTCTTTGGATTTTTGCGTATCATTGGCTGAGCTTTCAAAGTAGCAACTTCGTGTTTCTGCTGTCGATTTCTTGTTCTTAGAATTAAAGAGGGCCGTGCGCAGATGGTTTGTGGGCTATTCTGACGCCTGACTTGGCCAGGATGTGCGCTGCACCTTCAGACACCTTGTGGTGATAAGGAAGTGTAGATATTATGATCCAGCTGGGTACAAAAACAGGAAACTTACTATTATAGAAGAATGGTTACTGTATGTCATAAATATAACATTTTTCTCTTAAGGGGTTATATTAAATAACAAGAAATACATTTATTATAGTGAATGATAAAATAACAGCGTCAGCTTTTAAGCATCAGCTCAGAAGGATGTGAGACTCAGACACATGCCGGGCGCACATTGGACCAGGGTTCAAATTCAACTCTTACACCATCCAGGCAACACTGGGGTGTCCATCTGTCACACTGTGACACACCACAAATGATGTGCTCGATTCATTAAGTTAAACACTTTACTTTAGTTATGTTAAATTCTCACAGCCCACTTCCCCTGTTTTGACCTACACAACAAACACACTTTGTGAAAGTGATATTTATGGTATAGAAAAACCTAAAACAAATTAACAATGATCCTTACATGACCCTTGCTGCACACAAACACCCCCCCAGTTAACTATATAACCGTATCCAACGCTATGAAGACACTAAACAATTGTAAAGGATGTAAATTAGTATGTAAAAGCAAATTGTAATAAATGTTTGAACTCTCCCACCTGAACAATAAAATGCAAGGAATAACACTGGACGAGCGCTAAGCGGGAGTAAACCTGTAAATGCCCTGAATACTGCGACTTAGGCCAGACTTCCCTTTCTTCTGCAGAAAAGTGACACATTATAAGAGCCAGATGATGCTGTGATGAAGACAGAATTCCCATTTACACCCAACAGGAGAACTGCACTTCAAACTGCTGCTACTGGTGCTGATGGCCACCCACACCTTTCCTTGCTCCACAAAGCCCATTTTAAGTTTTACTCATCCTGAACTGACCAGAGAGTCCCTCCTTTGCTGATATCCTGATTGGTCCACAGCCAAATTAAGAAAGAAAGCGTGCAGACAAAGAATGAAAAACATGTAGATATGTAGATCTCTTCAACGCAGTTCATGCTGATTCATGTGTGTTCAGTTTAGAGAGCCACCCTTCCTACCTTCCTACTCTAACGTACTTAAAAACAGGAAAAAAAAATCCCACAGTCTTGATGGCAAGAAGCTCCACACAGGTGGGGTCTGAGCCAGAACAACAGGGCACTACAAGTCAAGTCAAGTTGGGCAGCATGCACTGGTACAGAGCGTTGCCGCACCCGCCACACGACGAAACAACTCGAGATCCCGGTTTGCAGCCCCCCAGGCAGACACGCGGTCCAGTCCCACTCTCCAGAAATGACCCTCTATCTGCCACAGCCGGGTGTTACGTGCGCGACCCCTTGGCCTGGTCCAGCTACTCGGGTCCCCAACAATGAGGATCTTACGAGCCGGATCACCCTCAGGGAAACGCGCCACATGGCCGTAGTGCCGTAACTGACGCTCCCTCACAATGCAGGTCATGTGCCTCATTAGATACTCCATGAGCAACACAAAGTCAAACCAGCGGGACCCAAGGATTCTCCGAAGAGACACAAGGAGTGCAGTCTTCATCTCAGGTCACTGGATAGCGTCCATGTCTCGCAACCATATAGCAAGACAGCTACATTTAACATAATATATACAAAGTAGTGGGTGGCATGTTGGCACAGTTGGGTAAAGTTTATATTCTGCCTGTGGGTCCACAATGCACTCAGGCCACAGCACCAGTCTGCAATGTTGGGTAGAGAACACTTCATTTAAAAGGTGCACAGACACTGAGAGTTCATGTGCGTTTATTGGTGGGACTTGTTTTATGATTGAGCAGTGCCAGTGCCATTACAGTCAGAACTCCATGCCTACTGTAGTGCCCCATGTCTTGCCATGCCCTCCTATCTCTTTATGATGACAGTCACTTCGCCATCACTGGTGTCTTCTTTTGGCCTAATTGTTTTTATATTTCGTGTCCTCTTTGCAGTTAGTGACTGATTGCTCAGGTTCTCCCGTTTTATCTTGTTTTCTGTGTAATGAGTTGTTGCCCTTTGGCTTACGCTTTTTGCCTCATCTTCTTGCCTTTACTGTTTGACTGATTGGCCTAGTAACCTTTTTATCATAGTGTTGTTTCTGCATTTTCTGCCTGCCAATATCTCCTCATCAAATCCATAGTCAAAGTTCCACTGATGACTCCTGACCCTTCATGTTGTCATTAGTCACCAATGCCCATTTAACCACGAGAGGCTTGACAGACAAGAAAGGAGGCAAGGCTCCAATTTGGGTTAATGATAAAACGAGAATAAACCCGAATCTTAGGATTTTACTCCCCTGGAGTAGTTGAACCTACAAATAATGAAAGCAAAAAAAGAATTCTGTACCGTCCGTCTCCCACATACTTTACCTTGCTGACTGTCGGAAGTGCGGCTGCCCAAGACTTCTCATGGGAGACTGTTGGGAAGCCCACAGCTTTCCGGAGGTATCTCTCATGTACTGCACAGCACCTCAGGATGTAGAGAGCACAGGATATGGCATAGCCACCCCAGTTGGAAACACCTGCATGTAGAGATATGAACCAGTCAAACCCTAAAAAGATTACAAAACTGGCCACCGCAGGGTACACACACCAAGCACAATTTAGGATCGCCAATTCACCTAACCTGCATGTCTTTGGACTGTGGGAGGAAACC
This sequence comes from Polypterus bichir lapradei, assembly GCA_026402145.1. NCBI lineage: Eukaryota > Metazoa > Chordata > Cladistia > Polypteriformes > Polypteridae > Polypterus > Polypterus bichir. The sequence goes on along the minus strand of JANRMT010062797.1, from coordinate 21,493,395 downwards.
CACGCAGAGAACATGGAAACTCCACGCAGGGAGGACCCGGGAAGCGAACCCAGGTCTTCTCACTGCGAGGCAGCAGCACTACCTACTGCGCCACTGTGCCACCCTGGTAACATGGCAAAATGGTTAAATGCGTATCAATAGACTATGCTGAAGCATTTGGTGGTGATGTGGAAGATGAAAACATTACTGCGGTGGGCTGGCACCCTGCCCGGGGTTTGTTTCCTGCCTTGCGCCCTGTGTTGGCTGGGATTGGCTCCAGCAGACCCCCATGGCCCTGTAGTTAGGATATAGCGGGTTGGATAATGGATGGATGGATGGATGGATGAAAACATTAACTTACAATATGACAAAGAATATCTACAACCGTTAACAACGTCCGGTCTTCCACCGCACGAATTACTGTAGAAAGAAGGATGCATCCAAGAAAGGTAAAGTAGTACATCTTCAGGGGACAACATTACACACCTAAGGAGATCTTGATATGCCATTTGTATTAAAATGTTAGCAGTTTCCCGTTAGAATAGCTTTTGCAATGACAATTAACAAATCTTAGAGCCAAATATTCGAAAAAGTTGTTTTATTTAATAGAGAGAAAGAAACAAAATTCAATCACGGGCAGTTATATGTCATGTGGATGCAAATCTAACACTTCAAATGAAAATTAAAACCTCTTTAAATTGTACATCCGCATCCCCATACACGAGCAGCAGAACCACAAAGAGGCTAGTGTGTAGTGCCCGCCCAGGGGTTGGCAAGTGAGGTGAGTTCGAAAGTAATTCTAAATAGTTCTAAAGTAATAAAATGTAGAAAAAAAATCTCAAAACAGCACCAAAATGCATTTAACCTGCTGAAGATCCCGACAGGCAGCAGAGACAATGATCTGCTCACCATTGCTTGTCAAGACTAGCACTGGCTGGGCACAAGTAAATTGAAGATAATTTATGGAAGCCCTAGCTTGGCCCACCAAACAAGGGCTTGTTTTACAAAACACCAATTCTGCCTCTTGCAGTGTGCCATCTCAGAGATTTGTACTCATTCGTTCCCGGGGCTTTGCTTTGTCACAGCTGGCTGAAAGCCTTGAGGTCCCAGATAGAGGGGCTCAAGAGTTCCTGCATGGCAGATTCCACATTCACATTCATGAAGACCCCGGCCTGCCGAGTCCACGTTTAAACCATCCATCCATCCATCCATCCGTTATCCAACCCGCTATATCCTAACTACAGGGTCACGGGGTCTGCTGGAGCCAATCCCAGCCACCACAGGGCGCAAGGCAGGAAACAAACCCTGGACAGGGTGCCAGCCCACGACAGGGCACACACACACACACCAAGCACACACTAGGGACAATTTAGGATCACCAATGCACCTAACATGCAACAACAGCATTTATAATTGGACCGTGACCAGGAAAGGCCTTTCTGCTTACCAGCAGCAATGGCAAAGTCGGCTTCAACGTCACAGGCAATCAGGTCCCCATTAGGAATGTGTTTCTTCACTCTGTCTTTCAGCTTTCCCATTCCCAGTTCATTTCCTCCATCACCAATACCTGAAAGGAAGTCAGTGTTTCAGAGCACTTTAACACAAAATATTTCACTGTAGCCAAGGGAGAAGTGCTGGTTTCCAGCCAGTCCAGCAAAATGTTTATCATTCTGGCCTTGCATGTGTGTATACGATCTACACCTGTGGACTCCCCCTCGTGTAGGAGCCGCCATCAAGCACGTCTCAGTGGCATGTTGTTTATGCCGTGAGGATAGATGGAAGTTGGTGAGGTTCTTAGCCTGACTCATCAGGCACACCCAGACCAAAAGAATGCCAATTAATATCACCATTCTGGCCACCGGCTACAAATGTCCAGCTGGGATTTCTGCAGCTGTCACTGAGCAGCATGGTAAAGCCAGATAAACATAAATGTATGTGTAAATATTGTAAGGATATGTACTTTACTGTAACCATATTGTAAATAGGAGGAAATGTTCTGAATGTGTCCTTGCTGAAAAGGGCTGTACAAAAATAAACTGAATTGAGTTGAAAAAATGTGAACGAATGAAGAAAACAACTCTCGGGCAGTAGTTACATGACCGCTGTCAAGGTGTCTTCTAGTAAACACTTGCTTACCAAAACTTCGGCTTTTAAAGACTATGGAGCTCCTTAATTACCTGCGCTTGCAACGTTAGGAATGTCACTGACCGTTCTGAGAAGAATATCAACGGGATCCACCAGGTGTTGGACGTTCGCTTTCTTCATGTTGTAATATTGCTTACCAAAACTTTCTTGTGTATTGCTTAGATGTCACACGTGCCACACCAGCACAGGGCAGGACATGCTGACAATCTGTACAAACAGGACACTACTAAGTGGTAGGGACACACGCGAATGATGTTGGTCATACCAGAACTCTGAACATTGCTCCATGGCTTGCCTAGTCACACTAGCCAGACAGACCAGATGCCGAGTGGTTGGAATATCTTTATTGGAATTTTGCCATTTCTTTCGGCTTTTTTTTTTTTTTTTTTTAATTTTATTGATTAAGCAAATAACATTCCATACACATAACTCAAGTTTCCGCTTTTAAAAACAATGGAGCTCCTTACTTACCTGTGGTTGCAATGTAAGGAATATCACTGGCCGTTCTGAAAAGAACATCAATGGGATCCACCAGGTGTTGGATGTTCACTTTCCTCATGTTGTAATATTTGCCATCGGTGGCCATCCCAGCCCGCTCTATTGCCACCAAGTGGTCATACCTGGGAATCGATAAAAAATACGTTTTACGGTACGTATTAAATGCCCTGTGCTGCAATAAACTGATTTCTCCCTACAGCTGGTGATTCTAAATTGTCCCTACTGTGTGCTTGGTGTGTGTGTGTGTATGTGCCCTGTGGTGGGCTACCTTGCGCCCTGTGTTAGCTGGGATTGGCTCCAGTAGACCCCCGTGACCCTGTAGTTAGGATATAGCGGGTTGGATGATGGATGGAAGGATGGATGGTTACTGGTTTGAAATCCAGTGCTACAGTTTGTAGCCCCTCAAGTCTCTGTACTGGGAAAAACAGGATTAGAAAACGGATGCAGACATCAGGGCCGTCTTAATGCATGGGCATGCTGGGCAGTTGCCCGGGGACCCCACAAGCATAGGGGCCCCATGCTAATCTATGTGTGTTGTGACTTGCTGAGTGGTTGTGTAGGTAGGGGTCCCAGTGCACTGGGGGGCCTATAATGCTGTTAAGATGGCCCTGGCAGACATGACTCACTCTGCTTAGTGTGAACTTCAGGATGGGATGGATTCTTTAAGGGTATGGCAAAAGTAAGGTTCTGTCTCTGTGCGCCCTTTTTATCTGTGGGTATTGTCAGGAAGAAGCTCTTTTAAAACTTGAGAACTGTACGTTACTAATCATGGCGCACGGAAGATTTTGTTCTTTTTCTCAGGAAAGTAGACAATGCATTGCTAAATGTTTTAGACTTTGACAAGTAAAAGCAGATTTAAATCAACCAAATTAAACAGTCCATTCCACAAATAATAGTTTCTGATTTGGAACGATGCCCCGCACTTCCAGGGGCACTTCAGGACCACGGGTGTCTATCCCTGCTCTAACCTTTCTAGCCTGCTTGTGTATTGGTCAGTAAGGTGAGTATCTGAAAATTAAATATGCCTAAATTATGACTTCTTTTCATATCCAGTCTCTGTGTTGACATTGTCTCAGTGCTGAAACTGGCTGTTTGTTCAATTTAACAACAAGGCATCGTTAACATATAGATATTGGTGCTGCTAGAAAATTGGCTGTGCATTTCTTTACGCATATGTAAATAAGAATGTCCGGCCCTTCTGTACTAATCAATGTGGCAATTGTGCTGGGTACGTTAATTGTGTACGTCCGGTCAAATACTACAGGCATACATTGTGGCCTCTAGAGGGTGCTATTGAACCAAAATACAATGTTGTCTGTGAGGCTAAAACAAGAATCAAGAAAGATGGACTCCTTTATGTGACCATTTTACTGGGTAGGTAAGTATGTGTGGTACCTCCATATCAATGAGATGCTACATGCAGTCCATGTGCTAGCTTATTATGGCTTGGTGTGCATTATTAATGTTGCATTTTGCATTATAAAGTATCTATCATCTATCTATCTATCTATCTATCTATTCCTCAATAAATGTTGGCATACTTAAAGTATGTATTTACGCAGAGAGAATTCTGTATGAGTGAATGCATAACACGTGCAGTGAATGTCAGTGCAGAACAATTCCATTTGCATTTAGTCAACTTGGCTGCTGCTGGCAATACGTGCAGCTCACTACAGTTAGCCAACAATACATTCTGGAAGAAGCAATAATATTTCAAATTAACACCTGCCCTCAGCGGCACGGTGGCACAGTGGGTAGCGCTGCTGCCTCGCAGTTAAGAGACCCGGGTTCGCTTCTCGGGTCCTCCCTGCGTGGAGTTTGTATGTTCTCCCCGTGTCTGCGTGGGTTTCCTCCCACAGTCCAAGGACATGCAGCTTAGGTGCATTGGCGACCCTAATTTGTCCCTAGTGTGTGCTAGGTGTGTGTGTGTGCCCTGCAGTGGGTTGGCATCCTGCCCGGGGTTTGTTCCTGCCTTGTGCCAGGTGCTGCAGACCCCCGTGACTCTGTGTTAGGATATAGCGAGTTGAACAATGACTGACTGACTGACTGACCTGGTAGTGCTGCTGGTTTACATCCAGGGCCCCCCTTACGTGGAGTTCTCCTCATGTCTGCGTGGGTTTCCTCCCGCAGCCCAAAGACATGCAGATTAGGTGAATCAGTGATCCTAAACCGGCCCTAGTGTGTGGATGGGGTGTCTGTAGGTTTGCCCTGCAATGCACTGGCACCCTGTCCAGGGTTTGTTCCTGCCTTGAATAGCCGGGATAGGCTCCAGCAGACCCCTGCGGCCCTGTTCAGGACTAAGCAGGTTTGCAAATTACTGACTGACACCTACACTCCTACGGGTCCTTGTCACCTGCCTTCAATAATTCTTTGGAATTAGCTGATGCTGCACAGTAATATAGAAGTCTAGAATCAGCAGGCTTTATGCATGCTAGGGGGGTTGACTTGTTTTATTTGTAACAGAAACATGGGAAGTCCCTCCTGCATATCTGTTTCTAAATTGGCTATACACGCAGATTACTGGCACTGTAATCTGACTAACTGCATTTGTACTGAATGGGTAGGTTAGCCTTCCTCTCTTGCCCTCCAGTCCTAAATGAGACACATGCTGAATGTGATTTGCACCTTGTACAGAGCTGGTTCCTGCCTGGCACCTGATACTAGGGTATAGGGCTTAGGTCCTCAAGACCCAGAAATTAGGGGGCGCCTCCCCCTGCTCACTTTGCTCGCCCATCCCTGGCTTTGGTTTACCGGATATATACAATTTAAAGAGATTGTTATTTTCATGGGAATTGTTACATATGCATTATTTTCACTTTTAATTTAAAACTTTTGTAAAAACATTTATTTCCGGCCCCAGGCGTGGTTACATCTCTTTCTCATAGGACGTATAACGCTGCTTGCATTGTGAAGGGGTAGGGCTGAGCACACGCTAAGGAGAAGCAGTCGGATCATCTGCTGTCTTGCTGCTGCTGGCAGGCTGCATGTTCTGCTTGTCGCTTGTCGTTGTTCTAAAAGCTGGGAGCACATGAAGTGTGTCTGCCAAAAGCATTTCAACAACTGCTAGGTTAGATGTCCGTGAACTTGTTTTAAATGTTGTTTCACTGCCTTGTCTCGCGTGACGTTAAAGTGTCTCCAGAGGTGGGTAGTAACGAGTTACATTTACTCTGTTACATTTACTTCAGTAACTTTTTTAAAAAATTGTACTTCTACGAGTAGTTTTACTGCACCATACTTTTTATTTTTACTTGAGTTCATTTGTGAAGAAGAAACGACACTCTCACTCCACTCGACTTGTTACTTTTTTCCATTTACACATTTATATACGCTATATTTTAGTCAGAGAAAAGTTGCCAGTGGATCTACTGAATGACTGTTTCACCAATCAGACGTAGTAACAATAATCACATGACTCCGTTTCACTAATCAGACGTAGCCATGCAGTCACATGACAAACTTCCTGCGTCTGCAGCCTGTGAGAGACATTTTAGTCATACAGGGCTCCTGATCACTGCTTAACGGTCACAGCTTCACTGCAGGAACCTTGAGAGCCAACTCCTGCTGAAGCTTAACCATCACTTCACTGAATGAAGAACAAGCACGTTTTAACCAAACAGGCACAGATACAGACAGTCAATGTGAAGTGAGACTTCTTGTACGTGCATAAGCTGCCTTGTTCAAATGTTATTTTCTATCAGCTGTGCTATTTGGAGGGCAAGTGCATATGCAGTATTATAGTGTCAGTGTACAGGAGATCTCGTCACTGTAAGGAGTTTGCACTGTTCAGACATACGTGTTACCTACTGTAGGAATCGGCTTCAAAAGCTTTGTTGTGAAAAACTGAGATTTGGAACTTTGTGTTATTTGTGCATCTTTATTTTGTAAAGATGTTATTTATTTTTACTAATTTTTTATTTTGTTATTTGGAAATAGCAGAATTTGCACATTACTTTATATTTTTGTCTGAATTATTACATTTCTAAAAAATAAATCATTTATTATGATCAAACAGTTACTCAGTACTTGAGTAGTCTTTTCACCAAGTACTTTTTTACTCTTACTTGAGTAATTTTTTGGATGACTACTTTTTACTTTTACTTGAGTAATATTATTTTGAAGTAACGCTACGCTTACTTGAGTACAGTTTTTAGCTACTCTACCCACCTCTGAGTGTCTCTCGTGCAGGACATGATATTGTCTTCCGAGAAGATCACGTCTCGTCTCCCTAGTCTCCCTCCCAAGATTTTTTTTCATAATAGATATACAGTGGGTAACTGTACTTGGCCACATTCATCTTTCCCTCGATTGCAACCAGTCGTCCTGTCCCTGCAGCTGAAAAACACCCCCACAGCATGATGCTGCCACCACCATGCTTCACTGTGGGGACTGTATTGGACAAGTGATGAGCAGTGCCTGGTTGTCTCCACACATACCACTTAGAATTAAGGCCAAAAAGTTCTATCTTGGTCTCATCAGATCAGAGAATCTTATTTCTCACCATCTCAGAGTCCTTCAGGTGTCTGATGAGACCAAGATAGAACTTTTTGGCCTTAATTCTAAGTGGTATGTGTGGAGACAACCAGGCACTGCTCATCACTTGTCCAATACAGTCCCCACAGTGAAGCATGGCGGTGGCAGCATCATGCTGTGGGGGTGTTTTTCAGCTGCAGGGACAGGACGACTGGTTGCAATCGAGGGAAAGATGAATGCGGCCAAGTACAGGGATATCCTGGACAAAAACCTTCTCCAGAGTGCTAAGGACCTCAGACTGGGCCGAAGGTTTACCTTCCAACAAGACAATGACCCTAAGCACACAGCTAAAATAACGAAGGAGTGGCTTCACAACAACTCTGTGACTGTTCTTGAATGGCCCAGCCAGAGCCCTGACTTAAACCCAATTGAGCATCTCTGGAGAGACCTAAAAATGGCTGTCCACCAACGTTTACCATCCAACCTGACAGAACTGGAGAGGATCTGCAAGGAGGAATGGCAGAGGATCCCCAAATCCAGGTGTGAAAAACTTGTTGCATCTTTCCCAAGAAGACTCATGGCTGTATTAGCTCAAAAGGGTGCTTCTACTAAATACTGAGCAAAGGGTCTGAATACTTAGGACCATGTGATATTGCAGTTTTTCTTTTTTAATAAATCTGCAACAATTTCAAAAATTCTTTTTTTTTGTCTGTCAATATGGGGTGCTGTGTGTACATTAATGAGGGAAAAAATGAATTTAAATGATTTTAGCAAATGGCTGCAATATAACAAAGAGTGAAAAATTGAAGGGGGTCTGAATACTTTCCGTACCCACTGTATATACTGTATATATATAGTATTGCCTCCGGAATCCAAACGCCCCAGAACTCGAACAATTTGGAATCCAAACGAAAAATGCTAGCAAATTTTGTCCCAGAATCCGAACGCTGCTTTGGAATCCGAACACCCAGCACGTTGTTTGTGTGTGTTTGTGCGTTTCCCCATCGCTCGGGCCACCCATACGCTTTGTCATTCAGTTCGTTGTCAGAAGCTGTAGTGAAAGCATCTTGTGTGATTTTTGCTGCTATTTTCGCTGCTAATTTTATGCTTTCGTGCCCGTTTTGTGTTTTTTTTATATAATAACAACTTAATGTATTCGTCATGGGTCCTAAAAAGTGTAGTGAGGAAAATAAGAGTAAGAGGAAAGCTGTTAGAGCTACAATTTTTAATTTTATTAATTTACATTTTTTTTCAAATATTATTATTTGTTAATATTTTACCTTAAAATCTAATATATTTACTGTTAAAATAATTTTGAAAATTCGAGTTTGTGGGATCCAGGAACAGATTAATCCAGTTTTTATTATTTGAAAGGTGAAAAATTGTCTTGGAACTCGAACAGGGTTGTGGAACGGATTAAGTTCAGACTCCAAGGTATCACTGTATGTATATATATTTATATATATATATATGGATGGATGGATAGATGTCCATGACATTTAAATACTTACTAAAGTTTACAAACATATGGCATCACAGAGTACTGCATTACTTTGCGTAGTTACTTCACACCTGCAGGAGGCTGGGTGTAACTCTTGGCTCAGTTACTCTCCGGACTTTGTTCATCTTCCATTGCCTGTTCCAGATTTCCTCTCATATGAGAAAGACATGTGCGCTAAGTTCACAGGGACAATAAACTGGCCCAGCATGAATAACTGTGGGAGTGTGACAGACTAGGGCTCTTTTTTGGGATCGGTACCTGCCATGGATTACACTGATTTTAAAAAATGAATGACTGTTCAAAAATATCTTGCTATTTTTAATAGAAGAAATGAACAAACATTCAGAAACAAAATAGTAACTTTAGTGAAAATATCTGACAACCAACAAACATAAAATAATATATGAACAGGCATCAGGACAATTTGGACAAAATCCTATGACAGATAATGAGACAATCTTAGCTGTCAAACACAAAAATTACAGTAATTGAATAAGCAGTATTCCCATATATTACTATAGTTATCAACACTTTAATTATGTGCAGCTCAAATATATTAGTTTAGCACTTTTAAGAGCTAACTGAGCCCCTATGGGATGGTGGGGTGCCCAGCCGCTCTTACATGGGCTGCCTAAGACACTACAGGACATAAGCATTCATCGCCAGTTATCCTTGTTACCTGGGAGTCTGGACTTTGCCATCATAGCACAAGAACCTCAGGGCTGACTCACGGCTGTTTTCCTGGAAGCTCAGAAGGGGGATTGGACTCCTTAAAACGCCTGGTGACCAAAATACAGTTGGGTTACATATTAAACTTCACCATCAGCACACACTGAGATAACTACAATACAGAAACAAAAAAGGTAGATGACGATTTCTAAAGCTTGATTCAGTAATGCATGATAGGGCACAGTGCTGCTTTCTAACTGCTTAGCCCCATGGCCCATAAAAGCCACAGCAAAGTGCCTGGTCCTGCCAAAGTAAGACCATACCTTGTTCTACTGCATCTGCGATGACTTCTCTAAACATATCCAGGGCCCGCAGATCTGTCACAATAGCAACCTCCTTCTGCAGTGCCTGCAGCATGGCAGCCATGGCCAGGGCTCCTGGTGGACCATCTGTTTCTTCTGGCGGGTTCTGATCAAAGTGAGTGGGAAACCCAGTGGTGATGAGAACTGACTTAGCGTGAGACATGGACAGACAGGCCTTGAGCAGCTCATCCGGGATAAACAATGCTTGGATTCCCCTGTTTCCTGAAAAGATGTAAATAAATAATAGGACCTCAAGTTACAACATTAGTTCAATTTTGATGAGAAAAAGGCAATTCAGGTCATTAACTCACCAATCCTGCTCACCTAAGTTCTTCAAAGTGACAAGATGTCAAGTTCTGAATGTCCCTAAAGTACCACTCTCCATTTAGGTTTCAATTTATTTATTCTTAAAAACAGCTCTTTTCTGAAGAAATATATTTACAAATGTAAAAAATCCATCCATCCATTATCCAACCCGCTATATCCTAACTACAGGGTCACGGGGGTCTGCTGGAGCCAATCCCAGCCAACACAGGGCGCAAGGCAGGAAACAAACCCCGGGCAGGGTGCCAGCCCACTGCAGGGTGCGCACACACACACACACCAAGCACACACTAGGGACAATTTAGAATCGCCAATGCACCTAACCTGCATGTCTTTGGACTGTGGGAGGAAACCCACGCAGACACGGGGAGAACATGCAAACTCCACGCAGGGAGGACCCGGGAAGTGAACCCGGGTCTCCTAACTGCGAGGCAGCAGCACTACCCACTGCAAATGTAAAACAGTAACAGAATACTTCAAAATCAGGAAATGTACACGCATATTTTAATATGCCTGGCGTCCTGTGCAGGGCTGCTTCCTGCCTTGTGCACAATGCTGCAGAGATAGGCTCTGGTCCCACTTTGACCCTTCATTTTGTGTTTCACAATGTATGTAGTGCATGTGTTTGTTTGTGTGGATATGCTACCAACCTGCTCTGTGTGAACAGCCTTTTCAAAACTTCAGCTTTTCACACCAAACCTTCATGATATTTTCACTTGTCATAAAGTGGAATTCTTTTCTGGCAGAAGGCCCCTGAAATGCATTCCAACTAGAAAAGTGGTCTCTGTGAATGGCCGCCGATGGAGAGAATCCCCTCCTGTTTGCTTACCTGGGTCAGCCCCAATCAGGAGCTCCAGGGATCTGATCTTCTGGAGTGCAGCATCTGAGGCAACACTGAAGTGTAAAGGTTCCTGTGAGATGCAGATGGCCTGGATGGAATCTGCGGCATCAGGACACCGTCCAGGAGATGGCTTCTCTGCGTTACAGTCTGTGATGAACATGCAGCCAGGAGAGTGAGTGAAGGCCAGAGGTGCCCCTGTAAGACAGGCTCATATGGGACATCTGCGGCAGCATTTAAGAAAAATAATTAAGGAAGGAGAGGAACCCCATGTACACTCATGGCAGTCCTCAAATGAAGAATGACCAGGTGTGATATTCAAACCCAGGGCACTAAACATATGAAGCAGCAGCACTACCATGGCTTCCTACAGAAACGTTACTCATCTCTACGGTATTTAGTTTGCTGGTAAACTGCATTACTGTATGACTCTGATTTTCTCAGTGCTAAGCAGTGTGGTAACTGGCCCAGACACAGACAGGCGGACACCGTAGGTACAAAACCCAACACACGTTTATTCATATTCACCAATTACAGGGCACACACAACCCCAAACTCCCCCAAAGTCCAGGCCTCCCAATGAGTCTCTCTCCTCTTCAGGCCGCCTCCACTCCTCTCCTCCAAGACTTTGTCTTCTCCGCTCCCAACTCCAGCCATCGAATGGAGGGAGGTGGGCCCTTTTATCCTCACCCGGACAAGCTCCAGGTGCCTCCCAATAACCTTCCGCCGGCCCTCCCGGGTGTGGTGGAAGTGCCGGCCATGCACCCAGAAGCACTCCGGGTGTCCCTGGTCTAATTCCCCCAGCACTTCCGCCACACCCGGGCTCCTCAGGCATCCGGGCGCCCCCTGGCAGTGACCACGGGCCCCTATAAGGCTGAGCTTCTATGCTCTGTTCCCATGGTCCCCAAAGCCACCAGGATGGTCGCCCCCTCATGGTCTATAGAAGGCGTAAGCCCTCCTCCGGTCCTTTTGGGCGTCCCAGCTGGGTACCACCCCTAGCCACTCGCCACAGCAGCTTTGGACACATGTGTGGTTTGGTGCAAGCAGCCATCCGAACAGGATATTCTTAACCCAAGAAAATCTGTGCCATGAATCAGTGATCCAAACATTCCTCAGAAACTCAAAGACATGTTTCGTGAATTAAAAACTTTGATGTTTCAAAATGGATGAAATCTGAACATTTTTTCACATTTTTTGTGTTTTTTTTTCACATTCACACCAATGCCCCATAGACCCCATTTTAAATGGCAAGAACAGGCACAGTATTTTTTAAAACTTATAAAAACTGCTTCACTTAAGAACACACATTCCCATGGCAAACTCACGTATATACCATGAACATGAAAAAAATAACTGATTTAAAAAAATTTAAACTTCTACTTAGCCAGCAGCCATACCACATGTGCTTCAGAAGAGGTCATCCATCTAAAGCTAAGCATGTTTTTGCCCAGTCGGTACATGGATGGGTGACCATCTAGGAAAAACTGCCAAAAGAGGTGTTGGTGGAGCCAGCAGGTGGGGTCAGCATTTACCCTGCGATCTGAATGTGAATGCCAGTGCCCCAGTGCAGTGATAGTGGCACTGCTGTAAAAGTGGCACCGTCCTTCAGATAAGATGTAAAACCGAGATCCTGATGCCCTGTGGGCATCCTTCATAAAAGAGTAGGGTGTATCCTAATGTCCATGATGAATTGTCCTCCATGGCCTGTTCATTCTGGCTATCTCTCTGTCATCACTTCACTACCTAACAGCTAAAGTGTGGTGAGCATACTGGGGCAAGAATGGCTGCCATTATCTTATCCAGGTGGATGCTACACATTAGTGGTGGTGGAAGTGGCCCCCCACTCACTGTCTAAAGTGCTTTGAGTAGTGAGAAGACTGCTATGTAAATGTAAAGAATTATTATTATTATTATTTAATGTACTTTAAAAAATTCAGGAAGGCATCTGTGGGTCATGATTTAATATTCCCATGCTTACTCAGTACTTACTGCAGCTCTTTACAGCTTCCATCCCTGTGACACCACAAGCCCAGAACACAGGGACATCTCCAGGGTGAAGCTCCACTGCATCCCCATAATCCGGCACTCCCAAATCATCAATTCCAATAAGCCCTGAAAGAGAGTTGGATATGTGAGCCTGCGTTAATAAAGAGGGCTATGCAAACATGAACAGAACTGAATATGCTGAAGATGTCACTATAGCAACATTTAGGGAGGATCACAGGGCTTTACTGAATTTTAGACCTTAAATCAGGGACACCCAGTGTTGGTGCTCATGGTCCACAATAACCACATGTTTTTCATTGTACCCGTTTCCAAATTGGTCAACTCTGTATCAGTATGGTATCAATGCTGGCAGGTATTAAGTTTAAATAATGATCAGAGCGTCACTGTGGTCTGTGTATACACAAAGCTTTTCACTTATAGCTTATGAAATATTGTTCTTCATCTATCCTATACATAATACAGTAAGTATGTCTTCTTATGTTATACTAGCGACTGGGAGCCCGATTGAATTGGGCTACAAATTCTACGTTTGTGAAATCCATACTTTCTCTGCAAAGAATTATTTGTTTTTTTAAGTCCTTGAAATGATTTTGTTATCATGGCACTGATTTGTGCTTAAATTAGTCCTTTTCGGCCGATGTAATGAAGAGCTTCCTGTTTAAACGGGGCTGCGAGACGTGAACTCAGCTCTTCGGCGCACCTCATTTGATTTTTTCCGGCAAACAAATTTTCAAAACAAACCGTATCTTACGACGCTAATCAGAAATGGAATAATAATTATGTTGGCGTGGTCATTTTAGATCTGAGATCGGCTAAAATTTAAACAATGACCGTTGTTAATACCCAGCCATCATTACTCAGTTTGCCAATAGATGTCAGAAGGACGGATGCCAAAACCGAACTGCCCAAAGATAGATTTCGACGTACCAAGCAAATGGCAATACGTTCTAAATTACTTACAGTTCCGGAGCTGTCGAAGGGTTTAAGTCAGTCGACGATGTTAGTCCTGGAAAGTACGCCCCACCAAACCAACGTTCCAAAAACCAACCGAACTTACTGTTATCTGCTTGAACTAACACCGACTTACTATACTCGGCCGTCCAGCAGCGTCACTGAACCATTCGAACATTCTTAGCCAATCATGCAATACTGCGTCCGCGTTTGCTACGTTATGTTATAACTACAGAGGCAGAGTCCCATTGCATGGTTCTAACTTGTATTGACGCGAGGTATTGACGCGAACACCATACATACGGATAGCATCAAATTATATATAAGGATTTGTTAACTGCTTGCTTTAGCCTTTTACACTTTTGCTTTTTCATTTTCACTATTAGGCTTTAGCAGTCTTTGAGAAAGTACATCTTCAGCTCTACCAAGAGAACTGCTGCCAAAGTATTTTGTTCCCATAGCTATTCTACCATGGGGCAATGAAACTCCTAATGGAACACTGATCAAATTATTACTGTATATCCAAACAGTGTTATCTTAAAGTTGTAAAAAGTGTTACTAGACCCTGGTATCTGAGGCCATATCCACACGTTCACATTTTCTTTTAAAAACGTAGATATTACTCTCTGTTTCTGCCTTTTATTCACACTACCCCAGTGTTTTTATCCCTGGCAAAAAAGAGAGTTTTTGGAAACGCTCTCCAGAGCCATATACTTTCTGAAAACACAGGCTCTGTGTTGTAATGTCAATGGGTGAAAACACAGACCCTGAACGCTCTATGATTTGTTTGTGTTTATTACGTAACCCTTCCCTGATTGGAACCTGCTCATTGCAACATCTCATTCCGTTATTGTCCACCCTTCTTGGATGAAATCCGTATTCCAACAGAGCAGACACAAAGGAGTTGCTTTAAATGGCGCTTGTCATGTTGGTTAACTGAATTGCATTATTTAAATGCTACATATGTGTGCAAAAAGTAAATAATATGCCAGATGCTACAGTTTTTAGATTACAGAAAATCCTGCGACTGGTGACGTTACCATCCCTTCAAGGATTTTTCCTTCAATGTGCACATGCCCAGTGTAGACAAACATCTGCATTATATGTGGTTTCAATTTACTTTTGTAAACTATGTGAAAATACTAGTGTGGATAGAGACTGTTTTCACTTAAAAACATCATTTTTAAGTTAAAATGTAGGAGTGTGGATATAAACTGGAGTGCCAAATCTGCTGATCTATTTCATCCTGGGACTTCTTGCTGCAGATCTTAACCTTCCACTCTCCAAACCTCTGCAGGCTCCAACAGCAGCAGGTGAAGACAGAGCACTGAGAACATCTCAGCTTACTCCAGTATGTATCTTTTTTGGGAGGGGTCTCGTGGCAGGGCCAGATTGTGGATTTGTATTCTGAAAAATTCTTTAATATAAGGTAAATATAATATAATTATCTGTATCGTTTTTGTAGTTAGTTTGCTGCCGATGTGGCTTTGAGGAGGCCCTGTAATATTAATACCGAACGCCTTTTCTGAACTACCTTTCCCAACCTTGAACGTGGCCCATCTGAGGAGCTAAAGCTCCTTCCTGAACACAATCATCTGCTGTTTTAAAGAGGTTCCTGTATTTAAGATTAACATGGGAAATTTGACGTCATCCATGAAATTGGTGTGGATTTGAGCAGTTTGTGACATTAAGGGTGCCTTTTGGTTTGATTGCTGCCTGTTAAGAAAAGAGAAAAGTTCTGAGCAGAAACGTTTGCAAACTATTAAATGTGTTGGCCTAATCATGGGGAAAATTATTTAAAAATAGAATAATGCCAAATGTGAATATGGTAAGCCAATCAAATTTAAGAAGTATTACCAAAGTTAAGGGGAAAAATCCAAACACGTATATTACTCTAATTAGTACTACCAGTATGTATTGTAAGTGATGGAATAAAACTAGAATTTATCGGCATTGTGAATTAGACCTAAGGTTTTAAACATTACCTGAAACAATCTAATGGATTATATAAAATATGTACTATTTCTGCAGTACAGTACTCTTGAATGTTTGGAAAACTTTATTTAAAAATTCAGTGTGGTTAGCATAGACAATATGTATTACAGGCTAATGAATGAAATATAAGTATAGAAAATAAAAAAAGCAGGTTTTAAATGATGGTATTCGGACATTCTTTATTCTTAACTAGATTCAGCAATAACTCAGACTGAGGCGGGTAAAGCACACTGCACAAGGCAACAATCCATGGGGTCCAATGTCAAGTATTAATGACGTTACTATATTTCACTGTGCCTGTGTTTTCCGCTAATGTGACTGATTTAATGACCTTGTCACCCATATGCACTAATGGAATAAGTTTATATGTTTAATATGTCACTGTGTGCTGTACAAAAATATTTTATAAATCTACTTTTCTTTCTACTCACATGTATAGCTAACACAAAGTCAGATTTAGCACACAGGAGTTCACCACATAAGAACTGCTAGGCAAGCATTTTAAGACAAGACAAGTTAAGGACAACTGTGAAATGGGCAACGTGCACTATTTCTGTGTGTCAAACTCAGCATGAAATTGTATCCTCTCTTTTCCTTGTTTGGAATGGCATGATTCACCAAAGTGGGGGCCTGCACATGAAGAAAGAGTATAAAATCTTGGAACATTGCCCGGCACACCTTTTAAGGCAACGGATGGATGGGAGATAACGTCCTCCGATCTGGAAAATCCCTCCAATGTAGCAACGAAAATGGCATACTCTACTGTATACTAAGGTTATTATAGTTAATGAAAACTAAAATCAAAACTGAAACTATTATTAAAAAAACATTTTCGGAAACTGAAATAAAATAATTAACAAAACCGAAATTAAAAACTAAAACTAAATGAAACTATTAATGTAGCTGGAAAGACTAACTGAAATAAAAGAATTATTTACTAAAATAATTTTAGTTTTCGTTTTTGAATTAATATTCTTGCTGTTAGTTTTTAACCCCGATAACTTTTAACTCTAAAACTGAAAGTCATCCACCACCAGCCGCCCGCACGTATTCATTATGGGTTTACTGTTCTTATGATGGGCTATTCAAGTCTCACTGCCCCTAACCTTGGCACTCCATGCTTGATTTTCTTTATTTCCCTCAATACAGCTAAGTGGGGTCTGCACACTGATTCAAGCCTAAGCCCCCGTGATTTTCATGATCACCCCTGTCAGCACACAGTAGATTCTGTTTTCTAATTTTTGGTATCTTTTCAGGCCTACAGGTGGCAAAATTCTGTCTATAAATTGTTTGTGCCTGAGGTGGAATCAGAGATCAGTATGGCTGGTAGAAAATAACAAAGCCCAGTATTTGAGATTTTTGAATGCAATATTGAAGGCATTCATTATAAGCACATTGTCGTTGAAACAGGATATGTTGTGTGCAGTAGACATTTAGAGTAAAATACCCTCACACCTTAAAATTCACCAAAATTTCATTACAAATTAGCCCATTCTGGACAATTAAAAGGAAAAGGAAAAAAGTGCCAACAGACAGTGCAGATTTGTTTAGCACAAATGACATAGAAAATATTTTAAAAATTATAAAATTGTGTAAGATTGTTCATATTCAGTGCCTGATTTTGATTATGCTTGTTTTTATCAGACAAGAACAAAACCAAATAGTAAACTGTGTCGTGTAGTGTAGTAAGCTTCATAAGGTGGTCAGCGAGGATGGAAGGAACTGGGATCAGCTCCTCCCACTCGTCCTTTTTGCCTATCGGTAAGTCCCACAAGCCTCTACGGGGTTCTCTCCTGACAACCCCGGGGCATATTAGACATTTTAAAAGAAGGATGGGAAGAAGAGGCTCTTCCCTCTACAAAAATATTGAAGTATACTGTATTGCACAATTATGTGATAGATTTGGTAAAATTCGGCTCCTCCTTAAAAGTCACATGGAAGAGGCTCAAGCAGCACAGGTCCGTTATTATGACCGAGGCACGTCTCTCCGGGAGTTCCGCCCTGGGAGATCGGGTCACAGTCCTAGTACATACCTCCCATTCTAAGTTACTAGCCAATTGGCAAGGTCCATACGAAGTTAAGGAGAGGAAAGGACTCGTTGACTATTTGGTGAGTCAACCCAATCATCGGCCGAGGGAGCGGGTTTATCATGTAAATCTGCTGAAACCGTGGAAGGATAGGGATCCCGATCCCTCCTCCAGTCAGCCCTGCTCACTCTTTGCTCATGTGAGTAGCCTTAACTTCGGTGCGGATTTAAGTCCCAGACGGCGACAGGAGCTGGAAACAGTTATCCTGTCCGTCCCAGAGGTAGTGAGTGAAAACCCTGGAAGGACCTCTCTGATTGTGACAGAGCCCAGGGTTGTAGTCCGAGAACGCCCGTATTGCCTTTCCAAGGCAAAAAGAGCTGCAGTGGAGCTTGAGATCAAGCACATGCTGGAACTAGGAGTAATAGAGGAAAGTCATAGTCCCTGGTGCAGTCCCATCATCTTGGTCAATAAGCCTGACGGCAGTTGGAGGTTTTGCAATGACTTCCGTCGGCTTAATTAAGTCTCCCAACTTGACGCTTATCCAATGCCATGAGTGGACGACCTCCTCAAGAGGCTAGGACAAGCTCAGTATTTGACCACGCTGGACATGACAAAGGGGTCCTGGCAGGTTCCTTTAATGGACTGTGCAAAGGTTAAGACCATGTTTAGTACCCCTAGCGGACACTGGCACTATCGTGTCCTTCCATGGTTGGGTTACACGGGGCTCCGGCAACTTTCCAGCATCTGGTGGACAAAGTGTTCAGGTCCTATAACTCATATAGTGCTGCCTACCTGGATGACGTGGTCATCTATTCCAGCACATGGATGGAACACCTACAGCAGGTACAAGCGATATTGCAGGCACTGGGTGAGGCCGGACTTCGGATTAATCCAAAGAAATATTTCTTTGGATTGAGCGAAACCAAGTATTTAGGCTACCTGGTGGGTCGGGGTACCATGAAGCCACAGTGCTCCAAAGTACAGTAGATGCCATTTTGAAATGACCCTGTCCGCGAACCAAATGGCAGGTCCAAGCCTTTCTCAGGCTGGTGGGGTACTACCGCCGGTTTGTGCCCCGGTTCTCGGAGAGAGCGGTGCCCTTGACTGATTTGACAAAGAAGAGGGCCCAAACATTGTGGTATGGACTGACAAGACAGGCGCTGCATTTAGTGACTTGAAGCAGGCCCTTACGTCCAAACCTGTTTTGAATGCACCTAACTTTTCTCTACCCTTCATCCTCCAGACAGATGCTTCGGACACATGCCTGGGGGCCGTGTTGAGCCAGAGCGTCGATGGTGTGGAACACCACACCATGTTCCTGAGCCATAAACTGTTGAACCGGGAGACCAGGTATGCGGCGGTGGAGAGAGAGGCTTTGGCGATTAAATGAGCGATTACTCAGCTGAGGTACTACCTGTTGGGCTGGGAATTCACCCTTGTCATGGACCATACACCTCTACAGTGGATGGCCCTGCACAAGGAGTCGAATCCATGGGTCACCCGGTGGTTTCTTGACCTCCAGCCGTACGAGTTTTCAATCATTCATCGTCGGGGCTCTTTCTTGGGTTCACAACCTCTCAGTCAGGTTCACCTGACCCAACGGGAATGGGCTGAGGGGGCGGGGGGTGGGGGGCTTTGGCCTTGTCATACACGTGCGCATGAGAGACAGCTAAAGAGCAGACCGGTATGTGGCAGAGTGCACTGACTCTTTTCTCCCTTCTCTGCAGACCATTCACGGGAGATTCCACCTGGTCATCCTGTTGTCACTTCCGGGGCCGAGCCTATGGAAGAAGACCTTGTTGGCTCCGGCCCTTGTGATGTCATGTCCGGGCTCGAGCCTATGGTTGAAGACCCTTATAATCCCGACCCCTTTGATCTCACTTCCTGTCTTCCCCTTTAGAAGCCTCCACCTTTTCCCTATTCCCTCAGGTCTGTGCACATCAGTATGGTGTAACATATTCTCGACTTTGCAGCCAGAGTACCAGTTATATGGGTGGCTGCCCCAAACCTTGCTATGGCTCTTTGTGGAGTTTGTGACAATATATATATATATATATATATATATATTTATTGTGGTAACCAGGGGTGTTCCTGGTGCCCCATCCCTGACACAGAGAGGCAGAAACACGACTTCCAACACAGCACAAGTTTATTTACACAATGGGAAGCCCATCTTCCTCCCTCTCCTGAACAGCACAGTACACAGAGCACCAATTATATCATCCCTCTTCCTCTCAACTCTGGCTCCTTGATTGGAGTGAGGCTGCTCCTTTTATGTTGGCAAACTCCGACTCCCAGAGTGCCCTGTGGGAATCCATGGTGCTACAGCTGGCCAGGAGGACTGCCCTCTAGCGTCCTGGGGCAGGTAGTTTCTTGTAGATGCTCTCTCCCTCAGTCCTTCCATCCAGCTGGTATCCTGGCTGGGTAATGGCTGTGGCCACCTGTCACTATATATATATATATATATATATATATTGTCACGCACGCGCGAATAGGAGACCGCGGACGGACCTTAACACGCTTCGGAAGACGTTCGCCGGCAGGGAGTGGCAGGGTACTAACCTTTCTCCTTTGCTTTCTTTCAGGAAAAAAGGCGCTCCGCCACCATAAGCCTCATTCCCGCAGCACGTTACTTCCGCCCTTCCTCCGCCATTTTTCTGACGTCATCAGTCCCATCCTCCCTCACGGTTCCTTCCCAGCATTCCTCCACTTCCGGCTCCTCCTATATAAAATGGCTGCCGACGCCATGTTCGGCGTCGCGCATATGAACATTTTCTGTTTATATTTTGACCCTGTTTGTTTTTCGTTATTGTGGATATTTCTGCAATATACGGGGCCGGAAACCCCAAACCTTTTTGCTGTCTCCTCTTGTCTCTTTTACAATATATATATATACATACATATACATACACACACTATATATATATTAAGTATATGCTCACATTTTTTCCTTTTGGTTAAAATTCTTGCTGCTGCATTCTGGACAAGCTGTAGCCAATTTCTATCCTTTTTAGTTACTTCTGATAGGAGAGCATTGCAATAATCCAGTTGGCTAAATACAGACACATGTATTGATTTTTCAGTATCTTTAAATGTTATAAGAGATCCCATCCTTGCAATGTTCCTTAGATTGAAGAAAGTAGTCTTGGTAATATTATTAATATATAAACTGAAGGTCAGAGTCAATAATAACACCTACATTTTTAACCTTTGGTTTGATTTGCTGCACAAAATGATTCATTTTGTTTCTAAGATTCTTGCTTTGTTTATTGCTGCCAATAACTAACAATTCTGTTTTTTCCTTGTTTAATTTAAGGAAATTCATTTTCATCCATTCTGTTATACTAGTAAGGCAGTGGATTAAACGTTTTATAGCCTCTGGGTCATCAATTCAATTGATATATAGAGCTGCGTGTCATCAGCATAGCTTTGGTAATTTACATTATATTTTGAAATTATCTGGCCTAAAAGAAGTATGTAGAGTGAAAATAATAACAGTCCCAAGATTCATCCCCGCAGTACACCATATAGAATATTGTGTATTTTTGATGCACAATCGCCATAACTGACAAAGGTTTCCTTCCAGTTATACATGATTTAAAGCAGCCTAAGGCCGTACCCGACAGCCCTACCCACTAGCTGTTTATAACAATATCATGGCTGGGATTGGCTCCAGCAGACCCCCGTGACCCTGTGTTAGGATATAGCGGGTTGGATAATGGATGGATGGATGATCTATAGTATCAAATGCTGCACTCAAGTCTAACAGAACAAGTACAGATATTTTATTTGCATTTGCATTAATTTACAGGTTATTTACTAATTTCACTAAAACTGTTTCAGTACTATGATTTGATCTAAAGCCTGACTGATACTTATCAAGAATAAAATTTTTATTCAAATAATCACTTAACTAGTTTTTCTAGAATTTTACTGAGAAAGGGCAAATTAGAGATTGGCCTATAATTATCTAAGATAGAGCAATCAAGGTTATTTTTCTTGAGCAGAGGTTTAATTACAACAGTTTGGAAATAATCTGGGAAATTGCCAGAATCTAATGAACAATTTACTATGTCAAGAATGTTGTTGGTAAGTAGATCAGAAACGTCTTTAAAGAATATTGTAGGAACGGGGTCTAATACACAAGTGTACTGTTTAATTATTGTATGAAGTTCAGATAAATTGATTTTAGTGAAGCGGCTTAGTTCACAATGCTGAGCCAATAGAAAGAGATACAGTATATATTTGGCAGCCCTGTTGGATTATATGGCAGCTACTTCCAGGAAGTGTATTATCATATGAATGCCTTATCAAAAGTTTCCCAGATGATGGATCCATTAATGTAGGCACATGTGCACCGAAAATGCTTTTATCCTTGTAGCTGTTCTTATTTCGGCTGAATAAAGATAATGCAGTTTCATCAAGGGACTTCAAATCAGGCTAAATGTGTACATCTTGATGATGGCTTTTAGCGAGCGGAGTATGCTTTGGACCGGACTTAAAACATGACAAGTGTAAAGCAATATTTTAATGTTAGATCTGGTTTCTTGAATTTGGCCATAAAATCCTTTGAAATTCCACCTAATGGATTACTGTAAAACCTGATTACTATTTCTACATCCTGTATGAATGTTTTAATAAAATGTATTGATTCATTAAAATATTGGCACTGTAACCACAATAAATAATACATTCATTTCAACGTATAAGACGGGTGATAACACTAGTGATTCACAACTCTAGGAGACAAGTCAGGGCCTTCTTAACGCATGGGCACGCTGGGCAGTTGCCGGGGGGTCCCACGCTAATCTACAGTATGTTGTGACTTGCTGAGTAGTTGTGTAGGTAGGGGGCAAAGTGCACTGCTTTGCCCGGGGGCCTGTAATGCTGTTCACTATATCAGGTGAAGTCACTGTCTGTGTGGACTTTGCATGTCCTCCCTGTTTCCACATGAGTTGTCCTCTATGTACTGTACTCTGATTATCCTCCATGCAGGTTATGTTAACTGGTGATTCTAAGTTGAACCTGTATGGCTGAAATGGGTGTGTGACTGTCTCCTGTTTCATGAATGGGTCCCGCCTTGTGCCCATCGCTTCTAGGATAGTCCATGGCCCCAGCAACCTGAATCTGGAAATGAATAGATGGATACAAATAGCATTTTAAATTTAAATTGCATAATGACACTAAATAATACAAATAAAATGTATTATTATTATTATTTATTATTAT
This sequence comes from Polypterus bichir lapradei, assembly GCA_026402145.1. Classification (NCBI taxonomy): domain Eukaryota; kingdom Metazoa; phylum Chordata; class Cladistia; order Polypteriformes; family Polypteridae; genus Polypterus; species Polypterus bichir. The sequence continues at coordinate 21,470,400 of JANRMT010062797.1, read as the reverse complement.
TATTACTATAAATAAAAGCAGTACAATAATAATTTACACTGCAAGAAATGTGAAACAGAGTAAGATGCTTGAATGCTAGTAAATATTTTTGGTTTGACAGTAGAACGTTTGCTCAAGTGATTGGGCATTAAGCAAACTCCTGTCAATCCTGAAGAATCCACTGCATCCACTGAACAGGCAGAGGAGTAGCTTCAGTGACAGACTGAGGAGATCGTTGCTCCACCACACTATGCGACTCTTCAATTCCAATGCTAACATTACTCAAAGTTATTGTCTGCTTTTACATGCATTTTTATTACTACTTAATTTAATATTGTTTTTTGTACCAGTATACTGCTGCTGGATTATGTGAATTTCCCCTTGGGATTAATAAAGTATCTATCTATCTATCTATTAATTATATAGTGCCTTTCATTTCTATCTATCTATCAATTATATAGTGCCTTTCATTTCTATCTATCTATCTATCTATTATATAGTGCCTTTCACATCTATCTATCTATCACTTATTTCTTTTTGGTGAACGAACTAACATTTCCAAAATGGCTGTTATGTTAATGGTAATTGTAGCCACTTTTATAGTTGGTAATAATGTAACACACTACGATTAACTTGATGTTACTTGAGAGGAGTGTAGAAGTAAAGGGTTCAAGCTGATCCTGAAATGAATCTGTATAAAATGGATGGCAATTTGAACCAAAAGCCTCTTTACTTTCCATCAGAAAACAAGAGAAAGCCTTACATTAAGTAAACCCGGCATTGAGTCATATGTGGTCATTTACTCAAACGAACAGTGAAGGGAGCCATCACGTTTCTTTACAAACTACAAGTGGGACTTCATGATTCACCATCTATTGAAATCAAGGTGGGGCGGCACGGTGGCGCAGTGGTAGCGCTACTGCCTCGTAGTTAGGAGACTCGGGTTCACTTCCCGGGTCCTCCCTGTGTGGAGTTTGCATGTTCTCCCTGTGTCTGCGTGGGTTTCATCCGGGTGCTCCGGTTTCCTCCCACAGTCCAAAGACATGCAGGTTAGGCGCATTGGCGATCCTAAATTGTCCCTAGTGTGTGCTTGGTGTGTGGGTGTGTGCCTTGCGGTGGGCTGGAGCCCTGCCCGGGGTTTGTTTCCTGCCTTGAACCCTGTGTTGGCTAGGATTGGCTCCAGCAGACCTCGTGACCCTGTCGTTAGGATATAGCGGGTTGGATAATTAATGGATGAATGGATGGATGAAATCAACGTTTAGCTACACTAGGTCATGTGACTGATCCATGAACGGGTGATAAAAATCAAAGTATAAGAATAAGACTTTGGTAGTAATGTCAGATTTGTTTTACTGACACCTTTGGGCTGTGGAAAGAAAATAACAGTACCTGGAAAAAAAGCAATACAGACGCAGGGATAAAATGCAAACTCCTTACACATGGCAACCAGGGCACTGGATGGAGGCAGCAGTGTGTGCCACCATGCCATGAAACTATATTTAGTTTTTAGTATTTAGTACTAGTATTTAGAATTGTCAGTCAGACATCTTCCAACCCGCTATATCCTAACACAGGGTCACGAGGGTCTGCTGGAGACAATCCCAGCCAACACAGGGCACAAGGCAGGAACAAATCCCGGGCAGGGCGCCAGCCCACCACAGGGCACACACACACCAGGGACAATTTAGGATTGCCAATGCACCTAACCGGAGGAAACCCACAGAGACACAGGGAGAACATGCAAACTCCACGCAGGGAGGACCCGGGAAGTGAACCCAGTTCTCCTTACTGCGAGGCAGCAGCGCTACCACTGCGCCACCATGCCGCCGTATTTAGAATTGTTTTAAATATGTTTTCTTCTATTATCATTTAGTGCTGACATACAAAAGTAATAAAAAAGAATGCACCTTATTGAAGAGTTTTTTGCCTTGTGCTGTAAAGAAGATTTGAGAGAGACACAAATCAATTTCATACGCCAGCTGACTTTGTCAGTTGCTGTTGCTTATGCGCTTTATCTCTCAGTGTTCGTAACACATAACCACCCGCCACCCGTAAGGGCTGTTCAGATACGCCGCTGCACCCAGAGTTGGACTAACCTTGCTCGAGGCTATCATGAAACTTACCAGGGTGACCGATGTGAACTGGAGCCCCATGAGCATCAGTGGCAGACTGGGTGGCCTGTGCAACCGCATTCAGTTTTCCCTCAGGAATCGGCCTCATGGAGATGACCAGGTTACACTGAAATGAACCCACCGCATGGCAAGGCACCGAGGTCTGGAAAAAGGGCAGGAGGAAGAAAGCTGTTAAACTAAACCCCAGTACACTCTGACCCTAGAAATCCAGTTTTTGGTTGGTTGTGTTCATGACATGCATTTCAGCTGAGTGTTTCATTCTAAGGTGCAGTTTGTCACAAACATTTAGCAATTAAAAGGGGTTTACAGTTGAGGTTCAGATTGATGATTGGACATTTTTAGTTTAAGCAAAGAGAGGTTAAGAGGTGACATGACTGAAGTTTTTAAATTGTGAAAGGAATTAGTACAATGGATCCAGGCTGTTACTTTAAAATGAATTCGACAAGAACACGTTGGATACTTGTTATGGGTTAAAGTTGTTCTTCACGTAGAGAGCCACAGACACATGGAATAAATGACCGAGTAGTGTGGTGGACAGGAGGACTTTTAGGGACCTTCAAATCTCATCTTTATGTTATTTTGGGGGAAATACATGGATGGGACTGGTGAACTTTGTTAGGCTGAAAGGCCTGTTCTCTTCAACATCTGTCTAATGTTCTAATGCTACCAAACAGGACATAAGTTATGCTTGCTGTAGGGCCACCATGGAGTCTACCGTTTAGTTAACCAGCAGAGTATGAGCGAGCAGTAATGGCATGGAGGGGAGGGAAGACTGTGAACACTTCCACAGCTTGCTTATCCTACTAAACATTTACATTTAATCTGACAGATGGCTAAGCACCACTGTGTGGCAGGCAGTGTGGCCTCATGCCTACGTGTTGGACTGCAAGTCTGGTTCTGTCCACACCTCAGACTCCCTGTGTCACCCAGCCTATGCCAGTCACTTAACCTGTCTGTTCTCCGACTTTAACAAGATTTGTCAAACATCTTGGGATGGTGTTCATAATAGAAAGCTGCTACATAAATTAAAGATGTTTGCTGGTAAACAGTGTGATTCTTCCATCCATCCACTTTATGAACCTTCTTCATCTTGGTCTGGGTTGCTGTAGCCTAGCATGAAAGCAAAATGTAGAACCTTAGTTAAGTATATCCCAAGGCACACTCATGTATACAACAATAGCAACTCAACTATAAGTTCCCAATGAACCAACTTAACAGTCGTGTGTCTTTGAGATACAATGGGAGACTTGACTACAAAGAAGAAACGCTCACGAGAGCGAGAGCCTGTAAACACCACAAGAGAGCAACTGGGCATGGAATGGAACCCAAGGCACTGAAGGTAACAGGCAGAAAGGAGTACCAGCACTGCTCCATGGTACTGCCACTCCCCATTTTTTATAAACTATAAATAATTCTTTAAAATTTGTGAAAGATATAGAAGAGAATAAAAAGGGAGGACAGAAAAGAATAAGATAGAAAGAGACAAAGAGCAGACAGAAAGGCGCTAAGGAGGATAATGACTTTGTGCATCTTTGTCCTTTAATATCTCCCATATCACCTAATGAAGGGCTCCAAACGTCTGCCCCAATTTTATGTACACAGGACTGAAGTATTATGGGAGCAACTATAAATGTTTCACCTTTGTCCAAAATAAATCTAACAGGATGGTTAGTTGACCCCAGTTTTGCTAATGGTGTCTAACAAGCTGAGCTGATCACATAGCACTATAATCGAAAAACAAATCTTTACAAAATGGGCTACACATCACACAACACACACTTCGTATATTCTTTGTTTAAGTCAATTTCTAGAAGAAAGTTTGATGTTAAAATAAGTGTACCAGAAGATGACTTGAGTGGAGCCCAGTGGACATTCAACCGCAACGGACAAAGAGCCACAGCAAAGGACAGAGCGTTTAAGGTAGAAATCGGAACTTGAATTTGAATGGATCACAAGATAAACATTTGTTTCTTCTGATAAAAAATGACTAAAAAAATGTAAATGTATTGAGTGGCTCATTTTTATTTGATCTGTAAACAGTTAGGTGCTTAGGGTTGGTGGGCTGTTGGATGCCACTTATAATAAAATGATAAATGGAAACCATGGAGAAACTTTCTAACTCAGAATGTCACCCTTGATAGATAGATAAACAGATGAAAGGCACTATATAATAGATAGAAAGATGGATGAAAGACACTATTTAATGGATAGATAAATAGACAGATAGATAGATGAAAGGCACTATATAATAGATGATAGATAGATGGATGAAAGGCACTATATAATAGATGGATAGATAGATGAAAGGCACTATATAATAGATAGATGGATAAAAGGCACTATTTAATGGATAGATAGATAGATAGACAGATAGATAGATGAAAGGCACTATATAATAGATAGATAGATAGAAAGATGGATGAAAGGCACTATATAATAGATAGAAAGATGGATGAAAGGCACTATATAATAGATACATAGAAAGATGGATGAAAGGCACTATATAATAGATAGATAGATAGACAGATGAAAGGCACTATATAATAGATAGACAGAAGAAAGGCACTATGTAATAGATAGATGGATGAAAGGCATTATTTAATGGATAGATAAATAGACAGATAGATGGATGAAAGGCACTATTTAATGGATAGATAGACAGATAGACAGATGAAAGGCACTATATAATAGATAGATAGAAAGATGG
>JANRMT010062797.1:21451770-21465572 GCA_026402145.1 Polypterus bichir lapradei | reverse complement strand
AAGGCACTATATAATAGATAGATAGAAAGATGGATGAAAGGCACTATTTAATGGATAGATAAATAGACAGATAGATAGAACTTTTTTGTTACCTTTGGGAAATTTGATTTTTTACAGAAGCTTCTTTTTAAGAATAATCAAATAAATAAATAAATAGATAGATAAATAAATAAATAAATATACACACACACTGTAGTCTGTGGAACCTTCTCATGCAACTTGCGGCTTGGCAGTATGTAATACGAGGTCTATGGCAAAGCGTTATTTTTATTTTATAATTGCGAGTCCCACAGCGTGCACCATACGCTCCGAGGTTGATTTGGGTGGATGGCTGATCGCGTATTCACGCATAAATGCATGTGTGTCAGTCAATTGTTTAATTCACACCTCAGAGCAGGGTGAGGACAGCACCTGCACCCGACTGGCGTTATAAAGGGAGCCTGGATTTGGGGGGTCAAAAAGGAAAGGAACAAGAGAAGACACAAAGGAAGAACAGAGGTTATGGAAGTAGAAATTGAAAGAGGCAAGTTTGATGGCCAGTTCTTGAGGGGCAGGGTTCACTCCTTCTGATCGATTTTGAGGAGCAGGAGTGACCAACCACTCCATTGGGGCTCCCACGTAAGACTGAGGAGTGGCAGCTGGAGTCGGAGAAGCAAGGCTCAGTGTGGTGCCCTACTGTGAGCCTGGGAAGGGCAAGGGTCCGAAAACATGTTAGGGTTCACTGTGCTGGTTGGTGGATGTCTCCTCTGGCTGCTGAGATCCTGTCTGGGGTAAGCAGTCGGGACGTAAGATTTAGGAAGGAGGCACTGGGTTTCATGGATTTTATAAAGGATTGATGCAGCCTGGGATTTGAACCTTGTTTTTATGGAATATATTTATTGGACATTTTTAGCTTCTACTTGGCACCGTTTTTTATGGATTATTTACTTATTGAAGATCTGCAGCACTGCACTTTTGAACATTCTGTGTGATTGTCATTTCAAATAAAAGTACCCAACACTTTACACCAACTCATTGCTGAGTGTGTGTGTCCTCACTTGCCCAGCTCATCCCCAGGTACGTTATCAACAGTTTCTGGGTTCAAACGGCTTCCGGAAGCAACCAGGGAATGTGGAGCCAAACTGGACAGTTACAAATACCCACATTAAGGGAATGCAGCCTCCTAATAAAAAGAGCCTTCTCTGCCCCTTCTTATTTAGTCCCTGTGTGATGTAAGACCAGTCCAGCTTGTCATTGATGTGATGGGAATGATAAGGACATTTATAGTGAAGCTGTCATTTTAGAAAGCAATACGGCTTCTTCCAGAATTTATAGTTGTGGTGTGATTACTGCTGAATACTGACTGACAGCTGTGAGCAACTGAGTTGATTTACTGCAAGGGAATTTCTCCACACCAGGATTCACTAACCTTCTTATAGACTATCCCAACAAACACTGGGCACAGGGCAGGAACAGTCTCTGAACAGGGCGCCAGTTCATCACATGGCAAACACACACACACACACGGGGCAATTATGTAACACCAATTCACCTAACCTGCATGCCTTTGGACTATGGGATCATTTTAAATTATTACTAGCCATTAACATTATTCAGAGTGCAAAAAGACACGGCGATGCAGACAGGCTAATCAGCCCTTCAGAGTCCATCCTAATGAAATGGTTCTCAGACGTGGGTATTCAATATCAGTTTTCGATCTTCATCCCCAAAAACAAATGAAACACAATACTCTCTCTAAACATCCATTCATCCATTATCCAACCCGCTATGTCCTAACTACAGGGTCACGGGGGTCTGCTGGAGCCAATCCCAGCCAACAGAGGGTGCAAGGCAGGAAACAAACCCTGGGCAGGGCGCCAGTCTACCGCAGGTCACACACACACACCCACACACCAAGCACACACTAGGGACAATTTAGGATCGTCAATGCACCTAACCTGCATGTCTTTGGACTGTGGGAGGAAACCCACGCAGACACGGGGAGAACATGCAAACTCCATGCAGGGAGGACCCGGGAAGTGAACCCGAGTCTCCTTACTGTGAGGCATATCTCTCTAAAGAGTTCAATCCAATTTAACATTCCATCAGGGTCTGGAATCTGTTCACGCAGCATTGGGTGCAAGACAGGAATGAATGCCAGTCCACCATGGGGCCCACTCTTGAAAGCACACGCACACTAACACTAACCCTAACCCTAACCACCAATATTAAATTAACATGAAGAATATAAATGGTCCCGCACAGAAAACAGATATCTCTAGCTCGTTCTGTAGTTAATTGGAAGTTTCTGACTTGCCACAGCAGGGCCACAAATTAATCTGTTTTCTAGTTCATGTGCAATTGTCCCTCAAAATGGCATAATGCGGTGATGTGCTAATAAACTGACTTCTGTTGAATGTCTTGTGGCAGAGAAATTTAGATGCCACCTGTGTGAAAAGGTTAAAAAAAAAGTGACGATGAGGAAGATGTGAAGGAGTGGCTGCGAGCACAAGGTTCAGACTGGAGACATATTCTCTTGTTTCTTGCTGGCACAAGGCTTTTAGGGCTGAGACAAAGCCTAAAAACCAACCAATAAAGAACGACTTAAGAACATTTATGTTAGGCAGAATGCCCAGTGGGGGCTGCGAGGGTCTTTTTGGCCTGGAACTCCTGCAGATTTTATTTTTTCTCCAGCCTAAGCGGAATTTTGTTTTTACATTTTTTTCTGTGCACCCTGGCCACCTGACCTTATCATCGGACTGTCTCTTATAAACTTAAAAACATTAAACAAATTCTATATTTAAGAACTCTGCTTCTCTTAATTACATATCTTTCCTTATTTATCTTTTGTGTACTACTCAGCCAGTCATTTTCTAACCCACGTAGTCCTGAACAGGGTTGTGGGGGTCTGCTGGCGCCTATCCCAGCTAGCACAGGGTGCAAGGCAGGGACAAACCCTGAATCACCAGTTTATCTAACCTTAAATGAGTTCCTTCTGTTTTGCAGAGCATGGCTGTTAAATTAATGACTGAAGAATGAAACCCTCTTAAATAAAAGCAAAGAATTCATGTATAAAAAAATATTTACAGCTCTTCCCACTAATATTTGATTTTACTAAAGATGTACAGTACAATGGCAGTAATGTGAATTGTGATGAGAGGAGGGCAAAGTGAAAGAGATCAGGGCTGACGTGCAGACGTCAAAGCTCCTGATAAAGAACATAACCAGCACAGACAAGATTAGGTTAGAGAACATGGGAATAAATGCATGACAAATAAATTATATTTGGATGGTAAAACTGACCATTGATATTGTTAGACCAGACCAGCAGGTTTTAAACTTAATAGAAGACCTTCGTGGCATGTGTCTGTGCAACCCACCTAAATACCAGCCTGATGGAAAATTGCTAAAAAAAAAGCATAAGCTGGAAAGAGCAGCTGGCTATGAATGAATATCAAAGGCCTCTTGTGCTTTGTGGTGATGCACACCGCACCATTTACATGAAATGATCTCTGCTTAAATGTTGTTGTTTCAGAGTGGTGTTTCAAACGTCAGATGAAAAGACACGTAAAGAGCTTCCTGGTGCCCGCAATACAGATAGGCCACTTTCTCATTTACCCAGTGTGGTGGGTGACAGGAATCCTTACCCGGCCAGTAGGCCCAGTGTGTGGAAGGACCAGGGGAGAGAGTATTATCAGGACAGTTTCTTCCCTGAGCTGATAAAAGACAGCCTCTTGGTTCCCAGTGGGGCCATGGATTATGAGCATGGGAGCTCAACCCTGATGGAACTTGTGGCCACCGCCAGGGGGTGCATGGAACTTTCCAGAGTCTTATTTGGTCACACTCCCGCCACACCCGGAAGTGTAGCCAGAAGAAGCTCATTAGGCACCTGGGTCCTCATGTATAAACGGTGTGTATGCACAAAAATGTTGCGTAGGAACATTTCCACGCTCAAATCGCGATGTATAAAACCTAAACTTGCCGTAAAGCCACACACATTTTCACGGTAGCTCAGACCCTGCCGTACGCAAGTTCTCCGCTCGGTTTTGCAAACTGGCGGCACCCAGCGTCAAAGCAGTGCTACTGTTCTTGTGTGGTTACCTTTTTTAGATCCACATCCCTGACACAGCATTTTCATATACACTGAAACTAACTGCATATTGTTTATTAGTTTAAGGCATCTGATTGTAATTAACCAGTAACAATATAATGGTCCAGGGAATAGCCAAAGTATTCTAAATACCATAGCTGCTTTAGCGTTGTTACTCTCACTGCACCTTCATCTTCTTCTTTCAGCTGCACCCGTTAGGGTTTGCCACAGCAGATCATCTTTTTCCAAATTACTCTCACTGCACCACTCGGAGTATTTTATATCACTGCATCTGAGTGGGGAATCACAGCTGTACAGCAGCTGATCGGAAAGAGAATTATCGGTATACAGCATCAAGCACACGCTGCCTCAGCCATTTGCTATTTGAACTGCTCTCATGCGACAAACGCTTCAGAGTCTTTCCTGTACGGACCTCGCAGTTCAGAAACAGTTTCATCACAAGAACTCTAAATGCACTCAATCAGTCCATCAAGTGCTCCTTGTAGAACTGTTTGTACTTATAAGTACAATCGCCTCACTGTAAACTTGCACTACAGTTATAATATTGCACAACCTGAGCCACTTTATAAAGTGCGTATTTACATATGATGACAATATCATTTTTAAGATGAAATGCAGCAAAATATGTTTATTATACAGATAAAACTTTAACTTAATTTAAATAATCTATATTGTTAATAATTAAACATGTGAGGACACGGTGTCACAGCGCTAGCAAGGATCTGGCGCTCCGTTCACGTATCGTTCCTGCCTCTCGCTGTATTCTTGCTGGGGCTGGCGTGACACTGGATGGATTGATGGATAGAATAATTAAACACGTACTACGAAGATATTTCAATGTTCCTTAAAAGTTTTGAAGAATCGGCGTTCTAAGCTTACATATGACTTGACATCTATTACAGAGCTGATTGTGTGGTGATTGGGTATTTGGAGAAAGAAAAGTAAGGACTGGAATTGGAGGGTTAGTACGTTTGAAAGAGACAGTACTGCTGCAATAAATTATTTCATCGAAGGTTGCGCACGGCACAGCAAGCATCTTGCGTGAGATATGAACAATCACTGCGCCACCGTGTTCCCATGTTTAATAACATGCTTTAACTCCTATCATCATGAAAATGATATCACGTATACATCTCAGTATTTTAATTATTCAGAGAGTTATAATTTCACGAATGTAATGGATTCTGTGTCCTGTCGGAGGAAGAGAAAGTCTGTTTAAGAAGCACGTAGTGATTCACACACATCGAGCATATAGAACATCAAATACAAAACAAAGCATTTAACGTGCTACTTTAGTTACGATGGGATTTGAGGAACTAGTTAAACGATTTTAAGATGAAGTTTATGATGTTCTACTTTAATGACAAAATAAACTACGTGATTAAAGTGGAAATTTCGAGATTAAAGTTGACATTTAGTGCTTTTTTTCTCTGTACCCTAATAAGCTTTCCTATGACACTCAGACGGTGGGCTACAACTCGCCTTTTCACGGCGACTTTGATATCTGACAACTTCTTTTTTATTTCAGGCACTGTGTGACTTTGTAAACTTGAACTTTCAAGTTTCTCCAACACTCTGTCACTCGATCAACTTCCTGTTGTTGTTTATACTACTGTTTAAACCAACAAATAGTACGTTTTTCTTTGCCTCCACTTGGTATTTGCTGAAACTCTTCTATTTTCCTTCGTGGTTTTGCCATTGCCTTTTCACAGAACGCTGAACTTAAGGGCTATTTATATTGATTTGCATATTCAAAGAGGCGTAATTCTGGGAGGAGTTTGGGGAGTGGCAGCAGGCGCATGCACGTGCATTACTTTTCACACTGACTGGGATTTATGGTGCGGAAGAACGTGGAAGTTGGCGTTCGCACAGATTTATGCATCTGGATTTTTTTGTGCGTATAAACGTTTCCGCTTTTGTGCTTACGTCATATTATATTGTGAGTTCTACGCACGGCGTTATGGATTAGGGCCAATGGAGTCACTCTAGGTGCCCTATAAAAAGGGGCCTCCTCGCTCCATGAGTGGCCAGAGTCAGGAGGAGAAGACAAAACCTGAGGGAGGATTGGAGGGAGAAGGACTGGTGGCAAGAAGGGGCTGTTGTGTTGGTGATTTGTGCAAAGTGTGTTTTGTTGTAAATAAACTGGGTGTTCTGTGGAACCTGTGTGTGTCCAGGTTAGGGTGGCTGTACGCCCCCTGGTGGCATCACACCAGAGACAAAGTTCATCCTATCTACCTATTACAAGTTTTTATTTATGTTTGAGACTGTAGAAGATTAGCCCGGCTAGTCCAGAACACACACGTTTATTGCTCTTTGGCACAACACAATGCACAAACCACAATCAAGCTCCGTCCTTCCTTCCTTCTGTTCTCCGACCGCCACTACTCCTCTCTCACAAGCTCTGTCCTCCTCCTCTGGCTCTCTTGCTGGAGTGAGGCGGCCTCTTTTATACCACACCTGGAAGTGCTCCAGGCGCTCCTTGATCAAGTTCCGGCAGCACTTCCGGGTGTGGTAGAAGTGCTGTAGACCACGGCTCTGGGACTGTCCAGGCGCCCCCTGGTGGTGGTGGTGGCCACGGACTCGCGCAGGGTTGAGCTTCTAAGCTCCAGTCCCGTGGCCCCAATGTAAACCAGGGGGACTGCCCTCTCGTGTCCCGCCCCGGGGAGGTACTGCTGGTGATATGTCCACTCCCCTGGTCCTCTAATCAAAAGGGTGTCCCGGCCGGGCAAAGTCCCCAGCCGTCTATCAGAAGACATATGAAATTCCTGACTCATTAATACAGTCTCACTGCTCCTCATTCCACTTAGACTAGCAGTCTACAAGCTCACGGATACCATTCAAAGAAACTGTTTTTGGATTATTATAAAGTCAGTCATGCAGCACTTCTCTCCGCTTTTCATCACTTGCAAATCAATGGTCTCTCCTCTTATGCCACTCATCAGTCAATGGGCACAGTGGCCTGACCTCTTCCTGATTTTGATTGATGATGACCACCATCCCCAGTTCTCTACATCTATCACACATGTCTGACCATTGTAGAACATCACTATCCCCTCGTGTACTTCTCAGCAATTTCCCCGCACTGAGTGTGGAAACAGTTTTGAATTCCAACTCAAAGAAATTGCATAACACCTGCCAGTTTGCTAAAGCAAAATGACTAAAGTGCAGCCAGGTTTAGGACTTGCCGACAACTCACATATTGACTGAATGGTCATCAACAGAGGGTGCCAAACCACCTGACCAAGGGTTACAATGGTGCAAAGTCCTAGTGAGTGTCTTCATGAAAATGGTATTGGAAATAAAAAGGTTTGAAACCTTTCTGAAGAACCCTTCTGATTAACAAGTATTGTGTTATTAAATAATCAGTTTATTAAACCTGCTATTTTGCTAAAATAAACTTTTAAGGTTGATCTCACCTGGCACCAGTGGCCCAGATAAAAAAAAATAATGGGTCAAAAGACTGATATTCAGTATAAGTCAGGACACACTAAAGCGAGTACAAACACACTGAAGGAGAACACAGTCTCGAGCAGGGTCCTCAGTCACGGCCCTGGAGGGCCACAGTGGCTGCAGGTTTTTATTCCAACTAGTTTCCTAATTAGAAAGCAGCCCATGCTGATAACGACACTTGCTATTGAACTGTTTGGCTGTCTCGCATTCATCCAAGAGACATTTGAATTGCACTGTAGAGTTTCCTTCTGTGAGAACGTCATCTAAGTTTTTTGTGGACCAGAACAGATTTAAACTTAATGGTCCTTCCAATTCCCCTCTCTTTCATTTCTAAACATTTTTTTTTTTATTACAGACACTTCACGGTAAGCACGTGAGCTGGAGAACTGCTGGTTTATTGGTTATCTGCATCTCATTATTAACTAACGTCTGATTAAAAAAACAGGCAACAATTAAAACTTAAATGCACCTGCTAAAATAGGCAGTTAAGGGTTCTGAATGGTAACAGGCAAGAGAAATAAAATTAAGGCCAAAAATCCAACCACCCATCTTCCAACCCGCTGAATCCGAGCACAGGGTCATGGGGGTCTGCTGGAGCCAATCCCAGGGCACAAGGCAGGAACCAATCCCGGGCAGGGTGCCAACCCACCGCAGGACACACACACACACACACCAAGCAGACACTAGGGATAATTTAGAATCGCCAATGCACCTAACCTGCATGTCTTTGGACTGTGGGAGGAAACCCACGCAGGCACGGGGAGGACATGCAAACTCCACGCAGGGAGGACCTGGGACGCAAACTCAGGTCTCCTAACTGCGAGGCAGCAGCGCTACCCACTGTGCCACCGTGCCGCCCAGGCCAAAAATCGTATTGTTTTAGTAGTAAATAAAAGGGTTCAAATTAAGAAATTGGTTAAAATGAAAACCTGGAGCCATAGCAGACCTCCAGGACTGTAATTGAGGACCTCCGATCTACAAAGTAACTAAAATTTGTATTTGATGAATGAAAGCACTAACAAGGCATAGAGTTAAACACCAAGACTCATTACCAGCAAGGACTGAGCTCTAATTAGGACACTGGCTGCAATGAAAACCCGTAGCCACTGCGGCCCTCCAGGACCGTGATTGAGGACCCCCTGCTCTAGAGCAGGGGTGGGCAAAGTCATTCCTGGAGGGCCTCAGTGGCTGCAGATTTTTGCTCCAACCCAATTGCTTAATAAGAAGCACTTATTGCTCAAGTAACACTTCTGCTTCATTTTAATGGTCTCACTTAACATTTTGAACCCTTATTGCTTATTTTAGTCTTAAACAGATGTATTCTCAGTTTTTAATTGCTGCTTATTAGCAATATGATGGAAATGACAAAAGAGAGGGAGCAGGGTGGCGCAGTGGGTAGCGCTGCTGCCTCACAGTAAGGAGATCTGGGTTTGCATCCCGGGTCCTCCCTGCGTGGAGTTTTCATGTTCTCCCCGTGTCTGCGTGGTTTTCCTCCAGCTGCTCCAGTTTCCTCCCACAGTCCAAAGACATGCAGGTTAGGTGCATTGGTGATTCTAAATTGTCCCTAGTGTGTGCTTGGTGGGTGTGTGTGTGTGCCCTGCAGTGGGCTGGCGCCCTGCCCAGGGTTTGTTTCCTGCCTTGCGCCCTGTGTTGGCTGGGATTGGCTCCAGCAGACCCCCGTGACCCTGTAGTTAGGATATAGCAGGCTGGATAATGGATGGATGACAAAAGAGACCAGAATTTCTCCATATAGCTTGTTTCCATTTACACCTGTGTGTATTTATCATGCACAATTGGGTTTAATTAAATACTTGGAAAGAAAGTCAGTCAGTCATTATCCATCCAACTATATCCTATCACAGGGTCACGGGGGTCTGCTGGAGCCAATCCCAGCCAGTACAGGGCGCCAGCAAGCACACACCCACACCCACACACTAGGGACAATTTAGGATCACCAATGCACCAAACTGGCACCACCAAAAAGTCTTTGGACTGTGGGAGGAAACCCACGCAGACATGGGGAGAACATGCAAACTCCACGCAGGGAGGACCCAGGAAGCGAACCCAGGAGTCCTTACTGCGAGGCAGCAGCACTACCACTGCGCCACTCTGGAAGGAAAGTGAAGAGAAAAAAAAGTGAAGGACTGAGAATTACTCATTTGTTTTAGACTTCAAATAATTTGAGTGAAATCCTTAGAAAGGAAAAAAAACAAAATCTAGGATACGCAAATGACCTGACATGGCAGAGTTAAAGCACTAAGAAGTCATGAAATTAAACTGGCAAGGATTGTTTTCTAATTAGGTAACTGGGTTGGAACAAAAACCTGCAGCCATGGTGGCCCCCCAGGACCGGCTTTGCCCACCCCTGCGAATGAAAACCCGTAGCCACTGCAGCCCTCCAGGACCGTGATTGAGGACCCCCTACTCTAGAAGATTACTGTTGCTCTTACCTTATACATGCTGACATTGCGGTTTTGTTCCAAGTTCCTGATGGGCACCCCCACTTCCTGAACAGCACGTTCAAATCCAAAGCTGCATCCTAGGTAGAAGGTCACCATGTCTTCCAGCTCTTCCGAGTACTTTAATAAATTGGACTCTTCGCCACAGAAAATGCCATCCTGAAACTTGCAGTACAGGGGACAATCTGTTCTGTAAAGTAACAAATGCACAAATCACATGTTATAGTAGATAGGGAACAGCATAAAAATCTCCCAAGAAAAACAAGAAGCTTCACCTAATGGTCATGACTGTTTCGATCTTTCCATACAAAAGATTGATAAGAGGAAGGCTAAAACCCGAACCCATTCCTTTAAGTTAAATTACAGAAAGAAATCAGATGTCATTAGCCTTGTCTTTGCTTTATTGATAGTAAAGCTGTTCCTGACAAACCTTTCAGTTTTAAATACAAATGAGCCCTATGACATTACAGCAACCGTCCAAAAACATGACGTCACAAATTATTTACTTAATATGGCATCAAAAAAAATCCACAAGACAACAAACACCACACTTTTCTGTTAAACCCCGACACGCCACACATCTACCTTCCCAAAATCCCACAGGAGGTGCTTTGCTCTTATTTCTTGAACTCCTTCGATTCCTGGAGAACAAGGACAAGAATTCAAGAGGACTGCATCATCTTAGTAACACAGTAATGGCACCATCTATTTTTTTTTTTACCCGATACATTACACTGGCGGTTGTGCTCATATTCAGTTTACAGATAGTATAAAGCTTTATTCTTCTTGGCACCCTGTAGCCTAGCCATTTTATCATTTGATGGGATGTGAAATCACAGCAGATGGATAATGTGCTGTTGATATGGGATCTCCTCCATCCCCTCACACATTATCTGTCAGCCACAGTAATAAGGACTCACTTGGGCCATCTTGTCTGTGAATTGGTATCCTCAAAATTAAGTTAATTGTCATGCAAGCATAATATAGTAAAATTCATATGTGTGTGCCTCCTCGAACCGGTTGACAAAAATACTGTAGAAATTAAATAAATAAAAAATATACATTGCATATAACATATTTATATACTAATACTATACACTATATACTATATAATACTATATACTATATATATATACTAGGTTGGCGGTTCTCAACCTAAAAAAAGTAACAAAAAAAGGGGCACGAAGATGTGAAAAAAGAAAACAAGAATTGAAAATATGAAAAATACATCTATGGAAACCAAAAAAATTAACTTAAACTACATTCTGATACTAGAAAAATAAATATAGAGTTAGATAAATGTCAATAAAAGTTAAGTAGGTATCATAAAACATGTAGCAGTGTATCAGCAGAAAAAATATAGGAATAAATTTTATTAGGGTTTCAAAAAAACGTTAGGGGGGAGCGATTAAAACTATTATGAAAACTCGGGTTGCAAATACTTAAAGGTTGAGAAAAACTGATTTAGGGTCTTCCCCCCCTGCTCGCTTCACTCGCCAACCCCCCCCCCCATTCACGTCTCTGCTGCTCACATTGTGAAGAGGGGGACTGAACGCACCCCAAGGGGACGTGGCCACTCCTCCAAAGCCCCCTCTTAAACCGTGATTCAATGAGACATAAACACAGTTTTTTTTGCCTCCTCTTTGCTCGATCAGCTGCTGGCTTGCTGCTGCTGCTGCTGCCGTGCTGTGTGATTTCCATCTCGCGTGGCGCTTTGACCATTTAAAAGCCTGTACGGCAGCTGTCCTACTCTTTGTCTTTTATTTCCGGCTCCAGGCGTGGTTAAATCTCTTGGCACAATGTTTTGTCTTGTGGGACGTGAGTTCTTGAGACTTTTTAGTTTCTAATTTAAAAACAGAATAAGAATCTGAAAATCTAATGACATCACATTAAAGTTTGACAAATTCTGAAAAGAATGATACCAAACATATATATGCAGGTTTTAAAATAAGCCGATTTAAAGGGTGACAAAAAAAAGTCACACAAAATTGTTGCACAAATTGTTGCACTTTTAAGCTTGTGATTATATATATATTTAGATGTATATGTGTGCTCCAGAAAATCTCACTGACTTGCAGGGTTATTTTAGATGCCACGGTATAAGTCAAAGGCATACACTAAAACAGAACAGCGATATGTACATTGTTACGCTTGGGTCACAAAGGTGCACAGGTTCATTCAGGGTTTTCAAGAAACAGAAACTTTATTCGTAAACAGCATAATAAAGAGTAAAGCAGAGGATGTCTGGGGAGTGAGACAAAAAAGGCAGCTGTGGTGCGGACTTTTAAATGTTCGAAGAGCCACATGAGATGTAGATCATACAGCACGGCAGCAGCAACAAGCCAGCAGCTGATCGAGCAAAGAGGAGGCTAAAAAAACAAACAATTTGTTTCCCATTGTATCGCCGTTTAAGAGGGGGTTTCGGAGGAGCGACCGCATCTCCTTGGGGCCGTGTTCAACGTGTTCTCAGCATTTACGCTGCCAGTCAAAAGTGTTAGAACACCTCCGTTTTTCTTCAGATGTAATCAGTTGAAATGCAATGAATGACCTAAAATGGTAAAAAGGTAAATAGTAAACTTCCGGGGGTTTTAATTTAAAATTTAGCTTAGCAAAAACTGAAAAAAAAATTACATTTCAGAATATTACAAATGGGCCTTCTTCAGGGAACAACTGATACAGCAGGGTACAACCTACAGATGTTATGCAGAAATTAAAGTCAATGAAGCCTTGTAAGTTGAAGCAAACAATTGGCACGGGTGTCCAGACTTCTGGTGATTACTTTAAAACCCTCTGTGGGTCTTAAATCAGAGTTGTTACAGATTGTGTTACTACACCCTCTGAAGTGCTACTTAGATAACGCTACACTGGCATAGAACAGATGAAAACAAGAAGTCAAGGAGTCATTAAGTGTGCAAAGTGTTATTCACATTGTGGATTCATCAAAGTAGCCTGCACCTATTGCTAATATAACAGCCAAACTTTGGTAAGCCTTTTGATTTAGAATGCCAGTCACCAACTCTGCTTCCAGCTAAAGAACCCCAGACCACCACACTTCCTCCTCCACATTTGACAGTTGGTGTCACACACTGAGGTGCCATCCTCGATGGCGTACAAACACCCTGCGTGATGAACTGAAGATTTCAAATTTTGATTCATCGGTCCATAAGACTTTCTTCCAGTTCACAGTAGTCTCGACTCAAAAAGGTTTTTATCAAACTTGTCCTGGTAGAGGATAAGTTTCTCACTTTTATTAAGATGCTGATTTCTACCACATGAAAGTGTTTTTTTTTCCCATTCTTGCTTGATATAAAATACTCAACAATCCTGGGTCTCCATTGGTGCATTTTGAACTTTCCATTGTTCAATAGGAGAAAGGACTGGACTGCAGGTAAGGCTAGTCTAGCGCCCATCGTCGGAGAGTCGTCCAATATCGAGCAAGAATGGAAAAGAAATGTCACATTAATTAGTGTCGTCAGTTCCCAAACGATCATTGAATGTCATTCGCAACAATAACAACAACATTTATTTCTGTAGCACATTTTCATACACAGGATGTCGCTGAAAGTGCTTTATAAGATGTCAGAGAAGTAGTTACAAGCAAAGCAGAAAACAGTTAAAATTAGAAAAGAATAAAACTGAATAAATAGTATGCAACAAAATAAATAATGCAAAATTAGGTAAGAATAATAATGAATAAATAGTATGCAAGGAAATAAACAATGCAAAATTAGAGAAAAATAATACTGAATAAATAGGATATAACAAAATAAATAATGCAAAATTAGAGAAAAATAATACTGAAT
>JANRMT010062797.1:21430856-21451760 GCA_026402145.1 Polypterus bichir lapradei | reverse complement strand
GCAAAATTAGAGAAGAATAATACTGAATAAATAGTATATAACAAAATGAATAATGCAAAATTAGAGAAGAATAATTTTGAATAAATAGTATATAACAAAATAAATAATGCAAAATTAGAGAAGAATAATACTGAATAAATAGTATATAACAAAATAAATAATGCAAAATTAGATCAGAATAACAATGAATAAATAGTATATAACAAAATGAATAATGCAAAATTAGAGAAGAATAATTTTGAATAAATAGTATATAACAAAATATATAATGCAAAATTAGAGAAGGAGAATAATACTGAATAAATAGCATGCAAGAAATAAATAATGCACATTTGCATAAGACTTACACATAATTAGGATTAGTAGAGTATTTAAATATAGAATTGCTTTTTTTTAAGTCTCTAAATGTGAGTCATGTGAGCAGGTCAGGTGACCAGGTGGGACAGAAAAAAGAAAAAAATTAAGTTAAGCTGGAGAAAAAAAACACAATCTGCAGGGGCTCCAAAAGACCACCCAGCCCCACTAGACATTGTACCTCACATAAATGATCTTAAGTTGTTCTTTAATTGTTTTTTTTTAGGCTTCATCTTAAGAGGATTTGATTAAAAGGAAAGCTGATGTAACACAGTGGTACGTTATTGGAGACATCACATTTACAGTGTTTGAGTGTTTATCTAACAAAATACTGTAAATGAAACTGATCATTTTAAACCAGGAGTCTCCAACCTTTTTTCCCCTGAGAGCTACTTTTACAAAATGAAAATGGCCGAGAGCTACTCGTGTTTTCTAACGTTTATTCTCATAGCTTATATCAACCCAAACAAACTGAATAAGCTTGTTTTGCCTGAACATTTACAAAATGTTGGTGCCCACAACTCATATTTTGTATTAAAACATCACAAAAAATATTTAGTTCACCTGCAAGTGCATTTTGTGAGCCTGTATGCATTTTCTCGTGTATCTCACACTATTGAATTAAAACATGAATGCTGTCAAAACAAAAAAGTGCAATTCCAAATCCACAGATCTGACTTCTTCATTTGTCATTTTGTTCCATGTCACTGTGTCACTTTATTCACAGGTCCAGTCGCATGTGTGTTGTGTTGTTAGTTAGTCAGATGACTGTCACTGAGGTGTATGGTGGAGTGGAGCCACTGAGGTTCACTCTTACGGAGTCATTTCAATGTTCGTCTGTCAGTCTTGTTCTGAACTTTGACTTCATGACATTCATGTCAGACTCACAGAGGTATGGAGACCCAAACAAAGCAGACATTTTCAGAGCTGCTTGGTGAAGATTCTTATGGTTATGTGGCTCTACTAAGCTTCAGAAATGCTGAGAATGCTGTTGAGACTTTAACTGAACATTATTTTGAAGGTTTACTAATACATAATATATAAAATCCAAAGTCTCTCTGTCTGTCTGTATGTCTGTCCGCTTTTCTTCAGAGAACTACTTAACGGATTTAGATCGGGTTTTTTTTCTATAATTTGCTTGAACATTGCGGTTGATTTTGCGACTTCTCTCATTTCGCTCTGTATCAGAGTTCGCTTGCAGTGCCAATTTATTTGCGTGAATACGAGAAACACGCAGTGGCCCATTAGGCGGGGATGGTTGGGGGGCCTTCCTCACTCACTCGCCAGCTTCAGGGCGTGTTCCTTTACTCCGCTTAGCTAGCGAATGACAGAACAATTGAATTCAACTTTGTTTGATATCCTCTTTAATAAAACCCCTGTGTGCGTCCAGGTGTCCGCGCGTGTGTGTCTTCTGGTCCACACGGCACTTGTTCAGTCTCTTCCTGTGCATTTCCCGTGTGTGCAGAGAGAGAGACACACACAGGTGCGCGTGAGACAGACAGACACAGGCAGGCCCGCGACAGAGACACACACACACACACAGGTGCGCACGTGCATTGTTGCAATGTTACTTTTCTTGGTTGTTTATTAAATTATGGATTTTTCAAATGTTCATTTTTTTCCCTGTGCTTAAAACTCATTAAAAAAAAGTGTTTTTATCAAGTGGGTCGTAAGGCTATAGCGCGAACTCTTGCAGTGTTAGTTTTCTCTTTTGTTCAAGGTTTTCTTAGTGTTATTCAATGTTTTTACATTTAGTTTACTATTACGCTGTGCATTCAATGGTATAATTAACTATATTTGTGCTTAAGAAAATATATATTTACATACAGTTCATACAGTCTGGAACGGATTAATTGTATTTACATACAATCCTATGGGGGAAATTACTTCGGTTCACAACCAAATCGGGTTACAACCAGAGTTTTGGAACGAATTATGGTCGTGAACTGAGGTTCCACTGTATTACTGTCAGACAAAATTACAGGCATTTTACGGAAATTCAAACCAGTATTACTGAGAGAGAAAATTAAAGGCACACAATACAGTGACGCATATTACAGCCGCATACAAGGTCCCTTGCCATTTAATATAGACTGTTCCTACTAATGTTTATGCACTACTGTTCTAGCGCCCGTTATTGTAACGGGCTTAATGTCTAGTTTAAAATAAAGTGTTACTTAGGTCTTGATGAGTTTGAGTCCGGATATTCTCTTAAGTGTATGCCACATTGAAAAGACAGATTGCAATTCAGATTGTGGATCGTGATTTTGTGTTAAAAGGATCGTGATATGATTTTTTGGAAAGATTGCCCACCCGTAATTTGACTAATCAAGTTTTCATATTTATGTAGGATTCATTAACCCTTTGGCGAGCTACTTGGAAAGGGGTTGTGAGCTACCAGTAGCGCGCAAGCAACGTGTTGGAGACCCCCGGTTTAAACTATTCATCATATCTTGTCTTTGTATGCTTTTCCATTACATTTAGCTGAAAGACCATTTATAAATCACTGCGTTCTCTTTTCATTGCCATTTTACATCCTGTCTGGACTTTTTTTGAAAGTGAGCTTGTCAATGCCAATGCCAATGTGTGTGTCTTCTCCAGGTTCTCTGGTTTCCTCCCACACTACAGAGATGTGCGTGTCATTTTAATTAGTGACGACCCCGGGGTGATTGTACACAGCAGAGTGCCTGGTCGTGGAATGGCGCCCGCTCCAAAGTTACTTCCTGCATTGTGTTCAGTGTTGGCTGGCATACGCGTGGCTGACCCCTGTGATCCTGAAATGGATGCCTGAGATAGAAGTTGGACAGATGAATTCACATCATGCTGTGATTTGTTGTTGTTCTTCTTCTCAGTGCTGCCTTTAACATCCCCTCAGTATTTCTAACTTTTCAGCACATGCAATCTATATTCACTTTTGAGCTTTTATACTGATGACTGATGGCCTTGTGTTTGTACCATGTGTTGCACTTTCAGTTGCGTTATGTCAATGTAAGTATTGCAAGGAAATAATATGTGAGAAGTGTAACACTGGCAAAGTGGCATTTCTGTTTTTGATCATTTTACTGGTTATTCTTACCTGATGTCAGACTGATCTGCCAGGTCAGGGCACCTACTTTCTCCAGGCTGGCTCTTGTACAGTAAAGGCAAAGGGCCACTGTTGGCAAGGCAGAATTGTTTAAAGTTGTGAGCCAAAGCAGTGGGCAAGATGACAATATTGGCCTGCTTGTACCCTGGAAATAAATAAGCAGAAAACACACTGGGGTGAAATGAAGTGTTTAATGCAAGACATCACACCAGTGGCTGGCAAATGAGAAATAGGGTCAAAGTGCCATGCTGTTAATCACCCTGAGTCAATACCAGAGTGCAAAGGCAATTATTCTTGATGACCCTAAGTGAAGGTTAGTGTGCCAGACCACCTTTCCTTAGATAAGCAGGAGTCAAATTCAAGGCATTAGGCCGAAATCCAGTGGCTGGGTCAGATTGGCAGAGTGTCTTGTTTGTCATCATCTTCAGACAGGAACATGGTGCCAAGGCAGCATACCCTAGTCAGGGTTAGAGTAAGACCAACCAAAGACTGAGGTTTGGAGTGCCAGAGATGTTTCCTGATCACTGTGAATCAGGACCATGGTTTATTGTCATCGTTTTCCTAATGATTAATTATCTGAGCATGCAGGCAAATTCATCTGACTGGGGTTCAAGTCTTAGGTGCCAGATGTCAAAGAGCCAGGGGCAGGGTGCCAGGCTAATCTGTTCTTGGGGACCTTAAATCAGGGTCAGGCTGCAAAGCTAGTTTCCCGTTTAAAAATACAAGTCAGTGTTCCAGTGTCCAATAAAGTTATGACTCAGGGTTTGGTTAGGACTCACACCTAATGACCAAGAATCAAGGTCAGGATACCCCAGCAGCCTTTGTTGAGGATTACAGCAGCACCTTAGGAGACAACCTTAAATAATCCTCACTTAGGGGCAGGGTGCTAATCTGATTTGTTTTTAATGACCTTAAGTCAAGACCCGGTGAAAATGAACAAGAACCTCAGTGGACCTATGTCTGCTCATTGACTGATTGGGATGCTCCTACCTTCAGCCATACCGGATGTGCTTCTTCCTTCAAGCTTGCCATCTCGAATGAGCTCTCGAATCAAAGATGGAGGCTGAAACTTTAGAGACTCGGTAGTGGACATGTCTGCAGGAGCCTGTGGGAGACAGCAGTGATGCTGATAGATAGATAGACAGATATGAAAGGCAATATATTATAGACAGACAGATATATAGATGTGAAAGGCACTATATAATAGATAGATAGATAGATAGGAAAGGCAATATATGATAGATTAAATAAACAAACTGCATTTGACTTTTTAAGAGATAAATCACACCAGCTACTTAAATCCTGAGCAGACTCCCCACCAGAAAGGGTGGTGTATGTATGTGTTGTTTAAGTGAGACTCACCAGGGCATGAAGAGGACCTTATATAGTGCCTTTCATATCTATCTAGGCCAGGGGTGCCCACAATTTTTCGGCTTGCGAGCTACTTTTAAAATGACCAGATCGAAATGATCTACCTACATTAAAAAAAAACTTTATACATAAAATATATGTTGTCGTACCTTGCATAACTGAATAACCTTTATGGCACAATAACATGTGGGGAAAAGGCTGACTCGCATAAATAAGTTGAGCCGAATAATGCAGTCAAGGAGCTTTTGAATTCAGCCGAGTGAAAAATGATGGCTGTCCGATTAACTGCGATTTTATTTCCCTCTCCTTTCTCTTTCTCAGATCGCTTTTCTTTTCGGAAGGAAGTCAGTTTCGTAGTTTCTATGAACAGTTCAAAAGTGCCTTTCCACATTTTCCTTCTTTGGAACAGCAATGATAGATTGACAGATCAGACAAACGCACTTCGATTGTGACATTGTGAGAGAAAAAAATCCTCTTCCAATTCCATATCCAGCCCATACCCTTCCCGAACAATTTATTTTTTTTAAATCCCTTCTTTAGTCGATATAAATTGGAAGGCTAACTAGATCACAGCCGGAGTTTTGCAGTAGCTCGCGCGTTTGATCGTGCGTGAGGGATGACCGGTGAGTTAGAAGAAAAGAGATCTCAGACTGACTGCCTTGTATGTCAATCAAGTGGCAAATGCCATAGGGAGGATATATGATAGACTAACGTTTAAAAAATTTTTTTTTGAATGCAACGCGATCTACCTGCACTACCTTTGCGATCTACCGGTCGATTGCGATCGACGCATTGGGCACCCCTGATCTAGGCTCACCACATACAGTGCATTCAGAAAGCGTTCAGACTCCTTCACTTTCTGCTCACTTTATCTTGTTGTAGATTTCATTCTAATGGATAAATTTGCCCATTTTTGCCCATCAATATATACTCATTTAACCCATAATGACAAAGTGAAAATGTGTTTTCAGAAAGGTTTGCAAATTTATTCAAAATCAAAACTAAAATCTTTCATTCATAGAAGTACTCAGACCCTTTGCTGTGGCGTGTCAAACGGTGGTCATGTGTATCCTGTTTGATTTCATCCTCCTTGAGATGTGTCTAGAATGAGACACATGAATGAGACATTTCAGCTTTTGCTTTTGTGACAGTAGGGGGCAGTATCGCTCCCTTGAACCCTCAGGTACCACGCCAGACACCAGGTAAAAGTGCAATAATTCTTTGTTTTATTATAATAATTATGTGCACCAAGCACCCTCCACTCCACACTATTCATTAACCAATCACAAATACTACAATAACTCACAATCCTCCACTCCCAGACGCATTGCCCACCTACCACCCAGCTCAGCTCGCCGTCTGGGAGCTCCCACAGTCCTTTTATACTCCCTGACCCGGAAGTGTTCCTAGCCAACAGTCCACAAGTCCTTATTCCTTCCGGGTCAGGGTAAATAATACTTTTCTTCACCCCGGAAGCCCGTCGCTCTTCATGTGACGAACTTCCGGGTCATAGCGCACAAATGAGTCTACTGGCCTCCCGACAGCGACTCCCAGTGGTCTCCAAGGTATCCAGCAGGGCTGCGCATAAAAACTACATAGTCCATGAGGCCCTGCTGGAATTCGGGACCCGTCCATGCTCTCGGGAGATCTCCTCCTGGCGGCCTGGGGGTGAGGGCCGGAATATGAAGCCGGCCATCCATCACACTTTTTAATAAATTATGTCCTGAAATCATGTTCATCTTCAGTGTCCAGGTCATGTAGTTCTACTCGCTAATCATGGCACCAGACAGGGCGATGTGTTGCATGTTGATTAGCACATACAAGTCAGAATTTCACTGTAGTCTTTACATGAGACAATAAGGACCCTGTAAACCGCAGAAGTGTTTCCCAGTTAGACTGTTAGTGCAGAAAAGATCCCTAAACATACATGATTGCCTTTTAATGGGTGAGCCATTAACTATGCTCTGGATCAGTCTTATTCAAGATGCACAAGAATATTTCAGCTTTCTGCATTGCCAAAGTTGGTGAAAATTATAGACAGCATTTTTGGTGTACAACACATCAGCTGCTGAGAGGCCATGCCTGCACATATCAGATAAAATGATGACTGCCATTTCTTTTTAGTGCATCCGATGTGCCACAATAACTGAAAAGCTCCACACTTTTACAGGCAAACTAAGCTGAATCTCAAAGTTGAGCAGAAATTCTCAGCATATCTTGGAAACACAAAGAGCATCACAGAAAAGAAAACAGTGCAACCATTGAATGGCTACAGCGGAAATAAAAAAAAAGAAACGAAACATTACCTGACCAGTTGTTCCTCGCCTGTCTTTTCAGATGAACAAGACTTGTGCACTTTGGACCTGCTGCAGGAATCAGACATGCTGTAAATGTTTCATGCTGCAGTTCAGTAAAGCTTTAGCTGGAGATGAAGGTTAATGTTTCAACCACTCAGGAACAGGCTGCACCAAAGGGTTCACAGAGAAATCGACATTGGAATCCACACTGGAAGATCTGGGAGGCCTGCAACATGACTGGAAAATCTGCACTGGTATTAGGAACACCAAAGATAAATTCTGCATCTACACAAAAAAACAAACAAATAACAAATCCTAAACAGTTATTAGATTTTCTGTTCTGGAACTGATAGTACTGAAAAGACACCAAGGAACCTACACTTGGAGGCAGGTGGGACTGGAGGATATGCACTGGAAATGGGACCACTAGTTGTAAACAGGAGGATCCGGAAGCAGTGAAAGGATCTTGTGGAATATGTGCTGAACTGGAGGACCAGTATGGATACTGGGAGACCTGAACAGGGAATGGGAAGACTGAAAGGTGATCTGAGTGATAGCACACTGGAGTTGGGAACTCCAAAGTGGAGCTTGGAGAAGGACCTGCTTGGAATTGTGACTTAATGAGAGCCATGAAAGGAAACTGGAGAGTCTAAGCAGCAAACAGAAACAGTAACTATTCACGTGGGTATCTGCACAGGAAGTGGGAGTCCAGAAATGCTACTGAGATTGGGAGTACTCAATGGAGCTGGGAGCACCAGAAGGAAAGGCTCTCTTTAGAAGTGAGCAGCGTGCAAACTCTTAATGCCAACTAATCAAAATGAGTGAAATAAATTGATTCACTTAATTGGGCAATTCGAAAGAATCGAATGAGTAGGGTAAGCTGAAGTTGAAATCCCCATTACTAGTGCTGATCACATCCTCACGCAGTGTTGGTATGGCGGGGGATCAGCTCCTGTGCTTGCATTCTTGGTGTGCCAACAA
The DNA here is from genome assembly GCA_026402145.1 of Polypterus bichir lapradei. Classification (NCBI taxonomy): domain Eukaryota; kingdom Metazoa; phylum Chordata; class Cladistia; order Polypteriformes; family Polypteridae; genus Polypterus; species Polypterus bichir. The sequence goes on along the minus strand of JANRMT010062797.1, from coordinate 21,443,672 downwards.
AGGCACCTTACCTGATTAACACCCCAAAGGCAAGTAGAAACAGCATGCCAAGGCGGGAGGAATTCCACCAGAGGGTCTTTATTGAAAGAGAGCAAGCAAAGACAATCATCAGATTACAAACCATAAAGCAGGTCTGCACCTGATTGCCCCCTCTCAAGAAGACTCATAAAGTCAAGATCTTTCATACTTTGAGTTGTCATACTTATCCGTCATGTACAGATCCTGTGTGAGGTTTTCTTCTGCAGGCTTTTCTGTCGGTATGTTCAGCTGCTTAAGATGTCAAAGAGATCTGTGTTCATGCAGATCAAGGGTAGACTCTGGACCTTCACTATGTGCCACTTGACCTCCCAGGTGACCAGGGGAGGAAGACTCCACATGGAGAACTGCAGATATTGAGGCTAACTTACGGATGCTTTGAGAACTGGTGACAATCACCAGGGTATGCTTTTGTTCTTCTCCAAAAAAAAAAAAACAAACTTAGCTGGAACATTTTAGAAGTTCACCACTACAATTTAGATTGATGATTCAGCATTCTGTATGTTCGCTTGGGCTGTCTCTCTCACTACAGGCCCATGGAGGGGTCGGCAAGAAACAACTACCTATTGTCTGGTTCAGTTTGGGAACAGAGAGGCCACTGCACATTCTCTTTGCAACTCAGAAACACTAAAATAAATGCAGCTGGAGAAAAGCGTTCTGACATTATTACCATTTACAAAGGCACTTGGCAGTTTCACATTTGGCTCCAGCCTTGTACTTCAATTCTTCATGTGTTAGCTTCTAAGCATTTCACATAGTGTATATAGTTTAATGTCCATTACATACTATTTTATTACTCTTCCATTGATCACCAAGTCTTATTGATTTGATTTGCATCACCGTTTACCCAATAGTGTGCTCTGATGCCTGGTGCTGTGGAACATAAATGCATTTGGTTTAACATAAAACTTGACAGAGGCGTGTAGTGTGGGAGCTACAGCGGCCGGGTCTTCTTGTGAGAAGTGAAAGGGATACCAGCATGAAACCACAATGCACTGCGGCCGTGGCTCCACTTCCTCACAAGCACGGTCATGGCAGAGCTCAGTCCCTGGCTCCACGTTCTCTCCCTTTCACCTGTTTATTTTGTTGATATTTGTAATTTATGTTACTGAATATGTTTTTTTTTTCCATTGATGTTTTACTATTCCTAGGAGTATTATCTTGTTTATTAAGTATTTTATATTGTTGTATTATATTAGCATATTAATACTTAATCTTATATGCCTTGTGAAGTGTATGTTGATCCTAAGGGAAGGCAATGGTGCCTCCAAGGGGTGGCAAAGAATGGAAGGGGCCACCATACATAAAATACTGGCACAGTTTGCACCCTTTAAAAGGTCTGATAAACTTTCAAGGCATTGGCCACAATATTAACTAATTATATTTCAAGAGTGCACATTTTTTCCTTTGCCTTTTTGCCCTCACCCCACTAGTCATTTCACAGTGCTGAAAATGCTGGACAGTTCTTCTGAAGTGTACGATGCTAGCTAACTTTAGCTGATCAGTTAGTATAACCGGCAAGCAAAGTTTAGCTAGACTACACAAATCACATGCCGACTGTAGGAAGCATGTAATGTAGCTGGATCTAAAATTTTAGATATTTGACCTCTTTTTCGGAAATAAAATCATTTACAAAAAGAAGGATAAAGCTGTATTGAGTCCTATTAGCAGCATGGAGCGAGTGAGAGTGTGTGAGTGGGTGACTACTTGACTGACAGGGAGATGTACAGAGAGCAGGAACATGTGGATATAAAAGTAAGCTCGTATATTAGTAAACAGCAAGGCATCCAGACAGAGTGAAAATACGGGTCTATTTACAGATTCTTTGACGTAAACAACAAAAAAATATTTCAAATTAATCTGCATTTAGAGATAAAGGTTACTTGCATATACTGTATATATATATATATATGTAAATATATATATATATATATATATATATATATATATTGTGAAAGATGCTATATAAGCGCCCGACCTGGCACAGACTGACGCAGAGGCATGTACAAAGTGATGACAAAGTTTATTAATTTTCTTCAGCTGTGGGACATGTCTTCCCCGTGCCACACAGCCCAACACTGTCCCAAAGCACAAATACCACCAAAACACTCTCTTTCTCCTGTTCCACCACTCCTCCTCAAGCTTAGTCCTCCTCCTCCTGACTTTGGCTCTTTGAGTGGTGGTGACTGGGCCTTTTCATAACCCAACCGGAAGTGTTCCAGGTGCTTGACCACCTGGTCCTGACTGCACCTCTGGGTGGGGCTTAAGAATCATCCAGCCAGGCTGCTGAGTCCATGCAGCTCCCCCTAGCGGCCATCTGAGCCCCCAACCAGGCTGTGGAGGACTCCATCTCCCATGGAGCCCTGCGTGTGGTTGGGGAATCACCGTCGGCCAGGGAGGCTGCCACCAAGCATCCTGGGGGAGGTACTGGACTGCCCATGGTGGCTCCCCCGCAACATAAGCAGCAGGGGCATCCCTGCCGGGCATGGGACCCGGCTGTCTGTCACAATATCTATATACAATATCCTAAATAATTAACTATAATAAACACCACCAACACTCCCTTCTTGTACCACCACTCCTCTCTGGCAACCTCGTCCTCTTCCTCCCGATTCTGGCCCTTATTATAGCCCACCAGGTGGGGCTGTAGAGTTGTCCAGGCCGGCTCAGGAACCCATGCAGCACCCCCTGGCAGCCACCCCAGATCCCAACAGGGCTGTGGAGAACTCCATCTCCCATGGAGCCCTGCAGGAAACTGAGGCACCAGTGGTACCTGGAGTGGTTTGCACAGATGGATGCTGCGGAACAGTTATTTCGTATGGCTCAGGACATTCCACTTCCTTATGATGCAGAAGATGACATGCCTCCGATTCCTGATATAGATGATCGTCGACGACGTTATATTCCCGATCCACATGTTCCAGTTATTAACCGTCGACCATATATCCCTTTACCACCTCTACCAGAAAATACAAAGAATGTACTGACGAAAATGGGCCCTAACGATGACCCAGAGATGTTCCTAATGGCCTTTGAGCAAGTCGCAACCATGTTAGGATGGGACAGACGACAATGGGCTGTTATAATCACACCCTTTTTATCCGGAGATGCCCTTTATTCTTTACGTAATGTATCGAGAGATAAGCTCGGTGATTATGACTTCCTGAAAGAACAGGTGGTTTTACGTAAAACTAAGCCTTTTTTGGCTAAAGGCTTCGAGCTAAACGACTGGAAACTTAATATGGATGGTCCAATCCGTGCGCAAATACAAGATTTGATACATAAAATACACTGCTGGTTTGAAGGTGACGTAATGGAACGTGTCGTAGAAAAGACGGCGATGAATATTCTGCTAAACGGTATACCAGCGGTCATTCGAGATGAATTTCTGCGTCATGATATTGAGTCGTTAACGGTTATGTCAAGACGACTGGAAGGTTCACAATCGACTTGGAAGAAAAGCGGCGGATTTGGCCGATTTGATCGACGACAACAACATTCTGATAGCTCATTAGAATATGCATTCAAACAGGCTCGCTCTGCTAATGACTGTTATTACCAAGAGCGTGATTCAGGGTGTGTGAAAACCCCGCACTTTATAGTAAAGGACGGTTGCCTTTTCAGAGTAATCTCAGATCATTTAAAGGGGGAATTTATTGAACAACTGGTTGTAGCTGAAGCACATAGAGAAACTGTTTTGCATCTAGCACATTCTCACATCTTGGGAGGGCACCTCGGTGCTGACAAAACCAGAGAGCGGTTATCAAAAAGATTTTATTGGCTTAATATGGGAAAAGACGTTGAACGGTTTTGTGCTTCATGTCCAGACTGCCAGATCGTCTCTGCTTATAAGCCTCCTCGGGCTCCCCTTTGTCCTATGCCCATTTTAGAAGTTCCCTTTGAGCGGGTGGGATTAGATATTGTGGGCCCTTTACCTAAGACTAAGAATGGGCACCAATATTTGCTGGTATTGGTTGACTATGCAACAAGATATCCAGAAGTGATTGCCCTGAAAAGGGCAAACTCCACAGCTGTAGCCAGGGCACTATGTGATATTTTTACTCGTATTGGTATCCCTAGAGAAATCTTAACTGATCAAGGCACACCTTTCACTTCTCGCGTGATGAAACAATTGTGTGACAGCTTTGCTATTAAGAAACTGAGTACTACTGTTTACCATCTTCAAACAAATGGTTTAACCGAGCGATTTAACAAAACTTTGAAACAGATGATCAGGCGAGTTGCACATAATGATCCTACAACCTGGGACACTGTCCTACCTTTTGTCCTGTACGCGGTGCGAGAATCACCACAGGCGTCCACGGGCTTGAGTCCCTTCGAGCTGCTATTCGGCAGACGGCCGCGAGGCGTCCTGGATGTGGTACGTGAGGAATGGATGGGGATCGAGAGAGCAGCTCAAGGACCAAGCTTTGCAGATCGCCTAATTTCGTTGCAAGACAGAATTTCTATGCTTTCCTCTATTGCTATGGAGCATCAACAACGTGAACAAGAAACTCAGAAGCGCCTTTACGATAGGCGCAGTAAGCTCCGTGAATTCAAACCTGGTGATCGTGTTTTGGTACTGGTTCCCTCTGATCCACACAAATTCCTGGCTAAATGGCAGGGCCCTGCCATTATTGAAGAGCGTGTAAGTCTAGTAAATTACAAGGTTAGAATACCTGGGCGGCGCAAGCCATTCCAGATTTTGCACATTAACCTATTAAAGGAATGGCACGACCGACAAGAGGTTAACACTTCCTTAGCTGCAATTTCTCAAACCGATGTTGCCATTGGCAACGATCTTACTGACACGCAAAAGACAGAACTGTTAACTTTGATAGAACGGAACACTGATGTCTTCTCAGACTTGCCAGGCAAAGCTGACATCACAGAACATCACTGAACCTGGTGTTCGCGTACAAATGCGGCCGTTTCGGATTCCGGAAGCGCAACGAAATATTGTACGGGAGGAGGTAAAGAAGATGCTACAATTGGGTGTAATTCGTGAAAGTAAAAGTGACTGGTGCAGCCCAGTCGTATTAGTCTCAAAGCAAGATGGTTCGATTCGCTTCTGTATCGATTTCAGACGCTTGAATAAGGTCTCTAAATTCGATGCTTACCCGATGCCCCGTGTCGATGAATTATTGGAAAAATTGGGTCAGGCGAGTTACATTTCTACGTTAGATCTCACGAAAGGCTATTGGCAGGTGCCTTTGGAGGCTAGCAGTTGTGAGAAAACGGCTTTTGCAACTCCTGACGGACTTTATGAATTTACAAGACTCCCGTTTGGTCTTCACGGGGCGCCTCTGACTTTTCAACGCATGATGGACCAGATCCTACGTCCTCACTATGAATATGCCGGGGCATACCTTGATGATGTGATTTTCAGCAATGATTGGCAAACGCACTTAGAGCGGCTGCAGGCCTTTCTTGAAAGCTTGAGACAAGCTGGCCTTACTGCTAACCCTAAGAAATGTAAACTTGGCATGTCCGAGACTCATTATTTAGGCTATTCTATGGGCAAGGGTTTACTTAGACCACAGTTAAGGAAAATAGAAGAAATGCTTGTTTATCCTAGACCTGAGACACAAAAACAAGTGCGCGCTTTTCTGGGGCTTGCCGGTTACTACAGAAGATTCATCCCAAACTTTGCACATAGAGCTGCCCCCCTCACCGAACTTACCAGAGGCAGGAAAAACCGACCCATCTTATGGACAGAAAATTGCGAGCGCTGTTTCCACGATTTAAAAAAAGCATTGTCTTCTTACCCAGTTCTAAGGAACCCGGATTTCACAAAAGTCTTTATCTTGCAAACAGATGCAAGCGAGTTTGGTGTGGGTGCAGTCCTGTCACAGATTTTTGATGGAGAAGAACATCCAATCACATATTTAAGTAGGAAATTACTTCCTAGGGAACGTAATTATTCTACAATCGAGAAAGAATGCTTGGCAATCAGGTGGGCAGTGGAAGCGCTTCGCTATTACTTGTGGGGACGAAACTTTACTCTGGTAACTGATCATGCTCCACTTCAATGGTTATACCGGCAGAAAGATACAAACTCTCGTCTAATGAGATGGTTTCTGGGTTTACAGCCTTACACTTTCACAGTAAGGCACCGACCAGGTTCTGAACACGTCAACGCAGACGTATTATCACGCCTACATGAACATGAACCTGGTACGGAAAGTCGCTTGATTCACAAGGGTGTGAATAAAGCTGAGGGGGAGGGTGTGAGCTGGAGAGCTGTTCGTCGCCCTAGGAAAACCACAACCCCCTGAAACACCGACTACCCTCACATTACTCCTTATCCGTGCACTATATCGCGTAATATAAGCCTCGCGCGGCACTCCGCCGACTTTAAAAAGCCTTGCGCAGCGCCTGTCTCTTTGGGGGTATTGTTTTGTTTTACTTTCTCTCTCTCTCAGACTACTACCTCTGCTCCTGACGCGTATTCATACGAAGAGGAAGGAACTTACCTTTAATTGATAGACGAAACTGACAACTCTGTTAAGGAGCAAGTTTGAAGAGAGAAATGTTTGTTTGCAGTGTTTGAATAAAAAGAATCCTTCTTGTTTCTACGACCTCCTGTGTCTCTGTGCAAATCTGTGACCCAAGCGTCACAATATATTCATATTCATAAAGACGATATAAAAATGGCGTCCACAAACAAAGTGATTAGTTCCTGTATTATAATATGTTCTGTGGTCATACGTAATTTCCGTTTCGCGTGGTCATATGTAATTTCCATTTCAAACACGAAAAGAATTTTATATATATATAGATATCGACAACCGAATGTGGATTTTTTATATTATTTTTGGACTGACAGGGAGATGTACAGAGAAAATAAATATGTGTACAGTATATTAAAGTCAGTCATATTCTAACCCACTTGGTCCAGAACAGGGTTTGCTTTGGGGTTGGGTGCTGGAGCCTATCCCAGCTAGCACAGGGCACAAGACAGGCCTTGGATAGGATGACAGTCCATCACAGGGTGAACTCACACACACACCGTCCAGTTTAGGATCGCCAGTACACGTAATCTGCATGTCTTTGGACTGTGGGAGGAAATGGCCACACAGACACAGGGAGAACATGCAAACTCCAGGCAGGAAAAAAGCAGGACGTGAACCCTGGCCTCTTTACTGCAAGGCAGCAGTGCTACCAGTGAGCCACCATGCCATCCTTGTATATTAAAGTATGGCTTTATATTAAAATGCTCTATTTACTCCTGTGTAAATGTTTGATATGATTAGTTTACTGTGTTCACATTTTGCATAATTCACTCTGAATTTGGTATAGAATATATATCCCTAGAGTCGAAACCAGAAAAGACAGCCGACCAGTCATCAAGTATAAAGCGTGAAGCAAAAAATCAACCATTTACCCAAAAAAATATTAAGTTTGTAACCAGAAATAGACAAATCAAAATAATGCAATGCACACCAAAATGGGAATTCTAATATTGGATACTCTAGTATAGAATGTTCCGGGCCTTTATGCTGGCCCTTTGAATAACATGATATATCATGTACTACCAGGAGATTATGGTTAAAGGTCACTGTGGCAACGATCTACGTTCTACTATAAACAATATGGAGTTGTGATAAGTTTTTTATCAAAATTAAACTTTGTAAATATTGCATAATGCAAGAAATGAATGTGAAATACATAATCCTTGAGGTCCAAAACCCCTTACTTCAGGTACAACATGAACTCAGACCTCATAGAGAAGGCAATAAAAATGAATGAAAATAGCACATTTTAACACTAGCATACTGTATCTTATTGATTTTTTATTTGTTATTAATTACTGATTTTTGGATTGTGGACTTTGTTTTGTTATATTTCGGTTTCCTTTGTTATGACTGCCTGTCCATTATAATTTTTTCTTTGTTTCTTAAATTGCTCTGTTTAGTTAACTTTGTTATAATTAAGGACCTTGTTAAACATTATTTTTGTATTTATAGACCAAGGGCTTTATGGTTCCCCTCTCCTTTTTCCATAATATAAACTTTGGCTCCTTTAGATCTCTGCAGGCTGTAAAGCCCGCTCCTTAAGCTTTGGGGGCAATGGGGGCTTGCCGTGCTTTTTGTGAGGCCTACCATATTTTTAAAAGGCATATTGGAGCCTTATGGCCCAGTTTTCAGATGTAAAATCTGATTTGGGAGTTTTGTAGAGCTCTATAACATTCACTCTGTCTTAGAACTAATAATTGGAAAAAACTGATTTACAGTCAAGGTGGAAAATACAGAGAGTGATGGGGGTCTAGGATCCCCAAAAAAGTCAAATTTGTGGTGTGTCCCTCAAAAACTACACCAAAAAAACCTGTTATAGTGTTATAAATTACTCTGTGCAAGTGCATAGGGTGGACTGAGCAAGATGAGTGTGTGACAGCAGGCTACAGGCCTGGAAGGAGAGGGCATCTTTTAAATTAAAAGGGTGTCAGAAGCGGACGGACACTTTCTTAGGAAACAAATAAATCAGAAGGCCAAGCAGGCGTTAGTGCTCACCTGTATGGAACAACATTACGTGAAGTTATGATGTCATAATGCCAACAATGTTCAGGTTGGGATTAGTGTAAACCAGCACCTAAAAATGAGAAAGTGAAATCAACTGCTTCATTAGGCTCTCAGAGTGCAGCGTCACTACATACTACAGTTCAATACACGAGCCCGTTACTTAGATGAACTTGTGGCAGTGCAATCAGGAGGGCTTCAGTTCCCATCAGTCAGCAGGAGTGTGCAGGGACCAGTGGGAGGGAATTTTGATTGGCAGATAATGTAAAAATAACGGCATTCAAAGGGAAATGGTTGGAATGGAGCCACTTTAGTCTTTAATAGACAGTAACTAAGTGCATATTTGTCATGAAAAGTGACATTTTCGTGTGATGCTGGCCTGGTTTTTGTTTGTATTGTTGTTCGCAACCATGAATAATGTGAATAATCAACTTAAGATACGCATATTCTAGCAGACAACATTCTTTATTCAGAAATTACTGTATATTTGGTGCCAGAGTACAATTTCAAAGTACAGTCAATGGGTCCACCATACCCCCCCCCCCCCACCATTTACCACAGGCTATTTTGCACACTATTTACATTTTACAAACTTATAGCTACTTACACCTTAGAAAAAAAAAATGAAACCATATGAGCAACTACAGTATTAGTCTGGAAAACACGTGAAATATCCAATGCTTCTTCTAAAAACCTCTTGGCCTCATATCAGGAACTACAAAGTGATATCTCTTAGCTGCTGAATCATGTCTGAATGAGTGCTGTAAAATGGCAGGCCATCCACCTCCATTCCCAAAGTTCCAGTCTTACCACTTCGGATGCCGAACTTCACTTGAATGTGCATCATTTGTTCTTCCTGCAAAGTAAAGCAAAGGAATCCAGTTTGTCACAGAAGTATCGAGCAGCCATTACTTCATGGTAGTCATATAACCATTCATTTAAAAATATTATTAATAAAAGGATTACTGTAATTTGAAAGGAGAGCACCAAAGTGTTAGCACAGTTCCCCAGGAACTCCTCTCATTTTCTTAACTGCTTCTCCTGGTGAAGGTCACAGTCCAAGAGCTCCTGTTGGCTCTAATTTCAGACACGTTCACTTTTAACACATTATGCTCCTTTCTCTCCGGGTTTTCACCTAGAGGCCATAATCATGTACTGTGATAATCTGCAACTCTAAGGTGGTGCAGTGTGTACCAAGAGATTGGACTGGCATTCCGTCAAGGACTGGTTAGTGCCCTGCGCTTATGTAATTCACCCCTCAAAAAATTATAGGAATGAAGTTTTTTACATTGTAGATTTACTGTGTAATCTGGCCATTTAGTCTTAGGTGGAAATTGTGTGGGCGGCACAGTGGTAGCGCTGCTGCCTCGCAGTTAGGAGACCCGGGTTCGCCCTGCGTGGAGTTTGCATGTTCTCCCCGTGTCTGCGTGGGTTTCCTTCGGGTGCTCCGGTTTCCTCCCACAGTCCAAACACATGTAGGTTAGGTGCATTGGCAATTCTAAATCGTCCCTAGTGTGTGCGCGCCCTGCGGTGGGCTGGCGTCCTGCCCGGGGTTTGTTTCCTGCCTTGTGCCCTGGGATTGGCTCCAGCAGACCCCCGTGACCCTGTAGTTAGTGGGTTGGATAATGGATGGATAGAAATTGTGTTTTTTACCTTATTTGTCTAATATCTATCTTTTTTGGACTAGTTTGTAAATTTAATAATTATATAGTTATAAATAGTGTAATGCATAATTTGCATAGTGCATAGTGATCTCCTTGTCTTTATCTAAAAGTTAATATATCCTTGTGTTGAGATTCAGATCTCCTCCAGAAAAATGTTAGTTGAGCTGCTGCATGTTTGTGTGCAACAGCCAGTAATACTACTATTACTACTACTAATACATTTTATTTATATTGCATCTTTCCCATGCTCAAGGCCCAATGTCAATTCAGTCAGTCAAACATTAGCCGGCACTTATGAGATCACAGCAACACATCAGACTTTAGCAAAACCAGGACATTGAAGCATGACCCAGAAAATGTAGTGTCAATGGATTATGGATGGGAAAGTCACTTTCTGAACATTTTGTAAACATGGATTTCATTTGTTCATTTTTTTTCTTACTGAATTTTTCCATCATAAGACTACAAGGAAATCAAGGCATGAGGCAGGAATCTACCTTACACGGTACTCAAGCGCATTACAGATCACACTGACTCGGATGTAAAGATTCTGTCATCAGATTGAGGTGGTCCAGCGCAGACTGTGGTGTAGATTCACCAGTAGGGGGTCGGCAGCCAGTGGGCCGAGGTCTCCAGAACAGTGAGTGACTCTCTTTTCGACTTTCTCTCTAACAGTTGACCATGGACCCCCATGGGTTTATTTTCTTTGGGGATGCTGCTGACTGGAGCTTTTGTTTTCCTCTCCTTTGTTGTCAACTGACCATTGTTCCACAATGAATTAATGGAATTATATTGCTGTTCTCCATTTATGTTGATCAGTTTCAAACTACTTTGTTTCCTATCTGTTTAAACTGTCTTTATGTGTATTCATTACATAATTAATGGTGTATAACATTTGTAATTGCATTTACCTGTGAACTTCGCACAATACTCTGCACAGACTCTGAGTGTAGAGCGCTATACAAAAATAAACTGAACTGAGCTCACTCAAACACCCACACACTGCCAAATTAGGGAACCCGTCACCATATTGCATATTTTTGGGATTTGGGAAGAATCCAAAATACAAAGTATGAAACTGATAAAGTGAATGTGGTTGAACTAAATACTGCTGTCAACAGAAGACTGGGCTGGGGCTACAAACCCAGTCACTGAGGACTATTTACCAGTGGGATTTACCCTTTGCACATCAGTTTAGTCTAATGAAAAAGCAGCTGGAAAAACTGACCCACTATATACTGAGAGTCAGAGAAAAATGAAATTATAGGCTGTATCAGGCCTGACTAATGAGGCAAAACTGCTTATGAAAAAGTTAAATAAAGATGAGGTGGACGTGAAACCATATCACCAGAATCAGTGATGTGTGTGTAGGCAAAAGGAAATTTGTAGACTTAAATTTTGTAAACATTCAGAATGCTAACTGCCTACACTTGGGATTTTGTGGTTTTCCTCCAGGCATTTCAGTCTGCTTCTGCAGTTGAACTAAGTGCATTCAGATTGACTAAAGTCTCAAATGTGTGAACCCCTGGGAGTCTTTGAGTGGATGGTTTCCAACCTCTATGTTTTTGCTGTATTTATTTTGTTTCATTTCATTCTGTCCTGTTGTTAGATGCAACTGGGAAGGCAAATTTCATGTTTTCTTGTGTAAACAGGACTAAATAAAGCAACCTTGAACCTTGTGAACTGAATATTATGATATAGAAGCACTTCTGCAATCTGAAGATGAAACACGTTTGCATACAGTTTGTTTGAAATGGCCATTAGAAACTGTCACTGGAGTGGTGTTACTAATGTCTAGAGCCATCTCCCAGTAAGCCTAATAGCACCAGTCAATGCACCTTGGAGACCACAGGGAGAGCCTCAGTCCAGAATGGCTTCTCTGACAATCTGGGCAGACCCACAGCTTTCCGGAGGTAGCGTTCATGGACGGGACAGCAATTGAGGATGTAGAGGGCACAAGCCACGGCATAGCCACCCCAGTTGGAGACACCTGGAGACATAAGAAAATAGTATTTTTATTACCAGTATTTAATATTAAAAATAGTATAAATAGTGGAAAATATGACAGACTCCTCTGAAAGGCTACTAACAGCACTCATATCGTCTATGGCATTGTGGGAGAAAACTGTTCCTGATTGAAAGTGGAGCTTTGCAAATTGCAATGTCACTTTTGCCTCACTGTGTAATCTCAGCAAGTCTCTATGCTATGTATACATCACGTCTATGGTTTTTACCCTGAAAGGCACTATACCGTTACAAACCTTATCATTTTATTAAGTAAATGAAAAGACCTAAAAATAAGGAGTAGTCAATCTTAACATGCAATTTAGGCTTATAAATCAGCACTCCGAGCAAGAGTCCCACAAAGGGGCACTGTACAGTAGGTTGATATGGTCATGTGTAGAGAGTGCAGCGAAATTCTCATTTGCACATGCTAATCAGTATGCCAGCCATCACCACCATGATCAGTGTTTATGACAACCTTACCTTGAATCTGCAATACCTATAATGAAGTGTGAAGTTAAAGTGAAAGTGAAAAATTGACAAAGAAATAAAAAATATAATTTCATTTGACCATTCAAAAAAAAAAAAAGTAT
>JANRMT010062797.1:21408811-21430456 GCA_026402145.1 Polypterus bichir lapradei | reverse complement strand
TATATATATATATATATATATACTGTGGCAAAGGCGCTATATAGGTGTAGACCCGACACAGACTGACAGCAGAGGCACGTATAAACATAAACAAAAAGGTTTTTAATTTTTCTTCAGCCATGGGGCACATTTTCCCCGTGTCCCACAGTCCCAACACACCACCAAAGAAAACACCAAAAACACCCAAAAATCACTCCTCTTCCTTCACTCCTCCCAGGCAGTTTGCCCTCCTCCTCCTCCTCCTGACTCTGGCGCCCGGAGTGGTGACTGTCGGCTCCTTTTATAGCCCACCCGGAAGTGCTGTAGGTACTCATTGACCAACTTCCAGCTGAACCTCTGGGTGTGGCTGCGTTCCTGCCCAGATGGGCTTGTTAGGCCGTGCAGCTCCCCCTGGCGGTGGCCACGGAGCCCAACAGGAATGAGCTCCGGTGTTCCAAAATATTGGCCCCGATGCAACCTAGGTAGTGTGCATCCCATGACTGCTCTCCCCGGATCCAGTGTCAAAGGAGCGTCCTGACCAGGCATGGGTCCCGGCCATCTGCCACAATACATTCAAGTAAAATGAATTCATGTCCCCTTTGACCTCAGGTGTCTGCCATGGAAAGGTCACTCTCACTTACCACAAGCAATAGCGTGGTCGGCTGCTACGTCGCATGCGATCAGGTCTCCATTGGGCATACACTTCCTCACTGCTTCCTTCACTTTGCCCATTCCCAGCTCATTCCCTCCATCTCCAATACCTGAACGACAAAACTCTGTCAGTATTATGTGCTAAAAACCTCTTTTCAGTAGTAAAAAAGTGCAGCTCCTAAATGAAAGTCATTTCTGCTTTTAGGAGAGATGTTAGCAAATCTGGTCTTGGAGGGCTGCAGTAACTACTTTGGCTGAGACCCCTTGCCACTATGTGTTCCCTTTAAAAGATCTGTTCGGATAAGCACAAACTCCCCAATAGAAAACTATAGGTGGGGTAGGCAGCCAGATGGCTGAGACTTTACCTTTGATTTCCTCTTTTACAATTTTAATCTCCTCCACTGTCAGCTGGCCATAGTTCATCAGTTAATTAATGGACTGTTATTGTTGGTTTCCATGTATGTTTAATCATCTTTATGTGTTTTAGCAAATCTACATTTATATGTGTGGCGGTTCTGTATTTAGTAATTAGTATAATCTGAACTTGTATTTTAACTGATGATTGTTCACAGTGCTTTGACCCTGCACTCGATAAAAAACATTATACAAAAAATAAGTTGTATTGTTTATGCATTATACACATTAAAGGCAGCACACTTTTGCAGTTTGACACCCATTGCTTGGTTTTGTTCAAAGCACCTCTGCTCAGTGAATACCAGTGAGAATGACACCATTTCAATCACAATTTACTGCTTTATATTAGGCTTTTTCAAAGGAGTCGTCTGATTCAGAATGTGAAGGCTAATAAGTTAGAAAATGTACACTTGGCGCAGTATGCTGGTGTGCCGGGGACTTGGCTGACAGATTTGAATGCAGAAGCATTTTAAAGTTTTGTTTATTTGCTTCATCAAAGAATCAGATATCAAATTCTTGTTTGTTGAATATTTTTGTTACAAGTCATATTCAAAAATAACAGTGATAACACAATTCAATTACATCTATGAGAAGAGTACATAAAATATCTGCTAATAGTATTTTCCAGTGCCATGTATTTAAAAATGGAGCCCAAAGGGGCTTGTCACGGCTTAAATAGCTTTAATGGACAACACATTCCAGCTCCGGCACTTTTTTGCTATTGTTAATTGATGGTTTATGGCTAACTGTAGTTCATATTTCTTAAGAATAAAAGTTTAAAAGAGCTAATGGAAAGGTAAAATCTCTAGTAAAGTCTCAAAGTTTTTAGACTGTGATGGATAGTAGGCCATTGTGGCACCTACACAAAATGAAATATCGAATCATTATAATGGGCAGATGATTCTGGCGTGAGGCTGTTTTTATTATAACATAAATACCGTGTACATGTTTACTTACTCTCTATGTATACTGACTGAAGACTACATGGCACCTTTAATTCCATTCATTTCTAGATAAGTGGCTTTTTCTCTTTTTTTTTACTTTCATGCTAAACTTACCTCAAGCAGTAGAAGCTGCAGTGACAGAGGTTTGCTCAGGCTGAAAACCATGATTGTGTGGCCAGCACTTGGCACAAGGCACTGCTGTGCAGGCGACTCTGCTGGCATTTCTCTAAAGTGTAATAGGGATCTGTTTTGCTGTAAGAAACAGCTACTGGACACAAAAAAGAGGAAAATATACAAAATATACAAGTGACCTCTGTTAAGGTAAATTTGAAGCAACAAAACTAGTCTGCAACTGATGTTCCACTGTGTCTGAGTTTTAACACTGAAAATTCACCATTGCCTTTGTAATTTCAAAAATGTGTATAGTATGCTCTATTTGAGATGTCTCAATGAAAAGTACACTTTCCCAAAAAATTCTTGAAAAATAACTGCACCAAATTTCAACAAAATCAGTCCACTGGGAGCTGAGTCGTTTCCTGTAGAAAGGCAGATAGACATGATGATGATGATTATATGTGAATGTACCTAAAACAGAGCAGTGATCACAGGATGCTGACAGGATAAGCTGTGGCCCCCAAAACTCTGAGCCGGGTTAAAGAGATCCAAAAATAAATGGATGAAATTATTAACGTACTTTATTTTTACTTCATCTATTAGCTAGAGCAAAAACCTGCATTCATATAGACCCGAAGTCTGGCTAAATTATCGACAGTACTTCGTTCACCAATAAAACTGAGAAATGCTGCCATCTATTGACAAGCTTTAGTAACAACTATCTTGAAAAATGAATTCTAACATTTGTGACCAGGAAGATGAAATAAAGTAAAAATGGCCATCTGCTCTATTTCCACACGTTTTCTTGTACTTTACTTTAAGTGTTATTTGCAATTCAATCTATTTACTGGTTTATCAGTTTTATTCTACAAAGAAACTATGACTTTGATGATGCATGAATTCCTGGTAAATTGTGCCTGTTCGCCTACTAAGGTCCTCTGATTCTGGCAATCTTGTTGTGCCTCACACTAACCTGCACTCTATGGGTGACAGGGCCTTCAGCTCCATAGCACCCAGACTTTGGAATGACATCCCGAAATTAATGAGATCAGCTGACTCCATTCATTCTTTTAAAAAACAACTTAAAACTCATCTCTTTAGGAAGGCTTTAAACTTAACATTCTGCCCTTTCTTTCAGTTTACCACTCTGTCCAGGTGCTCAGGATAATTTGTGTGTCTGTTATATCACAAATTAGGTTTTTCTTTTAGTATTGAATTTAGTATTTTACACTGGTTTATTTTCCTTTATTCTATTTAATGCTTTGTTATCTGTTTCATTGTTCTATTCAGGAAAACATTTGTATCCAATGTTACATATACCCTGCTGTTTTTTTCTAAGACTCTGTGAAGCACCTTGAGCATGGGAAAGGCGCTATATAAATAAAATGTATTATTATTATTAAATTAGTAATTGCTAAAGGACTAAAAGTTGATGTGAGACACATCATGGATATCCGTTTATCAGACCATTTTCTCTTACTATTTAATATAGAAATACTGATAGATAAAATTAACGAGAAGCATATTGTTAAAAAACGCTTCTTTGATTCATCTGCAGCTTCAAAGTTTACAAACATTTTAAGCTACCAGTCCGTTTGTAGTGCTTACTGCAATAGTGAAAATAATGTAAATAGTAAGGTGGAAAATTTTAATATTAAAGTGAGAGCTGCTGCTGACATAGTCACTCCTGAAAAGACAGTTAAAAAATCTTCCAGCACTGTTACACCATGGAAGACACAAAGAGTGTCTGATCTAAAGAGAACATGCCGGACAGCTATGTAAATGGAGAAAAACTAAACATGATTATCCACTATGAGATACTGAAGGCTAAAATTAACAGAATACGACAACATAGTCTGTCTTGTGAGGCGGTGCGATTTCTTTAGAATTATAAATAACAATGCTAGAGTCTTATTCTCTACGATTGATCGTCTGCTAAATCCAGGTCACTCAATGGAATGCCTCCAAAAAACTTCCAGTGAAACTTGTGAGGCTTTTGCTGTATTTTTTAATCACAAAATTAATGATATTACAAATAATATAGTACAACCCCCCCCAATACTGATCCTCTTAAATACTATTATTCTTATTTAAGCAAATTAAATTCTTTCACCAGGATAGATTTACCTGATTTATATAAAATTATTTCCCACCTGAGACCCTCCAACTGCATCCTTGACCCAATAGCAACATGTTTTTTCAAAGTAGTATCTGATGTGTTAACTGTAGTATCTGATGTGCTAAACTCATCATTAGATACGGGGGTCTTCCCAGACTGTCTTAAGAATGTTGTAATTAAACCCATGCTCCAGAAAAATAATCTCGACTCCTCTGCTTTTGAAAATTTTAGACCTATTTCTAACCTGCCTCTCTTAAGTAAAATCCTAGAGAAGGCAGTCATTACGCAGCTAAATGACCATCTCAATAAACATGCGGTTCTTGATAAGTTTCAGTCGGGTTTCAGAACAAAAACTGCACTCGTTAAAGTAGTAAAGGACTTGCAGGTAAATGCAGACAGAGGCTGTTTATCTGTTCTCATCATCCTCTTAGATCTGAGTGCCGCATTTGATACCATTGATCACAATATTCTTAGAAACCGCCTTAGTCAATGGGTGGGCCTCTCTGGCAGTGTCTTAAATTGGTTGGAGTCTTACCTGGCAGGTAGAAAATTCTTTGTTAGTTGTGGTTTTTATACTTCAAAGACACATGATATCCTATATGGTGTTCTACAAGGCTCTATCCTGGGTCGCTGCTCTTTTCAATCTCCATGCTTCCATTAGCTCAGATTATCTCAAAGCACAAGGTGAGTTACCACAGCTATGCTGACGACATGCAGCTGTATTTATCAATAGTGCCTGATGACCCTGACTCTTTTGTCTCACTGACACATTGTCTTACTTGTGTTTCTGAATGGATGAGTAGTAATTTTCTCAAACTAAACAAAGGGAAATCGGAAATCTTAGTGATTGGCAAAAATGGATATAGTGAGGTTATTAGAAATAAACTTGATCCATTAGGCTTGAAAGTTAAGACAGAGGTAAAGAATTTAGGAGTAATTATTGACTCTGACCTAAATTTTAAACACATATTAATCAGATTACTAGGACAGCATTTTTCACTTAAGAAACATAGCAAAAATTACACCTCTTATACCTTTGGAAGATGCTGAAAAATTCACGCTTTTGTTTTCAGTCAGCTAGATTACTGTAATGCACTCTTCTCAGGACCACCCAAAAAAGACATCAATCAATTACAACGAGTGCAGAATGGAGCTGCCAGAATCTTAACTAGGAAAAGAAAATCTGAGCACATCACCCCAGTTCTGATGTCACTACACTGGTTACCTGTGTCATTTAGAATTGACTTTAAAATACTGCTTATGGCTTACAAAGCTTTAAATAATCTGAGCTCCATCCTATATCTCAGAATGTCTCTCACCTTACACTCCAAATCGTAACCTTAGATCTTCAAATAAGGGTCTGCTTATAATTCCAAGAGCTAAACTTAAAAGAAGTGGTGAGGCGGCCTTCTTCTGTTATGCACCTCAAATCTGGAATAGCTGACCGATAGAAATTCGCCAGGCTGATATGGATGAGCACTTTATAAAACTGCTAAAAACTCATTACTTTAACATGGCTTTCTCATAGCTTCATTTTAGTTTAATCCTGATATTCTGTATATACTTTTAATTATCATTATCATTCATGGTGGCTCTGAAATCCGTACTAACCCCTACTTTCTCTGCTGTTCTTTTTCTGGTTTTCTGTGGTGGCCATCTGCGCCACCACCACCTGCTCAGGGCACCATGCAGTCCTTACACTGATGGATTGAAGGCCAGAGGTCCACATGACCATCATCATCGTCTAATTCTTTTAATGAAAACAATGAGGACTGATTGAGATCATTGATGTTAGGTAGAATGCCCAGTGAAGGCTGGGTGGTCTCGTGGCCTCTGAACCCCTATAAGAATTTTCAGAGTGATCACCAATGTTTTATCTCTTTTCCACTTCCTTCTGTTTACAATAATTTGTAGACTGTATTTTGGCTGTTGATTTACTGCTTATTACAAGCAATTTTTTGTGAAAATGAACAGCAAAATAAATGTAATATGCATATATTTTGCACTTCTGTAAGTACAACATGCTCACAAAAATGCCACTTCTAGCTAACTTGATTGTAATTTAAATTTTTTTATAATGGTATGAAATGAGCTGATAGTGTTTCATCACAACTCGGCTAATTATCCAGAAACTTTCACTGGGAGTTACCACATAGAAAGTCAATTACATGAAATGTCCCACTGCACTTCCATTGTGTCCCATAGCAGGATGTGTTTGATGCCAGAAAATTAATTACCTGTCGTGGTGATGCCAGGAATGGTGTTTGCTGCAATGAACAGGTCATCAACGGGATCCACCAGGTGCTTAATGTTCACTTTCCTCATGTTGTAATAGCTGCCATCCCTGGCCCTGCCAGCACGCTCTACTGCCACTAGGTGGTCGTACCTGAGAATGACAGACGCCAACCTGAATGGCAGAGTAATTGGAATGCAGCCCAAGGGTGGAGAGCAAAGGTTGCTTTGGAGTTGGCCTCGTTCAGTACAACCTTTCGCTCCTGCAAACCAGGAGGACTCCTGCATGGACCAAGGAGTGTTAGCTCCAAACCTGCCTCAACTCTGTAGTGACTATCTGAAGATTTCATAATTTCTCTTACAGAGGAATTGGCTACATTACACACTACCAGTCAAATGTTTGGAAATTTTTTATGTTTTTTATCAATATGTCATTAAATTTATTTAAATATAAATTACTAAGACATTACTAAAATAACACTTTATTAATACCTGAAGAGAAATTTAGGTGTTCCATCAGCTCACAGAAAATTTAAAACAAATACATATAGATTAAATATAATTACAATACCTAATAAAATATATAAGATGAAACAGAAAGGATTAATAAAAAACATAAAATACCAAAAATAGTTATGTATTACCAATCCACAGTAATACAGTCACATGAAAAAGTTTGGGAACCCCTCTCAGCCTACATAATAATTTACTCTGCTTTCAACAAAAAAGATAACAGTGGTATGTCTTTCATTTCCTAGGAACATCTGAGTACTGGGGTGTTTTCCACACAAAGATTTTTAGTGAAGCAGTATTTAGTTGTATGAAATTAAATCAAATGTGAAAAACTGGCTGTGCAAAAATTTGGGTACCCTTGTAATTTTGCTGATTTGAATGCATGTAACTGCTCAATGCTGATTACTTGTAACACCAAATTGGTTGGATTAGCTCGTAAAGCCTTGAAATTCATAGACAGGTGTGTCCAATCATGAGAAAAGGTATTTAAGGTGGTCAATTGCAAGTTGTGCTTCCCTTTGACTCTCCTCTGCAGAGTGACAGACAGCATGGGATCCTCAAAGCAACTCTCAAAAGATCTGAAAACAAAGATTGTTCAGTCTCGTGGTTTAGGGGAAGGCTACAAAAAGTGATCTCAGAGGTTTAAACTGTCAGTTTCAACTGTAAGGAATGTAATCAGGAAATGGAAGGCCACAGGCACAGTTGCTGTGAAACCCAGGTATGGCAGGCCAAGAAAAAAACAGGAGTGGCATATGCGCAGGATTGTGAGAATGGTTACCGACAACCCACAGATCACCTCCAAAGACCTGCAAGAACATCTTGCTGCAGATGGTGTATCTGTACATCATTCTACAATTCAGCACAATTTGCACAAAGACCATCTGTATGGCAGGGTGATGAGAAAGAAGCCCTTTCTGCACTCACGCCACAAACAGAATCGCTTGTTGTATGCAAGTACTCATTTAGACAAGCCAGATTCATTTTGGAACAAAGTGCTTTGGACTGATGAGACAAAAATTGAGTTATTTGGTCATAACAAAAAGTGCTTTGCATGCTGGAAGAAGAACACCGCATTCCAAGAAAAACACCTGCTATCTACTGTCAAATTTGGTGGAGGTTCCATCATGCTGTGGGGCTGTGTGGGTAGTTCAGGGACTGGGGCCCTTGTTCAAGTTGAGGGTCGGATGAATTCAACCCAATATCAACAAATTCTTCAGGATAATGTTCAAGCATCAGTCACAAAGTTGAAGTTACACAGGGGTTGGATATTCCAACAAGACAATGACCCAAAACACAGTTTGAAATATACAAAGGCATTCATGCAGAGGGAGAAGTACAATGTTCTGGAATGGCCGTCACAGTCCCCTGACTTGAATATCATGGAAAATCTATGGGATGATTTGAAGCAGGCTGTCCATGCTCGGTAGCCATCAAATTTAACTGAACTGGAGAGATTTTGTATGGAAGAATGGTCAAAAATACCTCCTGAGGTGTCCAGACTTTTGACTGGTAGTGTAAAAATCAAGAAGATGTGTGCCCCCCCCCCCCCACTCTTCTGGGTACAAGTGGAGTTTCCAATTCTGAAGAGATTGGACAGCATGAGAAAGCAAAAATCTTTTAATTGGCCTCCCCAGAGTCAAAGCTCAGGGACTATCTGATGTTAATTATCACTTGCCAGTGACAACAGTTTCCATTCCAAATGTCTGGCAGACAGTACTAGGAAGAAAGAAAGACTGCTCACCTGGGATATTGGGGGTCTCCATAGAGACACAGGAACCTCTTGGCTGCATCTTGGCCCGCTTCTTGAAAGCTCAGGATTGGTACAGGTTGTTTTAAAATGCCTGTAAAAAAAAGACACAGTAGTAGTGTGACAGGAGAGGCAGTCTACTGCACTTTGAGTCCCGTTCAGTTCCGGCTTTGGGTGTTC
Source organism: Polypterus bichir lapradei (assembly GCA_026402145.1). Classification (NCBI taxonomy): domain Eukaryota; kingdom Metazoa; phylum Chordata; class Cladistia; order Polypteriformes; family Polypteridae; genus Polypterus; species Polypterus bichir. The sequence goes on along the minus strand of JANRMT010062797.1, from coordinate 21,421,563 downwards.
TCTGTGTGGAGTTTAGAAGTTCTCCAAGTGCTGGAAAGAGTTTCTTTCCACATGCTGTCAAATTGATTGGCAATACCACTGTACATCAACCCAGAGACACCACATGGACACCATGTGTCTGTTGGTTAAGCTGTGCTCTCTGTACTTCTTGGAGAGGACAAGAAGAATGAAAGCAGAACTATGCTTTGGGGACACAGTTTAAAAGGTGTTGTATAAACAAAGTTAGCCAATGTCTGCATAGCTAGTCTTCATGATCACAGGCTGAGCTGTGTCTCTAAAAGTCTTCTAACATCCACCATCATTCGGTCTTTTCATTGTGTGTGGAGCACTCAGCAGTCTGTTTCTATGCATGCAGTCTCACCTGTCCCTCTACTCACTGTTTTAGCTAAGCCTTGTTAATAAAACCTATTTTAAATTCTAAGACGATCTTTAAGTAAAACTAGGGGGCTTAGCCCTTTACTCGCTTTGCTTGCCAACCCCTGTGCCGGCACTATGCGCTAGCCACTTTGCGGTTCTGCCGCTTGCGTATGGGGATACGGATGTACAATTTAAACAGATTGCTATTTCCATGAGAATTGTTACATATGCATAATATAACTATTTTACATTACAGCGAGTAATTAACCATATTAAAAAATAGTAAAATGTAATAATTTGAAAGAAAAAGTAAATTATGTTTCATGTTGTGTTCAAATTTTTCGTTGCGTTATACGATTTCGTTCTGTTTGACTTTGAAATTAACACACAAATATTTTTTAAACTTACACTTTTACTGTAAAACTTCAGTAAAAACAATTTTTTGAATTAAATTTTCATCAATATTCCATTAAATTTTGATTCTGTGTTTGGACTTACATCTTGACAACGCAACGTATAAGTGCCTGTGAGTGAATATCGTTTCTTTCTCTCTAATAAATAAACCGACTTTTTTGAACGTTTGTCTCTGTGATTTGTTAATTGTCTTTGCAAAATCTATTCTAACAGGAAATGGTTAACGTTTTAATATGAATGGCATATCAAGATCTCCTTTGTTGTTTAATGTTATCTGGGGAAGATGTACTATATTACCTTTCTTGGATGCATCCTTCTTTCAACAGTAATTCGGCTGGTGGAAGACCGGACGGTTGTAGTTATTCTTTTGGATATTGTAAGTTGATGTTTTCATCTTCCGCATGATCACCACCAACTGTTTCAGCACAGTCTATTGATACGCATTTAACCAATCTGCCGTGTAACCGATTGACAATTTTCATGTTAATTCGTTTGACTTAATTGTTTTCTCACTGCTAGGATTGCCCGTGTACTCATTTCTTCTGTTGATATCCCTTCGGGATGAAATTCATCAATAAGATTTGGACATAAGGGCGGCACGGTGGCGCAGTGGTAGCGCTGCAGCCTCGCAGTAAGGAGACCTGGGTTCGCTTCCCGAGTCCTCCCTGCGTGGAGTTTGCATGTTCTCCCCGTGTCTGCATGGGTTTCCTCTGGGTGCTCCGGTTTCCTCCCACAGTCCAAAGACATGCAGGTTAAGTGCATTGGCGATCCTAAATTGTCCCTAGTGTGTGTGCCCTGCCCAGGGATTTGTTCCTGCCTTGTGCCCTGTGCTGGCTGGGATTGGCTCCAACAGACTCCCGTGACCCTGTGTCAGGATATAGCAGGTTAGCTAATGACTGACTGATTTGGACATAATACGTCTTCTTTAATTGGGAACTTAAAGTTAGAAAAAGAGCTGAGAGAGCAGGAAATGTGTCTGTCAAAAGCATTCACACGATTGAGATGTGAGTGGACCGTGTGCGTGTTTGAATATGGTTGAGAGGAGGGTATGACTTGAAACAATCTTATGTCAAAAGTCTCGTCTCGCGGGACTTCAAAAAATCTCTTCCAAAACTCTCGTCTTGTTGCAGGATTTTTTTTATATAATAGAGAGATGTATGCACCATTTTGCAGTCATGAGTGGACGGTACCTTGGCTTAGGGCTTCTGCAATAATTGCTCGGAACATTTCCAGTGCCCGCAGGTCAACCACAATAGCAACATCTTTCCCCAGGGCCTGAAGCATGGCGGCCATGGCCAGAGCTCCTGGTGGCCCATCTGTCTCTTCTGGTGGATTCTGGTTGAAATGTGTAGGAAAACCGGTAGTAATAAGCACAGACTTGGCATGGGACATGGACAGGGAGGCTTTGAGCAGCTCATCCTGGACAAACAGGGCTCGTATTCCTCTGTTTCCTAACAAAGCAAAGGAAGGTGTTGAAACAGACCAGAACTGAACAGAGGTATGTTAAAAAAACTGGATGCAGCAAAAAGAGAAGATTACAAGACATTTTGTTTCTGCTTAAAATGTAGTTTGCTCATAGCTTTAGGCCGAAATGCTAAAGTTTCTATCCAGTTTCTTAATAATGTCACTAAAAAATGATAAATAATTAAACTGTTAACTATAATACATTGCTTAAATATGTTCCTGTAGATAAAGTTTCCACTGTATAGCCGAGACGAAAAGCCCACTATGCGCTTTAACTTTTTACCTGGATCAGTTATGATGGCATCCTCCAAGGATCTGATCTTTTGGACTGCAGCTGAAGAGGCCAAACTGAAGTGTAAGGGATTCTCAGAGATGCACACACTCTGGATGGAGTCAGGTGGTCCACAAAACTGGCCGTGTTGGGAGTCTTGCGCTTCAGAGACGTATACACAGCCAGGAGTGTGAGTGAAGGCCAGACGTGCCTCTAAATGTGAGAAAGAACCTTAATTCTGACAGAACTACTCTGCTGACACTCGTTTATTTTTCAGATCTCAGATACTGCAGGCTAACTTTCATGTCTGTAGCAGGCCACTTGTAGACAACAAGTCTTTAAGTACAAGTAGTGTGGTGTAATGGCTGCAGCTTTGGACTTCAAATCCTGAAGCTGTGGGTTCAAATCCTGAAACTGTGGGTTCAAATCCCACTACTAATAATGTGTGACCATGAGCAAGTCACTTCAAAATTAATCTGAACAGTCATGCACAAATGTTGGATAAGAGGCAAAAAAAATCAAAATTAAGTTACATTTAAGGGAAGTGCATTTAAGACTGAAGTCAGTAAGCACCTATCTAATTACACAAAGAGTTGTGGGAATCAGGAAGAAACTACTGAGATGTATAATTGAAGAAGAAACCATGACCACATTTAAGAAGTATCTTGATGAGATACTGGGACAGCTTAGCTATTAGTGAAACAAACAAGACTGACAGACTGAATGATCTCCTCTCCTTTGTCAGATTTCTTATGTTCCATATTTTAATTGCTAAGGGGTACATAAATTTAACTGAATTTGATACAATTTTAGGACTTAACTGATCACTCTGAGAATCACATTTCTATTCTCAAAAAACTATCAGTATACGAGATCATATAACTGTATGGAGCGTGAGACAAGACATTTGGCTAAAAATATCAACAAAAGATGGAATAAGAGAGGTAAAATACATTTTATGAGATGCCACCTAAATGATCTCACACGTTTGAGCTAGGTAGAGATATGAACCCAACTCAATAGTATACCTCTCTATATGACCTTAAATATGGAAAACAGCCAGGTTTCTCTTTTAAATTAGTTGTTTTGGGGGAACCTGCCAGAAACAGTTACTGCTAAAAAGAAGGACCTTGGCTGGACCTGCCAACAAAAACCTTTATAAATCAGTAAATGTAAGACTAGCAAAGACGGCAAAGAGGAAAATCTGCTGGAGGTATTGGATATTTCTTAATGTTATTATCTAACAGGTGGCTGACGTACCAATGGACTTGCAGGTTTAAAGTAAAGTCAGGGGGCACACTCATAGAATGCTGACAGAGAGCCTCTTCAAGCGCAAAGAGTTTCTGTAAACCATGTGTCGGCACACAGGCTGCACTAATGTATCGCCACAGACCAAGTGAGAGGTTACTCAACTAAAAGGAAAATGATGGAGCTCAGGGTTGGGAACTTAAAGGTCCAGCTCCTGCTAGTGGGCACTTAGGAAAAGACCCACTGCTATATGGTGGGAAGAAGAGCATTAAGCATTTAGATGGAAAAGGGAAACATACAACAGCACTAGTTCTAACAAAAATATGCATTCTGTGTGTTGCTCTTAGCCGCTTTTGTTTTGTACAAATTGACCCTGGATATTGTTGTATGGGCCTTAGGCTGTCAGAACAAGACAGAACATTTATCATTTCTAGTGTATCACAGTGAATAATGTGGGCAATTACATATGGCTAAAGTAGAACAGATGAGATGTACCCAATATTGATGTGAAAATGTTCATAACTCTGGGAGTGTGCAATGTGAAATCTTTGTCATATGAATATCCTACAAAGTCCAAGAAAGGAGACAAACTATTCTGTATGAAGAGTTTCCTGTAGGCCAAAAAATACTCACTGCAGCTTTTTACGGCTTCTACCGCTGTGGCACCACAAGCCCTGAACACTGGGATGTCTCCTTGCTTGAGCTCCACAGCTGCTCCATAATCTGGTTTAGAGAGGCCCTTTATACCAAGCAGCCCTTGAAAAATGAAACAATTGTCAATGAACTCTCCAACACATACTTGTGTGTACCAAAGATTGGGCACACTGGGTTAAATTTCCTGTTTTGAAGATTTTCAAAGTGAAAAGAAGTTAATACAACCTGTGCTGGGAACAAACTTAAATATGACTTTTTTCTGCAAATTTTAATGCACAATTACTATTTATTTTCTGAATGTAGCAGATTGGAAAAAATAAACCTTAATATCTGGCATGCACAAAGGTTTGATCATCCCTCTGGATAATCCACTAGAGCTACTCAGACTCATTATGCCTTAACACTTAAAGGGAAGTGAAGAAAATTCTAGAGCTTCATACATTTTGACTTTTTGAACCTCTCAAGAACATGTGCTTACACTCAATAGTCATGGGTTCTGCTAACCTGCTGAATGATGATCTGAAAGTAAAGATAATTAACTCTTATAAAGCAGGGTAAGACTATGAATGGATATTTAAACACTTCCCTGCTTACAATGTCCACAATCTGAAATGTGATTAGTAAATACGGGTTAAGGTAAACTGTTGAAGTCAACACAAGATCAGGAAAACCAAGAAATGTCTCCAATACAGCTGATAGTAGACTAGTCAAATGTACAAAGTAAAAGCCTCACAACACTACAGGGAACATGCAGGGAGGTTTAATTGGCATGGGAATCAGTCTACTGTGCAGCTCTGGTTGCCCAAACATGATCTGTAAGGAAGAATCTTCAGGGTCAAAACCATACCTGTGATCTCTTTAGAAAAGTCAATGTCTCATGTATGCAGCACAACACTTAGATAAGTGTTACTGAGCTAAGTGTTGTGGACTGAATAACCAAAATTGACCACTTTGTCGACAGTCGCCAAAGGTACATTTGGGGAAAAAAAGCATTTGAAGAACCTTTGACAGTCTTTAAGAGGTATCTGGATGAGATATTGAAAAATCTTAATTATGACCTAAATAAACAAATGGTCTCCTCTCATTTGTCAAATTTCTTATGTTCAAAGAAAATAATATTTGGTAAACTATTAAGCCTGGTGGTGGATCTTTCAGGCTTTGGGGTTGTGTGGGATCCTGTGGCACAGAAAATATTGTGGAGGTAGAAAGAAATGGATTCTGTGAAGCATAAATATATTCTGGAAGGTAATGGCCTGCAGTTAGTAAAGACAATGAAACAAACAAACAAAATTACAACAAGACAATAATCCAAAAATACCTCAAAATGTACTGTATTTCTTGGTATATACCATCTCCAAACTTAAAAACATCTAGAAATCTGTAAGGTGATCTCAAACTAGCAGTGCATGCAAGATGACCCAAGATGATTTTTGAGCTAGAAGTGTCCTGCAAGGAACAGTGGGAAAAAATTCCTAAGGTAAGATTAGAAAGGCTGTTAGCTAGCTACAACAAATGATCGGAGGTTGTGATTACAGCACATGTTGTGTTTTATCATTTTCCAGTCTTTCATAATAGTAATTAGGTATCAAAATTTACAAACATGTTTCATGTTTAACTTTGTTATGAAAGGTAAAGCACATCTCACCAGGATATCCAATGTGAACTGGGGCACCATGACGATCTTCCATCTGGACTGCCGTAGCAAGTTCCTCCTCAGGGACAGGTATCATGGAAACCAGCAAGTTGCACTGGAACGGACTTACTTCTTGGCATGGCACTGTGGTCTTTGGGGAATAGATAATTATACAAATATATAATTTGTGCAAGTCAAGACAAACTACAAAAGGAGACCGAGCAGGTCAGGCACAAGGTCATTTGTATAGCCAAGAACTTGCAACAATTTTCTGGTTACAGAGAAGGGAGCTGACACGATTGAGCAATTTTGGACAACTATATTGCTTATTTGAGTTTTTTAGCAGAAATGGCAGTCATCATCACAGAATGCTGTTATGATTATATTCACATATTAACTTTTTGTGGGCTTCATTGTATCAGTTGTGGACTATGGCCGGCCAGTCAACCCAGCCAATACCCCCAGGCCACCAGATGGAGCCCTCCCTGCAGCATGGAGGTGCCCCGAATGCCAGCAGGGAATCATGGACGTTGGAGTTTTCCTTTACAGCCCTGCTGGAAACCCTGGGGGCCACCAGAGGACGCTGCAGGGAGGCCCAGCGACTGTTACATGCCCTATAACCCGGAAGTACGTCTTAGTCACAGCGACAGGGGAAATGACGTACTTCCGGGATGAAGAAAAGAAGAGTTTTTGATCTGACCCGGAAGTGCTAAGAAGTCACATGGACTGAGGGTTCAGAAGCACTTCCGGATCACGGACTATATAAAGGACTATGGGAGATCCCAGAATTGAGCTGAGCTGGGAGGAAGGGTGGCAATGCGTCTGGGAGAGGAGGATTGTGTATTGATTATTGATTTATTAGTGTTTATGAATATAGTGGAGTGGAGGGTGCTTTGTACACTGTATTGCTTTAATAAAGTCAACTTTTGGACTTTTATCTGGTGTCTGATCTGAGGGTTCAAGGGGACGACAGCGCCCCCAATCCATCACACAGTTTTATGGATTTTATACCCAATTACAGTTTTCAAGGTCCATACCACCTTTCATAGTGTGTTTGCTCAGAATTCAAGATTTTAGATTTTTGTTATTTTATTTTGTACCATTTCTAACACCACTTTGTTTTGGTGTTGGGTGCCATCGTTTTGTGTGCTTGTTGTTAGGATGCGGCTCTTGGTTCCTAGGGGTGCATGTCCTCAGAGGTCGTGATCTTATCTTCATTATATGACAGGTTAAAAGAACATAAAAACAAGAAATCTGACATGTTTGTTCAGCCAATAGCTAGGCTGTCCCAATATATTGCATCCAGATACTTTTTAAAAGGTTTTTGAGGTTTCTGCTTCAACTACATGGACCAGTTGTTTGTTTGAGATTCACATAACTCTTTGCGTAAAGAAGTGTGTTCTGGTTTCTGTTCTAAATGCTCTTCCAATTACTTTCCACGGGTGTCCTCACAGTCATCATTCACCATTAAGGTGAAAGAATTCTGCTGCATCTACTTTATCTACTTTGAGGATTTTGAAGACCTGGATTAGGACCTCACGCAGTCTCCTCTGCTTGAGACTAAACTGATTTAATTCTTTCAGACTGTCACAGTACTGTAGGGTGTGTCCTTCAGACCTGGGATGCACTTTCTCCTCTGCACAGCTTCAAGTGCTCTTCTCTCTTTCTTGTAGTGTGGTGACTAGAACTACACACAGGACTCCAGGTGTGCTCTCACAAGTGCATTACTTAGTCTAAGGGCATCATCCTTTGATTTATATGCAACAGTTTAATTGATATACAGTACCCTAACACTTTACTTGCTTTTTTAATTACTTCTGCACATAGCTTTGATGATGAAAATATTCTGTCAAAACAAAACCCCAAATCTTTTTCAGAGGCTGCTTCCAGTAGGACACAGTGTCTGCTATCTTGTATTTATAACTGATTCTCATTTTTCCACAAATGTTCTTATATTTCAGCCAGGATGTTTTCTTATTTAAGAATACATTATTATGTTATTTAAGAAAAAATATTTTTATACATAAAGAGTCGTTGTTTGCCCTTGTTATTAGCCAGGTTTGACAGTTTTCCCTTCTACTGGGTGTTTTTGGGACTCTTTAGTGCTTGGGATCTAGTCATAACAACATGTAACACTTTGCTACATGTGGGCAATTAATACTATTTCCTCATTCAAAATGGCAGATAACATCTCCCTAGTTGTGAACTCTTGCTTTCTACTTTAAATTTAAATTTTTACTTAACATTCTGGTTTTGACATTTTTGATCCTTTTGATTTTCTCATTTTTGACCAAGGTTTTGTTACTTGATTTTGTTTAATCTTCTGGCCATTTTACTTTTCTTGGTAGTCTTTCCTAACATAACATCTGCTGTTTGTTGTCTGTCTGTCTGCTTTTAAAGCATCTCATCCAGACTTTGGACATCCATCTCCAAACCAGGCCACATAAACACAGCTGAAGAGCCAAGAACTCAGCAGCAGTCAAGCAATTCAGCTCCATTCCTGTTTCCTCTACCAGACCAGAGATTCAAGTTCTGATGATGATGGTGACTCGCTTCTTGTCTTAACAGGTGTCTGTATATGCAAAGTTAAGTGAGCATTAAAATCTTAGCTGAGCACTTTTTTTTTTCTTTCTAAAACTTAAGCACTTTGTCCTATGCATCCTATTTTATGGTATGAGTCTGTTTCTGGGATGGCAGTTAGATAAGCATGAAAGAAATTATAGTTCAGGAGGCTTAGTTCTACTACAAAGTAATACAAAAGTAAACACTAACTCCTGCAATTTATGTGTCAAAGTGGCCATATTGCACAGCTCTTGTACAATTTGCTTAAATGAAGGCCCATATTCTGATATATCCTTTAAGCGTTTACAGTAATGATAAACATTTTCAAAGTTATATTCATGCTTGCTCTTTAGCTTTCATTTGAACTTAAATGTAATGCTATTTCCATCAATGACTCAATAACAGATAGTGTATCCTATTGAATAATTAATTATCAAAAATCTATGTTGCATGAATTAATCCAAATATTCACAATGCTAAAACAAATGTATCATTAAGTGAAGCAGACACGCTTGGGTTCATGAACTTCCAGCTGATAGCAACATCGCCACAAACATAGTTCATGAAATTGTGTTTAAAACTGAGCCATAGAATATTTAGCAATAAGCTAACCAACAGATTTTATATGGATACATGATGGCCTCCTCTTGTATGAGCAGAAACACTTTAAATATTAAAGGGGAGCAACCGTCCACACAGCTATCACTATTGGGATAAAACAGAATTGGGACATTCCACACATTTAAATAAAGTGAGACATTAGCGATGAGCATGGGTTTCCCACAGGTACTCTGTTTCTGTTCCACATTCCTCAAGACATGTAGATCAAATTAATCGGCAATTTCACATTAGTCCTGTCCGAGTGTGGCTGTGTGCTTGAATGGACTGACAGAGTGTCGTGGCTTTTTACTTCCATGTCACCGATGCTGCTGGATTAAGCAGGTTTCAGAATGTTATGTTATTTCAGAATGCTATGTTATTTTCTTAAGTTCTCATGAGGACTTGCATGAAGATCAGATCAGAATTTAATGCCAAAGGAGTTCAGGAATACAGCAATTTGGAAAGGTTCATAAACTTTTCCTAATTTCACCTTAAGTCACTGTGTTTGAAAAGCTGCAGCACACAGTAAAGATGAGCCTTCGCATCTGACCCTGGGCACTCTAAAGTTGGGCAACAATTCTGCCTCTTCTTCAACATGGACATTCAACTTCCTTCAAGGCTTCATTGCCTCTTGATTATTACTTTTAGACTACTACAATTTTTTTCAGTAAGACTTTCCTGCATGAACTATTACCAAATTACAACAGAATTAAAATAGTGCTGTCAGAATTCTAATAAACAATTATATTCTGAACTTTACCAATCCCCACCAGATACCTCTCAGGACTATTTACCTTGACAATGAAGACTTTCTGCTGATTGCCTTCTCAGTGTCTTATAGCTCCATTGTACAATGTTCCATGAAAACGTGCTGAAACTATGTGTAATTCTATCCCTTGCTACACCTGAAAGACTCTGGACCCCGCTAAATTACGTTATTACATATACATTGTGTACTGCCACAGAGGGAGAGAGAAGCAGTTCATTAGTTTGATAATTGACTATTAGAGATGGCATAGTCAAGCCAATAAAAGCTACTCATATGATTTATCCTTTCTCAGCTTGATTACTGTAACTTGTATTCTGGGATCCGTAAATCCCCGATATGCAGCTTGTAGTTGGTTCAGAATGCTGCTGCTCATTTTTAGGTTGGGGCAAAAAAGTTTGCCTCTGTATCTCCAATTTTAGTCTCTTTTCACTGGCTGCCAGTTAGCTTTAGAATTAATTTTAAAATGTTGCTGCTGGTTTTTAAATCAATACATGGGTATGCTCATGCCTGTTTATCTGAATTGTGTATTATACATCAGCCATCCAAAGAGCTTAGATCTAATAATGCTTGAATTGCTATATTAAGGTGTTATTAAATGCATATAATGGTGCTCCCTGTGAAAGGCATGACTAATGTTCAAACATCTTATTTACACTGTACAAGCAGGCTCAGACTGCCTCAAACCACCTAATGTGCAATTAATATAAAAAGCTCGTGCCCCAGCAACCATTAGACACTCATGTTGCCCAAAAATTCTTTACCTTGTAAATACTGAACGTGTGACTCTGGTTTACATTTTGGGAAGAATTGTCTGCTGTCTGTAATGCCATATCACCAGATGGGCTGCAACCCAAAATGAAAACCACCATCTCTTCCAGGTCTCCTGTATGTGGCAGCAAGTCAGGCAGACTGGCACAAAGGTTTCCAGCTTCATACTTGTAGTACTGAGGGAAACTTGTCCTAAGTAAGGAAACAAAGATAGTAAAGGTGCTTCTCACCTAATTTGCCTTGGCCTTGCAAATAGGCTACTTAGACTTTAATTTCAGGTTAATGCAATAATGCAAAATTTAACACATACAAAATAAAAATTCAGTGTCATTTAGTTATTGAAATTGTCATGAAGATTAATTTTTGTCATACTTACAACTTCAACATTTAAATTCAATTTGCTACAAGAGAACAGAGAACTAATGAATTTACAAAGGAAGAAACCTGGATTAGATGGGTGGCAGCCATGGTTATAGCCAAGGGCTGTGGAAAACATGCACCTCAATCTATGATTGACAAGCAGACAGCAATTAGCAATGTCTATGGCACATATTCATCCTCATGGGTCATCTGTCACTGGGCCAGATCTACCTAGAAGAGGCTAACTGTGAGTGGTGTGCTTCCCTGGTGGCATATATGATCTTTCACTGTGTCAGCTTCCACTATCTCTGTGCAGTGTTGCCACTACACTCTACCCATTCATATTGCAAATCCCACCCTTATTGTTAACTGAATTGCTATGTGTGGACTCATACCACGATGCATCTCAGTTAAAGGATTTGAGCTGTGGTGAACTGCAAAATCACGTTCTCTGGCTTAGAACCAAGTGCTTTGCAGCGTTAGCAAAATAGAAAGCTCCATCTGTCAGGTGCGCATAACTTGTCTCTGACCCCTGTGAACGTTGCGCTTCTCTGGCGATGTTCTTTCTGTGTCAGCCCCTACCTTCTCTGTACATTATCGTCACTGCAGTGGCCATCTGTTTTTTTCCCCTCGAGTTTTCAACTATCAGAAGTAGCATCAGTCCACATTACCCCATAACAAGAAAAATCTATTCCTTTACTTGTGAGTTTTACTGAGTCGGTGTATGATTGTGGGATTTATGAGATGTACCAAGTCCATTTATTAGGCTGGTCTACTCCTGAACCTTAAAATTAGCATACAGACAGATACACACAAACACACTTCGAGATTTTAGCCAGACAATGACTTGAGTGATGCCAAATAAGCCTGTCACTCCTAGAACTCGTACTCTATACAAGGACTGACAATCTCTGGCGCTAACAATGTACAGGTGTCCATGAGGCACATGATGGCTTAACACACTTTTATTATACGCCACTTACTACCCAAACTATGCCAATGTTCCTTCTATTGAGGTGCAACCTCTCAGCCTTGATAACCCTGCAAACTTGAGCAAATGGCAACTCCCGTTGCATCTGGTGCCTAGATATTTATTTTATTATTTCAATTACTCTATATAAAAAGTTCTTCTCTTCTCATTTTCCCCTCTCGGGATTCTGCATTCCCAGCAATCTTATGGAACTTGTTATTGATTAGAAGGGCAACACTTCTACAGTGACCCAGGTATCATCAAACCTCTAGTTTTTCAAAGCTGATAGTGACTTGGACAATGTAAATGTACACTGTCCAGGAGGGTCTGGGTGGCTTTAGGCCTAGGTCAACAAAAATGTGTTTTCTGAAACCACTATGGTCAGTTGCAGTGTGCTACACCATGCTGATCTGGTCCTAGTACGTATTTACGTTAACTTTTGCCAATGTTCTTTCTATTGAGGTGCAACCTCTCAGCCTTGATAACCCTGCAAACTTGAGCAAATGGCAACTCCCGTTGCATCTGGTGCCTAGATATTTACTTTATTATTTCAATTACTCTATATAAAAAGTATAGAAATGTTAAAGCAACATGTTATTTATTAAAGTATAAGAAATATCAAATAGAAGAACATACAATAGAAAATAAAGTAGATAGCAGTCTGGATGTTTCTAATCTTAGA
>JANRMT010062797.1:21347978-21408801 GCA_026402145.1 Polypterus bichir lapradei | reverse complement strand
CTACACCATGCTGATCTGGTCCTAGTACGTATTTACGTTAACTTTTGGATTTAGCGCTGTTGCAGTGTGCCCCAAAACTGTAGTCTAGCAGTGGACCATGACTAAAACTAAATGCAGTGTGCTTCTGGGAGTTAGAGAAGGGGAAAAAAGTTGCATACTAACTTAGAAAACCCTGAGAGCAGGTTCAACAGACTTAGTATAGTGGGTAATATTACAAAATGAATTTACTGTACACACGCATCAGACAGGCTGTTAACAGACATGAAAAAGCACTAGAACAGGTTGTACTAAAGAGCTTAGTGACTTTAAACATGGCACTGTCATGGGATGCCATCTTTCCTACAAGTCAGTGGGTGAAATTTCTGCTCTGCCAGGTCTGCCCGGTGAACTGTATTTGCCGTTACAGTGAAGTGGAAAGGTCAAGGAGCAACAGCAGGTCAACCTCAAAGTGTTGAGCCACACAAACTCACAGAGCAGGGCTGCCATGTGCTGAAGTATGTAAAAACAGCCTATCCTCTGTGGCATTGCTCACAGCAGAATTTGAAACTAAGCACAAGGACTGTGCATCAGGACAAGGATCACTATGTGCAATGGCAAGTGTCGGCTGGAGTGGTGTACAGCACGCCGCTACTTGACTCTGGAGCAGTGGAGAAGTCTTCACTGGAGTGATGAATCACGCTTCACTATCTGGTCATCAGGTAGACCAATCTGGATTTGGCAGATGCCAGGAGAACGGTACTTTCCAGACTGTATAGTGTCTAATGTAAAGTCTGGTGGAGAAGGGATAATGGTAGGGTTTGGGCTCGGCACCTTGGATCTAATACAGGACACTTTGAATGGTAGAGCAGACCAAGAATATTTTAGACAACAGTGTGCTTCCAACATTGTGGCAACAGTTTGTTGAAGGCCCTTTTCTGTTCCAGCACTGTGCCCCTGTGCACAAAGCCAGGTCAATAAAGACATGGAGGAACTCGAGGGGCCTACACAGACACCTGACCTCAACCCTACTGAAAATCTTTTAGATAAATTGAAAAGCTTAATGTGAGCCAAGTCTTGTTGTCCAACATCAGTACTTGACCTCACAAATGTTCTTTTGGCTGAATGGGCATTAAATTCCCATAGTCTTACTCCATAACCTTGTGTAACTTTTCAGAAACCTTTCAAAAGAATGGAGGCAGTTAAACTCCATATTAATACCCATGGTTTTGGAATGGGATGTTCTACAAGCTCATACAGGTGTAATAGTTAGGTGTCCACAAACATTTGGCTATATAGTGTATATCTTTAACAGCATCACATTTTTGAGCTTGCTTTGAAAAGCAGGATGACTGAACACTGTTACTTACTTAGTATTACAAGTTAAATTATTGAAAGGGAATGAAAATTTCAGGAATGAATTTGCTTTGAAGCGGGAGAGGGCATATCATGTTATTCCTTAAAGGCAATCTCAGATTTATGTCTTAAAACAACTGACAATGGAAAGCATGTCATATTTAAGGACTGTTGTTGCAATGATCATGCCACTCCTCAGTCACTGGAGCCTACTTAAGTGAACTGTAGTGCTACATGTAACTCACAAGTTACCGTGTTTTCATACTGATTCCAAATTGCACATTACAGAGCAGGCAGCACATTGGCGCAGTATTCCCCCTTCAACAAAATCAATACAAATTAAATTTAATTCACTTCAGGAGTAGATGCTGCAATTCCTTTAATGCACTGCCATCACATCCGAGGTTGGTAAATATGGATTACTGAATTGGTGATCGAGATTACTGGGTGACTTGACCACTAATTTCAATGGCATATGATGATGTAAGTAAAAAATCTGGCTACATTTTGGGAGACAATCATGCAGAAATTCTGAAAATGCTAAAGGTTTTACAAACCATTTCTTACAACTTGTCCAAAGTACTGGAAGCTTTTCAAGTTAAATTTAAGTTTTCTCGTTACCTATAGCAACAAATGTTGACATGTAGAGTAGGGTGTACAAATCTCAAAAAAAAAAATCTGAAAAAACATTTTCAGAGAGATAATTTCAAGTCCCGCATGACAAGACTTTGTGCCAAGAGATGAATTGAAAACCTAACAGGTCCAAGCGGGGGTGGAAATAAAAGACAAACAGTAGAAGAAGAAAAGACATGGAGGAGGTGACAAAGTAGAACTTCGTAAAGAGGTTCAAAAACATTGGCACGATACAGATGCAGAGCAGGTTACAGATTATGAAAGTACTAAAATTCGAAATTCTCAAAAAACTGATAATAAAGGTCGCATTGCGCTAACAAACAGAAATTATTACTTGGTGAAATAACGTTACAGCAAAAAGTGATTGAATATATGGACATAGGTGATATGACAGAAGTATGTAGATATTGTTCAACTTTAAAGTTTAAGTCGGAGATTTGTGGATCATCTAATTTGTGTTGCCATCAGGGAAAAGTAGTGTGTCTTCCCAATGAAGAGGCCTATCTGCGAGAAATAAAAGATTTGTTATTTGGTGAAAGTGAAATCCACAAACACTACAGGCAAAATATCTGAATCTACAATAATCTGTTTGCTTCATCCAATGGTCAAAACGTAGATTTACACGATTCAGGACCATACGCTATAAGAATCTGTGGTCCCGCAACAATTAAAGCTACTACAAGTTTAATTCCAAAGAAACCACAATTCGGTCAGGTTTATATTTATTATCACGGAGAAGCAATGCAACACAGAATCGAAAGAGTTAAACAATTGGATGTATTAGAACTTCTACAGCCAATAATGGATACAAATCCATACATCCAAAAGTATCGCACTTTACATGAGAATTATCTGAAAAACACCACGGACACAGAAGTTTTCTTGGATTTCTATATGAATCGCATATATAATAAACCAACATGTGACGAATTGTCAGTGACAATAGTTTCGAAAGACAGAGATATCAAAGACAGAGTTGATATTTGTGTTTATCCAAAAGCACAGCATGATTTGTTGCAAGTGGCAGATCCAAGAAATGACTAGCGCGTAGGGCCTGCATGGGGGTTGGTGAGCAAAGTGAGCAGGGGGCAGAGCCCCCTAGTTATTGTAAAAAAAAAAAAAAAAGTCATATCTCTAATTTCAGGTGGTAGACTAATAAAATCTGAAAATGCCAGGTGTGGGCTGCTGAATAAGACTCTGATAAGAATTGTATGACTTTAATAGTCGACTTCTTTCATTATGCTAATGTGTTTGTCTTCTGCAGACAACAAACTTTTTTTTGTCTCCAAGTTTATTAAGAAGCAGACATTGCTGTGATAGTTTAACATGTGGATTATTTTATTTTTGTATTTGAAGAAGTTTTTTTTTTTATTTATTTTTTTTAATAGAGAGAAATACAACTCTGAATAGGAAAAATAGCAGGCATAGAAAATGGTTGAATAATACATAATACATGATGTTTCAATGGATGTAGCTTGCAAACTGATTTTATTTTCCTTTTTAATGTGACTGTTTGAAACCTGACCTGTGAAGTATTTACTGTCTGGAATAGCAGGGTACAAATGAGATTTGACAGAGGGGAGTTTAAATTACTGAAGGGAAAAATATTCAACATTAGTCAAACATGAAGACCTACAGTCCTAAAATAAAATGCTACAAGAGGCTAGATATAAACACCAGTAAACTCTCCATCAATTGTTTACAAACGTAAGAGCTTACATTTAAATATGAATTCTGAACACATATGTACCATGTTCTGGAGGATTATCACTAGATAGGCTAGTGGGGACCGGGCTTTAATTACAACACACTTTTCTGCCCCAACAGTTGCCACTTCGTAAATTTTTGGATTTCTAGAACATAAGCTTTCAATTAAAGCCCAAGATCAAGATTCCAGGCCATTCGTTCCCAAGTAATCATGTGATGGATGGACAAACATTAAAATTCCATATATCGATTGTCAAACCTACTTAATCTGACTCAGAATCACTAGTTAATTATATTCTAAATTTAAGTACTTCTATTATATTTCCTTTTAAAAACAACAGTATAAACAATTGTCTTCCTTTTCAAAAGTGGACTGACATTGTTTTCGAAATTCTGGTTCTCCTTTAAAAAAATGGATATCGTCTACTTATCCTCTGCTGCCACTTAGTGGGCTTCATCTGTTACTACATACCAACCTGATATCCACTTTCCCCAGCATGTCAGAGCAGCTCCATTCTCCTGGTTGGCCTTTGTATAGCAGAGGCAGGGGTCCACTGTTCAAGGAACAGAACTGTTCAAAGTCATCAGCAAACTGCTTTGGCAGGATCACAATGCCAGGCTGCTTGTACACTTGGAAAGAAAAATAAACCAAACAGAATTTTATTTTTCCTGTGCTGTTTAATAATGCAGAGTTCTTGATAACCAGGCTCATGTTAAGTTCTCACATGCTGTATGTTGTGCTCATGGAGGCTCTGCATGACCACAAACTCTAACTCTTGGATAGACAGTGCCAGTTTGACAATACATGCTATCCAAAGGTTGGTTACATAACTGTTCCCAAAAAATATGGCCAACTAATATTATAGTGAGAAAATAGCAGGTTCATCATAAAATGTATCAGAACTTTACATCACATAACTGCATTTTGTATAAAACCGAGAATATGTTCTAATAATACAGGCCGCAACAGGGCAGCAAGATTGGTCAGAATAGGAATGGAGCTGTTTCTAGACAGCAAGCTCCGCTGATACTAGGCATTTATAATGCTGTCACTGGGATGAAAGGTACCAAGATTATATCAGATACCATGGTGTATTGGTTTGTGCAAATAGACATCCTCAATTCTTTTTTTTATAAATTTGTTATGACCTTCTTCTGACTACTCTGAACAGTAGACTATACCTATCTGGCAGGCATCTACTTGTAAGTGATATAGAAACGTTGTGCAGTAATTATTTAAAGTGAAACTGAGAAATGGGCAACACCAACCTACCTCTGGCCACAGTGGTACTGTAACTGGACGTTAGCACTCTTCTTTGAGCCATTATCCGACTTGCAGGATGCAGTAATCTGCATCCTTTGGCTAAAAGAGACATTTCTGTTTCCTTCAAAAAAATGAAAAACAAGTGTTAACAGGAGGAGATGCATGGAATGAAACCAAAATTAAATTGACGAAATGTGAATAAAACAAAGAGGAGAACCCTTAACTTTAATAGAACAAATTGTGGAATCACACACATCACTTCTCTGTGGGTCTGTGGAAGCACAGGCTGCAATGAGTGTTTCATAGTAGTCTATACAGACCCTTAATTTCAGTTTATTCTTATTCCCTTGCTTATTTTTGGACATGGAAGGCATTTTGAGGAGACAGAGTGATCTGGTGGATATGCATTTTTTGATAAACGATATGTATGCTGTGTCATAATACATCCTATTCTGTAGGGTGAGACAACATCCATTCATTTCTTTTCTGGATGCATTTTACCCAATAGATTGCCATGGGGAGCTGGAACTCAAAACTGGAACCAACATTAGAAAGGCAGACAGAGGCAGACTGGAGCAGTACACACTGATTTGGAGTCAACAGTTAATTTTAATATACACAACTCTGGGTTTTAGGAGAAAAATGGAGTGATTACAGTACACCCTATGGGTCGTGGGAATATTATGCAAAATCTAAACAGTAACTCGATTTGGAAAAATCAACCTCAGAAAGGGCAAGGTAACTGTGCTAACCTCTGCTCCACTGTACCACTCAGCATGCCTCTTTATCAGTGACATATTTTTTAAGACTCTAGTAATATGATGTATTCAAGCTGATTTTGTTAACTCTTTATGAAAATCAGGCACTGTGGCTTAGTAGCTAAGACGTTAGACTCTGAGGTGGTGGGTTCAGATCCTGTTACGGACAGTGTGTAGCTGTGCTCCAATTGGAAAAAACAAAAAGAAATATAATCAATATTATCTCAAATGTCTTGAATAAAGGCATCAGTCGAATCAGTAGATGTAGTTACTGTGACATCATGCTCTAAAGCTTGGTTTCTTAATCTGAGTGAGCTTGATTGCAGATTTTCACGCTAAACAATATTTTAGTAAAAATTGCAGTCTCCTTGCTACATGAACAATAACTATGTTTTTTTTCTGTACAGGTGGGAAGCACTGCTGGCTCACAAAAGCAACACACTGTGTTCAAATCCTGTGCCTGATTGTTGTCCTTGTTGGGACTGCACATTCTCCCCATATCTGTGTGGACTTTTTCTGACACATCTCTAAAGATGTCCATATCGGGTTAATTGGTGATTCCATATTGACAAAGTATGAGTTCTAGGAATGGGCCCTGCAATGTCAGAAAAAAAGTATAGTGTGTTACATAAGATTACCACAGTATTTAATGTGCAAATGTGTTCATTTTTTCTGAATTAGTCATTGTCTTTAATTCTTGTGTGTGTCAAAATATTGCCTGTCAAATGTTCATATAAAAAATGAACAGACCTAAAGAAGGACAGTTTTCTGTGTTAACATGTATCGATCCATGATCGGAACTCATTTTACAAAATACAGGATCACAGGCACCTGAAGACTTTTTGGTGTCCAGGGGAAAGCCTGGAACAAACTCCAGACAGGATGTCAGTTCAACGGAAGGTACGAGCATCCATCCAGCCATTATCCAACACGCTATATGCTAACACAGGGCCACGGGGGTCTGCTGGACCCAATCCCAGCCAACAAAGGGCACAAGGCAGGAACAAATCCCGGGCAGGGCGCCAGCCCATCACAGGGCACACACACACCCACACACCAAGTACACACTAGGGACAATTTAGGATCGCCAATGCACCTAACCTGCATGTCTTTGGACTGTGGGAGGAAACCCACGCAGACCCAGGGAGATCATGCAAACTCCACACAGGGGGGACTCAGGAAAGTGAATCCGGGTCTCCTTACTGCGAGGCAGCAGTGCCACCATGCCACCAGGTACGATCATACACACTCTAATCAGCACAATTTAAGGTGTCTAAATGACAGAACGAATTACACCAAGAGACCCAGCTCAATACAGGGTAAGCATGTAAACACCACAAAGGCACAGCATTGAGAATGAAACAACAATCTCTAGAACTGTGAAGAAACAAACAAAGTGATGATATTGTAAATGGCCTGGCGACGGCACAGTCAATAAGTCTAACACTCGAGCTGCAATTATATTCACAAATTTCTTTATTAGAAACACTTTCAAGGTATGTATTGATAACAGTCAACACATAAAGAATTGAAGGCTAACCGCCAAGAAAAATCATCTGGAATGTATTATACAGTTTTATCAGCTAGATGGTAGCAAAGACCATGACATAAAGATGAATCGCCATTTAATTTCATTACAGCTTGGCATTAAATGTCGGCAGCTGCTCTTGTCAAAAGAAATCCTCTGCCAGAGATGTGTTGTGTGTTGTCGATGACTTGGATTCTGCACTGAAAGATAAGGATTTTGAGCAGTCAGAGGAAAGTGACAATAAGAGTACTGCTGAAAAATCATTTTGTTAGTTTTATGTTTTTCACAATCTGGGTAATAAAAAGGAGTTTAACAAAACCAAAAAATGAAGCATCCAAAGAGTTAAGCAAAAGTTAATGTCAAAATAAAAAAAAAAAAAAAGTTTAATCTCCTAGTGTCTCTTGGGCTCGAAATTCTATTAAACACGGCTAAATATGAGTAGTACATGGGCTAACCTGTTTTAAAGAGTGTCACAGATGGCCGGGACACCTTTTTGCTGGAAGGATCTGAGGAGCAAGCCTGGTCATGGCATTACCTCCCCCGGAACGCTAGATGGCAGCCCCCATGGGTTGCAGCGGTGCCGCCAGGGGGTGCCGCAGCTGCTGCTAACCCTGGGAAAGTATCTCTTCTGCCACACCCAGAGGTGCTGCCAGAATTAGGTCAATGAGCACCTGGAGCACTTCCGGGTGCCTTATATAAGGGGCCAGCACAGACTACTCGGTGAGCCAGAGTCGGGAAGAGGGAGAAGGCCAAGGCCAAGGCCAAGGCCAAGGAGTAGGCGTAGGCGTAGGCGTAGGCGGAGGCGGACTAGAAAAGAAGAAGAGAAGGAATTTATTGTGCAGTGGTTCGTGCTTTGGACTGTATTGTTGTTCTTGTGGGAGACGGGGAAGATGTTTCCCACAAGGGAAGAAAATTAAATAAAATCAGGTATGCTTTTGAAAGTGTGCCTCCTGCATCTGTCTGTGTCATGTTAAGTGCTGGTATAGCGCCATCTACTGTCACAAGAGATATATAGAGTAAAGCCCAAATAACTCTCAGAGCAGTGTTCTGCTGCCATTTTGTGGGTGAAATAACATCATACTGCAAATAAAAAATTGTGAATTTTTCTATACTCTCTACATCTCTGTGTTAGTTCATCAATATTCACAAGTAGGACGGAGCCTACAACCAAAAAACACAATTGAGTGTAGATGAAAAGCTTTAAGAAGCTGAAACTGAACTGCTAGTTGAATCAAGCGACAGGGATGACAATGTGAATTGGCCATCAGACGTTGACATGCATAGTGAAAATGGTGGATATGGCACTGTATGACCTAACTGTCCTGACGTGCCTGGCGAATTTGGTCCAGTAAAGGGTTGCTGTGGTGCAAGTAAAAAGGAAGGACAAGTGGAAGGACAAGAAAGACATTAGCCCCCTAATCACTGTTAATGGAACAAATGTCAATTTTCATACGGTATCTGGGAAACGTAGAAGTTGCTAAGCCTTGAGCTGTGGTAGCCTGCAATAACACAATGCGTGGCATTGATCGTGCAAATCAGGCACTGACATTTTACGCATTCTGTGCAAGCAACAAAAAAAATAACAAAAGTGTGCAAAGAAACATGTTACTAGTGTACCTGTTGTGATATCGCATGACTGTCTTAAAACACCACACAAAGGACTTGTGCTAAATCTGCATAAGTAGAGCAGTGAACATCAGACATACCTATACTACTGTATTTATGTTGATGTTTTGGTATGTACAGTATATGTTTCTGTTACACATAACTACATTTTTTATTGTTGAAAAAATAATTCAAATCCTTCTATATAAAAGCGATCGGGATTGTCCTTCCGTCCCGTGAGTGCTACGCAGGCGCGGAGTTTCACACACGCCCCGTCCATTTTGCAATGCACGATGGGATTTGTAGTTTCGTTTTTCCAGGTAATAGATGATTTTCTACTCCAGACTGTGCGATATCTTCTTCTTCTTTCTTACTATATAAAAGCGGTCGGGACTGTCCTTCCGTCCCGTGAGTGGAAAGCGTAGCGGTATTCCGTTTATCACAGACTTACTACTTGCAGCTTGCGGTACGAAGCGACATGATGTGAGCAGAGTTCTGGTGCTCCCATCGTTCCCTTGCTTTTGTGTGCAATGCGCTGGAAAAATAGACAAAATTATGTCTCTGGAAATAATTAATGTTGATAGAGTACAAATGCCTCACCGCGTAGTAAATATCAGTGGGGTTCAAAAGGGCGACCACAATATAGAAAAAAAAGTTTAAATTTCATCACAAAAATAACAGAAACTACGAGTATTAAAGTAATACCGCTCAAATGCAATATAACCAAATTAATGAGTTTGTATAAAATATCAAATTGATCTTCATATTGAATTGCCTTAAGAAGTGGTCAACTTAAAAGTCGGTCGCCTTAAAAGGCGGGTCAGCCTAGTTTTTTAATAATTTTTGCGGGTGTAAACATAATACTAAGGAGGTTACAAATCACTATTTTCTCCATTGAATTGTGCAAAAAAAGGAATAGAAGTGTTCTTTTAAAAGCATGATAACCACTTAACACATTGCCCATCCATCTTTCTGTGCAAAATCCCTGCTGCCAGTACAATGCACTTTCTCGGGCAGTCCTTTAAAATGAATTCCTGCTTCTTCAAAACATCGGGATGATCAGGGAGGGTGAGAGACACAGTAGATGTGACTTATTCCTCCTTTAAAAGAGGACTACCAGTCATGGTCCTAAATTTTATCCAAGCTCTGTGATTCCCAGAGCTTACCCAGCAAACTCCCACAGCTCAACTATAGATTTGAAAACACTCCATACTGGACTCTATCTGTACTCACCTAATCTGCAATGCACCAAAAGTTTTTATATAATCGGAATGCATCATAAAATAGAGTTTCTGAAGCTGGCCACTACCTTGTCCCATGCACTTGCTGCTCTGCAATTACCCTAAAATCACTGTGGGTGCTCACTCTAATTTACTGAAATGCTGATCTCCCACTGCATACCAGGTACACCTTCTCACTATGCATATTACTTGTAGACATGATGCTTTGCATTTGTACATGGTGCAGACATCCAAGATATCCCCTAAGGGTGCCCAAGAATGAAGAAAAATAAAACAGGCAAGCAAAAATACACAATTTCCTCATACCACTCATTTTCTGTACTTCTAGAAGCTTAACTTGTATAAAAAATAAAACATCAGTAAACTGCCCTTCAAAGGTTTTTGCAGGTATACCAAAACACATGTGAATTTTAATACATTTCTTCATGTGGTAAAGCAGATATGTTTTCATAATATCTAGGACAGCATTGAAGTCATCTGATTAAACAAAATCATTTCAAGGCTGGCTGACCCAAATAATAATAGTAATAATAACAATAGATTTAATTTATATAGTGCCTTTCACATGCTCAAAACCAGTAGCTGCAATAGTTGGTGAAATCTATAGCTACTGAAAATACCTACTTAGCATAAAAATATGGACCATTTCTTGACCAAAATTAGTAGTCTTGCTTAAATGATAACACATAAATGATTTGCCACTGCATGTTAGGCAGGCTAATTCGCTAGCTGTCTTTAAATCCTATTTAAAAACACATTTTTACTCTCTGGCTTTTAACTCAGTATGATATGTTGACTGTGTACTTTTTATTATGAATCTCTTCAATTCTTATGTGTTTATATGTGTTTCTGTTTCATTTACCCTTTGGTTTTGTGTGTCTGATATGTTGGGTTTTCTTTTTTTATTGTACAGCACTTTGGTCAGCCTTGATGTTGTTTTTAAAGTGCTTTATAAATAAATAAATAAATAAATGTTAAGGATTTAATTTCAAAAGCAGAAAAAGATACTTATGTGATTTTTTTTTACAGGTTTACTTAACAATCTTAGTTTTAAATAGCACTTTTCATAAAGCTGACTGGCTTTAAAGCAGTCACTTGACTGTGACCACACAGCGGTGAATGGACATGAAATATACAGCTTCTGCTGTGACTGCTGCTCATCTCCTGCTTATTGCCAATAGTTAAAACAAGTAAAGAATTTAAAATGATTTATTTAAATAAAATGGAAAGGAATAAAGAGCACCAGTGATGTATGTATGCTAGAAGCAATGTCAGCAACACAAACATCCATCCATTCATTCTTTATTCTTACAGATCTCAGTAAGAGCAGCAGGCAGACATGACCACTCACTCTTCAGTTTTTTTTTTTTAATGTGAATCATCATGTTGAGTGTTGTTACTGATTGTACATTATGAGAGCTGAAATGATGGGAATAACTAAACAAAGACAAGAGGAGACAGGAAATGGCATTTGTGTCTAAAACTGATCAAACACAAATAAACAAAAAAAGCAGCCACCGATGTTCCCCTGGAGAGAGTTCTGAAAGCCCTGCTGTAATTCACTTAAAAAGGTTTTCAGAGAGGCTAATAGAAGGAAAAGTGTTATGACGGCACTGTCATCACTCCAGAGAGATGGTTTAATTGCCAGCTAGGTCACGGTCTATATGAAATGGACATGTATGTGTGGGATCCCCCATCTCCTAACATGTTAGATGACTGGCATAATATAAATGGGCGAAGTATGTACTGTATATATGCCCTAAAATGAACTGGCATTCCATCCTGAGTTGGTTCCTGGCTTGTGCTTAGTTCTGCTAGGATAGACTCCTGCTCCAATCAATCAGTAATCCTCTTTCTGATCAGTTGCTGTACAGCTGTGATTCCACACTCAGATACAGTGGGTTAAAATACTCTGAGTGGTTCACTGAAAGTAACAACACTAAAGCAGCTATGTTATTAGGAATAGTTTGGCCATTCTGTACACCATTATATTGTTACAGGTTGATTACAATTAGATGCCTTAAACTAATAAATGATATGCGATTAATTTCAGTATATTTGATAAAGCCGTGTCAGGGATGTGAATCTAAAAAATAAAGGGAAACCACAGAGGAACAGTAGCACTGATTTGATGCTGGGTGCCGTCAGTTTGCAAAACTGAGCCGAAAACTTGTGTACGCAATGGATTGAGCTGGCATGTGAATGTGAGTGGCTATATGTCAAGTTTAGTTTTTATACATTGCAATGTGAGCATTGTAACTGGCGTATGCAACATTTTTATGCGTATGCACCGTTTATATATGTGGCCCCTGGTGTTGGACGTTAGACATGCCAAAGAGCCTCTGAGACCAGTCATCATTTAGGAGGAGGATGTGGAAATGGTGCAGAGCTACAAGTACCTGGTCCACATAAATTCCAAACTATACTGGTTTGACAAAATAGTGCTGTTGTAAAAGAAGGGCCAGAGCATACTGGACTTCCTAAAGAGACTCGGGTTTTTTGATGTATGCAGCAAGCTGTTACAAATGTTCTATCAGTCTAGAGTAGCCAATGTATTGTTTTATGCCACAGTCTCTTGGAGAAGCAACCTGAGCTCAAAAGATGCAGAATGCCTGAACAAACTTATCAGAAAAGCCTGCTGCATCATAAGGTGAACCCTGGAAACTGTTATAGAAAAAAGGATGGAACAAAACTGGATGCCATTAAGAAATATCCTCTCCATCCCCAGCAGGAGGCACTCTCATGAAGCACTTTTAGCCACAGGCTCATTCCACAACAGTGTGCTGAGAATTGCCTCTGGGGGTCTTTTCTACCATCCCAAACTAAATGCTTATACTCTTTAACTTCATCTTGCAATTTCTAACCAATATTCGGTTATTATTGATTGATTGATTGATTGATGGATTGTATTATTTGTCCTGTCTGAATCTTTTTTTTTTATATTTCTGCATCTAACTTCCCCTTGGAAACACTAGAGTTTATCTAATCTAATCCAGAATACCTATGTAATACAGATTGATAAAAAGAACATTTTCTGATCCTCTGTTTTTCTAGTACATGGCTACAGGAAGGCACAGCCAATTAACATGTGCAAGGCAGAAACAGATGCTGATTGGTCGTCATTTTATTACTGTGGTTCACACAGATGGTTATTCTGTAAACAGCCTGTGATAAATTTATAAGTGGACTTTGGACTGCGACAAGAAACTAGACTCTCACCTCTCCAATCTAGCACAAATCATCCCACACAAACACTGGAAGGAGATGTAAAGTCAACCCAGAAGACTCCTAGCCAAGAATCAAACTGTGGTCCATGTAATGTGAGGAAACAGCTCTACTTCACTGTGCCATTCCATCTGTTTTCACAACCTGCAAATATACAACAGAAGAATGGAATTAATTACTGGGGTTTTGTCTTCTATGTTCCTATGTTTATATTGTAAGCATGTTCATAGGGTCACTATTTAATAAGCAAATACATTCTTATGACTGAAGTAATTAATATATATAGCTAAAACAGCAGTATCTGTTTTTCAGCAATTCCTGAGTCTTCCAACCTGCAGTACATAGATACATTAAGTTTCAATGCAACAATGGATGCATTTTGTTACTAAAGTAAGTCTCAAACAAAGGACATTTTTTTCCTCATTTTTAATGCCACAACTAATATAAATATGTTAATAATCAACAAATATATAACACGGTGATGCAGTGTGAGCGCTGCTGCCCCCTGCCCTGGTAAGCGGGTTTAGAAAATGGATGAATCAACAAATGCCAGAATCCACCCTGCCCAAAGCAACTCTCTCTCTCTCACACATGCCATCTATCCTTAAAACAGATAGAAACATTCAGTACAAGTTAAATTACAGATCAGTTTACTGTTTCAGGTTTATCATGAGGGAGATTATTTCAACTGGCAGATTATGTATATAGTAATTTTTTCTCTTTTACGTGTCTGACAGCTGCTCCTGACAGCAAAACTGATCCTCAGGGTTTTCTTGTCAGAGGGAATCTCTTCCATTCTTAGGGGTAAATTGAAGTCATGGGGTGAGAATTTTTTGGGGGAGAAGAAAGTACTCTAGTCGGGAAGACATGATGGGATTGCTTAAAAATAAGTTTTATTTTGTTATGTGAATTACTTTTCTATGGAAATAGACTTCCATACTTTCCCTATTTGGTCCACCCCTAAATGCCTGATGAAGCCATCAACCAGCAATAACCAACAAACTGAACAGCTACTTTACATTGCTCAGCCCACTCATCTTAAAGACTGTTTAAAACTGGTTAGGGGTCTGAGTGGCCTGGGATTGATGGGCCCCAGGCTGTGCTCATGCTCTTTATTTTTTAACTTTATTAAGAAGTGCAAATGAAAACCTTGGGCTGGTGTTAGCTTGCAAAGATCTGTGAAGTTGTCATCGAAGCTTCACAAGGTTGGAATCAAATCTTTCGAGTATATTTCAGTACCACATTTGCCATGTGTAATTACAGTTCTCAAAGCTTCAAGCTACAGGCAGAGATTCAGCAGTAAATGAGGTACAGAACCATAGTTTGTAGGTAGTGTCTATTATTTAAACCATCACCTTTGTCTTTTCTAAACTTTTTTGGCTTGTAAAAGACTCTGTGATTACATATTCTATTTTGGTATAAACACTATTTTGCTGTTTCATTTTCAAATGAAACTTTTCATATCAGAGCACAGAACACTGCGCTTATGAGAGATTTATAAGCAGCAAGTTCAGTAGACTTTAATATCTTTAATGAATACATTAACTAAGGTTTTTCCATTAGTGTGGTTGTTTATCAAGTCATATATGTTAAACTATTTTGGTTAACAAAAGTTACCTATCATTTGTGAATATCCTCTGTGCAATGCAAAACAGATGGTATCCAGGAATGCTCACTGAAAGTAGGAACTTTCCATTGGAATAATTTAAAATATTTTATTTCAACTGTTCTCACAGCTAGTTTACCAACTAGCTTTGGCAACATAATTTATTTATACAAGTGACAAAACCTTTAATCACAACAGGGCAGTGCTTCATTTTCTGAAATAGTGTTTATTAAGCATGTAAATTACTAAACAATATTTAGAGATTGATTTTTTTTTAGT
Organism: Polypterus bichir lapradei; assembly: GCA_026402145.1. Taxonomy (NCBI): domain Eukaryota; kingdom Metazoa; phylum Chordata; class Cladistia; order Polypteriformes; family Polypteridae; genus Polypterus; species Polypterus bichir. The sequence continues at coordinate 21,393,623 of JANRMT010062797.1, read as the reverse complement.
TTCATAGAAAGGGGGAATTTTTTCAAAATGGAGATAAATTTGCTGGCTGATGGGGGAAATTTTGACTGAATTATACACAAATCTTCAGTAGTCAGCATTAGTGATTGAAACAATAGTGTGTGTATCTGTCATTTGTGCCTGCCACATCACACATAGCTCCTGACAAAATAATTAGAAAAACAGAAAAGTGAAATCTCTCTCTTTGTTGAAATAAATAAATATGTGAACACACTCCAACTTTTAAATCAATTAAGTCTCTGAAAATAATAAAAAAACCTACTCCATCCATATGTTCTTAAATCATTAAAAATAATTTTTTTAATTAAAAATGTTGCCACAATTACAATAAGCAGACAAACAAATCTGAATAAGCAATGTTTTCTGTCACTGAAATATTGTTAAAGGTATTTGTGTATTTTCTGTAATTTTAAAGTTATAAACGTGTTAATGTAAGTGAGACTTATTTCATATTGTAACTTTCAATTTAAAATGACTGTGGCTGTGGGTGTTTATTCTAAATGATCTAATTCTTCATCCATCCATCCATCCATCCTCTTCTGCTTATCCGAGGTTGAGTCGCAGGGGCAGAAGCTTGAGCAGAGATGCCCAGAATTCCCTCTCCTCGGCCACTTCTTCCAGCTCTTCCGGGGGAATCCCGAGGTGTTCCCAGGCCAGCCGGGAGACATAGTCCCTCCAGTGTGTCCTGGGTCTTCCCGGTGGGACGTGCCCGGAACACCTTGCTAGGGAGGCGTCCAGGAGGCATCCTGATCAGAGGCCTGAGCCACCTCATCTGACTCCTCTCGATATGGAGGAGCAGCGGCTCTACTCTGAGCCCCTCCCGGATGACTGAGCTTCTCACCCTATTTGTGCTAGTATATTGACATGTAAGCAAAATTCAAAATGTACATTTGTTTGTCTTATCTTTGAATGTTAACTTTCCTTTACCATATTTTTTGTAAGTCACCTTATTTCTATTGAGCTTACTTCCTTTATTGTACCCAAATACTGACAATAAGACACAGGTGCACATGGTGTTGAATGTTAAAGCAGAGCCGCTCCTTCAATGTTGCATTCATTAATGTGCTAATTAGTAATACAAGTGGTCCTCAAATTCAGACCTACAGACCACCTCAACTGAAAGTGTTCATCCCAAACCACTCCCTGCTTTTAACTGGACTCCTGCCTTTATTATTCAAGCTGCTATTTCCATGTTTCCGTGTTTTTTTGTGTACCAATCCAGAAATTATAAAACAAAAATTGATACATTTGTAGGAGAATGTAGCAAGATTTTGTGTATGACTTTAATTACTGTTCTTTTTCTTGCTTTTAAAGATTTTGCTCTTTTTTATCTTTTGGTCATTTAAGCCCTTTTTACCTCACAAGTGAATTTTATACTGAAGTAGCCGAATCCCTTCAGTATTTTGTGTCATTGTCACCCAATCACTAATCATAAGTATTTGCATATAATTAAGGCAGTAAACGCTATAAAAAAGTTGAAATAAAAGCTGTGGTAACAGAACGTTATACATGTCAAAAAAGGCACATTTCTGAATTTTGTTTACGTGTAAATATACTAACACATATTACTGAATACAAAATAAAAGTAGAAAAAAACCTAACTAAACAAATTGATCATTTGGAAGTAAGAGTGAATCATTTATTTGTGAAACTATTTGGTGAACTCGAGAACCCCCGACGTACGGTATCTGACATACAGTAGCACAGCTGTGACCCTAAATGCTGCAACTCATTTTTAATGGGTCGTCTACACACCCAAAAAGCCTAAATGAAAAATTCCGCCCACCGATAAACAGTTTCGCAGAACCTCGGAATGAACAAATTAGCGATCCCGCCCACCAACCAAGGTAAATAGACCTTTTGGATAAATCCTGCACTCGCTGCCACCGCCATCACATTAAAGCTTGCTGGACTCAGAGGTCGATCGGACGGGCTAGACAGGTTTACTCGATCGTACTTACACTGGAGAGATGCACACAATAAAAATACATAATTAAAAATGCAAATAATCTGTCATCAGTGATTTTAAGTCAAGAACATGTGTTTTGCGGCGTTTCTGTTTATTGACCTTGACATTCTTTTTATGTTTGAACGTATATAACTGTCAATAAGGAATGTATGAAAAAAAGGTTTACTTGACCGAGTAGGGAAATGGAGAACGTATGCAGACCTCTTTATTTGTCAGCGCTGAACACTTTCCGGTTGTAAGCCTTGTGTCGGTGGTTTCCTCAGCTAAAGGAGAGGAAAAGGAGTCGCTTCAAGTCCGGGGAATCGAGCCCAGCTCATGTACTGCAACTGGAACTTAGACCATTTTAATCAAGCGCCTATCCTACAGTCTCCTTGTTGAAATATAACTAATTCTCAAACTGTAGTGTACATACACATTGATGGTTACTATAGTACAGGAAGTTAAAGGGAGCGCTATTAAATCCCAGGATGCACAGCGGCGCAGCATCTCATCAACTGTACTTTCAATTCCTCTCTCTTTTGATATTCAGTTGTCACCGATTGCTCTTAGTTCTTCCATCATCGAGTTACACTGCTTCCTTGCTGTGTGTGATTTGATGACAAGGGATAAAGAATGAGAGTATGATTTCAGTGTTTGTTGTACTGGCTGTATTTACATTTTTTGTAACCTAGTTTATCTATTTGCAGCAATATATACTATGTAGCGCCGATGCACCCGGGCCTGACCTAAGACGGACAGGTGGCAGCGAACTGGGGGGGGGGGTTACCTGGAGAAGAAGACCTGCCCAACTGTGTGTATTTGCCGCTCGAAATACTTACGAGGTCAGTCACTTAACGGCCCTAGCGGCAGGAACGAACGCCCATCGAATGCCCGCTTTACAGTATGGCTCAAATTACGGTTGTTGGGAGAGTTATCGGACTCAGGCTGCAGTGATTGTCTTTTTGATTCATGTTACAGATTCGATTCTCTCGAACTACGCGATTAAATAAATCGATTCTTTTGATTCATTTAGAGTATGGCGTGTATGGGAAGTCCTGGGGGTTGGAGAGGGTCCCTCTGATCACATCACAAATATTGAATTTAATGATTTGTACATTATTTTGATATACTGTATATATATATATATGTACGTAAATATAATTATGTATTACTTTCAATATATAACTATATATATATCTTGTAACTATCTATCTATAAATGTATAATTAATTATAGAGAGTGCGAGCGGCACAGTGATAGCGCTGCTGCCTCGCAGTAAGAAGACCTGGGTTTGCTTCCTGGGTCCTCCCTGAGTGGAGTTTCCTCCCACAGTCCAAGGACATGCAGGTTAGGTGCATTGGCGACCCTAAATTTTCCCTAGTGTGTGTGTGTGTGTGTGTGCTCCAGCAGACCCCCGTGACCCTGTGTTAGGATATAGCAGGTTGGAAAATGACTGACTGACTGTTTGTTTCTAAGGGGAAATTTGTCTTTTACAGAAGTTCATTAAATAAATTAATAAATAAGTAAACACACACACTTGATAGTCACAATAAGGCATTACACAGGTGTATTGTCATTGGTATAAAGGAGCCCCCTTGGTATTTCTTGACTTACTTCTGTTGAATGATCCGTTGGCTGAAAGTCCTCAGTGTTGGTGTGTCAGAGAGGGGATGTGCAGCATTGTTCATAATGGCACTCAGTTTTGTCTTCAGTCTGTCCTCTTCTACCAGTTCATTGTTAGCTCTAGACAAGCATAGATGGTTGAGGGCACTTAACCTGTGGATTTTTTACACACTAAATAAGTGGTGGAAGGGGGTAGTAGGGTCCCCTGTGGAGTTTTCACACAGTCATTCATACATGTCAGTACACAGAAGAGGTGGAAGAAGGGCTGGATGTCTAAGAGCCACCCAAAGATGACACTGTCCTCTACTACCTCCAGGGGTCCAGAGTGTGTCCTATAACTGAGCCTATCCTTTTATTTTGCTTGTTAATTTGGTGGACCACTCTTGAAGCACATCATAGAAAATCACTTTGGCCATCACAGAGTTGTAGAAGATGTAAAGGATGTCATTACTCACATTAAAGCAACGCAGTCCCCTAAGATAAAGAGCCTGCTCTGTCCATCCTTCTATAGTTCCTCTGCATTATGAGACCAGTTGAACCTGTCCTTGATTTGTCCTCCAAGTACTTGTAGCAATGCACCACCTCTACATCCACCAACACCCTTGCTTGAAGAGAGCCAGAGCACATCTTACATAAATATGGAGGTAAATCAAAACAAAACCAACCATGTGACATGGAAAGTGTACTGCGATTTGGTCTTTTGAGAGGAAACCACGTTCCTGGGGGTGGGAAGGTTGTTGCACTTGAAGACTAAGAGCTGAGCTGTCGTGCACTACTGGTCTTCTTTTTCAAATGGTTTCATCTCAGAATATTTTTTTTTTGTTTGAAAATGACATGTATAAACTATTTTACAATGTGTGTGTGTAATTGCAAGACCAAAACGTGACAACTGTCTTGGCTTGAAAAATTGATTTATTTGGTAAGTTTTTAAGCATTTCCTCCATGCCCCATAACCTACATTATAAAGTGCCAATGCAGGCAAGATATTTTTTTAAATTTATAGACATCACTCAACTTTAGAACAGAATTTCACAAATGCATAAATACCATGTTTGTAAAGAAATAACTTCAACCTCAAAAATACTGAATTTACCCTTTAACAGAGGTGGCTGGATGGTATTGAAGGCATTGGAGAAATCAAAAAAACAGAATCCTCTCTGTGCTGTCAGGATACAGTTAAGGGTGCAAACCTCACAGAAAAAAAGAAAGTTCATACAACAACAAAAGACGGTTAAGGGTTTAAAACTATAGGAAACATAAAACACATCTAAGTAGCTTGTAAAAATCACATTGCTGTGTTTTTCCATTTGATTAAATTAGACCATTTAGAGATAAAGGATTTGCGAATTGTGAAATTGGTCAGAACTTTCAGCCACATGGGTTTCCCAGGGCTGAGCTCGAGAACCACTGTCTGGTACAGGGATGTCCAGCTTCGATCCTGGAGAGTGGCAAGTTTTCACTCTAACCAACTTTTTAATTAGTGATCAGTTTTTTGCTGCTAATTCACTTCTTTTGCTTTAATTTGTATTGACTTGATATTTTAAGCTCAGACCCATTTTTTCTTTTTTTTTTCTCAATTAGCAGCCAAAGAATAATAAGATACAAAGTAAGTTAACCTGTGTCCATCATACTTTACATGAAAATAGCTAAAGGTGAAAGTCTCAGTAAAGTTGATCTATTTGTGTTCACAAAATATTTTGACAGTGCTCTTAGGAAAAAAATAACATCAAAAGTTTAGGAAATGTCTGCTGTGGCAGAATAAAAGCACCAACAAGCCATGGAACTGAATAAATTGTTTCATTAACAGTAAGTATTGGCTTGTATTTAAGAAACTGGTTGGAGGGATGTTGATTGGATCGAGTTTGAGGTATTTATGCATTTGCCATGAGAAATTCTGTTCTAAAGTCGTTGGTTGTTGGCTCACTTTACATCTTACTTGCTTTGGATGCTATTTAAGGAAAAAAGAAGCAATTCAGAAGATCAAGTGTTAAAAATAAGGCAATTAAAATGAAGGGAAAAGAAGTCAATTAACAGCAAAAATTAGCCACTGATTAAGAAAAATGTCAGGATGGAAAACCTGTAGCCACTGTGGCCCTCCAGGATCGGAGTTGGACACCCCGGTCTAATACAGGCCAAATGAAATTATTAAGAACTGTTTGCTACCTTAAACAGCTCTTTCTAAATGAAATTGATGCTTTGAATAGTCGAGAGCACCAGCGAGTCTGTGGACGCGAGGGGAATTTTCCTCGTTGGTAAAGACATCGTCGAGCGCCACTCCAATCCACGCCACCGCCTGCTTCTGAAGGTATTTCTCCGAGTGCTCCGTGTGAGGCGTACCGTTCAGTGCCCGCCCAATAAATTAGTGCGTGAAGGCGAATACGGCCCGCCTCCTGCTGATATAGCAGGTAGGGTTGGAGGAAAGCAAATGAGTGACGATTTGAGTGAGGCAATTATAGGTAAGGAGTTCTTCAGATTCGCCAATAGTAAAACAGCAAAGACGCGGGGTCGTTTATTTTTAAGGTGGAGCTTCAGCGCACCCTGACAGCACAGAACGCCTATCGGCGGCCGAGACTCCGCATAGCAACCCCAATGGCACCGGCTGCGGGGCGGGGCACGTGAGTAGGGCAGTGGTGCTATAGTAGTAGTACAGGAGCTGCCCCGCAGCGGGGAGTAGGGACTGTGTTCTTTATTTTTACGTTTACATTCTTTGACTGCTCTTCCAAACGGAAACCCTAGTGGCGCCGGTTTTACGGCTTTGGAAAGTTCACCTGACGTCGTGCTGCCAATAATGGAGGGTCCCTGCGGGGAAGGTGACCTGTTTACAGTGAAACACGAGCTAAAGAACGGTGAGTTACGGATTTTTGGAATAGGGGCCGCTTCCCATTCCATTTGCCTCCCAGGATTTACGTATGAAACTTCTGCTGGAGCCCGAGAGAATCTCGTGACAGCTGCTTGGGATGGCGGGCTCAGGGTGACAGTTGGATAGTGATGTTTGGCGGGCGAGTGTCAGGAAAAAGGGCAGACAGACGGACTGAAATGAGCATTGCAACTTTCTCACTTCGGTGGAAACCCAAGAGCGCTGGGCCACACTCTTAGCACCCTAGCGGACAGGAAAGAATTCGTTAGTTTTTGAGTAGTCTATAACGGCGATAAGCTACACAGCCATCATCGCATATAGCGCCTTCTTAACAATCTGCGCTTGACAGCGTGTTACTTTTGTTTATATGCAGGTGGTACATGGAGGGTAGCTGGTGCACTTTGACAATTGCCTTCCTGTCGTATAATAATTACTCTTGTTCTTGTTGGCGGTTTTACTTTACGATTGCTGCTGTGTGTGCTTATTAAGAGGAAGTATAGGCCAGGAATTTTGCCACAAAGGTTGGCACTGAGTTGCTACATGGCATAGATCACATATGATTGCATACCACGCTCATTATTTCCCCCCCTTGTTCTCCAAAGCTCGTTCAACCGACGTGAATATTTGGAGTGGAGAAGCACCGGGGAAAAAGTGTTGGGGTAGAACTAACATCACTTCGGCCCCTACCACCTTTGACATGTTGTTTTAAAGCTCTGTGGCAGTTTGTGAGAATACCTGATGTACTCCTGATTTTTCCCCCTCTTTTTTTCATTTACAATGGTTGTCACACTACTTAGTAAATGGAGAACTTGTCAGCAGAACCGAGCCCAGTGGTTTTATTCAATGGTTTTGGGTATCATGTAGGGTAAACCCCAACTTTCTTTATTTTGTTGTAGTGTGTCTAAGTGGACTGACACACTTTGCTAACTTGTTTTATTGTAATGCAAGTTTTTATCACAGCCGTAGACCTTCTAGTAGGAAAAAAAAACTTATGTCATGATTTTTGATTGATGCATCTTATATAGATGTGTAAAAAAAGTAAGTACAACCCATGGAAATTGATTTTTTTTCAACATACTTGATCAGCAGATTTTCATGCAAACAGTGCCTACAGATATAGGTGCTATACTTGAGTAAAATCAAAAGAGAAATAAATCCTCTTCAACAAAAAATCCATCCATCCATTATCCAACCCACTATATCCTAACTACAGGGTCATGGGGGTCTGCTGGAGCCAATCCCAGCCAACACAGGGCGCAAGGCAGGAAACAAACCCTGGGCAAGGGCGCACACACTAAGGACAATTTAGAATCGCCAATGCACTTAACCTGCATGTCTTTGGACTGTGGGAGGAAACCCATGCAGACATGGGGAGAACATGCAAACTCCACGCAGGGAGGACCCGGGAAGTAAACCCAGGTCTCCTAACTGCGAGGCAGCAGCGCTACCACTGCACCACCATGCCGCCCTCTACAAAAAATATCAATCAGTATTTTACTGGGGGGAAAAGTAAATACCCTCTTGGCCTCAGAAGCTGGTGTTGCCCCCTTTAGCAGAAATGGCTTCTTGTAAGTGTTTTGCCTAACTGCCCACCAGCCTTTGACACTGACTTGATGTTGACTACTCCTCCATGCAAAAAATCTATCAGTTGTAAGATATTTGTAGTTTTTCTTGTATGTCCTGCCTGTTTCAAATCCACCTCCACAACATTTCAATGGGATTCAAATCCTGGCTTTAATTAAACCAGTCCCTAACCCTTCATTTATTCTATTTAAGCCGTTTGCTATTGTGCTTTCAGATCATTATGGCATTGAAAGGTCCATTTCTGGATCAACTTCACCTTTTCCTTAAGCTCACTTTGATATGATGCAGAAGTTGACTTGATGACTGCAAGGTGCCCAGGTCCTGAGGCAGCAAAGCAACCTCAAACCAGAGCATTTCTACCACCAAGCTCCACAGCTGATAGGTGTGAAATGCTGTCTTCAGTTTGTGACAAATATGTCTACTGCTATTGTGGCCAAACAACTGCGTGTTTAATTCATCTGTCCAGAGCACATTATTGCAGAAGGCCAGGTCTTTGCCTAGATGTTCAAGTGCAGGCTGTCGTTTAGCTCTAATGTGTTTTTTTTTTTTTTTTCTTGGAGAGCAAAGACTTTTCCCTGGCACAACTTGCATATTCAGGTCAATTTGTGCATGCACTTTTGCACACATTACCTGCAGATCCGGTGCTGAAGGTTTGGGGTTCTTGGAGACTTCTTTTAGTGTCAAAAGGTCAGCTGTTGGGTTGAACTTCCTGGGTTGACCAGTCCTGGACAGATTAAGTGATTTGAAATCTATACCACTTGTAGATAAATTTCCTTACAGTTGATTGACTGATTTCAAATAATTTGGCAATCTTTTTAATTCCCTTGCCAGGCTCATAGGCATTGACAACCTTTTATCAGAGGTTTTTAGAGAACTCTTTTGATCCTGGTATGATGACACCACACATGTCAACAGCGTAGAGAACACCAGACCCTCAGTATCTGTGGTTTAAATAAGACAGACAGGGTCCACCTGTATACTCCCAAAGGAGGGTCTAATCATTGGCACCTCATCTGGAACACCTGATTCTAATTTGATGGATTTGTAGAAGAGATAAATGTAGGGGTTCACTTACCTTTTTCCATAAAACATTTATGCATCTTTGTTAATTTATATTATGAGAATGAATACACCATGTCAGTTTTATGGGTTATTTGTTCAAGAAGACCACCTTTATCTGTAGGCACTGTTTGCATGAGATATCTGCTGTTTGTCTTTTTAAATATTTTGAAAAAGTCAACAGTTTCAGTGGGGTGTACTTACTTTTTCACATGACTGTAAAAGTTGTTTTTAAATAACAAAAGCAGTTCACCATCCTCATTTTTTGGATGTTTCTGTAACAGACAAACCAATTCCACAAAATGGCAAGATCATAAAGTCATTTTGTAGGAGAATTCTTTTGCCTTGAATGCACAGTAGCATGGTGAGTTGTATTGTCACTTTGTAGTGTGTGTGGCTCTTGTGTAACCACAGGTGCCCCCCACCACCAGAGTTCAAAACAGAAGCTGCTGGGTGTGCTGTTGTAACAGCCTTGGGCACTCCACAACCCATTACTGTCTAGGTGGGATATAAAAATGACTGGGTATACAGTGTGTTCAGGTAATATTCACTTTTTGGCTACTTTATTGTGTTATAGATTTAATGATAAAGGTATAATTTTTGACTATCATTCTACACTCAATAACCCATAATGACAAAGTGAAAACGTTTTCAGAAAGGTTTACATATTTATTAAAAATCAAAACTGAAATCTCTCATTCGTCTGATCATTCAGACCTTTGCAGTGGCACTCCAAATTGTGGTCGGGTATATCCTGTTTGCTATGATTATTCTTAAGATATGCCTAGAGCTTGATTGGAGTCCACCTGCAGCAAATTGAATTAATAGGGCATAGCTTAGAAATGCACACATGTACCAGTGTATATAAAGTCCCTAATCCACCCTGTACGTCGGAACATAAACCAAGCTGTGAAGTCCAAGGAACCCTCTGTAGATATCTGTGAGCAAGCTGTTGTGAGGTATACATCAGGGCAAGGGGATAAAACTTTTTCAAAACTTTGTGTTCTTAGGAACACAGTGGCCTCAATAAGAGTTGGCAGACAGCCCAAACTAAGTAACAGGGCAAGAAATGCCTTGATCAGGGAGATGACCAAGAACTTAATGGTCACTGTAACAGAGAGCTGCCGAGATGGGAGAACCTATCATAAGGATGGCCATCTTAGCAGCACTCCACCAGTCAGGCACATATGACAGCCTGCGTAGAGTTTGCCAAACAACATTAAGAAAAATATTGTATTATTTGATGAAAGACCAGGCACTGCTCATCAGTTGCTCAATACCATCCCTACAGTGAAGCATGGTGTTGGCAGCGTTGTGCTGTGGGTGTGCTTCTCAGTAGCAGGGCCAGGGAGATCGGTTAGAATTGAGGGAAGGATAAATGCAGCCAAATAGAGGGGCCATTGCGTAAAATCTGCTCCAGAGTGTATGCGGTCTCAGACTGAGGTCATGGTTCTCCTTCCAGCATGACAATGACTCGAAGCAATTAGCCAAGACAATGATCAAGTGGCTTCTAGATGATTCTTTGACTGTCCTTAAATGGCTATCTGTGGAGAAACCTGAAGATAGCAGTTTAAATGTACTTTCCATCCAGTCTAATGGAGCTTGAGACGATCTGCCAGAAAGAATATCCACCTTTATTTTGGGTATACTACCAATAAAGCAGTGTAAAGTGGTATAAAGCTTTTGGAAACTTACCTAAAAAACTCAAGGCTGTAACTGCTGCCAAAGGGGTTTCTACAAAGCCTAGCACTTCCTTCTGTGGTGGAAAACAGCAGCTATGAAGTGGTCAGCTCACTGGTGTGTTTTGCAGTATGTAGGCCCTTCTTACTTGGATGAAGTTTATTGCTATAATTCCACAGCCCATTTACTGACCCTTTCCAGAGAACAGATTTATAGAAAAGTAAGCTTAGCAAAACTGTTATGCTTGTTGAATGTGTCTCTTATGAGTGGTTCACCTGCTTAAATATATATGTACATTAATATTCTGTGAGGTTTTGTGTAATATGCCTGGAAGTTCTTAGACATTATACTGTTCTTGCCATGGGAAATTACCTTGTCCTCTTTCCATGAATTTTGTTCACACACATGCAGAGCATAGGAATTTCCACATAAACTCCTGCATTTGTGAAAGGGGTTTTGGTCCTTTTACATTTGCACACAGAATTATACAGAGTTCTCCACCATGTGGGCAAGAATGAATTTTGATTTAATACTTTCACACTTCAGTTTTAATAGAATGAAGTTTTCTGTTTCTTTGTCATGGTCATTCAAAGGGACTTGCAAGTAATAAGTAAATAAAGAGTACTTCTTGTGTAATCATAAAAGTGTTAAATCAGAAGCATTACCAGTTATATACTTGTAGAAACATCACAGAATGCTTTACAGAGCAAACAAGATTAAAGTGTAATGTAACAAGTTGATTAAAAATAAAAATGTAGCCTAATTAAAAAATAAAAATTCAGCATTAACTAACACCTAGAGGCACGTGAAAAATCACTGGCATCCAGACAAGTGAAAATGCAGTTTGAACAGTGGAAACTTTTAAGTGAATTTGACTGGAGCCAGTGGAGTTAATCCATTCATCTGTTTGTTTTCATTCCTGTTAATCCAGTGCAGAGCTGTGGTGAGTTGGAGGCAATCCAGGCAGGTGTGGATGCAAGAAAAGAGGTGCCAAGTACATTGTAGATGTAACAAAAAATCAGAAATTAAAATAGATTAAAATGAAAACATTATTTATACTGAAACAAAACAATTTCTAAAACACATTTTATAAAGATGCAATTTCAGTATTTAATTCCAGAAAAGTCTTGTTTTTTACTGGTTGTGCTAATCCAGACTTTAAAAATAGTAAAATTACTGCTGCATGCATGAACAGTTCAGAGGACAGAGTCTCATTTCCTAGTAAATACTGAAATTGATTCCTGGTACAGTATCACTGCTAGTAGTACTTGTGGCCCTACTACCATGGCCAACGTATGCAATTCTCTATCTGAAACATAATTAAAGATACACTGTTACATCAGCTGCAGTATGTGACTATGTATTAGTATCATCATACTAATTTACAGCTGACAAGATTAAATCCAATTCTGTTTAAATTATAAAAAAAAAAAATGAAAGGTAATATTAGGAAACTATGCACTTGTCTAACTTTTTGGCAGAGAGTTAAGAGTATTCAATTTACAGTATTTGTTTTATTCACTTTCAGAACATGGCTGTCCTTGGTATTGACAGTCCAACGTGCCACAACATAAATCTAAGCAGACTGAGTGAAGAAAGAAATCACAATAAATGATCTGAGATCTGTTACAGGAAAGTACTATTGAGGTGGATTTATAACTTCACAAAGTGTAATGTCACTCGTGCACTTATGGTTTTGTGTATGTACACCTTGAAATAAAAATAGATAACACCTTCTTTAATAACCATGATGCATGTAACCATAAAGAAATATGAAACTTATTAGCAGTAATTATGGCTACTGATATCAGCATGAAATAAAATGACCCCATGTCAGTGGAGGAATCATAATAGACTTTCAGGGAGAAGATGAGCAGCTAGTGTAATGCAGTACATAAAAAAATCACTTGTGCAGTGGTCAGGATAACCGTGTCTCCTGCAGCGTTTTGAATTGCCCTCCTGCACGTACCACACCCTCCCTTATCATTGTGGCGTGTCAGAAAGTACAGCACGTGTCCTGTCCAGATCTGGGATCAAGATAGCGCACAAACTGGCAAACACTTTACGGACTGACTTTTTTAGTGCTGAAAACAAAAAGTTAACCACAAAGACAAGAAACGCAGTTTACAGCATTCCATGCAATACGTGCCCAGCGGCATATGTGGGACAAACCTCTAAAAGGCTTACAACATGTATACAGGAACATCACAATGCCATCAGAAGGAAAGACCCAGAGTCTTTGATTTATATACATACACATTCCACCGGACACACGTTTAACTGGGATACTGTGAAAGTAAAATTCAGGGCCAATACTAAGAGTGCCAGAGAGCTGGCTGAATGGTGGCTCACTAATGAAAATGCCATTAATAGACACTTGGACTTTAACTTATGCAGGCTTAAAAAGAAGAACATCTAAATAATAAAAAAGACTTTGTGACCATCACCTTTCTGAACTCCACCTTATTAATCCACCCCCAACCACCTTACAACCCCCCTCCATCTCCACCCTTCACCAGCCACACATTGCCTTTGATTGATGTATGTCTATTCATTTTCCTCAGATGATGACCCCTGGCAGGTTGTTGAAAGCTTAGGAATAAAAACTATTTTAATATACGTGGCTTATTTTCCCCTTTTGTGGATCTCTACGCTACAAACTTTGCATCTATCAATCTATCTATTCTTTTGTTGTAATGCACATATTTGGAATAAATAAAATGCCGTAAACAAAAAAAAAAAAAATATATATATGTACATACTGTGCTAGGGGGTTCCTCTTTGCTCGCCATCCACTTCATGTCTCTGCTGCTCACGTTGTGAAGGGGCACCCAAAGGAGACGCGGTCGCTCCTCTGAAACCCCCTCTTAAACGGTGATACAATGGGAAACAAATACAGTTTTTTGTTAACCTCCTCTTTGCTTGATCAGCTGCCGGATTGCTGCTGCTGCCATGCCTTGTGATCTGCATCTCATGTGGGGCTTTGAACATTTAAAACCCTGTACAGCAGCTGTCCTACTGCTTATGTTTTACTTCCGGCCCTGGGTGTGGTTAAATCTTTTGGCACAAAGTCCTGTCTCGCGAGACGTGAGTTCTTGATATAGTTTATAACTTAAAAACGGAACAAGAATCTGAAAATCTAACAACATCACATTAAAGTTCGGTAAATACTGAAAAGAATGATACCAAAGATATATATGTAGGCTTTAAAATAAGCCCGATTTAAAGCGTGACATTAAAAACGTCATCGTTCACTTCTGTTGCACTTTTAGGCTTAGAATTTTATATAGAGTATATATACATATACTTTTTTTTAATAATATATTTTATTTATTCCAAATATGTGTATTACAATAAAAGAATTATAAGACACATTAACATTGAAAAATAGTCATTAGGTTAAATAATACCAAGAGTTAAGTATTTATTAATCTGAAACAAACGCTTAAATCCCCGCCCTTATCCAATGCAGAGAGCTAGTTATTAACAATAAGTTCATTTTATTGTCCTTGCTTATATTAATTAAAACAAAAGAAATATTGGCAGGAGTCCAGCAGAATTATTTTAGAATTACGTTAATAAATGCATGCAAGATTCTATTGAAACTTGGTTTCATACAAAGAAAGAGATTGTTTTTTTTTTTTTTTTAACCAATTTTTAATAATTTTAAGTTCTAGTTTCCCATTGAGCTATGGAAGGTGCATGAGGATTCTTCCAGTTGATCAAAATGAATCACACTAATGAGAATAAATTAGACATTACAGCACAGGATATCTGCCTTCACTGTAAGCACTGAAAGCATGGCCTTCCCCAGTGGAACTGTGGCACCGTGAGGTATGGCAAAGTATGTGTCCAAGACCACATGCAAGGGCAGGCATTTTACAAATGGAGATGCAAAAGGTGGTTTAGTCTTTACTTAAAAGATGGAGCTTTAAGAGCAGACCTATGGAGAATTCCAGAGTGTAAAACAGAACAATTAGACTGACTACTTGTGTTATTTTTAAAGTGTGATCAAATTACAAGGACAAAACCCAACAAAGGTTGAAATCCAGAGATGAAGGGTTTAGTATGAAAGAAATTGTATAAATAGCTTAAAAGCAAACAGTTCACAATAAGAGATGTCAGACTACTGGGTTTAAAGACAGAAGTCTGAGAAGATGGGTCGTTTTTGAAAAGCAGAGATGGAATCGGCACTATTAATTTGTATCGGAAGGTTCTTTCCTCACTGCAGGGCCATGGCTGACTGACAGCTGGCAATTGAAGAGTTTACAGTTCAACAACATTGGATAATGTAAAAGGCAAGTGAGTATTAGCAGGCTGTGGAGGTAATGTTCTGAGTGAAGCTGAAGTTTTCTGAAGATTACTTTGCTGTTTTCCAAACCTACCAATGTAATGGTTAGGCCTATGCTGCTAAACAGTTAATTGACTCGCCACAGAGTCCTGTCCATTGTTCACGTAAAATCAGACTTGCTAGCAGTAACAATGAATTGGTAGTCAGCTTTGGTAAAATGTAATCAAGCATTGAAAGCTAAAATGAATTAATTTGAAAATAGGCTCAGGGTATAAAGAATACACATGTAATGAACACTAGAATACTAAACAACACATAGGCATCACCAAAGGGACCTGGGTGGGCCATTTGGGACTGAACATGATGTGCTTAAAGTTCCTAAATCCCATTCCATTAAATGATTTGATACTTTCTGCCCTTAGTCACAGTCATAGCTTTTTGGAACAAAAGATGCTCTTCCATTAGTGACCTTATTTAAGAATAATCAAAATAAGTGACAGTTGAGATGAATAAGATTTCAAAGTCAAATGTAACGTCTGCAGTTTCAAACCAAATGGTAAATGAGAGACAGAAAACTTTAAAAATGCTGTTTACTGGTATTGCTTCAAAAAGTTAGTCATTAAATTCTCAAATATTTGCGAGCATGCTTAAAACACAATGACCCAGATGCTTGTGCTCAGTTGATGCACTCTGATTCTTTGTTGTTGGCCTCAAATGCTACGTCTGGAGAACCACATTTATGATTCATTTTTATAAGCAGTTGCAACCTGAAGCTTTTTATTCGTTATTTATAGGCAACTACTTGCAGTGAAGTGTTTGTTTAAATGGGAGAAAGTAACTTTTATTCCTGCATATTTTATAGGCTACTGTTGATGAGGAAGTAATTTGTAGTGTTTAAATATTTTGAGTAAATACAAAATTACCAAAACAGTACCTTATCCAACAAAAATAAATAAATAAAAGGCCTACTGGAACACCTGTAGTACTGGTTAAGGCACATCAGTGGGCATGAGACTCCAAAAAGGAAAAGAACAACTTGGACCCTTTCTAAGACTCCCTTAATAATTTGACGACTGTCACTTACTGTACAGTGTACCAATCACAATGTGAATTTAGCAGATTACATGAGCATTCACGAAAGCAGGTGCAATCTTACAACATATATCTGAATTAAAAGTTGAAGAGGGTTTTGAGTTCAGTGGTGTGAGGAAGCAAAACAATTGGAGGCCACGTTAAATAAAAGATACCTGCTTAAAATCTTAGTGTAAACCAGTGGCTGCAATTAAAACCTGAAGAAAGCATGGCTATCTGAAGATGGGGTTGTAGTCTAATGCCTCTTCTTCTTCTTCTGTTTTTTTTCCTTCAACTTAACAATAGTCTTAAAACAGGAAATGAAATCTCCATTAGTTGAGAAGTTAGCTGGAAGAGGGATGAGTCCCTATGTGGTCAACATCTTTAAGAAGCTGCTGCCTCACTGCCCTGGATTACATTTTCACTTACTTGGATTGTCGGAGTTGGAGGGTATAGTAACATCAGCCGTTTAGTTTACAAGTCTTCTTTTTTTTTCTTTTCTTTTCCAACCCCCAGTGAGTTTTGGGCAAGTTTAGTTTCTTCTGTTTTTGATGTGGTCTTGGTTAACAAAAAGGAAGAGAGCACAGGAAACGTGAGTTTGTGGTAAAGTGTTGACAAGCCTGAAGTATGGTTTACAACAAAAAAAAGTGTGAAAGATCAAAGAAACATTAGATATGTTAGGAAAACACACCTCTGAACTTCTATGAAATGCACATTGTCCAGGAAACAATTATATATTATAAAAAATTCAGCAATTTCAAACATTCTTAGTACATTAGTATACATCTTTAGGTGTTTACAACATTATTTTTAGATCAAACCCAGAGCAGGGTTTCTGGCTTTGGTCAGTTTGTGTGTACTTGCATTAGCAAAGCCAGGGTGAACAGTGTGATACGGGAAGCTAGTGCCTTTTCAGAATGAGCTTTAGAGTGTACAAATGGCTTTTCAAAGTGTCTAGTGAGGTTTTTAGGGATGCAATTGGAAGCTTCTGCTTGTGTTCAAAGTGATAACAGCCAGCGGCCAAATATTTATCAACAGCCTCCTCCTGAAATCTGCTTGGTCTTACTCATTGTGG
The DNA here is from genome assembly GCA_026402145.1 of Polypterus bichir lapradei. NCBI lineage: Eukaryota > Metazoa > Chordata > Cladistia > Polypteriformes > Polypteridae > Polypterus > Polypterus bichir. Next base: position 21,376,417 of record JANRMT010062797.1, on the reverse strand, counting down.
CTGAAGCTAGAATGGCATATTTTCAAATCTGTTACCAGTCAACAGTTTGTGGATAATTACTCACTGAGGAGACAGACGGTGTGATCATTCAAATTTGTAGTGCATTGCTCTGTATGGTGTTTATTAATGCTTACTGATTTATCGTTGAGAATAATAATTTATGAGTGGTGTCTTTAAAGTGTACATTATTTAATATATTTTAGCTTATTAGCCCACCATCCTCAAGTTGTGGATAATTACTCAGTGAAGGAACAGATGGTGAGATTATCCAAATTTTTAGTGGATTTTTTTCTGTGGCTTTTGTTTTATAATTTATTGTCGAGAATATTAATGTATGAGCAGTGAATGCAAGAGTATATTATTTCATGTAATGTAGTTTTTCTAGCCCATCATCCTTAATTTAAAACACATTTGCCTTTATATATCACAATATCTACAGATGAAAGTTACACAAACAAAAAAAATAGTGATATTTATTTTGACAGAATAACCTAATATTGACTATTTAACAATGCAGTATTAGGAAGAAGACAACTGCATTATTTACAATTATTAAAAGCACAGCATTTATTCAAAAATACATTTAGGGCAACATTCAGTATTTTCTTTATTTATTGTTACATTACTAAAGAAAATACAAAATGTATTACCTTCAAGTGAGCTAAATAAAACAAATACCACTTGAATAGGTGGATGGAGGGTGACCACCCTCTCTGAAGGTGAGGCTGTAGGTGGCACACAGTTTTTTGTTTTTCAAATAGTTTTGTATTCCTATAAAAGTTTGCTTTATACTTCGTAATCTCTCATTAATGCAGTGTTGCCTTGTGGTAACTAGTGCATGAGTGCTGGCATCTGCAGCTGCTTCGAATTTCATGGCCATTACACATCCTCTTTAGAGTCCTTGTTTTTCAAATGCAAAAATAATCATATGAAGTGTTTCATTTTGATGCTGAAAACCACATTATTTCCAAAAGTATGGATCATCATATTTCTTAGATATTAAAATGTGTTCAATGCAAAATGGTTACTATAATCGGCTGCTGGCAAAAAGATTGGAGATTGACTCTGAGCTACACAGTGGTGAGGGAATATTTATATTATCAACCTAGACTTCACATTTGTTTTTATTTTTTATTTGATACAGTACAGTCGGCCCTCGTTTATCGCGGTTAATCAGTTCCAGACTCAAGCGCGATAAATGAATTTCCACGAAGTAGGATTCTTTATTTATAAATCAAATATTTTTGCAGTTAGAGCATAGAAAACCTGTTTACAACCTTCTAAATACGTTTTTTAACATTATTAGAGCCCTCTAGACATGAAATAGCACCCTTTAGTCACCATTACACTCGTATTACCCAATATATTAGACAAAATAAGAGAAAATAAGACATATTAGACGTTACAAATATCATATTACCAGTAATCCCTCCTCGATCGCGGGGGTTGAGTTCCAGAACCCCCCGCGAAAGGTGAAAATCCGCGAAGTAAAAGCCATACATTTATATTGTTATTTTTATATTGTCACGCTTGGGTCACAGATTTGCACAGAAACACAGGAGGTTGTAGAGACAGTGACTTTAAAACAGTGCAAACAAACATTTGTCTCTTTTTCAAAAGTTTAAACTGTGCTCCATGACAAGACAGAGATGACAGTTCTGTCTCACAATTAAAAGAATGCAAACATATCTTCCTCTTCAAAGGAGTGCACGACAGGAGCAGAGAATGTCAGAGAGAGTGTGAGAGAGACAGAGAGAGAAAAGCAAACAATCAAAAATCAATAGGTGCTTTTTGGGCTTTTAAGTATGCGAAGCACCGCCCCACAAAGAAGCTGCAAGGAAGGGAGCAATGTGAAGGTAGCCTTTCAGCATTTTTTAGAGGAGCGTCCGTATCCTCTAGGCCAGTGTGCGAACAGCCCCTCTGCTCACACCCCCTCCGTCTGGAGCAGAGAATGTCAGAGAGAGAAAAGCAAACAATCAAAAATCAATACGTGCTGTTCAGGCTTTTAAGTATGCGAAGCACCGCGCAGGAAGCATATCGTATATCATTGAGGAGTTTTATTTAATACGTAATACGTGCTCTGATTGGTTAGCTTCTCAGCCATCTGCCAATAGCGTCCCTTGTATGAAATCAACTGGGCAAACCAACTGAGGAAGCATGTACCATAAATTAAAAGACCCATTGCCTGCAGAAATCCACGAACCAGTGAAAAATCCATGATATATATTTAGAAATGCTTACATATAAAATCTGCGATGGAGTGGATCCGCGAAATTTGAAGCGTGATATAGCGAGGTGTCACGGTACATGAGTTGTCCATTTTGTTTGGTATGGTAAAATGTACCAGGGGGTATTTTTTGTACATGGATTACTCGTTTAGCCGGATGTAATTGTTGATGATTTAACATGATCCTGGATCTGTCGGTTTTTCGAAACTCTTGCTGGATGTGTTGTCATAGCAGCAGATCCAAATCCTCAAACCTGCTCGGAGCAGGTTTGTTCTATGTAAACAAGGATTAGCTCACACACTTAATCAGTTTCCGTGCATGGAATTCATTCAGTCATGGCTTTTGCCGTTCATGACTGAGCGACCAATTGATATAGGTGTGCAAATTATAATAAGAGAATTTCATGTAGAGAGGGTTTTGCGCGATCGGCAAGATCCTTTATTGCTCCTGGAGGAAATTCTTTTCTAAAGATACCTCTTAAACTGAGGGGGAATATTGTACCTCAAAGATTTATTAGCACCTTATATTCGAAGTCAAACTAGATGAAGTCGGGCTGTCACAACCACACAGACAGTATGCATTGCTTTGGGTTTTTTTGCAAGCGGCACTTTTTTAATATACTGTATAGGCAATGCGGAAAATCTATCGTAAAGTGCAGTTTGCCAGGCAATTTGTAAAGTCTGTTTGGCTCTGAAATATTTCCTTCGGGTTTTCATAGTGTTTCCTGGACACCTGTGTGTGCAGACAATAAAAGAAGCGTTTCATGCCATTGCAGGTACACAGGCAAAAACACCCACAGTTCCAGAAAGAATCTCACAGTCAGTCTAACATTCTCATTACCCAGGATTTCCAAATGTGATTTGGGCAGAGTGGAGTTTGATCAAACATTATTTGGAAAATGTACCTCTCCTCCTGATGAATAATCAGACACCGTGTCTTCATCAAATATTTGACCTTCGTCAATATCTCATTGGTCAGACACAAGTTCTAGGGATATGACATTCCCTGCAACTGACCCAACAAAAAAAAAAAAAATGCCCTCAGAAACAGGGAGATGGGCATTTTGCTGGAGAGCCAACACTTCTGAATGGGTTAGGTCTGGACCGCGTGGACCTCCACCTGTTTTTTGCTTGTCTGCCTTCTTATTAGCTTTAAAATTAATGTTTTTTATATTATATATGATTCTTTATGTCAAAAGTTCTTTAAATAGTTATATACCAATATTTACCAGTTTGAAGTATATTCTTGTACTTCACTTTAACCTGTTCCCATGTTCTCCTTGTGCTCACTTTTGATCTGAAATTATGACATATTAAATAATAATTAATCTGACACATAAGAAATGAAACGCTGCATTCAGTAAGTACAATGCACACTACTTAGTGTTTAATTTGTCAGCCACTTTTTGCCAGCCATCTTTTCTGGTTTGGGCTGCTTTTGCAGTGTTACCCCTTGTGCATATTAAATCTTTAAATTCTTCATATCCTTCGAATAAAAGATCCTGCTCCGCTTGTGTGAAAAAAAAAAATGTGCTCGTTCTTTCGTCATTTTGTTACAGCCTATCAAAGACTTGCTGATCATGTTTTCTAGACTCAATATATATGGGCTTTCCAATCAGCGTGGGCGCGCACATTCATCTCGGATGATTAGATCCAGCTAGACTAATTGACTACACGGCTGCGTTTGAAAAACTGACTTATCCCGGATGAGCTTCACCGGCATTAACTCATCCAAGATGAGGCATCTGATCTCGGATGATTTAAGCGACGTACGGAAAATACCCCCCGATCTCCATTTTCTCTTTAGGTAGAGCAGCCCATTGTCTTCTCCTCCAATCAGTGTCACTCGTTGAACCAAACACTTTTATAGTTAGTGTTTTACTGGTAAAATGTGTCAGTTGTCATTACCACATTGGTCTAATTTAGTGGCTCTAGCCTGGTTGTGTCGGGGCTTTGGTTTCTTGACATGCTTGTTGACCTTTTGCTATTTTCACACATTCATTGTGCACCAAGTGATGTCATTAGCATTATGGATATCAACGTTATGTGGGGTGAGTGAGTGCAAGAAAGTCACCACCATGCTGCTGTCGCCGACCTATAATGTCATACAAAACAGAATAGGCCAATAAAACCAATTTCCTTATTTGTGGCCCTTATTTGGTATTATTTTTATAATTTTTGATTTTTTTTTACTTATACATTTTATCCCTATTTATTATTTTTTCTTTCTAACTCTAGCAACTGGATGGATAAACAGACCTTTGGACATATACACTAATTTTTTCTTTGGTTAAGAACAATCCAGCACCATTTTACATGCTTTCGATTGGGTTGAATCTGGGCTTAAATTGGGCTATTTGTGGTGGTTGATGTTTTCTTCTTTAGCCACTTTAGTTTTATGTGTATTTTTTTTTTATTTAAATCTCTTATTTCATCAGTTTACAAAGATCTTTTCCCCCATGGTTTCAGAATCTCCAAAGTGTTTTTTTGCAAAATCCAAACTGGACTCTAGTGCCGATTTTTTTTTTTTTTTTTTTTTTTTTTTAAGAAGTAGTTTTATGTTTGCCATCTGCCTTTATAGACCAGAATAATTAACTTCTTGGGATACAACTATAAGAGACAGACCTTGGTTAGTCTTTGACATGACATATTGCAGGCCCTTAGGTCTCCTCCTTGGTTGGATATCCATTTTGGAACTACCATCTGATTTGGGCAAGATCGTGATAGATTAATATGTCATCCATGTCTAATGACAGATTCGAATGGGAGTTAAGGAATATTTAAAAATCTCCTTAGTTACAATTTTTTTTAAATAATCACAAAAATGACTTGTACTTTGAGATGTTATGTCCATCAAATGATTTAGTATTTAAGAGAAATGTTGTGGGTAATGCGTTAAAAGTAACATGTTATGTAGTCTAATTACTTTTTAAAGGAACAAGTAACGTAACTCAATACTTTATTGAAGTACTAATACCAGCAGATATGTGTTACCAGGGAAGCAGCTCATTTTTGCCACTCCAAAAGGAAAAAAAAAAGCAACTTGCTGTTGTTTGGCAGAAGTAGTGTCATTTTAATCCAAAGATGTTGCATGCTGCTGTCACTGTAACGTTGTTCTTGTGCATCCTCTGTCAGTCCGGTGACAGCTCAGAAAGAGGTTAAACACGGGCGTAGCATGCAGTCAAGTGAAAAAACTGAACAAAAGTTATAAGGACACAAGTAATCCTGCATGTGCTGAGGGGTAAATTTAACTGGCCTAGTTTAGGGTCACAGAGAGCCTATGGTTATCACAGCAGCACTCTGTGTAAGGCAGGAAGCAGATGTGGTGGACTCAAAATACTCATCTAAGCAGAAGATGGTGTACTGCGTGCAATCAAGTAACAGAAACATATTAATAAAGTGTTAGATTACTGTAGATTTAAACCAGTTATTTTCTATAGACAATTTGAAACTGTGTGATCGGGTAGCACAGTGGCCGGTGTTCATACTGTGAATCTTAAGGGGCTTGGAGTGGGGATGGGAAAAGGGAAAGAGTGTTATTTATTTCACAGCACATGAAGGACTAAGCATATTTATAAAACACAAGAAAATGATCAAATATGGCAGAGTTTCTTGTCAGTTTCATGAAGGTTTTTATTTGGGCTTTGGATTTAATAACAAATGCTGGTCAGTGAAGTGTGCAGTTAACAATGTTTACAAAGAAGAAAAAGCTGTGCAAAATTAATGCACTGTTTGTAACGCATCACATTTTATAGTAAGTAACTACAGTATATAAAATATTTAGTTTTAAAGTAACTTACATTACTTATATAAAAAAAATGCTGTTCAAGAAGCACTGCACTTGAACACAGGTCACTTATTTTATAGTCTATAAGGTGGAATAACATACATGTTTGTATTTTCATGATTATTAAACTTTTTTCATTAGTACTTGGGGAGTTTTGCCTTTGAATACATCGAAGGAGAAGATATGCCATATGTTTTTGGTTTCATTCTGTTGTAGAAATCTGAAAGGGTATGTATACCTATAAAGTTGACTGTACTGTTTTAAATTATTTGCTCTCTTGTTGAGTATATTGTAACATTGCCCAACTCCCAGGAAACAGTTAATGTGCAAGTGTCTCACATTTGTTCTGTGCTTTTTCCTTTCAGTAGTGTTTACTCAGTTTTTGTCCTACTGTGTTCCATAACCCTCCCTTTTAATACACACACTGGTAAATCTGCACTCTTAAGCAACCCGTCTCCATGCTCAGGTTTATAGTAGCAGAGAGAGAGGCCACGATTAGGGCTTCTGCATCTACACTTGGTTTGAAAGAGTCTTGTCATGTTAATTTCCTATAAAAAAAATGGTTATTTAATTTCCCAGATCTTAGCTTGATGGACCTTCGAGTCTTGTTTGGATGGGCTCTTGTGAAAGCGGTTTTGCTGAAGTATAGCTTTTTTATTTCCTGGCTACAGCTGTGTAATATTAAAGCAGCAAACATTAAGCAGTTTTAGATTTCACTGAATGAGTACAATTAACTGCATTTGGTTTGTTTTATGTTCTTTCATTGTTTTAGTTAGTCATTCTATTATGAAATGTCTGAGTGTTCTTCATCTCCCTAATTCAGAACAAAATTTAATAACATTGTTTTTTTTTTTTTTCTCAGTCACAGACAAATGTATACCTTTTTCAGAGGGTGTTTTTTCTTTTTCTTCTTTTACTGTTCCAGAGACCTAGGTTATGATTTCCATCCCAAACACTCTCTGTGTCCTGTTTCTGTGCTTGTTTTCTTCAGGTCTATGTTGTTCTTGTCACATATCCTAAAGACCGAATGTTATCTGTTAATGTAACCTTGTATCAGCCTGACATGAATGAGTGTGTGTTTGAGAATGTTCCCTTCTGTGGCCTAGAATTGCATCTAGGATTAATTTCTTGTGTTTGCGCGTGTCCAGTGTTGCCAGTATAGGCATTGGCTCCTGTAACTGGAATCTTTAATGGAAGAACTGAGCTACGATTGATCGATTTATATTTCTTTGTATTTAGTTAGCTGCCACTAATATGAAAAATCCCAAGAATATGACAATGGCTATTTCCTTGTTGCCCAGCTGAATCTCTGGTAATGACCCCTTAGGGCTAAGCCATCAGTGGTGAGTAGTGAATCAACATCTTGTGGTTTACCCATGATTTCACAAAGCCACCACATTCATGTACAGCTAACTGACAAAATAAAGGAAAGGCTTGAGTAAAGGAGGTATACATATCATGTTGCTAGCAGGATTTCTGTATGTGATGATGTGATTATGTTCATTAAGATTATGATGATATAGTTAGCTACCCCCAATGCCTAAGGTCTTAAATAAAAATGCTAGGCTGACCCTTTTGTTTGGTATGTTGTCTACTGTGGCTTGTATACAAGACAGCTCAACTTGGTGATGTTTCATGAGAAGAAGTGGCTAAGATGTTGCTGGTATTGAAAACACTGGCTAAAGGTAATAGTACTGAAAAATGCTAATTTCTTGATTATGGTATGTATTAATTGGTTGAAGTCTGGATCAATTGACTGCAAAGGTCACTTTTCCTGTTGAGGTAAGAAGTTTATTCAAGTCCCTCAAGAACTTCATAGAGAGGGTTTAATAAAGTTTAACTGTACTGCATAAACTCCTTTTTATTGCATAAAACTAAATTGTTTAGGTAAAGTGCCCACAGAACACAACAGTGATCTCCTGAGCTGTAGGACTAACACTTGTTCTGATCACATGAATCCTTCTACACATAGATCTGAACAAGCAGACAAGTACACACGTCACACACACATCAGTATTTTTATCTTGGTGGTAGTGGAATCCTCTAGGAACACATCATCTGTTTGCACAAGTTACAATATAAGTGGTTAAAAGATCTTGACAGCAGTGTAAACCATATACGGTGGTTATTTGGTCTCCAGATTTCTACCCATCTCATCACTTTGTAGCAGCACCTTAAACAGTGTTTTCCACTACTTTGATTAAAATGTTAAATGGTGAAATCTTGAATGAAAGAATCTCTGCTGTTAAATTTCAGACATTTGTAGAATCTATGCTAATGCATTTAGCTACCTGGAAGACATTTGTGTAATAGACGGTGTTACTTTGAGGGCCTTCAAATGTTATGTTAACAGTCTTTTTTAAAGTTGGAAAGGACATATTGGACCAAATGGCCTGTTCTCATCAGTTTTTCCTCTGTTGTTTTAGTTAATCCCAAATAATACATTTATAGTGAATTGTGGTGGCCTAGTTTCACATTAAAACAATATATAATGTTTACTTGTATTTTGTTAGGTACCTACAGGGTTAATTAATGGATTTTGAAATGTTTTTTATTTTTACCATATGTGGAAATATCCAGATTTGATCTTCATTTAAACGGCAGATAAAAGTTAACATGACAAACATCATACCACATTTACATTTTGTAGTCCAATGTTTAATATAAATAAACATAAATGCAAATTTCACATATTATTTAAAATAGGTGCTCTCCTACATTTACCACTACCTCAGATTAGAATCGGGTGCACCAGATTAGGATATCATAAGAGAAGATCCTGTCTGAACCTTTTTATTTAAACCTCAGACATTTAGTTAAGTTTGCTGTTTATTGTCGAAGTGTGTTTTATCACCATGCCGAGATCAAAACAGCTCTCTTAAGGTCCATCAGAAAAAAATGTTAAAAGATATCCATGAATCCGAGAAGAAATTTAAAAAGATTTCCAAACAATTGGAAATCAACTATTCCAACCTGTCTTGGGTGATCATTCATTTCAATTGTCTGCCAACATGGCCAGGCCTGGCTGCCCCAGCAAGTCCACCCTGAGAGCAGAACACAAGATGCTGAAAGAATTCTCGAAGAACCCCAGAGATTTCATCACATAACCTGCAAGTAGCTCTTGCCACTGTTGTTGTCAACTTGTGTCATTCTACCATTAAAAATGCACATATTAGATCTACATGGCAATTGTGCCAGTGGTAACCTTTGCGGTTTAAAAATAACTTAAACACGTAGGTAAAATTCAGCACTTCTGGAACAATGTGCTCCGGACAGATGAGGTAGAAATAGTTACTTACTATAGCTACAGAACCAGAAGACATGTTAGACTAAAACCAAAGATGGCATTTGACTGGAAGAACGTGATACCAGCTGTAAAGAATGGCAGTGGAAATGTTATGTTTTGGGTTTGCTTTGCTACATCATGATCTAGGAAGCTTGCCATTATAGATTCCACCTTCACAAAAGGTTTAAGTGTCTGTGTTTGCCCCGTTGCTATGTCACTGTCATTTCAAAAGATGATGCATCACAAACTTTGTCAACAGTAAAATGCATTGAATTTGTTATTCCAGTAGATGGAGTATCCAAGACATTAACACTACTTTTTTTTTTTAAACCACCATAGGAATTGTATAGTGTACTACAAACTTTCACACTGAAGTCTACGTTGACTACTTCGATTTCTTAGACGGGTAGCACAGCTAGTCCAGTATGAATTCTTCATTGTACCAGAGGGTGCTTAAGGATAATGTGAGACTGCCTGTCAAAAGATTGAATCTTAACCAAAAGAGGATCCTGTAACATAACAATGACCTGAAATATATCAGTAAATCCACTAACGAATGGCTGAAAAAAAAAAAAAAAAAGTCAGAAACTGGAAGACGGTTAAAGGAAACGCCTGCTTCAGGTTGTTTCTGCCAAAGGGGGCAATACCAACTATTAGAGCCAAAGATGTACTTATGCCATTTCCATCTGGAGAAAAAGTATGTGTTCATTTTCTGTGTAATAAATTACTGCAAAGTCACATTTTTATTATTTTTTTGTTTTTCTTAATTTACATCATTTTTATCTAAAGATACTGTTTAAATGAATATCAAATCTTTTTATGTCCCAATATATTAAAAAAGAAAAAAAAAACCTTCATGGGGTGTGCATACATTTTCACAAGACTGCATTTTTTGAATCATAACAGATAACAGACATTCCTGAATCTTGACTTCAGTGCTGAATACTAAGTTAGGCATCCAAAAGAAATGAAGAACAGCAATGGCTTTCTCTGGTTGCTAGCCACCATAATTTTATAGAAAGAGTCTACTTAATAAGTGCTGTTAGCTCTAATTACTGCCACCTCCACATGCAGTCTGCCTACAAAGTTTACAGTAGTAAAATTAAAAATAGCCAACAGAAATGAAGAAATGTGCACTCTGGAGTTTGGTTGCAGTAATTGACAGCACATCTTTACAGTATTCATAAATACAAGAGGGCCTGGTGGGAATTGGAAGGCTAGCAATTTTATATCAGTTTTATAGACGTAAACAAATTTGTTGATACCCCACCATGGAAAATAAAACAGGAACCAGTTGTCTATGAAATAACTTGAAGCTGACTAAAGTAATTGGCACCCATCATTGTTTATTCCATAGTTAACAAAAAGCAGACTTTTTGATTCAATAGAACATTTCAAGTAATAAAGCAGATTAAAACAGCATGGAGAAAAATGATGGGACCCTTCACCTAGTATTTTATTGCACAACCTTTAGAGGCAATCTTTGCAAACAAGTGATTTCTAGAGCTCTCCTTGAGACATCTGCACCTCTCCACAGGTTGTTTTGCCCCCTTGTACTGAGCAAACTGCTCCAGCTGGGTCAGGTTTGAAGATTGCATGTTTCAGTTATTTCCATAAATGTTTGATAGAATTCAAATCAGGGCTCATAGAAGGCCACTTCAGAACAGTCCAGTGTTCTATTCTTGGATGCTTTCAGCTGTGTATTTTGGGTTATTATCCTGTTTGAGGATCCATGACCTGCGACTGTTGAGAGAGCTTTCTAACACTGAGCAGGACGTTTCCCTCCAGAATGTATAGTTAGTCTTAAGATTTCATTGTTCCCTGGACAGGTTTAAAGTATCCTTTTCCAGTTGTAGTAAAGCAGCACCAAAACATTAGCGAGCCTTCTCCATGTTTCACAGCAGGTATGGTGTTCTTTCCTTTGAGTGCTTCATTTTTTTGTATGTGAACTCCAAACTCTGATGTGATTCACCAGAAAGCTCCAGTTTTCTCTCATCTGTCCAAAGGATATTCTTCTAGGAACATTGTGGCTTGTCAATGTGCATTTTTGCAAATCCCAGTCTGGCTTTTTTATGTTATTCTTTCAACAGTGGATTCTTCCTGGGTCTTCCATTCTTCCGTTGAGCCCACTGTCAATTAAAAAAGTGACAGATGTTGCAATCAGACACTGATGAACCTTGACCTTGGAGTTCAGTTTGTATCTCTTTGGAAGTTGTCTTTAGCTTTTTGTCTGCCATTCTCACTATCCTTCAGCCCATTCTGGGGTCGATAGTTGTGGCCACATCCAGGGAGGTTGGCTACAGTCTCATGGACCTTAAACATTTTAATAATGTTGGCAACTGTTGTCACAGGAACTTCAGTCTGCTTGGAGATGGTCTTTCTGGCCTTTGCCTTTAACATGGTTGTCTAGAATTTTATTTCTGATCTCCTCGGTCAACTCTTTCCTTGCCTTTCTCTGCTCTATGTTCAGTATCGGACATGTAATAACAGCAAATAGCAGAGTGACTTACCTTTGTCCATGTACATTTTTTTTATTTTGCTATTTACTTGAAAAGGAAAGTAAATAAATATTAAAATGTCCATGCTGTTTATCCACATTGATTTGTTTATCATGAATAGGAGGCAAAAAATGCTGGGGCTGTCACAGTGAGGCACTGAGGTCTGCTGAATGACTCATTTGCTGAAAGTCCTCAGTTGTTAGTATGTTAGAGGCAGGATGTACAGCATTGTTCATAATGGCAGTCAGTTTTGTTTTCATTCTATCCAATGCTGCAACCTCTAGGGAGTACATCCTGTAATTGAGATTGCCCTTTTAATTAGCCTGTTGATTTGATGGGCCTCTCTTGAAGTGACGTTACTAGCTCAGCACACAACAGCGTAGAAAATCACACTGGATATCACAGAGTTACAAAAGATGTGAGGAATGTCACTTCCCACATTAAAGGAGAGCAGTCTTCTGAGGAACAAAAAAACCTACTCTGTCCTTTCTTGTATAGTCCCTCTGTGTTGCAAGATCATTCCAACTTATCATTAATGTGGACCCCCAAGTACTTGTAAGGGTGGACCACCTCTCCATCCATTAATTGAATAGTGACCGGACATAGGACTCTTTGGTGCGGTGAAAGTGGAAGTCCATCTACCCACAGTTATAATCTTATATAGGCAGATTTGAATTTTGAGCTTGAGAAAACTGCAAAAAAAAGGAAATGGGGCTGTCATTAATGGGGGAAAAAAAAAATCATCAAATCACAATCATTGCTATACTGAGGAGTGTTTTTCATGATACAGCTCAAAAGAAAATATACCGTGCTGCTGTATTCATGTAGACCCCATCCGTGAAATGGTTGCCACAGCCAGCCAAATCCAGTCATCTTTCAATTAAGTCACCATGCAACAATTCACTTTCTATTGTAATTCATGGAGCAACAGTGCCACGTTTTATTCAGTTGAGCACTGGACAGTTATACTACCTTATTTTATTATCACAAATGTGATGAAATTCATTGATTCATTTTCTACTGCTTATCTGAGACAAGGTCACAGGGGCAACAATCTTAGAATGAAGTCCACATGTCCCTTTCCCTGACCACACTCGCCAACTTACACTTTTGGATCCCAAGGTGCTCCCAGGCTATAATCCTCTCAGCAAGCCCTGGGTCTCCTCCAAGCTGGACATGCCTGTAAAACCTCCACAGGGAGGTGTCTGGAAGGCATCCGTATCAAATGCCCAAACTGTCATAGTTGGTTCCTTTTGATGCGGAGGGTCAATGGCACCACTACGAGCCTCTCCCGGATGTCTGTGCTTCTCCCCTTTTCCAAGGGAGATTACAGCCACCCAGCGGAGAAAGCTCATTCGGGCCACTTGTACCCCATGGTCTCCTCATTTCAGTTAGTATTGTTATGTGAGTTAGTGCAATGCGTTGGGTTTGAACCACTCATTGTTATTTAAATTGTCATAAAAAAGATTTCATTGGACCGACAAGTGAATAAGAGCATACAAAGCCTTACATCTGTGTCGACTGGTTCACTTTCTAGACAGCTTGCTTTAACCATGTCCATGGAAAATCGAGTCCCCAGGCACCCGAGATCTTGCTTCTGTAAGTTATAACTCGGCCCTTGATGATGGTGTAAGTAAAATGACTGTCTAGTTTTGATATGAAATTTTAGAGTTTGTGGTTGGTGGGTTGTGTCTTACAAAGTGGCCAGCTTTTGTTGTCTGTTGGTGTGCCTTTTGTAACGCATTGTTCACCATGCACCACTAACGTAACCTGTGGGGTCTGAATGGCTGTGCCAGTACTCTTCCTAGTTCTGTAGAGGTGCTGTTTGTGTGAGCAGTGTTTAGATGGTTGAATGAATGGATGAGCATCTAACACCAAGGGTACAAAAACTGAAGCACAGGAACAGAATATATTGGGGAGGGAAGTCCTATCCCATATTAGTTCTGGAAGATTCTGGTCATCCCACCTATAAACATGGGCAAAAAAATTTAGAAACAGTCCTGTTTCAGCACTTACCCCAGCACTGTGGCTTGCTGGTCTGTGAGGAGAACTGGCTAGAAGACTGCTTTCTGATTGTTAGTGGCTCTAGCTGCCCACCTAAGTGTCAAGAACAGTTTATATGACCATAACCTGGATCAGCATATTAAATGATTGATGAATTGAAGAGTTTTACAAAAAGGATGTTCAGAGAGGCCTCTGATCACTGCTCTGTCAGTGTCTATTGAGAAAGGCACCTGGGCAAATAACACACAATAAATAAATTAGGTGCAGTATTTGAAAAGCTCTGCGGTGGGCTGGCGCCTTGCCCAGGGTTTGTTTCCTGCGTTGCGCCCTGTGTTGGCTGGGATTGATTCCAGCAGACCCCCATGACCCTGTAGTTAGGATAGAGCTGGTTGGATAATGGATGGATGGATGGATTTGAAAAGCTTCAGAGACCCTCCCTGTCTCTTCAGAAAGGAATTTTCAGGTTGTAATTTTGGAAGTTGGAAACGAATGATCATGACATGCTTCACATAGTTCATCACATAATAGCAACTACATCTTTGGTGATGCTCTGCTTCACTGGTGGAACAAGGATTATTTAGATAATACCCTTTACATATTGTACCTCATCATGATGAAAAAGTCACAAGTTTTCTAGCAGTTTAGTTTTGTGCGGGGTTGTTCATCAGAGCAAACATACTCCTTAGATTTTTTTAAAGTAGTTTCAAGGAAATATCTGAGTATTGTGACTCAGCTGAGTAGAGTGAATCAAAAGCATTGTCACTTAGGACAAGACCAGCATTCTGATTATGCAATAATCAAAACACAAGGGCAAATACAGTATTATCAAGAGAAATATAAATGAGTTGTCTATGTCATAGGAGCAACACAAGGCTATAGAAAATACAATAATAAAAAACTAAATGACACTACAAATGAATACTGAGAAAGGAACCTGCAAGCTTAAATATTGTTGCTAATGAATGATGGGAAAATACATTGAATAATTAGTTGCCAGCTGTGGTAAAATTCTTTGTCTAGTGTTAAAAAAATGTTAAAAATTCAGTTTTCTAATTGGGAAATGGCTTAAAGGGAAAATGAGCACAAATTCCATTGTGAATTTACAACAGCTGGTTGTGTAGTAAACTTCAGGTGACCAGAGTATTCACTTATTTAAAGTACTAATAATTCTGCCCAGCCACTTGTTTAAACTTAGAGTGAACTTGATAAGTATGCGTCTTACTCTATTTGCAATTACTAATTGGGCCAGTAACGTTTATGTTAGTATATATTCTATAGCCTTGTATTGTATGTAGTATGTGGCTAGCTTTCCTTCTCAAATACGTTCAACTCTGGAACCAACTGCTGCTTGTTTGACCATTAATATTTTTAAATTGACAGAGGGAATGGGTTGCCAGGTGAAAGGTATAAACCGTTACAAATTCTCAAGGAGCTACACCCCATCTGGGTGCAGTTGGTTAAACAGAAAAGAGGTGTCCTAAAGGAGGTGTTCATTTATCTTAGGGCGCACTCATATACACATCTACAGTTGATCATACAGTGCCAGTTTCGGTTCAGCAGTTAATGTAACATTTGTATTTGCCACTCCTCTAGCTTTAATCAGAATTGCTACACTTTCTTGTTTGTTTTTTTACCCTCAGATATTTTTATCCTCTTTAACTTGATAGGCACAAGAAAGCCCTAAGCAACAGTTCACAGGAAAACAGAGGCAAGTCAATGATGTTTATCAGCTAGCCTTTGCTTTCCTGTCGCTCTACTTTTAGTTAATTTTATGTTGTGTTTTTTTTTTTTTTTACCCTTCTGAACCATTCAGTGAAGTTGTATGATTATGGTCATATGTGTTCTGTTTACTGAAGGTGATTATTGCTTTTAAACATGCTTCAATAATTCGGTTTTTGTATTTAAATTTTACTTGTGCAGCCACTTAATACTTACCATACATGGTGGCATCTGACAATTAATTGGCTACCACCTTGTGCTGAACTTGTATTATGTTAATGGCAGTTCCTGGCTCTCTGAGTTAGCTGACATAATAAAGAGGATAAGGATGGTCTTCTGTTTCCTTGCCTGCATGATAATGTCCATGTTTCCCATCATATAGTCCATCTGTGAGCCCATTAAGTGCATAATCAAACTGAAGGTCATGGGAGCCAGAACGTTTCTTGGCAGCACTGATTAGAAGTTAGGAACCAAACTTGGACCAGCCATCAGTATATGGCAGGACACACTAATTTGCACACTTGCCCTCTGTTTTTCTATACCAGTCTATTATTGTTACGGCTGGCATATTTACTATAAATGGTTCTCCCTTCAAACTCTTATTTGTTCTGAAAATTCATCAGAGGCTGGATGCTGCCTTTCCTGGATTCTTTATGTCCCCTGTGTACTAGCTGATAAGGCAACTTTCCCTTGTTTTTTGGACAAAGTTAAGCTCCCTTTGCCTCATAGATGCAAACTGCAAATAGAAATTCCTGATTGTACTGTCATGTGGCTTGTAATCTAACAGAAAGTTAAGTGTTCAGCTAGAAATTCTTAGTAAAGTATATTTTACTTCTCTTGGCATTGATACCAATTTTCTTTTTAACTTACTTTTTCAAAGAGTGACTTTCAAAGTTGTGTCACTTTTTTTTTTTTTATAAATTAATCAACACTTGTGTGCTTAGAACTGTGATGTTAGTTAACATGGTTCTAAAATGTGTGGAAACTAAACGCACAGTGTTAATGGAAAGAGATTCTTGACTGGTAAAGTCGCACAAGACAGAAGATTCACACTGCCACTTTTACTGGTGTGGTCAAACAGTAACTGCCATGTTATAGTTGATTCACTGTTTACTACTGTTTGTTTCCAAGGGAATTTTTGGGGAATATCGTGAAGAAGTGAGAGTCTGGCAGGCAGCCTGACGCACTTCAAGAGATGGTATCACTAAGAAATTGCTAATGGGTATTTGGGCCTCTAAGAAGTGCAGAAACAGTAGGAACCACAAGATTATAGCACCACCTATACTTTTAGGAGGTCAACCCTAAGGAAGAAAGTTTGGGGATTTGCTGGGAAATAATTGCAGGACAGGATTTTAAAGGCATCCCAAGTCTAGATATTTACTTCAATATAGAGTTAACTGTAAGTGGGGAAACTACTCCCTAAAACAGGAGAAGGAAGAGCAGGGGCTGGAGATGTAAAGGAATGTGGTACTATGCTATATAAACTCTGTTTTGGGAGGAACACAAACACTACACCATAGATATGACCAAGCTTGAGCAAGTCACGTCCATTAACGAATAGATTTTTATTTTATTTTTTTTTTTTATCTCTCTCAGTAAACTTTCCATTAAAATGCTAATCCTATTTAATGGTATAGAGCCTACTTTGGTGGTCTGGTGAGAACAGTAACCTCTAACTATTTACCAGTCTAAAATTTGGTTTGCTTGTTTTGTATTTAAAGGAATACTCCATCCAATAATGATATTTTTTATGTTACTCACCCAGTATGGTTTGTGGTGATGGCTGTTTTATTCTCATGTTTTCATGAGAACAAAGATGACAATCGTTCACATAGAATGGGCGGCTATGGACACCGATGGACCATAGTACACAATACAAAAAAGTCCATGAGAAAACAAATCTCACAATAATCTTGTCAAATAATCCACATGTCAGACCATTCAGTTGTATACTCACAGCAGACAACATGCATGCACATTTTGCTAAAATAAGGTTAGTTAAATACTTTCAGAAAACACGTTCAGATGAGATCAAGCAGGAGGTACAGTATAACAAGGGGTAACACATGTAACGGTAGGATTTGGAGAAAAGTAGGATTGTTGCGGGGTTCCCATTTTGAGATGCTACTGCCTGCCTACAGGATGAAGTGTAGTACTGTTTACAGTCGCAGCAGATTTAAATACAGTACTGTATGAACATTTTTCGTCTTTATACTATAGTTGCCTCAATGTCACAAAGGAGATGGTCAGAAATTCACTTACTCTAACAAAGAACATAAAAAAATCAAAGTATAAACTATTGTATAACTACAAAACTTAGAACTAGAGATATAATAATATGTTTTGTTATTATGCTGCATCTGCTTTAGCTAACTAGAATGTAGATGGGCTTGATGACTGTGTACAGAAAAGAAGTCAATAGCTCATTTGGTGGCTACATTTAATGGAGTGAATTGGCAGCATTAGTCATAATGGCCTCTGTTTTTGTCATCATCCTCTTTTTCTGTCACTACCTCTAGCGAATTCAAACTCAATTCTATAATCCAGCTGGTTTTCTTTATCAGTTTATTCAGGCCACTGGCACGCCCTAAACTGGTGATACGCCCACATCAGTCCATAGTTTACAACAGTACACAAGCCGTTCTAGAGTGGAAGAACATCCCTAGCAGCCTGCCACACACATAAAAACCTGAGCCTCCTCCAAAAGCAAAGCCTTGTCAGGCCCTTTTGTTTTGTTACGGCATGTCTAGGTTATCCATCAAAATCCAGCCTTCTCTTTAGATGGTCAGGAGGATCCTGTATTTATAGGACTTGATGACCACCACATCCTCCCTCATTATTGTGACCGATCACAGAAAATTCCTGGTGTGACCAAAGTTCAAGACCAAATCCTTGTCTTGGTTAAGGTGAATTTCAGATGTTTCTGTATGCATAACGTGACAAAGCTTACATTGGAGGAGTTGTTTGAAAATGTCTATAGATGACATAATCTGGAGTTAGACTTAAAATTGGTGGTGCAAAAGGAAGAATTAAAATGGATACTGGAAAGTTCCCTGTGAGGTTGACCACTATTTCTGACACATAGCTGTTGGAACAAAGACACTGTGTGAACATCTGCCTTCATTGTCTTGAGCTTATTCCTCAGTCAGACAGTCTGAATAATGTTAATAGCACTGGGGCAATGTCAAAGCCCAACAGAGCAAAAATATTTCCTGAACCTCAATAAACAGAGTGTACCCACATTACATGCTGCAACTTTTCTAAGAGTGCACAGAAAGTGTTTCCTTTGAAAGCCGCATTGTTTTCCATGTTTTGTTTTTATTTTTTTTTTCCCCCCAAAGTGAGCATCATCTCTAGCAGCCAGCATAAATTCTTGCTGCCACTTGTTGATCTCTGCCATTTTTCTTCAGTAGCACTAAATGCTGGCATTCTGTGTCATAGTTTTCTCACATTTTCCATTGCTTTAGTCTTCTAGTAGGCTTTCTGTTTCTTTTTCCCATGCACTCTTTTGGCAGTCCTGCATTGGTCTGATGGCTATATCCTCTGGGACAAGCCGCAGAGCTTTTTAGCTCATTTAACTGTCACTCATGTATTATTATTTCTTTCCCACATGCTATATTATGTTGCAATACTGAGACATTGCTGCTCCCCTTGCCAATTGTTTGAGTCACCCAGAGACTGCTGTGCACATTTTGGTGTATAGACTGGAACTGGCACTGAGTGACCTCAAACAGGTGTTAACCAAATTGGGCATGTATGAGAAATTAACATATTTTGGTGTGTTTTTAAACTAGAAATAGTATTGTAAGTGCTCCTCTTATTTATCCTGGGAAGAGTTGTAGTGAGCCACCAGAGCCTGTGTTGGTTCTCATAAATGGCCTAAGCCATCAACGAACCAATAAAAGTTTTATATAAAACAGGTTTTCCTATAGATACTAGGCTCACCCGCCTTTTAAGGCGACCGACTTTTAAGTTGACCACTTCTTAAGGCAATTCAATATGTAGATCAATTTGATATTTTATACAAACTCATTAATTTGGTTATATTGCATTTGAGCGGTATTACTTTAATACTCGTAGTTTCTGTTATTTTTGTGATGAAATTTAAACTTTTTTTCTTTATTGAGGTCGCCCTTTTGAACCCCCCTGATATTTACTACGCGGTGAGGCATTTGTACTCCATCAACATTAATTATTTCCAGAGACATAATTTTGTCTATTTTTCCAGCGCATCGCGCACAAAAGCAAGGGAACGATGGGAGAACCAGAACTCTGCTCACATCATGTCGCTTCGTACCGCAAGCTGCAAGTAGTAAGTCTGTGATAAGCGGAATACCGCTACGCTTTCCACTCATGGGACGGAAGGACAATCCCGACCGCTTTTATATAGTAAGATACTGTATATAATGCAAACAGATAAACAAAAGTCTTAAATTCTTGAACAGGGACAATGTATACAAGGGGCACAATCCCCTCCAAGCTGTAGCCGTATTTATCAACTGCTGCCCAAGATCAGTATTGTTCTGGGAAAAAGTTCATTAATTTTTAAAATTTTGCTTGCAGTTCATACTAGAAGGCTGTACACTGACACAATGTCTAGGACTGCTACCATGCACCAGCAGTGACCTGGGTGTAGTTTGTAACTCATTCATTGTCCGTGTGTATTTTCCAATATTTCTTTGGGTTTTGTCCAGGTACTTGGACATTCTCCTGCTTGTTTGATAGTTTAGAAGTGGAAAACATCACCTAAGTGGCTGTTTGCAAGAGTGTACCATGGGATGAGTTATTGCCCTATCTAGGATTAGTTCATACCTATTGTTGCTGGGATTGGTGCCATTAACCAGAAAAACAGGTTCAGAAAGTGTCGATTTATTAATGCTGTTGCCCAACAGTACTTGAATTCAGGTTTTATTTGTTATTCTTTTGGGCTTAGTTTCAATGTTTTTTCATGCTTGTATTGTCTTGCTTTAGCGATGAGTTTTTTTCCCCCACATTCAAAGACATGATAACAAGTCAGAAATGCTGTTGAGCGTGTGGCTGGGTGTCGGTGTACCAAGATGTACTGATGACTTCACTATTGCTTTTTATTTCCTTTCAACCACTTTATTTTGTGTTAGTTGTTCCATATAGTTAATTCTGAGTAGGACTGGATAAATGCAAAAACTAGTGGATAAGAGGGAAAAGTCAAATGTCTTTTTTTAGTTAATTATAGGTTGCCAATAGTAACATGATCAAAACTGTAACAAAAAACTCTGTTTTTAAAATGACATAACTGCCTATAGAAATAAAAGAAAATTGTATACTTGTTACATATTACGTACAGGCAAAGTGGTTGGTTGAGATTGATTCTGATTGCTGGCCTGTTTGCTGTCTGTACCAAGAGTGCATATTTACCCCGTGTGTGTGGTGTTTTTATTTTTTTTTTTCCACATCTCAATGATATTTGTATTAGGTTATTTGTTAACTATTAATTATCCTGCCATGACAAAATGTGTGTCTGCACATGAATTAAAATGTCAGCCCCTCCCCAGGTTTGTTGAAAAAGAATAAGCCAGTTTAGAAGTTGAATTGATGCTTTATTAAGACAGTATAGCGGACGGCTGGGGATCCTGTCCAGCTGGGATGCCTGGAGGGACTGGGAGAGGGACAGTGCCTCCCCTGGGCCATGAGAGGGCAGCCATCCTGTTCTGTATGGGGGCCACGGGATCAGAGCTTGAAAGCTCAACCGGCGAGCCCACAACCAGAAGTGCTGCCGGAAGGAATTCCAGGCACACCCAGAGTGCTTCCGGGTGCTCATGCGGCACTTCCGCCACACCAGGAAGTGCCATCGGAAGATCATTACAAAGCACCTGGAGCACATCCGGGGTGTTATAAAAGGGGCTGCCTCAATCCATCAGTTGAGCCGGTGTCAGGAGGAAGAAAACAGCTTGTGAGAGGAGGAGTGAGAACGATAGATTTGGAGAAAACAGAAGAAGAGACTGAGCATTTTGGGCTGTTAAGGCATTGTGTGGTGGTGTTAAAGAAACAAAGGAAATTAAACGTGCATGTTTTGGACATTTGGTGTCTGTCTGTCTGTCTGTCTGTGTATGAGGGGCTGTTATACCACAACAGTAATCCAAGACCAGATAACAAAAGGGTAAAGAAAGACAAAAATCCACTGTCCATAGCCTCTGCTTGAGAAATCCAACCATGTATAAATAACAGAAGCAGACTTCAGGAGCTGTAAAAATATTGTGAAGTCACCTTCCTAAAGTGAGTAGTGAATTGAGTTACAGTTGTTTTTACATAGTGCGGTCCCCAAATGTCTGCTGCAGCACATTATTGTCTTGTGTGTAAATTTCCATGTAGGCCAGGGCAACCTCATGACTTTACCTAGACAGAAGAGGGAATACTACTTTCATCTTGAACTATGATTCAGTGTACTTTTTTTTTTTTTTTTTTTTTTTAGGTCATAACATACTTTATTTTTCTGTCTGGTACACATCATTACTGAGAAATCATCGGTGTGGCTTTTTTTGTGGTGGCTACACATCCGTGAAATGATAGCAGATAAAATGTTTTCATCACTTATATCCTTTTTGTTTCTTAAAATTACTCTATCTGTTTATACTACCTTGGGATGGCTCTTTTTGGAGTACCACAGAAGTACCGAGTAGCTTGTCTTCCATATTCATCCATTAATGAAGTCAAGTGGCATTTGAGGAATGGTCTGTAGACACAACTTTGCTTTTTTGGTGGTTGTTTGGTTTACTGTGTACTTTTTTGGCTTAACTTTTTATTATGTGCTGCTTTGTGGCGTTTAAATTCTGTGGTGCGATTTCCTTTGGTCTTCTGTATATTGCTCTTCTAGTTGTCTTTTGTTTGTTTGCAAAATTGCACTTTGGGTTTTCAACAGGGATGTCTTGCACAATGAGCAATATTGCAGTTGCCCAGGCTGACTGCCCATAAATGAGCTGTCCAGGCCATACATAAAACCCACTTGAGCTCTAACAGCTTTTAGACAAAAAGGCGTGAGAGTTGCTAATGATTCCACAAATTAAGATGAGTAGTCCTTAACTTGATAATTGACAGTTGTCAACTCAATGGTGATATTTCATATTCCACTCTTCATTTTGATGGTACAGTCTTGGGTTCAGAACTCAGCTGGGTACTGTCAGTGTGGGGTCCTATTTTTCAGCCTGTGTTTGTGTGGATTTTATAGCAGTACTGTGGTTTCTACCTACATCCCAAAAATGTGATAGATTGGTGATTTTAAATTAGACACACACAAGTGAATTCCCTAAAGGGATACTCCACTCAAAAACTATGTTTTATATATTACCCCATGTAGTTTTTAGCAAAATGCCTGCATTTTTTGCTAAGATACTTTATGCTTTTGAATTGAATACAGAGCATTACAGTATGGGAATGCACCTCCCCTTTTTATATTGTATACCGAGTTTCCTGTAATTACGTATCTACTATATAATAAAACATCAAGGTCTGTGTGACTTGTCTGTTTGAGTAATCTGATTGGTCAGTCTGGCTTTGATGAAACAACGAACAAGGAGTTGCGAATGTGAGACACTAAGAGAAGTAAAGGTGTATGAGGCTTGCTGTGGGTGAATTCCACCTTGCCCAGGTTTGGTTCTTGTCTTGCACATAGTGTTGCTGGAATAGGCTATAGTCTTCAGGCATCTTAATTTGGATTTAGTGGATTTGAAAGCCAGTGAGTTGGTTATAAAACATGCTGTTTAATTTAAAAAAAAAAAAAAAACGAAATAAAGCAAAAAAAAAATGCATTATGCACAGCAAGAAAACCCATATACCATTCTCTGTTAATACATAATACACTGCAAGTGCTGGTGCCTTTTGATATTGTAATATGTATATCTTTTTATTTTCCACCATTTGAATTTCATTTTAACAGTTCCTGGCTTATTGAGCTTTGCTATCAAGACAACACAGGGCTTAAGGCAGGAAACAAACCCCGGGCAGGGCGCCAGCCCACTGCAGGGCACACACACACATACCCACACACCAAGCACACACTAGGGACAATTTAGGATCGCCAATGCACCTAACCTGCATGTCTTTGGACTGTGGGAGGAAACCGGAGCACCCGGAGGAAACCCACGCAGACACGGGGAGAACATGCAAACTCTACGCAGGGAGGACCTGGGAAGCGAAACCAGGTCTCCTTACTGCGAGGCAGCAGCGCTACCAGTGCGCCACCATGCCGCCCACATTTAATTTTATTTCCAGCATTTTAAAAATATGTATCTTAAAGTAAACTGCTCTTTTTTTCCCCACTTCAGGGGTTGCAGTTTCATGTGGCAGTTGTCAATGTCATGAACTTCTGTTCTTTCTGTATACATGAATGTTTTACTGTACACAGTGTCCATCCAAATTGTATCTTGAATACTGGTAACACACTTCGTAATGTTACATGTTTGCTTCCGATAAAGGTATTAGAAAACCTCACTGCCAAAGGTACATTTCTTAGAGTTGTGCATGCTGTCACAGAACAATGTGGCATTGACCTCTTTTCCTTTCGTCTGCAGATCTGTGCTCTACCCTTAACACCAACCCACACCTCGGTGAAAATGATTTACTTTGTAAAGTATAAATAAATAAGTAAAGTTCAGTTTCTGCATGGAGACTGGCTAAAATGGACCTCTGAATGCATATAAAGAGATCTCTCTGTCTAGTCATATCGAGACATGAACTACTGCTATACAAAATACACTGTATTGTATTGTATTGTACTGTTGCTCAAGTTCTGGGTCCTTGGCCTGGTCAAAAACAACAGTGATCATAAACCAGTCTTTGCAATACTTGATACATTAACTTGTACATAAGTCCAACCTTATGAGTGATAACTTGTGTACAACCCAGTTGTCTAGTAAGAATAGTAACCTCCTCCATTAAAAACTAAGTGCAACCACTGCTTTCTTTCCTCTGTAGACTAGCTGGCTGCCTTGGGCATAGCCCTCAACAAAAGACTTCAACACTGCTCTTCTACAAAGGAAGACTTTAGTATGTGAGCATGACAACCTACAATTTACTGAGTGTGGCATGGGTGCTGCCCGGCCTGGCCTCACATAAAGCAAAATGAGATGCACATCGGCCAGAGACACAGCTGGAAAAATCAACACCCTGTCAATCTCATAGTTAGATTTTTAGTATGCTGAAACAAAGATTCAACCCTCAGCAGAAGTACTTGTATTCTAGCAAGAGAGTTTTACCATATGAAACCTCAAACTGCAGTACATGCTGTCCCTAAAAATACCTGGATGGTGTAACTTGGAGTAACTGAAGTGTTTCAGTCTTTTATGGGGCTTCCAGGCAAATCACCCCCAGCGTCTGAAATTACAGAAACTCAACAAAACCAAAGTATCACTACTCCATTGTAGTTATTTTTCTACGGTTAATGCTGCTTGTCAAATCACAGTTAACAACAAATGTATTACCTTATGTTATGTCTTGTGATAGGTTACTATTTTCGACTTGGGTAACACCAATGTATTTAGATGTATTTAGCCAAAAAATAAGGATTTTAAAGAAGACGAGGGATTTTAACTTGCCCACCCCTAGGGATGTCAAAAATAATGCAGGAAGGAGAGAGAATTTTAACTCAGTTAATTAATGATCATTTTTTGCCTTCAGCAATGATGGTAATTTAATTAAATATTTTGGTAAGGCTCCTACTTTTTCTTTGCCTTCCTCTGTAGGAGGCAGTCTCCAGCCATTAGATATATATCAAGGTAACTGGAGCCCACTCATTTCTGGAAACTAAATAATAAAAATTATTGATAAACACAAGGATTATAGAAATATAGCAACTGCATATATATTGACATAGATGACTGCACACAAGACAGACGAACATCTAACGTAGAAGAGGCTGGCTGTTTACTGGCTATTTAGAATTTTAATTTATCTTGATACCTGTGAACAGTTTTACAATACCAAGCCTTTAAGGATGATGTCCAATGTTGTGTGGAGTTGTTGCTATTGCTTCTCTGTGTTTAAGTAGAGGATTCTTCTTGCATTGGAGTGCACTTTCTGCTTTTGTGATGTGGTCCTTCTTTGTGTTGTGCTGTGCTTTTCTCAATTAGGCTTTTTTTTGCTGTGTCCTGTGCAACTTCATAAGGAAAAGCATTGCTTTTTCTGGCACAAGTGTTTAGATGCTGATGTTCCCTTCTTGAAGTAATGACTGTCTCTTTGTCTTCTCAGACTGGCCTCAGTCACTGGCACAGAGCTTGGCTTGGGAGATTGGATCTCAGTTTTTAGGTCCACAAAGAGATAGTGGCTTATTCACTTTTTGTTTTCAGAAAGAGACATCCTCAAATAGACAGAAGAGATAAATGCAGGTAGTTTTAAAATCTCTGGTGATTGGATTAAAGTCACTTCCAGTTACAGAATCATTGCCTGGTCATAGGCACATCATTTTGCCCGTCAAGGTCGCCACTCATTGAATTATAGCTCTTTGTTTGAAATTTAGGTGTCCATTTGGGCTCCTTCATGTCTGAAGGAGTATGCAGGGATGTGAATTCAACTCTGATTTACACCTTTGTAATATCGAATGAAGTACAGAGCTTGACCAAGAATGTTACGAGCTACAGTTAAGCCATTTTCTCAGGAATGCAGGTTGGGGGTGAAGCTGGATTTCTACATTCCTGTTAAATCTGCTGATTTAACTGGCCTTCTGTATAACAGAAAACCAACAGAATTAGCAGTGCCCACTTTGGCCTACAAATTGAATGTTCATATTAACAATAAATAAATATTTGAATACATTTAAACTTTTTTTTTTATTTTTTCGAGATCTGTCTGTCTAATATGTTTTACTGTTTTTTGTGGTGCATCAGCAGAGCATGAAGTGCTAATGACTCATGTACTTCTGTGTGAATTCTGTAACATTCACAAGAAAGTGACACTTGAAAATCCAGCTGTTCACAGAATCAGGTTTCTCTGTACATATAAGTAACATGGTCAAAGAGAAAGTAGAACCGGACACATTTAGCACTGCCTATAATGCATATACTGTACAAAAGCCATGATTATTTTTTTTTTGCCCAGCTATGTGGCTTTTTGGTCCTTGACAACAGAAGTTGTATGGTCTCACTGCTCATCTTCCTTTTATATAAAATGAGGCACTGTGTGTCTATTTGTGTTTCACAAGTGAAGTAACCGAGTTTGCTAAATGTTGCATTGTAATGATCTTTTAAGTTTTTAGTCCTCATCAATATTTTTTTTTTATCAGATACTTAGTTTAAATATCTATGAAAATATCTGTAAAAGTGATTTTGAGTGTTTTTAAGGAAACTGCTAAGTGAGCAATATCATAAAATAAATTGGAAAAGGAGTAGCCTATAGAAAAATAAATCACAAGAGGCATACACTATAGATTAGTTTAGCTGAAAAAGGAAATGCAGCTGGTGCAACATAGATAAAGTGTGTGAGAGCTAAAGTTTGTACCGCAGAATACCAGTTGAATGCTGTTGTCTATAATGATGGATTAAATTTAGCTAAATGGGGTCTTCCCACGTCTTTGCAGATACAGCAAAAAATTTAACAAAAGATGGCCTGAATAGTTTTAATTACAGCAGCAGAGACAGACAAAGACAGACAGCAGACAGAGACTGTTTGTTAGCTGAGGTAGCTAAATGTGCACTGTTAACAATGAAAATACTCTTTAATTTGGTGATTTTAACACAATTAAAATAATAAAAGGAAAATCAGAATTAACAGTTTTTCATTTTCATTAGAATAAAACCGTCTGGATCCTCTGGATCAAGAATGAATCGGAACAGGATCAGGAATGGAGCAGTGCTTTTAGAGTACTGGAGAAGTATTTAAAAATCTGCTTTCAGTCAATTTATAGATCACAAAAAGCAGTGAGCTAAAAAAAAATTGTCCCATACTATGTCGGTAAGGGATTTGTCTATCCAATTAGTCAATCAGTCGTTGTCCAACCCGCTATATCCTAACACAGGGTCACGGGGTTCTGCTGGAGCCAATCCCAGCCAGCACAGGGCACCAGCCCACCGCAGGGCACACACACGCACACACTAGGGACAATTTAGGAATCGCCAGTGCACCAAACCTGCATGTCTTTGGACTGTCGGAGGAAATCAGAGCACCCAGAGGAAACCCATGCAGACATGGGGAGGACATGCAAACTCCATGCAGGGAGGACCTGGGAAGCGAACCCAGGTCTCCTCACTGCGAGGCAGCAGTGCTACCACTGCGCCACCATGCTGCCCGTCTACCCAATTATTAATGACGATAACAAGCTGACCATTCAAATTACAAAAAATCTGGTCATGGAAGTGTTATGCAAAATAAAATCTGAGGAATACTACAGCATTACATAACTAATCTGGAGTAATGAGGTGCCAAAATTAGTCTGTAATAAAACAAAAAACTTTTCTTTTACATTTAATTTTGCCTAAGACATTTTTTTCCTACACATTCAAAAAATAAAATTTGATCTGACATTCCTACTATGTGTATTGGCTTTTAGAAAGCCTTATTTCTTCAGATTAAACAGGAAAGCCAAGTGTGTGAGGATCCTTCCATTATAACTTGAAGCTTTTTGAAGTGCCTTGCTGTGTGGTAGACTTACACTCAGATTGAAGGTCTGAGGAATTAAATACTGTCCACAGGTTGTAGCCTCCTTGGCATTATGTTTAACCCTGGAAAAATTAGTCGAAAATGTGACTTTTTTTTCCAACAAGAAAAAAATGTTATTAACCGAAACATATATTGTAAATATCAAAGCTTCAACACACGGTAGGTATAGCATGTCTAGTGTGCACTGCTGTACTGATGCAGATATAGTGTTGTGTTTGTGTGTGTGTGTGTGTGTGTGTGTGTGTGTGTGTGTGTGTGTGTGTGTGTGTATGTATATATATATATATATATATATAT
>JANRMT010062797.1:21310781-21347878 GCA_026402145.1 Polypterus bichir lapradei | reverse complement strand
TATATATATATATATATATATATATATATATATATTCTGTTAATCCTGTCACTGAATTTTGATTGGTATGTTATACTATTTTGTGCTTAAGTTATGAAATATTGCCATCTTTTAGAAATCAAAGGCTATTACTGAAATATTTCATCTGAAAACCTTTACTTTAAAAAGTAACATGAGCATGTGTTTTACCGCCAACTGTTTATTGTGAAGTTAAAAAAAAAAGGTAGAATAGAAACCAGCAGGCTGGCAATGGTGCTGGTTCAGCAGAAGTAAGCAGTTAAAATTGTGCATCTCAAGAGGAAGCTCATATTTTGCAATACTGGTTTCTTAATAATCTTGTGGTTTGATGTTTGTTCCAGTTGATGTGAACATTCTAATAAACTATCATTCTGTTAATTAGAGGAGCTCTCTTAATTTTCAATTTCAAATCAAGTCTTTTATCAGAGTAATGAAATCAAATACGGTCCATAATATTGACTTGTGTAATTTGAAAATTACGTGATGAAATGGAGTCCATTCTGTTGTGTAAAACTCATAGATAAATAATATGAATATTAGTCAGCAGTTGTAGAATGGCTTGTTCCTCAACATCACAACCACAATTAGATTTTTGTGAGGTTGTTCACATAAGTGAAAATGCTATAGAATTCTTCACAGTAGCAATGACAGTCGAAGAAAAGGTCATGGTGTGATGATTAGGTTTATATAATGGAAGATATATTTCTACATTGTGATCTAGCTCGCCAAAGTTTGGTGATTTTTGAAAGGGCTACCCACTTTCTACAGGCATTACTTGTGTTACAGTAAGTCTTTCTGTTTGAACAGATTATCATTTTTTTTTATAATTTGCTATGTATGTTTCAAGTCAGGTATTTGTTTTTTGAGCACTACATCTTTCTTTAATGAAAAATGCACAGCTGTTGTTATGTGTACACACACACAAACACGCATATAATGTGTGTGTGTGTATTATTGTTGGATTGATACTAAAATTTCGACTTTGGTACCGATACCAGCTTTTGCAGCTCACTACGTGTACCAAAACAATACCAAAGTAAATAACACATAAGTTCCACTACCCTGACTTCCAGCTGCCTCATCCCCTTTGCCCAAATATATGCGTGCTGCCCTGCCTTACCACATTACCCTTACATGGGGTTAGAGGCAACCTGACTGCCATACTCTTTTCTGGGTTCAACTGAGGCTCATAATTTTTTTGAGTTCCCCCCCGGAGTGTCAAGTGTGCTGATATACGCATATTATAATGTGGGGGGGTCCTTGGAATTTCAAGTGCATTAATATACAAATATTGCAATATTTCTGCAAAGTGTGGCAGGGGAGGCTGAATCCTTAGGGGTCAAAACATGCGGTGACTGTATAAAACCATTAACTTCCAATATGAATTTAGCATAATGCTGGTATAGTACCATTTTAAAAAGTTTATAAATATATAAAATTTTGATTTACCCCTCTGCTCCACACTTTAAAATTAAAAATCAATCAATTCATTTGCACATGTTGCAGATCTCCATTTGAGCGAATTTGCACACATTTTGGTCACTCCATGTAGAATTGACAATTTTTCTACATGGTCCCTCCATTTCATTGTACCATGATGTTTGAGACATAGCAATGGCGGGTATCTAGACACTGTATATTGTCATAAGAATCATAGACATCATAAAGGTTTGGGGCAGCCATCCGTATATTGTTTTTCTGGCTGCAAAAGTTGATTTGAAATTAGCACAATGTGCATAGAACAGAGTCCAAACCAGAACTGACTGGCCTTGAGACAAAATGGCCGTTTTTAAGCAAGAGTAGGGGAAGTGACATCACTGGTGCCAGAACCGGAAGTGACGTCATCGTTGGTGCCGGAAAAACGGAAATTATGTCATCAGTGGTGCCGGAATGAAAGCGGGATTTCCCTGGAATGGTCTGCAAGAGACTGAGACAGACAGTCTGGTGTAGAATTATTATTGTTTAGGCCCTTTAGCTGTTTCCCATGCGCATGTGTGTGACAATATCTGATATTTGAGAAGCCCTGTTGGTGAATGTAATGCAGTCTACCAGTTACACTGCAGGTAATGTCAGTCCAGTTAGTATTATAATTCTAGATTTGTGCACAGGCTAAGCAATACCAAAGTCTGATCACTCATATAAGATACTTTGAAAATGCCACAAGCAAGGTTGTTTTACGGGAGTTCTGAAACCGAGAATTAATGTAAAACTGACAAGTTTTCACATTAGAAGCGTTAAAGTTTGGACAAATGTTAAAAAAATGGAGGGTCAGTTTTGGAAAATTTGGATTTTGTGACATTTGAAAATTGAATCTGTTTTTTTTTTTTTTTTTAAACCAGCTAATGATGCACATAAAAATGTTACAATAGCAATTGTTACGTCCATGAGAACCCTAAATACAAAGAGAACTATTTCATTTATGTTAGGTAGAATGCCCAGAGGGGACTGGGCGGTCTCATGGCCTGGAACCCCTGCAGATTTTATTTTTTTTCTCCAACCGTCTGGAGTTTTTTTTTTTGTTTTGTTTTTTCTGTCCTCCCTGGCCATCAGACCTTACTCTTTTTCTATGTTAACTAATGTTGTCTTATTTTAATTTCTTATTTTGTCTTTTATTTTTCTTCATTATGTAAAGCACTTTGAGCTACTTTTTTGTATGAAAATGACCTATGTAAATAAATGTTGTTAATGTTACAAACCTAACAGAGTGATTCTTTGATGATTCAGATTTTAAAAGTATGCTGCTACAAAAAGTTTTAAAAAGTTTGTTTGAACTAAAATATCTTGAATTATCTTGAAATTCACTTGTTTAACAGTTCAGATATAATAATGTTTACAGTTTTTTGTAGTATTAATTTAGGCAGTATTTTTCAGTTACTAGAGAGAAGATGTCAGATGATAAATTTGGAATGTGCACATGGTAAAATAAAACAAATAATCCACGATGATCTTGTTCTTTATAAACCCCGTACTGAAATTCCCCCAAGATTATAAAATTCACGCCATATGTTGTTACACTTGGAGAATCTCCATGTCCATCACACGTTAAAATTCAACCCCTGCATTTTGATATTTATGAATGCCAGTCCTAGTTTACTTTCAGTAAATGATAACTTGGTTGATGGATAGTCCACTGTTTTAAAACTTATGTTTCTATTAGTATATATACATTCTATATATATATATATATATATATATATATATATATATATATATATATATATATATACGGCACATATTCTTTTACCGAAAAATGCACAATTTTGTTAACTTGAGTAATGCAGGTACTTTTAATAAAAGGCTGTTGAATGGATTTTTTTTTTTTGCTGTGGTATCGAAATAGGCATTGAGTATTGTGGTCATTCAGGAGCAGAAACATGCAGTAACAGGATATTTGCCAGGCACTGACACACTGAAAGTGTAACCTGAATCAGAGCCAAGTATTTCATTTCTTGGGTGTCTTACACAAGACACAGGAGAGACAGTTACGGAGCAAAATCTGACCATATCTGATAGAGTATGCAGCACAATTCCTGCTCAGGGCTGAGACTGCAACTCTCTGCTGGCAGGAGCAATGGCATGTGTTGCAAAGCTGCTGTAGATGATTCAAAATGTACCGACACATCTGGTGTTCAACCAGCCAAGTTGGGCACATGTCACTCCTCTGTTCTGATCACTGGTTCTTGTAGTAGCATGTCATGTCATTTTCTAACCTTCTTAACCCAGACCAGGGTTGCGTGTTTTGGGTGTTAGAGCATATCACAGCTAGCATGGGGTACAAGGCAGGAACTAACCTTGGACTGGGTACCAGTCCATTACAGGGTGAACACACACACACACCCACTAAATGCACACTAAGACCAATTTAGCATTTCCAATTCATCCAAACTGCATGTCTTTGAATAGTGGGTGGAAACCCACTCAGACACAGGGAGAACATGCAGAATCCATGCAGGAAGAACTTGGAATGCGAACTGTGGTCTCCTTAATGCATGGTAGCAGTGTTACCACTGCACCGCCATGTAGCAGCAATGAATTTAATTCAAATTTCAAATTGTCAGTGTGTCTGCACAAGTAGAGAAACTTGTGAGGTTCTATGCCTTTCCTCAACCACTTAGGGCTGCTGTTGAACAGTATCTGGTGATGCCACCTCTGTATGGTATCAAATCTCAGTCTAGACTCTTTTTCATGTGTAGCTACTGAGTAGTGGAGTGAGCTGCCAACCTCCATTCAAAATTCTGACTCCCACTGTGATATTAGCTGTTAGGCTTTGTAAATCTGAGAATTGTAACTTGTATTTTTATTCTGAGCTCTTCACTTGTGGAAATCAATTTTGTACCATTGTCCTGTAGCACTTGTTCCCAAATTGTCTCTGAGACCGATGTTACAAAAGAGACCAACATAATTGAGTAAGTCTCTTTAGATAAAAGCCTCTTCTAAGCAAATATACTGATCTCCAGTTGTTAGCACCTCCTATCTGACCTGTATAAGCTGTTGTAGAAAATGATTACATGAAAGAACTGAAAATAAAAGTACCACTCCAAGTTAAGTCAACATAATCACCTTACTCTTGTGGAGCCCTATTTGTTAAATTATTAAAAAATATTTTTTGATGAAGAGGTAAATTGATACCTGGGAAAATAACCCACAGGCTGCTGAAGTCTGCATTGTTTGCTAGTCTTAAAACAGTTACTTTTTGTAATACATTAACAGAGGCACATAGTTCTTTCCAGGGTGGGGACATCAACTTAATTTTGGAACAAAGCATAAGCCTATAGATATACTTTGAATCAATGCAAAACTTAATGGTTGAATGATGTGAGTTTGCATACAAATGTCTTATAAATGAGATTATTAAATGCATCAGTAGGCAGTAGCGTTAGAGTGTCTGTTGAGGTGGCCTGTCTTAGAAATCTAAGATTTGTGCCTCTATGTACAATTGTTTGCTGCTGCACTTGGTAATGAAATGCTTGGCAGGTAAGACTGGTGTTACATAAGTGGTGGGTCATTTCCGCTACACTAACTGGTGCTGACCCACTGGAGGAGACGCATTATACTAAGCAGCTTAGCTCTGCTTTTATCCTTACTAATGTCCATGTAGGCTACCACCACGGAATATGTCTCAGTGAAATAATGCTGCCCATCATGGAAAATGAGGTCCAGGTGCTGCTTTGTGTGCCGAAGGGTAACTTATGTTAACTAGGTTTTCAATGTCTGGCTGGAGATAAAGCAGATTTTAGTAGAGGCCGACACATAGCGATTGCTTCTTGTGCCATCTTAAATCCTTTAATGCATCTTCTTTTTTATTTTAGCTAATTTGACGGGCCATGCAGAAAAAGTGGGAATTGAGAACTTTGAGCTACTGAAGGTCCTTGGTACAGGAGGTAAGTATAGTTTTGAAATTAATAAAAAATATTCTCTTGTAGAAGACTCTGTGTCTGACTTGATTTTATTCATGTTATGGTTACTTTTTTCATTTACTGCTTTCATGTTTTTATCATATATAATACCTGTATTTATTAAAGGAAAATAGACTTTTAATATGTTTCATATATTGGAATTTATTTTAGTTTTTAATGCAACACAGATAGCAGGAGTGGATCCATACATATTTATTTGTGTCATAAAGATGGCATAGTGGTGCAGTAGGTAGCACTGCTGCCTCACAACTTCTGAGTGTTGGGTTCCAACTGCTGTCTGTGTGGAATCTGCACATGCTCCCTGTATATGCGCAGATTATTTCAGAATTATTTCCTTCCAAATTATAAAGATAAACAAGTTTGATTTTTTGCCATCTTAACCCTTTTCCAATGTGAGTGAGCTGTACCCTGCATCATGCTGGCATTCCTTTCTGTTTTGCCTTATGCATAGTGTTATTGGGATTGATCCTTGCCTCTTGTAACCCAGCTTTAAAATAAGACCATTTCAGAAAATTAATTAAAACATTAAGGAGTTATTTAATTTTTTTTAAAGACACAAATTAACTATATAAAAAATAATCATTAACATTAGGAAGCAAAACATTCCTGTTATACGCAGATACCTGTTTTAAAATAGAAATCAAAATAATTAAATCATCCTTAAGGTTTTTGATGAATACGACAGTTGAAAATTAAAGTTTTGTATGCACACATTCAGCAGAAACATCCTGTTGCTTCTAAGTAACTCTTTCCATTTTAGCCCCATTTCCGTTGTGATCATGACTGTGACAGGAGTCAAACACTCTGAATTTGTCTGGAAAACGTGAAAGCATGCAAATTCCAAAACCTTCAATACCCTCCTTTCACAACTGTAAGCAGTTACAAATATTTTGTGGATCTGCCAGTGACCAAAACACTTTAATTCCTTATTCTCTGCAACCATAGTGACTTGGTGGTTAATTTTTTTTTTTAAATTAAAATTTCATACACTTTCAATAATGTCCACACTCCTACCTACCAATGAATGTTTAAAGATTCGAAGTGTCCAATGGCTTTAAAAGATTTTTGTGTGCTACATTTAAAGGATAAGTTTAGTATTTTTCAAGTCAAAGTTACTGCTTCACAAATAATGGTATATTTGCATTTGCCTCGTGAAACTATATCCTAAAGTTAAGAGTTTTCTTAAATTTTTAAAACTACATAGCCTGTCCTGGTATTTTAAAATAGAAGTCAAGTGGCAGGGGCTCTGACAAGAAAATAAAAGCATAAAAACTTAATGAATGTGTTTGATACAATAAAAATTGCCCTCCATGTTTACAGTTCATTTTTGTGACCACAAAAGGGATCTGAAAATAATAATTTTACTGCATAATCCTGGTACTATTTTTCTTGAGGTAAGAATATATTTTCGGGTTGCTTGTGTGACAGCAGTGGCCTTTGTAGGAGGAATTCTGACATAAATAAAGACTCGTAATACTGTAGACGAGGAAGGTAACAGTTTAGTGTGTTTTGAGTGGAAACCACACTCCCTTGTAGTGGAGGAAGACAAATACTAAGGTAAATGGAACAACTGGTCTTCTTTTAAAATGGCTGAATCTCATAAACTTGTCTTTTTTTTTCCAAAGATGACATGTCATGTACAAGCTATCTTACATTGTGTTTTAGGGATGCTCCGTATTAAATTTTTTTATGGCCGATACTGATCACCAATTTCATGTTATTTAATTGTCCGATTGTGATACTGGTTCAGATTTTTTTTATAATAACTTTTTACAATAAACTCCTGCATAACCAGATGCATAGAAACCTTAAGTCCTATATTAAAGTGTATTGCTATGATTGAACTATAGGTCACAGGTGACTGTGACCTATAGTTCAATTAACTGTTTTTTAAAATGAAAATGTGTAGGCTTATTTTTTAGTGACCATAAAAATAGTAAAACAAAATTTCTTTAAAATACATACAAATAATAGTAGTCCCCAAGTTACGGACATCTGACCTACGATTTACGAACTGGGCCACAGCTGCGACGCATGCGCCTCAGTAAGTGCCGCTTCATCATCTTTGGCCTGGGGACGCTGCAAGCGGTGGCTGGATGGAGGCTGGAGGGGGGCAATTTCGCTGCCCACGCAGTGTAGTGTACCTCAGGCGGCTCCCGACGTCAAGCTGTTTCACTGCCCGTCCACCATACACTGCTGCCCCGTTCGTTCTTGGTGGGCGGCTGGTAATGCTGCAAGCGGAGGCTGAAGGGGGGCAATTTTGCTGCTCGTGCAGTGTAGTGTAGTGCCGTAGCTCCTGGCGGCAAGCGGTTTCATTGCCAGCCCATCACACACAGCTACCCCGTTCGTTCTCGGTGGGCGGCTGGTAATGTTGCAAGTGGTGACCCTGTTGTGGCTGAACTGAGGCCATTGAGGGTGAACGTGGCAGCAGGGGGTAGCATTGTAGTGTGCATCGGATAGCTGCCTATTGAATGGGGGCGATTCACTATCCGCCTTTGGTCGCACCGTGTTCATTCTCGGTGGGCGGACACTGCAGGCAGCATACTGTAGTGCAGGTGACTGTGAGGTGGGCTGGTGATGAACCGCCCCTCGATGCCCCCATTCATTCTCAATAGCAAGCCTGCTTGTACTGTTACGTACATAGCAGGAAGTTATCTCTTGTCAGTACATCAGACGTGTTGACGACGAGTGCCTTCCTGCTGTGATAGCGTGTACAGTGCTGTGCAGAAGAGCTCGTCTTAATCTTTTGTCTTCACCCGTCAACAATGTCTCTGAAACACAAATCTGATGCAAGTGCTGGTGATATGGTAAAGAGGAGAAAAACCATCACCATGGAAAATACAGTAGAAATAATTAAAAGGTCAGGGAGTGGTGAAACATTCATTCATTGACAGAGCACTTGGTTACAGTCGGTCAACAATAGCATTTATTAAATTTATGTACCTGTTCCGACTTACATACAAATTCAACTTAAGTACAAACCTACAGTCCCTATCTCGTACGTAACCCGGGGACTGCCTGCATGTACAAAAATATTTGTCAGTAATGCATATGATATAAAAGGAAAAAAAATGCTTCTCATAATTTGCAAGCTGTCACATTATTATTCATTTTTTCTGTAATGTGAAACAAGGCTTATTAAAAATAGTTTTCACCATTTCTCTAACAACAAAAAAACTATGTATACATTGTATACACATTTACACAATCAATAAATTGGTATTGGCAATGAAAAACTGCTGAAATGTAAAAATACCTGCACTTCTAGCTTTTAATTATTTGTAATAATGAATTGCACTGCAGCTTTTTTACTGGTAAAGTAACATTTACTATATTTATACAGGTGTGTTTTTTTTTTCTTCAGTGTATCCACTAAAGATTCATAATTCTTGAGGTTTAATTATAAATATGGATTACCATTTTAAAAATGCAGTATTTGTTTCTTACAAAACTTACTGTATACTGTATGGCACACAGCAACAAATAATAAACACAGTACAAGTTTTTATAAAGCCGCAAATCAAATCAAATCAAATGTTGGTTTATCAAGAAGACACAAAACTAACATGCTTAACCGTTTATAAGTACAGTAAAAGACTGCATTTTCTGTTAAGCTAACAGGACTATTATTAACTAAGCAGCAATTTCAAATTCATCTTTATCTTTTGTTTTTCCAATTGAAAATGTAAGCTGCTGCAATTAAAACAAACTTTCTCTCCAATCTCAAATGGTGTCCGTGTTCGCTGGCTCAATTATTGTAATACCTCACGTGAAAGGAGCACTACAACTAAATTACTGTAAAGCCTAGAAAAGCTGGGGCTGAAATGATTGTTTTTTTGTGATTTGCCTATTTACTGATCACAGAGTCTTTTTTTAGTGAAAATGTGCCAATTTAGAATGGCAGCTGGAGCATCTCTAATGTGTGTGTGTGTGTGTGTGTGTGTAATCTCAAAATGCAGATTAAGGTTTATTAACTTTCTTGACTTGAAAATATTCATATTCAGAAAGTGTTCAAGGTTTTGTTTTCCATTCGGCCTCTGTGACCAATGACATCCATTATGAATGCCAGGACAGGCCATGTGTTTTGTACTGCCACCCCGGGAGAACAACTAAGCCCATTACAGCCACACAATCAGAATACTGCTAGAGTAAGAGCAGTACTTTATAGAAATCTTTTGGGGTAACGTGACCAACACTTGTCCTTTTTAACCCACTCACCACATGTCCCAGTTCAGCATTCGTTGAAAAACATTAAAGAGATGAAAAGAAAGAAAGAAAAAAAAGGTATATTTAACTATTAACAGGCAAGACATTTTAAAAATAACTCCCCAAACAATGAGTACATACCAGGTATAAAACAATTCCCCAATTAGGGGCAAGAAAATAAAACTGGTTGCTTTTGTTGAGGATATGCTAATAAAAGAACAACTGGGGTCATTTTTGAGCAAGTAAAAGTAATTAATACATTTTTAATGTTTCTTGTCAAGCTCATAATATAGGGTAGTTCTGGGTTTTGTAGTAATTTTAAATCAACTTTAAAATTATTTTTTATAATCATTATAGCATTACTGAGCACTGCTGCTAGTGCTATCCCATGTTAATATGACATTATAATGCTTCGCAGTGACTGTGACTGCTCTTTTTTATCTTTAGACAAGTCAAGATGTTTTTGTTTCTTTTTTTAGCTATTCTGATGTGTATTTGAGGGGCGATTGTTGTTTGTTTGGTGGTTGCAGGGGGTTGATCTACCATCTGTGCTTGGTTGCATGCCCAGGGGCCCGTAACGTATTTTTTGTGGAACAAATTGTGCCTTCTTGCAGTACACTTTGTTAATCAAATCAGTGTGGAACAACACGTTTATTTCTTCAAACTTTCTGTTGTTCTCATTGCTGATTTGTGAGCCTGTTCACTTATTTAACTCTAAAGGCGGTAATGCATGAAATATTAGTAGAGGTTTCCAGTCAGCTGATACATGGTGTATCAAACAAATAATCAAACTGTGTAGTGCAAGCACATACATTTTATGTATTATCTCAAAAATGTGTAAACCAGTGACTTGTAAAGTGTGTTTTTTTTTCTCCAATTTAAAAGTTAACTTGCACAAAGACAATTTGAGGAAATGTATTTAATCCTACATATGGGTTACAGCTTATGGGAAGTTATTAATCTTTCTCCACAGTCCTTCTTCTTGCTTCCTGTTCTTGAGTAATTTATACTTTTTTAGCTTATGTTTGGGTTTGGAGATAAAGCCAGACAGGCGAAATTGCGTTGGTCTGGACATGTGCAGAGGAGAGATGCTGGGTGTATTGGGAGAATGACGCTAGGGATGGAGCTGCTAGGCAAGAGAAAAAGAGGAAGTTCTAAGAGGAGGTTTATGGATGTGGTGAGAGGGGACATGAAGGTGGTGGGTGTAACAGAGCAAGATAGAGAGGACAGGCAGATATGGAACAAGATGATCCGCTGTAAAGACTCCTAACGGGAGCAGCTGAAAGAAGAAGCTTGTGTATTAAATAATTTGTGCATTTCTTTCCATCTTTTGAGTAATGCAGTGCATGCTGTATGTGATCCCAGCTGCTATATTTTTCAGTTGTGAAATGAAAACTTAGAATTTATGGAGAATAGGGGAAAAACAAGCTAACTTGCCAGCAATAGAGAATAAATAATGTAAGGCTATCCACTAAGCACTCCAGGAGCGTGTGCTATGAAAATTGGGGTAGACTTGTTGAACTATTGAGAATCTTGCTTGCTCACTCAGTTGCTTACTGCTAGTACATTCTCTTCATCTGTTATTAGACACAGGAACACTTTGAACTCTTCAGGAGTGAGTCACATTGACAGATGTCCAATAACCTGAACTCCTAAAATCTTTTACATGGGGGAGGTGAAATTGATCAAAGCAGTTGACAGTGGTCTTTTTTGTGTAATGTAACAATAGCACTGATCTAAAAACAACACAACAAATCTCTTGAACATTGCAATTGATGAAAGTAATTGAGATGGAAAATATATACAAATGAAGACTGCCTGAAGACATTGTTTCTGCATTGCCAAAGTCATGAATTGTTCTGCTGTTCTGGGCTGTCTGTCTTTCATTTAGAGGCTTGTCTCATCTTTGTTCCTGATGCAGGAATATTCGTACTTTGAGAGCTAGTATTGACTCTGCACAAGTAGTATTTATATGCACAAGTGTGGGACACTGGAATAAGCAATTTTATCGTCAGGGGTTCATTCAGAGAGCTGACTTATTCATCTATATCCTGAGAAGAATGTCAGCATATGCCAGGGCTCAACAAGCCCAAAATAAAGCATAGGTTGTTGCCTATATGTGGGGAGGCACATGCAAGTAAATGAGCTCATTCATACAGAAAATTCAACACAGCACTGAATATACCATTTTGTGCAACACAAGATTATAATGTTAAAAAAATAATAGGAAATAGATAATTATAGACACACAAGGTCAAGAATGATTCTTCAGTAGTTTAATCTACCATTGCATACAGCTAACAAGCCTACAAAAACAACACTGCTGATGCACTGTTGGCTTAATATTTAGCTGGCAAAACACTTCACTATAGATGAAGTAACACTGCATCAAGTCTGATGTGTGATATTGTAGTTGACAAGTCTGGGAACTGAATCTCAGCTGCAGTCATGATCAAACCACATTCATTAAAAAACATATATACATATCTGAAAAAGAAATTATGTTGGGGGGAAATTTTGTTTGGATAGGGGTTTTGGTCTGAGCTGGCTTTGCCCTAAGTGTTAAAATCACTTTTGGCAAAAACGGCAGTTGCATTAAAATGAACTACTGGAAACAACACCCAGGGAGACAGGCAGCGAGACAAAGAACAGAGCATGACTTCTTTTAAAACGATAAAATCTCATGAAGTATACCTTTTAAATTTTTCAAAAACACCAAATTATATGTTGACTTTACATTATATGTGCAATCTCAAGATGTAGATCAGTATTCGATAGACATATTGAGAAAGCCTTTTGTCCATATTTTCACCTATGCTCTGTAGAGTCCAATTTAAACTGCAAGAACAAGTACAGTATTGTTTTACATTTATTTAAAAAAAAAAAAGTTTCACTTAACACAGTTACCAGTGGCAAATAAATGTGCGTGCAGTTTTTGAGGTATGGCCGGGCTGCCAAATTGTTACAACAATGCTTTGTGAGAATTTTTTTTTTATCATAGACATGGAAATCTCAAATCACCTAGGTATATTACAGCTTGCTTTCTGTGGAATTTTTCTCCCTGATTATGCATACTGTGTAATCACACGTTTATATGTTAAATTAGTACCGAAAAGAGTTATTGGAGTCAAAAGGTATCCATGTGCCCTAAACCGTTGACTAACTCTGTATATTTTTTTTGTTTTCACTAGCCTATGGAAAAGTGTTTTTAGTAAGGAAAATCAGTGGACATGACACAGGAAAGCTTTATGCCATGAAGGTGCTAAAAAAAGCGACAATCATTCAGAAAGCCAAAACAGCGGAACACACAAGGACAGAGCGGCAGGTGCTGGAACACATCCGCCAGTCTCCCTTCTTGGTCACCCTACACTATGCTTTCCAAACTGATACCAAGCTGCATCTTATTCTAGGTAAGAGTGCTTGGTGAATTAATTATAGGTAATTAATCAAGTAGAAGTATCATACAAATGTGATTTTGCTCTTTTACTTACTGTCATATATTCCAGCTAATTAATGCACAATGTCTTTGGTAGATGGCTGAACCTTTAGCTTATTTAGTAACCTTTTTATTATCTTGAGAATAACATGTACCTAAACATTGACATTAATATTGAGGTTTTTTTCCCTCTCTCAGGGTGAAGCAAGAGCATTACTTACTAATATTTGGAGTTTAAATAGACAAAACTATTATTCATTGGTATAACCTCTAAAATTTGAACGCAGAGATAATGTGTGTTATATATTTGAAAGGTATGTTGGTGAATGTAATGCAGTCTACCAATTATACTGCAGGCAACCTCAATATTCTAATCCTGTATTTGTCCACAGACTAAGCAATAACAGTCTAATTACTTGTACAAGATATTTTGAAAATAGCACAACAGTGACTGTTTTACAGGAGTTATGAAGCAATGGATTAATGTAAAACTGATAAGTTTGATTTCCAACAGGAAGCATTACATTTTGGACAAAAGCAAAAAAAGAGGGTCATATTTGGAAAATGATAGCACCAGGATGTTGTGACACTTGAAAATGGATTCAGTTTGACTCATCTGTTACATATTGTGCAAATATAAAACTTATAATAGAAAATGTTAAACACCTACAAGAATAATTTTCTGACAAACCAAATTTTAAAAGCATGTTATTATAAACACTGCTTTAGAGTTTGTTTAAATTAAAATGTCCTGAATTATCTTGGAATTCGCTAGTTCAATAGTACAGATA
Source organism: Polypterus bichir lapradei (assembly GCA_026402145.1). Lineage (NCBI taxonomy): Eukaryota > Metazoa > Chordata > Cladistia > Polypteriformes > Polypteridae > Polypterus > Polypterus bichir. The sequence goes on along the minus strand of JANRMT010062797.1, from coordinate 21,334,010 downwards.
TACTGTAAGTATGCATTTTCACAGACAACATAGCTTTCCTCCTACATTCTAAAGACATGCAGGTTAGCCAGACTGACATCTCTAAAGTGTTTTGTGTGTTAGTGAGTGTACTGTGCAGTGGAACTGAATGCCTTTTGGGATTGCTTCCTGCATGGTGTCCAATGATGCTGGCATAAGTCGTAAAATCCTATAATAGTGAATCATCTTTATCAGGTTCAGAATATGTATTGGATAAGTGATTACATTTTTTTTGGCTGCCTACTTTTCTTCCAGCCTCCTAATGCCCATAATTTCCACTATAGAATCTGTTTTAAATCTGCTAAACGTATTCTAATAATATACACCTCCTCTTGTCAACAAATACATGGACTTCATCTTATTTTTATGCAATCCATTCCATCAGTAGACCCTAGAAATCATCATTGACTATAAATTAACTGGTCTCTTGCATTGCCAGGTCTAAATATTGTTATATGCCCTCACTGCAATCATGCATTGGTTAGTAAAGAGTTTAAAAAATGGAATGCTTGAGATGGACTAGTTATGTGAACTTGGAACCCAAATATACAGTACTGAATCTACAGTATGTCCAAACCTTTTTAAACCCTTTGTTTACTGAGCTGCATTTCATGACTGTGCTTGGGATCCTCTGTTCAAATAAAGAAATGATAGGAGATGCAGTCCCTTATTACAGTCCATAATTTCTAAATTCACTACTGTTTCAACATTGTGTACCCCATTTTGAGTGCTGTGTTTTTTGTTTTTGTTTTTTTTTTTTTAATTTTTGAGAACAGGTGCCTGGATTTACTGTCTCTCATTAATGGTGTTTGATCTCAGAAACAGGAGTGCACTATAAAGACATCTTGGCAATTTATAAAAAAAAGTATATTTCTGTCTTCTACTACAGATTATGTGAATGGTGGGGAGCTCTTCACACACCTTTCCCAGAAGGAGCGCTTTAAAGAAAGTGAAGTTTGCTTTTACAGTGGGGAGATAGTCCTAGCACTTGAACACTTACACAAGGTAAGATGGGCAGCTTCTGTACTGTTCTCACATTCTCTGTCATTTTTGTACTACTGAGTTCCTCTCACTGTATCCCTCACTTACAATTCTATCCTGTGGTGAAAGTCTTCACTTCATGAAGGGGTGCAGATATTGATATAATTGGTCAGTTGACTTTGTTTAGCTGGATAATATATTGAAGTCGAAGTCAACAAGACTTGTCTGGACGTATGGATTAATTGTGAATGAGCTGATTAATTCCCTAACTGTGGTCATTTTTACAAACTTACTTATTCTCAGACTATATAAAATGTAATTTAATACTATTTTCTGGTCTTCTTTCTGCAGCTTGGCATTATATATAGAGATATCAAGCTTGAAAATATTCTCCTAGACTCCAGTGGTCATGTAGTTTTGACTGATTTTGGGCTAAGCAAAGAGTTTGTGGTTGATGAGGTGGGTGTAAGTAACTTCTCAAAATTAGATCTGCCTTATTAAATATGGAGAAATGTAAATACGAGGAAAATACAGCTGTGCAAAAATCCTTTTGGCAGTAACACACAGCAGCCCTTCATAAATGACATTTTCTTTCTATTTCCATAATAAAACTAATTTTATTGCATTTTGAAATTTAAAGCCTAGCAGGATTATTAAGCATATGTTAAAGAGCAAACTTGAGAGGCTGTTGCAATTAGACCTGTGCTATTTAAGTCATTGCTATTTATTCCCTTGCTTTCATTAAAGTGTAATGTCATCAAAGAAATTCCTATAGAATAATGGTGTTTGGGAAGGCTGTACAGATTGCATTTCATTTTTTACTTGATAACAGAACTTCAGGTTAATTGATGTGAACAAAGGGAAGTGGCTTTTAAAAAAGCTTTTTGGCAGCCTGATTGATCTTCTGTCAGTACTTTTAAGTAGTGCTTTGTTCACTTCAGATGTATCATGGGAAATGTGCAATACTTAACTATTGTTTAATTTTTCCAGAAAGAGAGAGCATTCTCTTTTTGTGGCACAATAGAGTACATGGCACCGGAGATAGTCCAAGGAGGTGACTCTGGGCATGATAAGGTATTGTGCTCCCTCATTTTTCAGATCAGCCAGTGCTCATATTGGTTTGCTGCTGTTTGTTTGTTTGCCAAAAGTTGAGTGGCGTCTTCAGATTTGAGCCATGGTTTGAAAGGTTTGTAAGTGAAGTGAATGTTGTTTTGACACATTAATGATCGGTCTGGTCTTAGGGCCGGTTTATACTTCACGCTGAGAACGCGTACGCACATGCAGCATGGTTGCCACACATTTACTGCTTTCATTTGACACATCCTCTGAGCATGTCCTTAGAAATTAACTCGATGAGTGTGCAAGTTGCAGTACCAGCAAAAAGTCAGGGGGCGTAGTGTGAGCAAGTCGGAATGTGACGCCAGAGTCTTCATTTACTATCTACATGTGACAGAAAATCACTTTGCGGATCGATGTACGTGCTTTGATGTTTGATAAATGGTTCAATGTAGTGAAGCAAAATGCCGACATACAAATGCATTTGTGGTGCTTTTATATTCAAGAGTCGCATATTCCCCAACATTATGACACGACACATTTTAAAAGTCTCACATACCATCTTCTGTGCTGCCTGCCTTTTTTTTTTTTTTTTTTTTAAACCTTCACAACAGCCTTCAGCATGTATGGCAGCATATGTGAGCCACAGAGAAAAAAAAGTTAGGGGCACAGTGAAAAGGTCTATTTTGTGATTATAGTGGAAATTCTGGCTTAAATCTAGAAATGTCCACTTTAATCCCGTAGTTTATTTTATCATTGAAGTAGACTGTCATAAACGTCATCTTGAAACTGACCCAGTTGTTAATTGCTATGTGTTTCTGGGGCTCCCTCCTGCATTGCAGCAGCGGCAAGCAGCAGTTGCCACACGGAACACATTACATTCATGATATTCCAGCTCTCTGCACATTTTAGAATCCTTAGATTTATCCTTGAAATCACTTTTGTGATGAAATGCATGTAAATTACATTTTATAGATAAATTGTTAACTTCATTTAACTTCAATGGATACTGTTAATAATTACACATGTGGGGGCTGCACAGCAGCAGAGCGGTAGCACTTCTGCCTTGCAGTAGGTAGTCATGTCCCTGGTGTTCCATGCCTGGTCTTTGCATGTTTTCCTGGTGGGATTCCACAGTGTGCTCCGGTTTTCTTCCAAAGACATTAAGGTTTGGGGATCTGGTGACGCTAAAATGATGGTAGTGTGAGTGCTTGTATTCACCTTGTGATGAGCTGATGCCCCATCCAGGAATTGTTTTGGCCTCTTGCTCAATGCTAGCTGGAATGGTCACATCCCTAAATTGATGCATGTAATCATTAAACATCCATCCTTTTCAGATACATTGTGGCAAGATGTCTTCGGAATTTAATGGATGTTTCAATTTCAGGCAATTCACAACACAGCATAGCCAAACATTTTCTCACCATGATATCTCGCACTGCCACCTGGTGGAACCTTCCAAATTTACAAAAAGTATGCGCACAAGTATTAATAGTACAGCGCTTGCGTAGCAGTTGCATCCATAGGCACACGCATCGCATCGCGTGAAGTATAAACCTGGCCTCAAATATCAATCACTAGAAGTCATCTGAGTAAAGTACAGTCTTGTACCAACTTACAACTCCATTTCAAACCTGTCATTTGGCCACTTGTCAAACTATAGCTATATGTCTGTCACAATGAACCCAGGTCATTATAACTGATGTTCTTTGTGTCTGGTGTGGGTCAATGGTATACGTACTTTAATTGCCAGTACGAAGTGGCACAAACCAGTATTTGTATCTCGGGGGCCGTTTTTTCAGTGGTCCACACAGCTCTTTTGAACTGTGTTAATGTCTTGCCAGTTAATGCCACTCAGTTAATGTCTTGCCAGTCACTCCCCTTCCCACGCAGTAGTTTGAAAGAGCCGTGTAGCTGTGCTCATGAATCTCATGTGTCAGTGCTTTGTGGCGATCACTCTACTTCAGTAGGTCTACAGTACTTCATCAGGGACCAAGTGCTCCACAGACCTGTTAGTCGTTCACATGTTGGTGCTTCACAATATTCGTTTCATGTTTGTGGAGATCAGTTGATACTTCATGGGGAAAAGCTTGTGTATTATAGTGTAACTAAAGAAATCAGTCGTGAAAGGAAAGTAGCAGCTCATCAATGGTTCAAACCACGCATCAGTTAGAACCAAATTAGAGGGAACGTTGGACCTAAGTACAAATAGATTCAACTCGGTTGGCCATAAATTGGTACACGACTGTAAATGCCCAGCTGATTGACAATATTCTAAATATTTAAAGCTCAAGTGGAAATTACATGTTTAAGTGTGAATAGATAAAGCATTACTGTTAGTACTTCTTAGGTGCTCCTTTTTGGTGACTCTTATGAAACTAAAGGGTTTTCAATGGTTGGTATGTTAAAATTCTTTAATACCTGAATGTAACTAGTGGATTCCTTTTGTTGCAGGCAGTGGACTGGTGGAGCCTTGGAGTCCTCATGTATGAGCTACTGACAGGAGCATCACCTTTCACTGTAGATGGAGAGAAAAATTCACAGGCTGATATATCTAAGTGAGGCTTCAATTTTATTTGTGTAGGCTTAGCTAAACATTCAAAAAATAAGGAATGAAATTAATTTTGTCATGAATAATTCAACTTCAGTCCAAACTTCTAGTCAGGTTTATCTAAGTCCAAAAATCTGTAACATTGTCTTTGTCTTAATGTAACACTACTGATTACTAATTGCAGCCTTTAAATTTTTATTTTCTTTAAAATGTCTTTAATAAAACTCTTAACATATCTTAGGGTTTTGCTAATGAGTCTGAAAAATACTAAGTTAAGAAGAAATTTAAGTTGCCGTAACTACGTACTGTAGAATGTATAGTTGTTACTTGATCTATTGTAAACTAGTTGCTTGTTGTCTTGTTTTTGCAGGAGAATACTTAGAAGTGAGCCCCCTTTTCCTCAAGGACTAAGCTCTCAAACTAAAGACCTGATTCAGAGGTTGCTAATCAAAGACCCCAAGAAAAGGCTGGGTTCAGGACCTAATGGCTCAGATGAGATTAAAACGCACGCCTTTTTCCAGGTAACTCTGAAGAAACCAGAGTCCTTAATATACGAGTAGTGCAGTGTAATGCTTGTGTGTTATAGGCAGATTATACATAAAGACAGAGAAAGACAAGATGCAGACACCTCTTTATGATGCGTGTGTATGTGCGTGTCTTTTGTCCCTGTTTGAGCTAAACATGCAGAAAAGAATTGGGAATAAACTTGTTCTCGACTTCTGCTATGACCAAATGTAGTATTACAAGTTTTGATCTGTTTTTCCTCTAGCAACAAGAACATATACTAAAGCTTGTTTCCTTTATGTGTGTAACTGTTGCTTTCATTATTTAGTTTTATGTACTGATTTATTATACATTCTTCCCCCATATTCAGTGTTAGACGTCTATCTATATATTTGTCAGTTTTTTTATGTTTTTCTCTTGCTTTACAAAAGAATTAGAAATAGGTGACCTTTTTTTTTTTTTTTGTTACACATTGTTTCAAGCATAGTATGTCACGTCAGCAGTCAGTTTAGACTGAGGCTTTTTGTGGAACTGCAGGTTGGCTGAGAACTGTACTGAGGATTGGCGACACTGGAAAGGCCTTTTTAAAAAGGAGATTTTTTTTTTTTAATGATAACAAAGAAAATAAGAAGCATGGCATGTATTATCTGTTGTCTTTTTATGTGAAAAGGAAACCAGGTTTTGCTTGCAGCAATGGCAGCTTAAAAGTTCTTGCATCAAACAGCAGTAAATCAGACATCAGGCGCAAAAGTGACTTTCTAGGTACTGGAGCATTGTTAAAAAAAAATCTGTTATTGCTACAACAGTAGATCCATGAGCACAGTAGAGAGGTAGAAATAGTTGTTGAAAAGTTGTGTTCAGGTGTCTTTTTTATTAATGACAAGACAAGCTAAAAAGTCAAAAATACAAATAGGCTAATCCTGAAAGTGATGTACAAAAAAGTTTTTGTAAAATATTGGAATGTTGTTTATAACGTCTGGAATTATGCAATGCTAAAAATAGTGCAAGGAAGAACAAATGATCATTCCTTTATATTCAAATGTCAATTTTTACAGCTAAATATATATATATTTTTAATACACACATTTGAATTTCATTCAAGTATTTACATTCAACTTTTTTAAATTGATTCTTAATTAGAAACCGATAACATTTCATACAATCAAGTCAAACTTAACAAAGCAAAATTCAACCCCCACCAAAGAGAAAGACAGGAGAGCCAACAACCAATGCTATTCTTTAAAAGCAGCAAGAAAGGAAGAGTATCCTTTTCCTCGAAATGGCAGCTTATTCTAAAGTGTTATTGATTAATTTTGAACAGATTCTCTAAATGAGAATTTGATTTTTTCCAATTTCAAATATTGTAGAACATCAGTTACCCACTGACTTGGAAGTGGTGGGGTGGGATTCTTCTAGTTGAGCAAGATAAGTCTACGTACTAATTGTGAGGTAAATTACAATTTATTTCTCCTTCTCCACTTTAAGCCTGTCTGCGAGCACACCAAACACAGCTGTTAATGGGTTTGATGTGATTGTGACACCAAGGCTGTCTGATAGGCACTCAAAGGTTTTTGTCCAAAATGTTGTTAATTTGGTGCATGCCCAGAACACGTACTGTAGCTCAGTGAGGCTGGAGCTAGACTGCAATGTTCACAGGGTGAATCTTGCCCTGGAAACATTTTGGACAATTTTAAAAATGATAAATGTGTTCAATAAAATATTTTAAGTTGAATGATTGAATGCTTTGTGCATATGGAGCTAGAGTGTATTCTGAGCATGGCTGCCTTCCTCTCCTTTTCTGAAATATTAAGCGACAGATCCTTTCCCAAATGTACCCTGGGATCTTTGAAAGGAATGGATTTGAAAAATATTTTTATAAATTGTAGAGATGCTATCTGAGTCTTCAAGATGTAATCTAGTATTTCTTCTAGAATAGAATAAGGTGGGAGATGAGGAAAATTGGACAGGTTCTGTTTAGCACAGTTTTTAGCTTGAAAGTAGTGGAAGAATTGTGTTGATGAAAACTTAAATTTGAAGCATAATTGTTCGTAGGGTGCAAAGATATTAACTATGTACAAGTCTCTAAGTGTTTTAATCCTGGACATTTTCCTAACATTATGTACTATATATGTTTGAAAGAGTTGGAAAAGGTGGTTGTCTTGTAGAGGTGCAACAAATTAGAGCTTCTTTGTCTTAAAGTGCTTCCTACATTGGTTCCATATTCTGAGAGAATGAAGTGCAATTGGATTATTAGTGTATTGACGATAATTTGTATTTACTGGGGCACAGAGCTGGGAATATAAGGAAGCACTGCAAGATTTTAGTGTGACATTCAGTTTGACAGCCATTCTCCACTATACATACCTACACTTATAGTTGTATATGATTGCTGTAGAATTTTGTTTGATTAATAACCTTTATTCTTTAGCAGTCTACAATGGAGTTCATAAAATTCTAAAAGCATCATTTCTGTTAAGAAAAATACAAGCATTCTGTTGGGTTAAGCACAAAACCTGTTGACACTGATAGGTTCAAGACTTTGAAAGGAAAACAGTGATGTATCTAAGCATGTGTGGCAAATACTATACAAATTAATTATTTTCTTGAGATATCCATACACTGTTCATAAAAAGCAATAACTGTGAAAAAAAAATTTCATTAAATGTCAATTGTTTGAATGTGAAAAATATGATAGCCCTTTGGGCACTATGGTGGCCTCTGTTTAGTGAATAACTTAAGTAGGCCTGAGTTATGCTGCATGGAGCCATCTTCTTTACCCAATGGATACTCACCTGCAGGTTATTCCATGAAGCATGCTTATGAAATCGAGATTAAACTGGGTAAGTTTGCTTTGAATAAACCTAATTTTACTATAATGGCAGTGTTTCTCGTGATGGGTTTAGGCAGTCCACAATTTTGTACGCATTTGTGATATATAAGCAGACGCGGGAAGAAGTCCTGGAAAACCTCTGTCATAGCTCAAAAAGATACAGAGTAGAGTGTAGCATCTCCAGATTGAGTAGCTGTGATTTTAAGTGTAAAGCTGATGGGATGAATGATATATTATAGAACAGCTTGGAAAAGTTCAGAATTGTATTTTAACAGTGCCAATGGTGTCTTTTCAAGATTTGAACAAGAAATAATACTTAATCTATAGTAACACAAATATAAAATGTCTCCACTATTAAGAAAGTGAGAGAGCCTTCATGGCAGTCTATAGTAAATCTAAGTACCTTACAGTTACTTTGACTTTGGTCCTGCCAAACCAATCTTTTAGATTTTTTTGAAGAAGCAACCAAAATACTTGACAAAAACAAAGCATACAATATAATTTACTTGGACTTTCAAAAAGCCTTTGACTCAGTCGTCCCACACTAAAGATTAATTCTGAAATTAGAAGCTGTAAGCATCAAAGGTAACCTACAAAACTGGAGAAAGAATACAGATAATTGGAGAATGCTTCACATGGACTAATGTCATCAGTGAGTCTCTTAGGGGTCTGTCCTTGGACTGTTACCTTTTCTGATTATGTTAATGACATCGATTCTGGTATAGTTAGTAAACTTGTCAAATTCATAGCACACACTAAAATTAGATAGAAGATACTGAGCAAAAATAATTCCAAATGACCTTGACTACCTTCAGAACTGGGTGAACACCAAGAATATGCAGTTTTAAAGTAGAAAAGTACAAAGAAGTACAAGTGGACAAAAGGAACATCAATTATGAATACAAGATGGTAGACACTGTCATACAAGAAACAACCTCTGAAAAGCATTTCAGGGTTTGTGTTGACACAACATTTTCATTGACTAAGTAATCCACAGAAACAATTAAAAGGCAAATAAAAATGTTAGGTTATATCATAAAAAACTTTTGAATTTTAATCAAGGTGTGTTATAGTCAAACTATATAATGCACTAGTAAGACCTCAACTGTAGTGTTGTGTGCAGTTCTGGTCACCAATGTATAAGAAAGACAGCAGCATTTTAAGTTGTGTAGAAGAGAGCTTCCAGGTGCATCCCAGGATTTAAGGACATGTGCTACTGTGATAGACTCAAAGAATTAAACTTATTTAGTCTCAAAAAGAGGAGACTGCATGAAAAACTAATCCAGGTTTTTAAAATCCCCATAGCGGAAGTAGATAAAGTAGATCAAGCAATATTCCTTCAGCTTAAGGGTGAATCATGTACTTGAGGACATCAGTGGAACTTCTTTATGCAAAGAGTTGAGGGACTCTGGAACAAACTAGTTTAAGCAGAAAACTTGACAGCCTTTATGAAAAATCTGTAAGAGTTATTAGGGCAGCTTAGCTATTAGCTAAAGAAATGGGCCTGATGGACTGAATGGTCTCCGTTCATTTGTCAAATTTCTTATGTTCTATGATCTTATGTTATGAATTTGTACACTACATATTTGAGTGTTAATGGAATTATTCAAATTAAAAATATGTTTCCTTTGTACTGCCTAATTTGATTGTAAAAAATACTAGTTTGTGAATGTCGCACTTCATACACTTTAAACACACGAAGGGCATTTGGCAGAAAGTGAAAATTATATATAAGAACATACTTCAATTCATTTATATGCGAACATATGTTGCACATTTAACAACCAAAAAGAAAACTGCAGATTCTTCCATTGGTGAGATGGGCTACTTTGAATGTAACACTAGCCGAGGAGTTTGCCCTCATTACAATGGCTAACTGAAGAGTACAACTGACTGTATGCATTAATGTCACTTAAAAGAACTTTTCTGTGCATTCATGCTATAGAAGGACTTGTATTTTAGATAGTCAGCCTCTAATGATCTTGGCAGTGCTGTTATTCACACACGAGTGCCTATAAACTTTGGGAAGCTTTAAGAACATTATTTAGTGCCACTGATAAAACATAGATTCACTTACGAAAAAAAATCTTTGCATTCAAAACACTGCTTTTCTTTGCGTTTGACACATCTCAAACTGATCAGACCATAGTAGTTAGGCATTTGTTGTGACATGTTGACTTTGCATTTTATAGCTTCAGCTATTTGCATATAAAGTTGTTTTTTGTAAATGTTTAGCTGTCAGAAAATGCCAAAGGGTTTCTGCTATCCTTTAACAACACTAATCAGATTTTCAAGGAATGGCCACACCATTGATAATCCTTCATGGCTGTTGAATTGTTATATTACTGTATGGATTAAATTTAAGCACAAATATCTGAGTTAAAATTCATCAGTATGAGTACCAATCAGTACTTTCCAATTTTTATAATGAGTGCCTCTATTTTATGGACAGAGCTTCAATTACAAAACCATGTGTATCTTTAATATGTTGCTAGTAGAAAAAAGAACAATATGAGCAATTGTAAGAATAACAGAAGTTGAATGAAATGTATTATTGAGATGTGCACTTGAACCTATTGTGCAATATGAAGTGGATTCAGAATATATTTAGACCTCTTCACTTTCTGAAGTTTGTGTTGTGGATTTAATTTTAAATGTATAAATTTGCCATTTTTGCCCATTAGTCTACATTCAGTATCCTGTGATGACAAAGCAAAAAAACTTGTTTTTAGAATGGTTTACAAATCTCTTAAAAATCAAAAGCTTGCATTTCTCTGTATTTAGACCCTTTGTTGTGCACTTCAAATTGTGGTCAGGTGCATCCTGTTTGCTTTAATTATCCTTTAGATGTCTTTGAGAACTTTATTGGAGTCCACCTGTGTAAAATTGAATTGATTGGACATAGTTTAAAAAAAAAACATATCTGAGTATATAAGGTCCCACAATTCAAACTACATGTCTGGAGAAAAACCAAGCCATGAAGTCCAAGGAACCATCTGTGGACCTCTTCCGCCAGATTTTGGTGATGCATACATTTCTAAAGCATTGATTGTCCCCAGGAGAACAGTATCCTCAGAAATTGTGAAATGGGAGAAATTTGGAACCTCCAGGAATACCCTCTGGAAACACTGCCTCCCAGAAATTTTCATTACTTTTCTTAACTTTTCTTGTTAGAAGCAAATAAAATCAAATCTGTACTTTTTGAGTTTCTGTCTCAAAAGCATCTAGTCCTTTCATCTGTTTCATGAGTATAGTTTTCCTTTCCTTTAATAGAACCCAACCCAGTCCTGATATTACAGTATTTTGAGGAGACTTCTTTTGTAATAGATAAGTAATCAGTGTTAACACTTCACACTGACTGTGAATGTGTTTACAAAGTATACAATGCATGCAGTGAGACAAAACATGCATCACTGATATGAAAAGACAGAATTACGTTTTTCATTACTATTGTAAATTTTGATAGATTTAGGGGTAAGAAGAATCATTTTTAATACACATGCCATCTTATTTCCAAAAGCAGTACCATTGAGAATTGTCTATATTCAGGTGATTTCTAACAAGCAAGTCACAAAACCTTGACCAAATTGTTAATACATTCAAGAGCTTGGTACATTTTTCCTTTATTGTCTTTCTGTTTTTTCAGCTATTAATCACTAACTGCTTATTTTGTAAAGTTCCCTTCACAGGCAATCCTATCACAAGTTGGTTTATAAAACAAAGTATATAATACCTTTTAGAAATAATGTAACAATACCCAATAAATTAAAATGGAGTGACGAATAAGGCTACATAAATTAATTAAGAATTTTGTATTCACCTCTTGTGAATATGTCTGGGCATGTGAGAGAGCATCTTTTTGTGGGCTTGTGTCCTGTTTAACATTAGTTACTTTCTCGCACCCTAAGCTAAGACTTGAACTGGGTGTGTGGATATTCAAATGTATTAAAATTAGAGCTGCCAGGTTATTAATTGCTGTTAACATGTGTGATTAATACATTGAAAATTTCTGTTTTTAATTTATTTATTTTTTTTTTTGCAACCCTTAAATACGTTAATGTATTTTGGTTAATTTACCCATGGTTCACACATAATGAAGCAGTGCCAAATAAATCTATTAATACTAATAGCAGTCATCTTGTTTTTGATAGTTTCCTATGTTGTTCCCTTATAATTGTCTTCATCCACACCCCATTTGGGTAACCACCAGTCCCTTATAATATGGGATTGCTCTGTATTGGAACATAAAATGCTCCGTACTGTATTGAATTAATAAGAGATGTGATTTGTCTTGTATCTATTATACAATATAAATTAAATTGGAAGAGCGACATCCTGTCTAACTCTTTAACTGGAAACTTCTCCTAGCAGGTAGCCTATTTGTGCAGAATTTGTATTTGAAGCTAGATGCAGATAGATCTTTTTTTGACCTAATTTAGACACTACTTTTTAGGTGCCATGGACATCAAATGTTTCACTCTGAACCTATTTTATATTGATTCATTGTTTTATCCTTAATTTTAGAACAGATGACATTTAGGATGTTTTTATGGGATGTAAAGAAAGTGTCCTAAATGAAGAATAAATGCCACTGAAAAATGGATAGTAAAATCCACTAGAGTGGATGGATGGATGGCTAAAACAAACTTCACATTTCCCAAAGGGAAATTTTGCTTTTATAGAAGCTTAAAAAATTAAGAAATATGATGGGTCAAATTGACCCAAAAAACATAGCAGCATTGAAAATGTGTAGCAACTGTAAAAAAATGTAACATTTGGAAACTTCTTTGCATTTTGTAAACATAGAGAACTTAAAGTCTTAACCTCTCTGACTTGAAAAGATGACATTTTAGGTGTTTTTTTTTGTTGTGAACAAACAAACTACCCTAAATGCAGTGACAAATCCAATAAAGTCAACAGTGGGTCAGATTGACCCAAACAACATGGCAATGTGAATATTTTTAGGGGCTTTTCAAATTATGGATTTTCTTTTAACTGTTCATTAATTTGGGCAAAAATGTGAGATAGTTAGAAAGTTTAGGGTGCTTTTACTGATTTCAAGCACATATTGCAGGGGTTAAACAAATCAGGTAAAATATTAAATTTATTATACCAGGATTGAGTCCTACCTTCCGCTGATATTCCCAGGGTAGTCTCTGGTTTGTTGTAATCCTGTATTGGTATAAAAATAGGGGGCTTGACAAATAATAATTACAGAGTGGCAAGTCTAGAGCTAGAAAGTATGTGTTAGGAGAAAGCCATGAAGGCCGTAGGCCTTGGCCAGAGAAGTCTACACAAGTAATTAAAGAAGAAAATGTTACTTTGGCTTATATACTGTGCAGTTTATAGTTACATCATGGGCAGTTATTCTTAAAAGGTATAATTTACTTGTTAATCATGATATAAAATACTCTTTTTGATGTTATAGGCTCTATATATTACTCCAAGGTCTTAACTTTTAAAAGAGCTTCTTTATTAAGTTCAGCACTGCAGAGTGTGAGCTGATCAATAGGATTGATGGAGTTGATTAGTTTCATCCCTTGGAAGTGACATAAATTGTTTAAAATTATGGAGGGTGTAAGTAGTGCTGATATCTTCATTAATAAATCATCTACAAGGATGTTGGGCCATATGTTAAAGCAGATTAAGGATTGATAGATATTTTAGCACAGTTTGGGAAGTATTTTTTCATACTTAGAGCTATGGATACACAAAAAAGTATCTAAATAAGAAACTAGGTTGTGCAGTATAGCATTTCCCTTAAAAACTATTAGAAAAAAATGTTTCAGTCCCACTTCTTCTCTCTTGAGACATTGTAAATGTATTTGCTCACTGTAATAGTTTATGCTTCAGTTAGTCACTTCTCATATAACTTATCTGATGACATACGGTATTATTCATTGTTCTTGACTTTATTTTCTTCCCCCTACTGTTATTTTATTTTACTCATGATCTTGACAATTTGAAAATGTATGGTATTCGTATTTGCTTTGTGAAGGAAGTATCTTGTGATTAAATAGCTTCAGTGACCCAGTTTGGCAATTTTTCTACCACAATGTAAATCCATCAGGCAAAAGGAAAACATTTCCACATTCTGTTACATTTTCTTGTTATATAAATAAAAGATCTTTAGAATAACATTTGTTTTCTGTTTTTTTAACAGAAAATGAATTGGGAAGATTTGGCTGATAAAAAGGTGGTACCACCTTTCAAGCCTGTAATTCGTGATGAGCTAGATGTCAGCAATTTTGCAGAGGAGTTCACGGAAATGGACCCAACATACTCCCCTGCAGCTCTACCCCAGGATTCAGATCGATTATTTCAGGTAGATGTGTAGCATTTGTTCCAGGTGACAAATCTTAAGAATATAATATGTAGCCATTCAGCAATTATTATAACTCAAAAGGGAAAACAGATCCAGCAGAGTAGTGCTTCTCAGTCTAAGTGTCGTTGTATTGAAGTACGCTGTACTTATCAGTCACTGTTCTGTGTGACAACATCTATCTTAACACCACTTCTTAGAACAACGTTACAATGACTTGCAACTTATAGGAGCAATGGCTTTTGTAAATTACTTTGGCAAAAGGCATCCCTGTTTTATTCATTCATTCCATTCCAAGATACTGGGAAACTTGAGTCTACCCTGGTAATGTCAAATGCAAGACATACTCACACAGCCACACTGTGCTTAATCAAATTAACTTTCACCAAAAAGCCCAACATGCACATCTTTGCAATAATGAAGGAGATTGGAATTCTCTTAAAAATTCAACTGACCTTGCAAATAAAACATGAAATATGACTAAGGATAGTGTTCTGCCCTTAAAAGTATGATGTCAATAAATAAATTAAAAAAAAACAAAAAAAAAAAAACTAAGTTTAATCATGCAGTAGTGTAGTGGTATTCTGTGCCAGAGCTTGCTACATGGTTGATATTTAACAAAAAAATAAAAGTTGAAGGGCAATGAGATTTAATGTCAGTCAACCATTGAGAGAAATGTTAAAAATATTTTCCTTACAGCACCACAGATATTTCTGCAAGACTAAACTTGTGCTCCTAAGCAGCGCCTTTCCCTGTAAAAATTTCATTTTCAGATTATAGAAGTGGCAACTTTTTATTATAGGTAATAATTCTGTTTTTCCATATAGTGAAACCATTACACATATCATATTGAAGCCCATACTGAGCTAATATTCAAACCCATGTCTTTGGAACTGTGAGGCAGCAGCAATACTATGCAGTGTAGCTGAAGTACTTAGATTTATTCAGCTCTAATATTCCACATGTCTTACAGGGCTACTCTTTTGTTGCTCCATCCATTCTGTTTAAACGCAATGCAGTCATAACTGACCCATTCCAGCTGCATGTGGGCACAG
This sequence comes from Polypterus bichir lapradei, assembly GCA_026402145.1. NCBI lineage: Eukaryota > Metazoa > Chordata > Cladistia > Polypteriformes > Polypteridae > Polypterus > Polypterus bichir. Next base: position 21,318,693 of record JANRMT010062797.1, on the reverse strand, counting down.
AACGTCCAGGCTCCAGTGCAGTGGCTCGGAGTGCTATGATGAAGGTATGTGGCGTTGCTGACTATTCTTGCTTTGAGGTTCTGAAGACTGGGTGGTGTTGTACTGTAAAATCAACCCAAATTTTCCAAAAGACATGGACATGAAACAGCTAGTGGGTAATAAAGTAGACTAATTAATACACACCTTGGATGGACAGGCTGTAGTTAGGATATAGCGGGTTGGATAATGAATGGATGAATAGATGGACAGGTGGGAACCTAACTTGAAATTTTTGAGTCCCGGTTCTTTTAGAAATACAGGGTCTTTTAAAATTTTAACCAGGTTGATGCCGAATATTGTAATGTGGGGTGGGGGGGGGGGGGGCGACTTTAAATTTAGTTATGCTTCTCTAGATCATTAAAGCACTTTTATGAGCTGCTTGGGTGTATTTAATATACATTGAGCTCAAAACATAGAGGCACAGCCAGATCATGCTGTGTGGTTTTCTGTTTAACAGGATTCACCATTTTATCTAAATTACGAGTTGGACCTAAAAGATAATCCTCTGGGTGAAGGAAGCTTTTCAATCTGTAGAAAATGCATTCATAAGAAGACAAGTCAGGAATATGCCGTGAAGATCATCAGCAGAAGGTAAATATGTTTTCTGAAATAATATAAGAAGGAGATGTGTAATTAGATTAAAAATGCTAAAGAGCTGCTCTAACTTTAAAACTAGCATACCCTCCTAGTGACCCCACATAAACAACCGATTCGTTTAGTTTAAATATTTAAAATGCCAAAATAAACCTGGGTGACTTTAGCACAAGGTGTGGGAGGGATTCTAGAACTAGACACATTCACTCACTTCTACATACACTAACACTGGATGGAAGTTACTGTTACTACTCTCACCAGACAGTATGCTTAGAGACCAAACAGAAACTGGAGTATTTAAAAAAAAAAAAAAAACAAAAAACAAAAAGTGCAGTCAAGCACATGTGGAGAACAGACTGTCCTCCGGTCAAGTTTGGTTAGTCACTTGAACCAAGTAAATTCTCATTTGGCTTTACTGGCTAAGCTAGTGGCTTTCTACTCACAGTCCAGTATGAACATCCAGATCTCAAATATATTCTACAAACTTAACCAAATTACTTGGGCTGACTAAAATACTCTAATTAACAGTCTAGCTAGGAATCCAGCTATTGTTTAAGAGCTGTATAATGGGAATGCTGTTCACAGTTGCCCCCAAGTGCCTTTTTTATAAACATGCCATGATTTAGTTCAATGAAACTGCATGCTCTCTAGGCAGCTAAAAAATAAGTTGCTCTTAAAGAAATACTTTGTATATGTACACAATTTAAAAAACACAATCACACGTGACCAACTGCACATTGAAGTGATATTAAAAAAGTTTAGCGTCATGTTTTAAAAACTAATGTTTTGTTTAAGCATCATATAAACAGTTTGATTTGAAGATACTCTGTGTTTAAGTTGCTTAATTAATTTTGTTTGTGGGGAAAACAAATAAGGCTGTAAATGAAAAGCAAAGAGAGTTAATAATTCAGTGTATTTATTTCAAATAATAGAAATGCATAGCACTGCCAGGATGGATTTGAAAATAGAATACATCTATTAGCCCTGAAGGAAAATACAAATAAAAAGTGTAGCAAATTCCATAATTAAGAACATGTTTGTGTGAAGTTAAAATGATAGTGTTTTTGTAAAAACTGTTCATTATTTGTTTAGATAGATGCATTTTGTTTCTCTCTCTTTAATGGTCGACAAGTACTGCCTGTGAATAAAGCATGGATTTCTGAAGACTATATTAACTATATATAAAATCTGACCCTGAGCTTTACATAGAGTCAATGCAAAGCATAAATGAACTGGGGACTGGGGCTATTCAAACTTTAAAAGAAGGCCTGTTGGTATGATGGGTATCTGAGGAATGAAAATTCTTCGTCCACCAGCATTTAGTTTTCACATTTTCTTCAGTAACAATGTAATAAAAGAGATTTAATTAAGTCCTCACTACTACAAAGTTATGTGGGCCTTAGATTTCTGTGGCATATAGTAGGTACGCAAAGTTTTAATTCAAGGATCTTCCAGGAAATCCCTGAAGCTTTCAAAGAGTTCAGAAATTCATTAGTAGTCTGAGAGATCTCTGTGTCATCTACCACAGTACCAATGAATTTTTTATTTTTCCTAGATCAGTTTATAATGGTCTTGTTTAGTGATAGTTTTTGGTCCTTTATGAATAAAATTGGCATGATAAATTCATATTCCTATTTAGTAGTTGGTTATTTGTCTTGTGATTCTAGAAAAACCTGCATATTTCTCTCCAAAAAATATTTCAGGACACAAATACATCACATTTGTGAGGTTTAATATGTTCATCGTTGTTTTTTTTTTCCCTTATTAGTTATAGCAGAAATATGTAGTGATGCCCTCATACATTTAAAAATGTGTGTTTCTGTTCTGTAGCAGAACATAATAGTGTGTAGTGTTTTAATAAATATATTTTAAGATGGTTTTAACTCTGTATCCAGTGATTACCAGTTTTGATAGTGTTCAACTGTTTTCTTGTACTGTATGCTGCTTTAGCAGACTATTCATTACACTGTCCAGTTTTCTTAAATAAAGTCATACCTTTATATCCATATCTTTATTAATTTCTGACATATAGCTGACACTGATAAACACAGATAGTGTCTTATTTCCGAGAGGTCACTAGATGTGTTAAAAGCTAAACTAGCAGTTTTAACTTTCATTCTCATTGACACTCTTTGTAGTGCCTGTGTTGATAATTTTTTTTGTCTCTTGCTGAGGTTTTTATTAACTAGTACTCACTTTAGTTGAACTGACCTAAAATTATTGTCATGATAAAATTTGTAAGAGCGGAGAGCGCAGGAAGTGTGTCTGACAAAAGCATTTACTCGACTGAGGTTAGATGACCGTGGTCTTGTTTGAAAATAGTTGTAAGTAGCGTGTGACTTGAAAAGATCTCATTTTAAAAGTCTCCGTCTCACAGGACTTCATACCGTAACAACATTTTTGGAATCTTTTTATTCTCGCTGGCAACATGAATTAGACAATCTACAAGTCTCCGACTTAAAGTTTAAATCTGAACAATATATTCAATCTCTTTTCGCTGTTCCGTTATTTTACCGAGTAATAATTTCAGTTTGTTTGCGCTAATGCGATCTTTCCTATGTTTTTTTGAGACTTTTGAATTTTCGTATTTCCATTATCTGTATCCTGCTGTGCATGTGTACTGCGGCAACATTTTTGAATTCTTTACGACATTGTATTTTGTCGTCTACTCTTTGTCCTTTATTTCCGGGCCCGGGCGTGGATAAATCTATAACTCTGCTCGCGATATGAAGGGGGGGTGGGTGGGGGCTGAACGCAAACTAAGGAGATGCAGTCAGATCATCTGCTGTTGAGCTTCATGTTCTGCTTGCCGCTCTGTGCATCGATCATGTAAAAGCCTGTACAGCAGCTGTCCTTTTGTCTCACTGCCTTGTCTCGCGTGACGTCAAAGTGTCTTCCGAGAAGGTCACCCTTCATCTCCCTCCCAAGATTTTTTTTTTATAATAGAGAGAAATGTTAATAGTTTTTACTTTAGCATGCTGTTGGTTGCACTTATGTTTACTTTGGATTGTTAACACACAAAGTTTGGGCATATAAAGGTTCAATTTTGTCATGTAAATGAGAAATTTGCATTCTGGTAAAAAGCTGCTGGTGGGGCCTTCCTGAAATTTAAACCCACCACATTGGGAGAGGGGTTTGTTAGGTCTGGGAGTTAAACTAGAACAGTGGGTGCTTTAGTGTTTAAATAGCAGTTTTAGGCCTGTTGCAGGAGTGGTAAAAAGGGTGAATACAGGTTTTAGGACTGTTGGTGTAATCTAATTGGGTTTTCCTGTGTTGGACCAGATGTAAAAAGCATGTTATATTGTTTATCTTATATAATGTAAGAGATTATGTATTCCTTAGGTTATGTCTTTAATAATTTTTATCTGTATATTAAGGATTCCCTGATGAGGTGATACACCCTGATCTTTCACTTTTGGTCGATTGTGGTTAAAGAAGTATAAAGCCTGACTGTATAGCTTTTTTTTTCTTTTTTTGGAAAGCTGTTTTTCCCCTTGCCTTTTTATTTTACTGTCTAGCCTTACTGTAATTAATATGGAGAAACATATGTGTTTAGAGTATGATATTTAACTGAATACCGTTTTTCCTGTAATATGCTATTTTTTCTTAATGTTGTTTTACATTTTAAAGGAATGTCTTTCACCTTTTTCTTTAAATACTGCATTTTGATTCGGTTTTTATTCTATCTATTTTAAATTATATTTTGAATCCGTATATTACCAATTGACTTTATTTTACTATAACTTGGTTTGTGTGCCTGCTCAATGGTAACTGGTATGGTTTCAGACTACAGGTGCTGTGAATTCTAAGATCTTGTGTTGATAATTTTTTTTTGTTTTTGGCATCCATGACTGTGATCAGGGATTACTATGCGACATTTACACATTTATTTTATGAGCTACAAATCAACAGTGATCTTGTGTTTTTTCTCAAACACTTTTCTGTAGTGCTTGTGAACATAACAAAGTGGGAAGATGTGCCTTAACCAATCACTGGAATGCAGCATCTAACCCCAACTCTTCACACATTTTAAGCTTTGACCTCCAGACTACTGTTGGTATCTAGTTCTTTGCCTTTTATTGTCTTTATTATCAAATTTATTGTCTATCTTGTTTATTTGATGCATTTGATTTTTACCTACTGTCTTCCTTTGTAGATATCTTTGGTTATGTCTGACAACTAAATAAGTAAATAAATAAAAAATATTTGGTTTCTTTTTAGAGTGTAGTTATTATAATTAACACAAGTTTTTCTAAAACCTGCATCCTCATCTGTTAGAAACTGATTACACTTTTTTGTATGTTGTTACTGATACAAAATATTTTAGTAACAGCTGCAGTTGAAAAGGTAAAACATTTAGATGTAACTGAGATAATAAGATAAAAGCATTGTCCTGTTCCAGCATGATATTCCACTTCACTGTCCTGGTGCTAACTGCTCAGTGTCATATTCCATTTAATGTGAAGTGTTCTGTTCAGTGCCTTTTGCCTCTTCTCCCTAGGATGGAAATACAGACCCAAAAAGAGATTGCGGCTTTGAAGCTTTGTGACGGCCACCCTAACATTGTCAAGCTTTATGAAATCTACCATGATCAGGTATCTGCTTTGGTGGAATTCTGCAGTTTGCTTTATATTATAATACTTATTTTAATTATTTATGTAGGCCAGCTCTTGGTGGTAAGTCAGGATGCTGGTTAGCTGTCATTGCTGTAATTAGTCAAGCAATGGGCATGCATTTTATTCATACTGAATTCTTGGATTGTCATATAACCTGCACTCAGATGCCCACAGAAGTTAAAATAAACATAAAATGTGGTGTTATTGCTGCCTATGTGATCACACTCTAGCTATGAAAATAAAACACAGAAAAGCATCCTGGGGACCAAGTTACAAATTCATGTACAGTTTATGCCTTGATTTCTGGAACAAAATTACAGTAACTTGAAAAAGCTTTGTTTGTGGCTTAGGCACAAGGTTCTAAACCATGTCTATATAACCTTATTGAATGGCACTTTGCAAATCACTTGGCTTCCAATTCTTATTTTGGACAAATTTGCAAACAACTCTGCTGTTACTGGTGTAGTTTTGATTAATGGTCTTGCTACATAATGTATGTAATTGTAAATATGTTACAATAACCCACTTTGCACAGTGTGGTATTAGATGTAGAAATTAAGTTGCTTTGCAGCTCAAGACCCCTATTTGTACCTTGTTGTATTGCATACTTTTGTTGGGTTATTTGTTATTAGTGTGCTTTAGTTTTCAGGTATAATTAATCTACCACAGAACCAGATTTAACATAATGTTTCCTTTGCTCAGCTCCACACTTTCATGGTACTTGAATTGCTAAAAGGTGGAGAGTTGCTGGAACGCATTCGTAAGAAGAAGCTGTTCAGTGAGACCGAAGCCAGTCGCATCATGCGCAAACTTGTCTCAGCTGTCAGCCACATGCATGATGTTGGGGTGGTTCACAGAGATTTGAAACCAGAGGTACCATGTTACTTACAGTTCTTACATTCAGTTTTTTCATCCTTGTTTAGTTAGGAACCACTTTTTTTTTTTATACTGATAAAGAAAAAAGTTTACATTTTAAATTTTCCCACATAAAAATGTTTACTTTCAGATTAGAGAGAAGGCACTGAATGCCAAGATGTAACATGGCCTGCCTGCATCCTCTACTTCTGTGTCCTGGTTCATGAATTCTCACGATTTCTGTCTCCCCTGGATAGCTGCTGCTTAAAAAGTTGCTCTCCTAATTATGGGATTCCTTTCTCAGAAAAGACTATTAATGACTGCTTCTATGGCAGAGTGACAAAATGCAAGGACATTTATTGCTAATTTATCTGAAAATGGGAAGTCAGGATTGTTTGTTTTAAATTAGTTTTCTACAGAAGGTGATTATTGGTGAACTAATTAGACGTGAGGCAATAGAAAGCTGTTGTTGTGGAGAAATGAAATATAAGGTCCATCCTTCAATTCCACTAATTATTTTACCTCAGTTTGTGATTGCCCCATTTTAGTGTATCCTTGACTTATTTTGTGATACATGTTGAGCACTGCTATTGATTTGTTTGTTTGTTTGTTTGTTTGTCTTTTAGAACCTGCTTTTCACAGATGAAAGTGACAACTCTGAAATTAAAATCATTGACTTTGGGTTTGCTAGATTAAAACCTCCAGATAATCAGCCTTTAAAAACCCCATGCTTCACGCTGCATTATGCTGCACCAGAAATTCTTAAGTATGATGGCTATGATGAGTCCTGCGACCTGTGGAGCCTTGGTGTCATTCTGGTAAGTGCTTGCATTGTGTACTGTACAGGGAGTTAAAAAAAGAATCAAGTATGCATTACTTGAAGTAGTAGGTGCTACCTGACAATCTAATAGGAGAATAGCACATATAATAATCTCTGGGCATTACAAGTCAAATTTAGTTGTTGGGTTCTGTGATGCCTGGATTGCCCACAGCTGGCATACTCATCTTGCACCTTAGGACATCAATAGATGTACTGAGGATGAATTGGACAATGAGGACACACACACACACACACACAGCAAGGGTGGTGCAAAGTTCAAAAGTGCTTTTTATTCAGTCAGAACAAAAATGCAGTGCAAAATCTTCTTTGAAAATAAACCAAATTGTGTCTTTTTATGTGGGTTAAAAATCAACAATAAATAAATCCAAAAATGGACCAAAGTCAAAGGTGAAAACATTGCCAGGCTCCACATGTGTTAAAAAAAGAAAAAAACACACAAGCTGTGGTACATCCTTTAAAACCGATAATCTCCCCGCTCACTCTCAATGATTTACTCAGCGAGGGTAGAAGTCCTCCAGAAAGCATTGTCAACCTTCTTAATTGGCTCATGTCCCCTCTTCCATCTCTCGCTCTGCTCCTTTCATTCACCACCATCACTCGCTGTTCTGTTTGGGACTTTCCAGAGCAGTTGCTCCCTTGGTGCCCAGCAAAAGCGACCGTGCCCCGTGAGCACCATCAGCTTGCTTCTTCTGATCTACCCACTCTGCCATGAATCTGCCTCTTGTTCACTTTCCTACTTTCTCTTTAACCACCAGACTATTTTCTTTTTCATTTTTGTTGCTCTTTCTTTTTTCTCTTTCTTGATCTCCTCCTTGATTTTAGTTCCTTGATTTTTGCTCTTTTTCTCAACTCCCTTCCTTTTATATTACTTTGGCATTCTAATTATGGTCCTCCGGAGCAGTCAGCTCGCCTCCACACTAAACAACCACTGGCAGCCCAGCTACTCAGTCGCACTGTGTTTTTATAT
>JANRMT010062797.1:21300364-21310681 GCA_026402145.1 Polypterus bichir lapradei | reverse complement strand
TATATATATATATATATATATAAATAAACTGTACACTGCCATGGACCCCTAACACACATCACAGATTCATATGTGGAGGTTTTTTCAAGATTCTGTCCCCACTCCCTCAAGATAAGTGTATTAATTTCTAAACGGTTCTGATAGTTGATTTAGTTGATTCCTGCTTAGCAAATTTTGATTCAGAACTAAGGGTGAAATAAGCCCACTGCTGATCATGTAATTTTGATTTTGCTTTTGTTTAGTTTTTCCAGTATTTTTTAACAATTGGGCCCTACTTTTGAAACTTAAAGAAGGAAATTGTGATGGCCCAGTGCAACCATTTTTTTGTAAAATGTAAAAAATCTCCATTGGTTTTTGCTTACTTCACAATTTCATGGTTAGTAAGGTTATATTTAATTGGTTTACTGCACAAGTGGTCCTGAACTGATATTTGATCCTACTTTAAGAAACAACTGCTAGATTGCAGCAGCCAAACTAAGAAGTGAAACATATTTGTATAGTAGGTATAAATAAGTATTAATCATTAATATTATCCTTAATGAAATGCATTTTCGTGGGCATTATTTTGTGAATTGTGTGGAATAGTGGGTCTGCGGCTAAGCAGTAGAGGTCTGCGACTGGAGGAGGTTGGTGGGGTAGTTGGGATGGAGCACACCTGCATGTGATGGTGTGGTCTGTCTTGATTGCTCCACTGGCTTTCTAAGGTTCGCGATTGAGACGTTACACCTAAAGAGGTGTATAAGGGATGAGCCATCATGGCAAAGAGAAGACAGATGAATAAAAGGAGACAAAGAAAAGAATGGAGGTTGAAGAATGGAGAGAAGCAGGCAGGAAGGCAGAGGGAGCCTGGTGTGAGCAAACAAGAGATAGAAGACAGACAGCTGAGAGAACAGCCCCCTGGGGAGCATGAGGCCGATGTTCAGGGCTGCTGTAGTGGATCACTCCTGCTGTGAGACTTGGAGAGCTGTAATGGTGCGGTGCTCACTCCTACATAAATCCATGGAAGGCAGCGGGAGTCAGGGAGGCTTGGCGTAGTGCTCTGCTAGGGCCACAGACTGCTGCAGGGACCCAAGCCTTGGAGAGATGAGATTCGGCGTGGCACCTTACTGGGAGTCATAGAACATTAGGGACCCAAACCTGGAGAAGATGGATGGCTGTGCCTGTCGATTGGGTGTCTCCTCTGCTGCGAGGCCTCATGAGAGTTAAGCAGAAGAGATGTCAGTTTTAAAAGGGTTGCACTGGAGACTGAGTTTTAATGGACAGTTTCGTGGCTGTGGATTTTAACTTCGATTTTAAAGGTTAATTTATTTAACTGATTTTATCCTCAACTTCATTTTTATTGGATTATTTATTTATTTATTTATTTATGGTAGACCTTTGGAGCACTGCACTTTGTTTTCAACACAGTTTTCTGTGGTTTTAAATAAAGCACCGAATCACTTTATGCAACTATCCCTTGTCTGCAGTGTATGTGTCCTCATCTGCCCAGCTCATCTCAGTAATGTTACTGAATGGTGGCGGGTTCAAGAGGTTCCTGTGTGCAACAGGTGCGTAGAGCCAACCCCCACCGTTGCCTTTTCTAGGGAAAAAAATGGCATCAGTAATTAAGGCCCTTGTGTCAGAATATTCTGGTATCAGAATATTTCATGATAAGCAGATGTGCATAGATTGGTATAGTGGTTGAGATGCTGAAGTATACTGGAAAGCATGAGGTTGCTGATTTCAGTTTCTGTTACTTTATCGAGTGACCCTCAGTGTTGCTTGTATCCAGCCAGTTCAGAAGCTTTATAAACATTGAACAATTTGCATTACTGGACAAAAATGCTTGATAAATAAATATGATACAGTTTTGGTAATCTTAACCGGCCCTATTGCTAGCTTTTTTTTATTTACTTGCAGTACACAATGCTTTCAGGCCAGGTACCCTTTCAGTGTGAAGAGAAGATGCTGACTCATGCCAGTGCAGAAGAGATCATGAAAAAAATCAAGCAGGGAGATTTTTCCTTTGAAGGAGAAGCCTGGAAAAGTGTTTCTCAGCAGGCGAAGAACCTCATTCAAGGTGTGTGCATTCTTGGCTCAGGCTTTAACCTGTTTGAATTCCAAGAAACAAAGCAAGCTGTGCTTTGTGACTTTTTTTTTAAATTTGTTACTATCTTATGAAAGATGGTGAGAAACTGAGGATCTTTAGTAGGGCCATTTGTGGCTGAGAATTTAAATATAATTTTTTTTAGATTCTGGCTTTCCAAACTGCCAATTGATTTCAGATTTTTTTTTTCCTGTACAGAACTACTGATTGTTGATCCAGTCAAGCGGATCAAAATGTCAAGTCTAAGGCATAATGAATGGTTGCAGGATGACAGCCATCTTTCTTCCAACCCTCTTATGACTCCTGGCATTCTAGGAACTTCAGGTGCTACTGTGAACACATATGTTAAGGCAACATTCCATGTAAGACACAAGCATATAATTATTAGCATAGCATTTTAGTCTTTACACCAATATTTTCAAGTGATAGTTTTTCTCACCCAGTGTCACAACCAGTTTGTACATAATTCATTGCTGTAATCAGCAGCTAATTTATGATAATTCTGTGTCAGCTTTCTGTCCTGAATTTGTAAAGTCTGAAATATGCCTTCTTCAGAGTTTGTCCCGTATTGGTGTAAGGTCTGCTATCTTTCATGTCACTTTCCATTTGTCTCGGGCGAGCATGTTGTTAGGTTTGGCATTCATGTGCTACATGTCTTCCTTGAGTCTGTCTAGCCACCGCTTTTTTGGCCATCCATGGTGATGCTTCCCAGATGGGCTAAAGTGGTAGGTGTTTCTGTAACCACGTGGTCTTCGTTGCGAATGTAACTGTAATTTTATTGTACTCGGCAGCTTTCAACTCAGTCAAACAAATGAGAATAACATATACTTTGAAAACGATCAAAGGAATAGATATACCGTAGATGAAAAGTGCAGACATTTGGATAGGTTACTTTTAACGAAATTTCTAAAATGTATATACTGGTCAACTTCTATTAGAACAAATTCTGTCACTTATACACTTACATAGAAAGTGTGCAGTGTAAGAGACAAACTATTGGCCATGCCTGGCTGCAAGCTTGCCCATTATGCTGAGTATTTTGCTAGCTCTTTATTTGTTTTACCCAAAGACAGTTATTATTGGCCTATAGATAGATACATACATACATACATTCATACATAGACAAATAACACTTTATTTGCCCCAAGAGGGAAATTCACATTTTTAGAAACGCTCAATAAAATGAATAAATAAACATTATAGTAAACACCAACAACTACCTCCTCCCATGAATACATAAAATCCAGTATTGTTGGATCTGTCCTTATCTGGCACAACATTTCATCAGTTTTTGATACAGTATACAGTTATCCTTTCTCCACTTGTTTATTCATTTAATGTCTTGGAATCACAGGTTCAGTGCTGAACTGGTGCAAATCCTATCTTTCTGACAGGTCCTTCTGTATCTTATGGCATAATGTGTCATCTCTCCTTTTAGAAGCTTTTCACAGGTGTGCTAAAGGAATCAGTGATGTTTCCTCTTTTATTTTAATGTGTTCTGTATGCATGCTTTTATTGTTTTCTTATGTCTTGTCCTACTACTTCTACGTTGGTGATGCAAGTCAGTTTCCTTTTATTTCCTTCTTTCAGTCTACAGGTTTCAGTCCATCTCTCAAACTGCCTTAACATGATGATATGGCATAGGGGATTTGGAAAACTGTGCTGAATGGGCAACATCATTTTAAATTGTGCATTTCCAAATCTGTTATCTTGTATTAGTTTTTTGCGTCACCATCGTAGATCTTCCTCTAAGCATTGTCTTTCATGAGAACATCCTCGTCATCGAATAATATCAGAAATCATAGTTTGACCCTCTCTCCTGTCTTTCAAAGAACACATTTCCTCATTGACCCACTACTTTTTGTTCCCCTTCACAGCATTCATTGGTTTTGACCATTCTCTCTACCTGTGTTGTGCAACTTATTGTTCAAGCTCTTGCTCTTTGTCAGCAGAATTATTGCAACTGTGTTTTAAATGGAGCCTCTGACAACTACTGCTACTAAAGCAGCTCCCAATAGATGAACTTACAAACCTAATCCCAGGCTTCATTTTCTCCATTGAAGTTCATTTGTATTGGTAGATGACATTTGTTGAATAAAGAATATTAAAATAGTTAAAATTTTTATTGGTATGAGTCATAAACTGGGGTGGAGGATTACCTGTATTCTGAATTTTAACACCTGTAACATTTACATTACAGTATCATTTAGAACATGATGATATCTGGTTTATAACTATTAAGTTTAAAGGTCTAGACAAGAATTCAGCATGATTTCCTTAAACACTTCCAAATGTAGAGGGAAGCAACAAAAAGTAAACTTTTATTAATTAGGAAGAAGACTGACTAACAAGCTTCAAAGACTGAAAGTCAGGCTTTAAGGAGGTTAATCGTTCATTCATTCATTTTAAAACCTTATCTAGTTAAGGGATGTAGGCAGGGCAAGTGACTGCCTGCAGCGTAAGGCACAGGGTGGCCCACTCATGTGCACACTCAAGCTCACACTTATACAGGACTAATTATCCTGACATGAACATCTGTGGAATGTGAGAAGAAAACCAGACTGTCCAGATAAATCCACACAGTCTGAATGAGATTATGCAGACTCCATGCAGACTATTATCGGGCAAGGGATTTAAACACAGGGTTCTGCATCTGTGAGGCATAGCATTAGCCACTGTGTCGCCTCTGGTGTTTATGTGCAAATGGAAAGTGATGGCTAAAGAGATACAATGTTTCCTCAACAAACTGTGTTTGCATGCCTCTTTGCAAGACCAAGAATTTTGTTATGCTTACAGTATGTGTTACCAAATCCGTCAAATGATGTTAGAAGCAAGCATATTAAAATCCATTTTCAAATAAACCACACCTCTCACCATGCTGTTTAACTATGTTATAGGCATTCAACAAATGCAAGCGGGAGGGGTTCTGCCTCCAGAATGTAGACAAGGCACCCTTGGCCAAGAGAAGGAAGATGAAGAAGACCAGCACAAGCACAGAAACCCGGAGCAGTTCCAGTGAGAGCTCACACTCTTCCTCCTCACATTCACTAGGCAAGGCATCCCCCTCCAAGACGCTACAGCCAAATCTCCAAAATGAGAGCAATAATGAAGCGGACACCATTTTCCAGTTTGCACAGTGAGCTTGGGACATCTTACAACTCTCCAAGTGAGAGTAAAAAGTGCTGTGGTCATCTTCCAGTATGCTTAGCAATAGTTAAGATAGTGGCTATGCCATGAAACACTAGTTAAGGGCTTGGCCCATGGCCCCTTGCACTGCTGAAGAGGCCAATGTCTTTTCTATTTCTTACTCCATCATATTTATGATCTTTACTAGGAGAGAACTCTTGGTTCTAACACAGTACAACCTGCCAAGGAGGCAAAAAGGAACTGTGTGGAATTCATGGTTTTTAAAGAACTTGTTTTGATATTTTTGTATTTGAAACTCCCAGCATTAACAAAATGAGTAGTTTCTAATTGTTATTTATTTGAGGTCACACTTGTTTTCTTCTGCTGGATTGTCCTGAATATTAACATCCCTCTTTATATTTTAATCTTTAACAGGATTTGATTATTAAGCATATCTGGTTACAGTTCTTTTTATACTCTTCACAAGGATCTGGCCAGCAGGCAAACTAATTTTCATCTCATGGTAGAAACAGGCTGGCTAAGACTGAGAGCCTAACTCTTAATTTGCTCACGAGCGAGATATTTTTATGAACATCTTTCTAAAAAGAGGAGAATGTGACTTGATTCAGGGACTCTGACATTTCTGGCTATGTACTTTCTGCCTGCTTGAAAACAAAGGCATTTCATAATCAAAGTATATCAGAGATGCAATGAAAGAAAGAGAAGACACTGGCAGAGACAAGTGTGAAATGTTTTGTAAGTTTTAGATGTGAGAGACTTGGAAACAAATTCAGGTAACTGATTTTTAAATTGATTTTATGTAATAATGGACCAGGCCTTGAGGCCGCATCTGTTCTCACACACACACACACACGCACACACTTACACACGTACATATATCTAAATTTCTGCTTCTGCTTTAACTTTACACTCTTTCCTCTTAAGCAAGATGCAAGGTACTTTTTGAATACTGTGCTCAGAGCTGGACTCTGCATAAGAATTTAGATGCATTAATGTTGGAGACTAGGAGGAGTAACTACAGATGACTTGTTGATTTAGAAGCTCTTAGTTTGGTGCTTTGGCAAAGACGTTTAAATGTGTTACCATGCTGTCATATTTGACTTGTACAGTTTTCTCCCACTGCATGTCTACTTCCTACTTAACTATGTCCTACTTGCGCACTTGTCAGATTCGGTTACATTCTGAAATCTCTGATTAGAGCACTCTGCATATATAATTGGTGGAAGGATTTAGATACAGCATCTTGCTCATGTGCAGAAAGTACCGATTGTGAAATGAGGCTTTGTATCTCCAGCCATTGCTTGCTAGGATGCCAAGCATATAACATGATGTGATTAAAACGGAACCCAGTCTAACTACTTTTCAGATGGCATTTATGAGATAATTTTATAAGAACTTGCAGTTTGCCTGTAGTGTCATGTCTTGAACAGCAAAACTGAGGGAATACCCTTGTTCCACCCTTGTTATTTACATATTTGACTGTTTATTATATTGTAGCAGCTGTGCCACTTTATAGTGAATACAGGACCAATTTTATGCATGAGATACAATTTGTCGAAAATAAAAAATACCAACTGTAGACATTTTGAAGGTGGGGGAATGATTTCATCATCCCTAGAAAACTGAAGTTAATACAGTGTCTTTCTCCCAGCTGTACATTAGTTTAGCTGAGCACCACAAGCACAATGTGCCATATTCATTGCATATATTGCTTATTAACTAAAATGTGCATTGTAGTCCTTTGTGCTAAAATCTTTTGTATTTTTGTATTCTGTCTTGTAATTTCTTTGTTGATCAGTATTTGTCCTGAATTTCAACAAGGGCTGCAAATTTGTATTTTGTATGTAACATATATTCTACAGTGAGAGTACATGAGGTGTCAGTGACAACACAATGCCAAACTTCTAAGTGTAAAAACACAGTGGACATTTGCAGATGATGTATAACAAGATCTCTGAGGTATGTGTGTGTGCATTTGTTAAGTGTATAGTCAATGTTTTGAAAGGTTTGACGAAAAATATTTTGTTTGATACTTGTATATTTTCAAGTTGTACCTGAATATATTTAACATTCAGATGCAGTAGAAACAGAAAAACTGGCGCTGTGCCTGTTAAAGAGCATGAACGTGTATGTTATTGTACCAAAGCTGCATCTCTTTTTAATATGTGACAAAATTACATGGTAAATTAACTTTTTCTTTCACAGAACTTTTTCCTATATTTAGAGTACTTAAATGATGTTGAATAGGATTATGATCCTAACACTCATTTGTTTACTATTGATTTTATTGTAACTTTGGCAAAGCCACGAGACTTGGGCCAAAGAAGAATTGTTGCTCACATTTTTGTGGGCTGAATTGTGAGAGAAGGGTAAAGTTCACCAACAGTCATTTGGACTGTCAAATTGATTTTTTTTACAGTGGAGTAAAGATCAATAGATTTAAAAGAAATTAAAAATGTGAAAGTTCTGCCTGCAGAGAAAGCTTCTAATTGCCGTCAGTGCCCACCAACACTGACAAAACTGTGCAAGTGTGTCCTATGTTTGAGGATGTCTTTCACACTTAGCCACCCCACGTATTTACAGGTAGACTGCTGTGCCAAGGTCATGTAATTTAGAGACAAACTTGACGTGGCACTTTTCTAGGTCAGATCCTTGTAGGAGGAAATCAGCCTCTTTGGCTCATATGTGAAGAAAGTTGTGCATATGACAGCAGCAGTTTAATGGAGGCTGGGCTTTAGGCAGCATTCAGAAAAGATAAAGATACAATACTATACATCTTACTGCTTTATATTAAGTATTATGCTCTTTTTCAGTTTGTCATACTTGTTTTATATCTACAATATGCTATTGTTCTTGTGAAAAATTGTCTGATAGGATGAAAAGCAACTTAATACTGTTTTTTGCTAGCATTTAATGCAAGTTTTCACTTTTTCTTGCACCATCTTTTATGTAACTGTTGTCAACTTAAGAAATCATCCCAATAATACAAACAAGTGAATCCCAGTGATTCCCATTTTGTGTGATTGTTAAATCAGGAATATCCAGGGTTGTATATATGAAGGAGACAATTCAAGATAAACTCCTTTTACACATTCAGTTCACCAAAAAGCGGTAATCATGTTTTCCCTTCCTCATGTTTATAGTGAAAATTAAAGCATTTGAGCTGAAATCATTGGCCAGTTCCAGTATAGCTGCTGAAATTCCCAGTTAAATTGGAAATCCTTCTTTTCTGCCTATTGCACATAAAAGAAGGCAGTTGGTATTTTTATTATTATTCTCTGAAAGCAGGTTTCCGTCAACAATTAGCACTTAAGGAAAGAGGCTGCAAAGTTTGGAAGGACATCTCAGTGTATTAGTGACTCTATGACATTGATAAGAAAATGCAACTGAAAGCAGATGGGTACAAATCTCTTCACTTGGGAATATCATGCTTGCATTTCTCACACAGAATTCTGTGAGACTGTCCTACATATCCTACTCTGTGTATATCAACACTTTTTACATAATGTTATACTAACACAAGGACAAAAGACTAGATGGCAATGTAAAGACCATTGCAAAATAAATTAACTATGAGAGAGCAGTGTTTGTGCCCCTAAATTGCTGTTTTCATCCTAGTGCAGTTTTCTGACCTTCTGTTTTATTTCTCTTTAATCTGAATCCTTGATTTTGTTGGAATAAGGGGCTTTTTTAATGATAGGTGCACTGGCCTCGAAACTCTCTTATCTTTGTTTTCTCTTAGCAGACCATCATTTAGCAGAGAATGCATTTGTAAACAGAGCCTTCAGACATGCATGAGTTTGCCACAGCCATTCACTCACTGATAAAGAATTCCAGGGTCATACGGTTGTTCCTTCCCAGAGCACTAAAGTAGTTTTCTTTTTTTTAAATGTGTGCCAAAAATGTTTGAATTCTTGAAAATCTTGTGGGCAACAGTTTTCTGAGGCAAGGGTTGTATACCTCTTCGAGAAAATGCAGCCAGCTATGTGGAATGTGCCTCAAAAATGCTGTCTGTTCTGAGTTTCAAGGACATATACAAAGGACTTGGGATGTTGGGTACTTGTTAAACCTTCTCAGTTCATGTTTTATCATCATTTTGTTGGACTTCTCATCCAATAGAGTGTTTTTCATTTTAATTAAATATTCATATGGCCAAAGATTAGGTACCACTAAAATAAATAACTAAGGTTTTTTAATTACTACTTGTTTTTGGTAGATGAACGATGTCAAATGCAGCTTCTCATTGCAGCACAGACGTATTCCATTCTGTTTTGATTGCTGAGTACTAGTGATGGGTGATACGGCTCGTTTTCTTTTCGATCCTATACCAGGTGATACTGAGGCCAGCATTACTGATACTGATCGCAATACTGTTGCCGCCAGAGTGTTGTCTTGCAAGAATGGTTAATATTCTGTAAAAAGTTACAGTATTTGTGGTCATCAAAAAGTTGCATCTTACACACTTTGCATTAGAAGACTATTACATATAGTGCCAAAGATCGGACTTCTTTGATTGTTTATTAACTGAAATTATTAAACATGTTCAATTTTTGTAAACAATCTGTGGAACAACAACAACCATTAGCATTACAGTTTTTCATGAAAAAAAATTAAAAGTGTTGCATTTTTTTTCTCAAAAAATGATTTTATTCACTGTCAAATGTGCAAAACACTAAAAGTACACAGTCAGAAGTGTACAAAATACAGTAATAATGCAAATACCGAGCAAGCGTCACTTTCGGATACATCAGACTCAGTTTCGGTTTTATTGTCCATTTCCAATTCACTGACTGAAGACAGATTCACTTCATCGTCACTGCTGATGAGAGGCTCCTCAACATCACTACTCGTATCACCGTCAAGAGAGTGTAATACTTGGGCTTCTAAAAAACATTTTTAATGAGATGCTATTATTACTAGGCACGCTTGCAGGTGAGAGAAGAAAACGTGGCTATACTGTTGCCCGGCTAATGCTCGAGACTGCTGCTTTTAGCATTGTTTTTACAGCCCTAATGCTAGGGAGTGGGATTTAAAGATATTGGTGTTTATATATATATATATATATATATATATATATATATATA
>JANRMT010062797.1:21280262-21299964 GCA_026402145.1 Polypterus bichir lapradei | reverse complement strand
CTTATCAGGGTTATTTAGTGGAATTTCTTGCTTTATCAATGGGGTTGGGACCAGCAGTTGTGTTGTGCAGAAGTCAGGTTAGTTTATTTTTCAACAGGACAATGACCCCAAACATACCTTCAGGCTGTGTAAGGGCTATTTGACCAAGAAGGAGAGTGATGGAGTGCTGTAAATGGTCATGAAAATAAAGAAAACACATTGAATGAGGAGGTGTGTCCAAACTTTTGGCCTGTACTGTATATATATTTATACACACACATACAAAATGGACATAATAAATATATTAAGTTTGAAAATGTGTTCTAAGTATGTCTATCCATCATGCTATAAATGTAATATAATACTCCCTTAAAACAGACATTGATTATTTTCTATTCAAACAATTACAACAATCTTACATCAGGTTACAATACTAACATTGCCTGGGTTCTGCCTGCCTTTATAGAAGGCTTCTTTAACAGTAGAATGCATCCTGAGTGTCTGTGCTCTCTTATGATTGCCTCCATTGTAACTCTGCGTGTTTGGCAGCATGACTTTTATATGTTTAACTAGGTTTCTGGTGTTCCCGCAATAACGTACAGTCTTCTGACACGTATCATATTTTGCTTCATTATTGTTTACTCCTTGGAGTCAAATAATTCCAAATACCGTTGCCTCACATACACAGCTCCACTGCTTTGGCTGATGGACTGCAGCATTGCCAGTGTGAATGCAGGGCGATGATAAACGCAGAAGGAAAAGCAGCTCCTGTTTTACGCAATATTACATGTTTAATTTAATCATGTTTTCACCTTCAAATGCTTTTTAAAAATAATTTCTAATAAACTTGCATATTATTGAATATGTGTAATATCAATAATTTGAGTGTGAAAATCAATGTTTAATTTAAAACATCGATATTTAGTACTGATCTGCCCAATCCTATTGAGTACTCTTCCTCTTCATATTTTTCTTGGTTTTCTTGCATTTACCTGAGCTGCTTTTAGTTAAAGAGCTAATTTTATTGGTATTCACAGGGCCAAGTCCTGAGCTTTAGAGAACACTTGGTGGTATCATTCCTGTGATGTTTTTCATCAGTTGTTACTACCACGATGCTGCTCCCCTGAGACCAGCAGTGAACCCCTTTAAAAGGAGTGTCTTTAAGCTAAGCATAAAACCTTCCCATGCTCTTCTAACAGTGTGTTTGGGAGGTTATATATCAGAAAGGTGATGGAAGTCACTTGGTGCATCTGCCTTTTTGGTTAAGCCTTGTGGGATTTAAGACAAATCAACTTGCTGGTTAGCAGATATAAAAATCAAATTAAATAGCTTCCCAATTACCTTATTTCATGCCAATATGGATGGTAACACCCCAAACCATACTTTAAGACACTGGCTGCAGTCCTGCATAAGCTCACTTCAGTTTACAGTTTATACTTCATTTCTAGAGCCTTGCACGGTAGCTTTTAATGAGAAACCATGTGAATTATTAGTGATTTTCAGTGTGGTGAATGGATGGGAAATCTTTCACTAGACCTCACCATCCTGGCTTGTGACTCTTTTTAAAAGTGAACTTAGCTGAATGCTTGCTGTGTACACAGAAAGCATGTTGTGTTTTATCTGGTGTTGCTTCTTACAGTTTAGGCCTGGAAAAAGCAGGACAGTTTAAAAGTGTTGCCCAGTTGCCGCAAGCCTATTCAGTAAATGATACCACAGGAAATACTGCATGTACAGTACATAAAGACTTGAGAGAGGTGTGTCACGTGAGCATCCTCCTGAACCACCTGGTCTGATATATATAAAAAGTTTGTAGTCATTTGAGGTTGATTTCATTGTTGATATGTTTGAAATAAATGGAGGCGTAGGAGGAAAAAAAAAAAAAAAAATCAGAGGTATTTTCTGTGTGATGCATCTTGGGTAGATTGGCCACTTTTACACTATAGCCTAGGATTTTAGCTTGCGTCAACAGTTTTGTTTCCAGACTGGTTCATTACCTCATTAAAGCTAGTTGCACCCTTCTTATTAACACACTTTATGTGAAAGTGCTCACAAAACTGTTTGGAGTAATTGTAACTGTGTGCACTCCTTAGGGTTGTGGTCTCAAGGATTTGTTCTTTTCTCACTGAATTTTTAAAATGAAGCTGATGCAACTTTTAATTGAAATCCTCCCTTAAATCACAGTTTCTGAAATATGGTTTAAAGTGTAAATTGGCCATTTCTTTACAATTTTACTTTTGCCCATAGGTTTCTTTTCTGTCTCAGCAGTGCTCTTAAAGAGGTAAATATTTCTTAATTGTATTTCATTAGAATTATTTATGAAGGCTTTAAAATCACTTCAGCATTTTTTTTTTTTTTTTTTTTTTTGTCGCGTGCCTCCTAACTCATCTGTGCAAGAGAATTTCCATATATAATATGTCGTTTGACTCATGATGTCTAGTTACGCAAGACGTTAAGTTAAGGTTCTCCCTATGTTTTTGTCCTTCTAGACCTTAAACATACTACTTTTTAGGACCATATTTTGTGCAGGAAATTACACCCTTCTGATAAAGAGTAAACCAGAAGGTGACTTCAGCCAGAATAATCAGGACTTGAAGTTGTTCATGCCACATCATCCAACCCCAGGGGTTCACACCCTAATGGGATACAAGAGCTCAAAGCTACTTCTTTTCATAATACTTCAAAAAAAAAAAAAAGGGGATTGGTAATATAGGTATGTGGAGTGTCATTTTATACTATTTTGTGGTTGTAGATCACAAATATATTTTGGATATTTGATTCTTTACCTGGCGTTGGATCCCTCTAAGAGCCATTAACAGAAGGTTAAAAATGACATATGTGAAACATATTCATGTGAGGTATCGTTTTAGACTCTTTCAAGGTCAGTGACTACAAGTATGATGTTATTTTTGATTTTTGATCCTTTACTTGGGATCTAGCACTGAATGGACCTGTAGCAGAGGGTGTAAAATTATAATTGCGAACATTTAGATTTTAAACATTTAAATCGAAGTCCACATTTTTAATAGTTCAGTTTTTTTTTGTTTATTATGTACTTCTACCTTATGAAGTAATATTACATATCTTATGAACACCCGGAATTTAGGGCAGTTTTACTGTATGAGACTAGTTGCTCAAATACAGACATGGGTGTAGAAGGCATGGCATCCTTACCTGCTGTTAATATATTGTCTCAGCTCTTCATGAGTTATCCCCCTCAAATTATTATAACAGCATTCTGAAACCTGCTTAGTTCACTTTAGGGTCCATTTGCAGGAGGGTTTTCTCAAACTCTTTCAACATAGTTGAGTAATACATTTTCATTCAGGCATTGCATGGTAACTCAGTGGTTACTTTTCTGTCTCACAGATCCTGGAATCTTGTGTTTTAAAGTCTGTACCTGGTGAAGTTTACATATTTTCCCCGTGGTGGTGTGATTCTGTGTTTTTTTTTTTTTTTTTTTTTTGGGGGCTTTTAGAATATGAAGAATTTATGTATAAGGTTTTTTTTTGCACTAAAGGCACACATTGAAAGTGTTAAAAAAATATTTGCCGCAATATTGCGATGCCATTTTGTTTCCTGTGGGCACCTCCAGTACTTAGCTGGTGTACACATTTTTATGCAGGACAACCAGCTGTCATGACCCGTGATGTCACTGAATGGGGGTACAAAGGCCACGTGTCATGCACTTCCTGATTATCCATGATTTGGTAATAACCTAAACACTTTAAGAGTGTCTGTATTAGTTATAGTCATCTTGGTTTCAGAATTTGTGCAGTGGTATTTTGAGTGCATCTTTGTTTAGTGCTTTGGCTGCAAGGACGAATAGGAAAGATTCACAGTTTTGTCCTTTGCTCATTTTGTGAATTACCTTAATTCTCATAGTCTCTATTTTAAAAATATCTCTACCTTTTTAAGACTTTAAACCTGTACGGTTGGGTTATTCTCCAGCTACTCCTGTTTTTCTCTCCCATTCCCAAAAAGATGCATGTAAGTTTTATTTGCCATTCAAAACTGGTCCTTTCTGAGTGTGACTATGCATGAATAGATCTTATAGTGGACTGGCACCCTGTTCCTGTCTATTCCAATTTTGCTGAGACTGGCTGTAGTCCAACGTGAACTGGATTGAGGTACTTTGATGCTGTTATTTATCAGTATCACAATCAGCTTTATTGGCCAAGTATATATACACATACAAGGAATTGGACTCCGGTTTTACCTTGCTCTCTGTGCATGTGTATGCGTGTATATTTATTATGTCATTTCTGATCAGGTAGTCGTACTATGTTCCCTCTGCTGAAGTATTGATGATTTTCAAATCTATTTGTCCTTTTTGTAATCATATTCAATGCAGAGTTGGCAACCTTAAATGCAAGAAGGAAAGCAACCTTCAATAGGGAACCTGTTCTTTTGAAGGCATTCTCATTCACACGGCAATAACAGGGCAATATATAGTTGTCTCAGTGTAACCCAACATGTCATGAGCATGTGAGAGGAAATTGGAGCTTATAGAGGAAATCCATACACAGTGTGTGAAAACAGACAGTACTGGAGTACGAACTCAGGATTCTGGCTCGATGACACAACATTAGTGTTAAGCAGTAAGCCAGTTCAGTGCCCCCATGAAAGCATATCTTTGTGAAATTAATTTAGTGATAAGCATGTAGAACTAAGGAAATGGGGAGCCTGATAAAGGAAGTAGTAGGTTTATTTTTATAAAGCAGCTTTTCTTGGTCCTAATTTGGGATCCTGAGTTGGTTCATTGTGTGGTGGGTGCGGCAACACACTGTATCAGTGCATGCTCCCAGGCACTTTCTCTCTCTTTTCATTGAAGAGCAACTTTAGATGCTGTAGGCCTCTAAGACGAGTTTAAAGGTTATTTTGTATCCATCTTCTTATATCCATTTTTGGAAATTAAAGAAGCAAGAAGCCCAATTAAGAAAAGGGTTAGTCTGCAGAATGGGTCTCTGTTTATAAGCTTGGCGGAAACGGAAAAGAGCAGCCTTTGGCATATCACAGCTAGTTATTGTAAATTTATGAGACTGGAAGGTTCAGAAATTATTTTTACAATACACCTTGTGTATTATTATACCATTGTAGTCGAGTATTAGTACTTGCTTTAATGTACTGTATATTTTGTTAAGAGAGCCAATTGTAGTGGTATTCACTGCCTTATATAAATATTCTTTTTGGTTTTTTTATGCTTGCTCCCCCTTTAAATGAATGAAATCTACATCATGATCCATCAATTCCTTTACATTTCAAACAGTACAGATGGATTTTTCTTTCTCATTAAGCTACTTCTCCCTGCACGTTCCACAGATAGCTGCACTCAAGATGTCCAATTCCCTCAAAAGCACAGAAAACCCGCATAGTAACTCCTCTGCACCTTTAGTTTATTTCTGTCAGATGGCATGTCCTCTCTAAGAATGCTTGAGTTTCCTCCAGTAAGTAAGCATGTAGTGAGTGGATATTGGTAATTCTTGTCATGATTCGAAACGCATCAAGTGACAACAGCTCACCCACTTGGCCATGCTTCACACATCCCATTTAACATTCTGTCCAGTGTTTACTGTTTGCTCAACCCATCCTGGCAAAGGGGGCGCAAGACCAAAACTGCCTGCTTGAGGCAAGGAGACAATAGTTTCTTCCATGTTTTTGTGATTTGTCTACACTGTGGATGTTTTAACCATGTTATTTATGCAGAATAATGATGTCATTTGTTCATTTTTCTAGCGGGACTAGAATATTACAAGTGTTAACTTATTTGTGGATTATTCAACTTTGGCAATTTGGGGCTAAACAATACTACAAGCCAAAGTTTTCTGTTGATGCTGTAAATAGCACAAAAGCCATATGAAATATAAAAAGTACTATTCAGAGGTGAGGGATCACTTAAGGATTTTATACCTAAAGATTATTTATTTAATGTAATAAGAGACAAACAGATATTTATCAAGAAAAGCCTATTTTGTGATTATTGCTGAGAGATATGTATTGGTTTTGTCTGTATTTCCTCAGAGCTGATGTTGTGGTTGGGGGGGCATGGGTTACTAGCTAAGTTGCATCAACTTGGTGAATAATGTTTGCTTTCTTTGTAAATTGAAAATGTTTAAACAATGTTGTGTTTGCATATTGCCTGACATTAAAAGAAGTGTGTTACATCATTTTAAATAAATTTAAGGGCTTGAGGCTCAAGAAAGGTTTTCTTCTTATGTGTGTTTTTTTTTTTTTGATCAGTATGATTAAAATGTGATAAATATAGCATCCTAAAAAATCTTCTCATCACTTGAAGCATGACTGGGAAAAATCTTGGGAGGTTTTCTGTCTATTCGGGCCTAGAAGATGTACACCGATAAGGAAGAAAAAGGATGCAGCGAAGTACGGGGAAGATTCTGCTTATTGTATGCTCTTATATAAGAACTGAGTTAAAATGTATGCCATTTTGGAATGGAATGGAATGGAAGTGCTAATTAGGATCTGGTCATCAACCAAAAAAGGATTCATAGCAAGGAAAGGTAAGGGAACATCACAGCTATCTTCTAGATTTTACTGCAACTCATGTTTTTTTTAATTGGCCAATTCTGTCTATCCATGGTTTTCCTTAATCATTCTTCCTCAACACAAGGTCACAGGAAGTTGGAGCTTATTATTGTAGCAATGGGGCCAAGGCAGGTATTAGTCCTGGACAGGATAAAGGTTCATCACTGGATACAATCCTGCATTCTCATGCATAGCTAGACTATTAGGAGTCATAAGTTGACCTGACAACATTTTTTTAAACTACCTAGTTTCCCTAGTGGGCCATTGTGACATATCTAAGGCAATCTTATTTACCAAAATAGTTTGCATGTGTGGAGTGTTTTTATTGTTTTCAATTATCTTGTTGTGGAACAGTTGGCAGTTGTGAGGCAGAAACTTTGATGTCATTCTGCAACGTGTAGAGTTGACTGCTGAAGGATCCACTAATCTGATTCTGCCAATCTTGTGCCCTACACTAACCTGCACTCTATATGGGTGACGGGACATTCAGCAACCACACTTTAGAATGACCTCCCTAAATTAATCATATCAGCTAAGCTGAGTCAATTCATTCTTTTAAAAAACAAGTTAAGACTCATCTATTCAGGAAGGTTTTTAACTTAACCTGACATTCCTCTCTGTCCAGATGCTCAGTATTATGTGTGTGTGTGTGTGTGTGTGTGTGTGTGTTGTATCACAAATGATGTTATTGCTAGGCTTTTCTTTTAGTATTGAATTTAGTATTTTACTCTTGTTTAATGTCTTTTATTCTATTTAATGCTTTGTATATCCTGTATGTATCTGTTTTAGTGTTCTATTCAGGAAGCATTTGTATCCAATGTTGCATATACCTGCTGTTTCTTTATGAGACTCTGTGAATCACCTTGAGCATGGGAAAGGTGCTATATAAATAAAATGTAGTATTATTATTATTATTAATCTGTGTAGGTTAATTACATCGGATTGACATCGACTGGCCATCTAAGACCATGGTAGTTAAAAGGTGCCTGAAACTTAGTAAAGGGAAACAAATCAGAATTAACCAGTGTTTCCCAACACAGTACAACTGCTGAAGGATGCAAAATTATTTAGAAAGGGTTTTTGTGGCTTTCTGTAATTTTGAATATACTGTAGAGAATGCCATAAACAGGGGAGAGCAAAGTCATTCCTGGGTTGTTGCAAAAACCTGCAGCCACTGCGGCCCTCCAGGAATGACTTTGCCCACCCCTGCCATAGAATAATACAAGGAAAAGAGCAACAACACAAAATGAAATTTCTGATTGTCTGGCGGGTGGTTTTCTTATTTATTGACTTCCCAGTTATCATAAGGCTTTAAACCCTGTTCTAGAGTTATGTTCAGGCTAAGCTCGAGAATCACTTCTTGTATTTGGGGGTTCATCGGGTATACTTTCCAGTAAGTGCTAACGGAGCGAGTGGCAACCAACATCTTAATGTAACTAAATGCCCATTGTTATCCAGTAGTATTCAGAAGTGGCAGAGAATTCAGCTTGATGTCACACCAAAGTGCTACACTGTCATCTTGAGAAGTCGACCTGTCTGCTGGGTGTTGGGAAGTCTCCTTATTGCATACTGAGATGAGAACAGTGTTGTAAGTAGTCAGAAGTGTGCTGCTTTATGATTGGCCAAGAGCTGAACTGCGCTGCGGACATCACAGAGCGAGCACTAGGATGGAGCGGTGTCGTAGCTTTCAGTCACCTGTCATAAGTTTAAGGTCTTTAAGGCAGTTCCAGATAACCTATCCTGTCTGGTGTTAACAGCAAGCTTCTACTTGTTAATTGTAGCATAATATCCAATCCCTAATTGGGTCTAAAGGAATTCTACAACTTTCTGACCCATTGTTCATGGCTTTGTTAGCTTGGTTGTGTAAGCTGAATTCCCTGCCCTCAAGCAACCAAACTATGATAACACCAGCTACCATGCCTGAGGTTTATATTGTTACACTTTCACACTGTGAAGCAAACGCATACACCATTAATCAAATATTTGTCCATACATTTTTCAGGGTCATTTGAGAGTTTTTTGGAAAACCTGAGACGAGTATCAATGATGTTCTTAGCGAGTAGTGTTTTTTTTTCCTTTTTCCCGTCCCATGAATTCCTCTGTTTTTCTCAAGGTGACACAGTGACTTTAGCAGAGGAGAGAGGTCCTTGCACCTTCCTGAATGATTCTACAAGTCATTCTTGAACTTTTTCCGTTTTACAGAATCTTCCGCATTGAAAATAAAAGGAATGTTAAAAAATGGTGTGTGTCAGCTAGTGAGCCTACTTATCCTTCTTTCTGTTTTAAGAACACACATCACTTGAATCTGATTGATTGAAATGTTTATGGGAAGAGTGTGATTACTTTGTCACAGTGGAATGCTGGGTATTGATGACTTTCTTTGTATAATGACTGTGATCAGCAGCCTAGAAATTCAGGTGATTGCAAGTAGGAATGGATGGCAACAAAAAGGTCAAAGAATCACAGAAGAGCATGCACTGTCTTAGACAGAAGGACATCACTCAAGGTGTTGAGTGTTGAAAGGTTTGTGGGGGCAGTGGCTTCGCTAGTAGAAAGAAGCGAGTGATCAGGGTATGTATTGAGGGAGAAAAGAAGAGAAGGAAATGGGATTTGTGTTTTGAGAGCACTTTGTGATAATTGGAGGTAAATAAGTGGGCAAGCTATCCTAACTAGTAGCAGAAACATGTGTTACCTTTTCAGTGTGTGTGTTTTTTTAAATTAATTTTCTGTTTTATATTTTAAAATCTGTGTGTACCTTGTGCTAATCTTCTAAGAAGAGCTCTGTTTCAAGAGTAAATTCAGTTTAAAGTGATTTGTGCAGCTCCACGATTCTGGCTTTAAATTCATGTCCTGTCACTGTAAGTTTGCACATCCTCCATGAATTGGCAATGATAATCTCTAGGCATGCCCGTTTCCAAAGACGTTTAGGTATTGTGACCACCAGGGGGCATTGCAGCACTCCAAAGCCCAGACACAAGTCTCTATAAATAAAAGGTTTATTTGCACTAAATGCCTTTCACAAAGGCTTCAAAAGTTACATAAACCACCACAAGTCTTTTTGTCTTTCTTTTATTTTCCTCCTCTCCTTCTGGACGAGTTTTGGCCATCCTTCACACCCACCTGGATGAGGTCAAGCGGTCTGTTTTGTCTTGGACCCAAGAGTACTTCCAGTGCTTGGTCACACCCTGATGGAAGCACTTCCAGGTCAATCCGAAGTTCCATAAAGTAGGGATTGTGAATTCCATCAGCTGCTCCTGGTGGGCCCCAATGAACCCAACAGGACTGCCTCATGGGACTACAGGTCCCAGCATGCCTCGTGGGCGTCTTTGTTGGAATCCTAACCCAGGGAGGCTGCCATCCAGTGTATCGGGAGTGAAAATATTCATCAGTGTTCATCTCCCCTGGTCCTTCGATTGCACTGGCCTCCTGACTAGGTAAGGTTACTTGTTCAGTCCTGTTCAGGATGCTAGTCCCTCTATGCCATCCATTACAGTGCAAGTTGGAAGTTGTCATTTTTTATTATTGTACATTTAGTCATATTGGATTTAATTAAGCTTTGTTGACATTGCTCAACAGAAAGTCAAAGTGAAAGGAGACCCCCAAATTGGTGTTCTTTGATTAATTGTCACTATGAAACACCAAATAATTGGTCATACAAGTATTCAGCCCCTTCAAGTCAGTATTTAGTCGTTGCACCTTTGACAGTAATTACAGCCATGCACGGATCTCTGTCTGCTTTGCACTTCTTGACATTGTAGTTGTTTCCCCATTGCTTTTTGTAAAGCTACTCCGCTTACATGGGGATTGAGAGTGAACAGCCTTTTTCAAGTCCAGCCATACATTCTCAGTTGGATTGAGATCTGACTTCTCACTCAGCCATTCCAGGATATTGACATTTTTTTAAGTAACTTTTCTGTAGCATTTGCTTTATGC
This sequence comes from Polypterus bichir lapradei, assembly GCA_026402145.1. Lineage (NCBI taxonomy): Eukaryota > Metazoa > Chordata > Cladistia > Polypteriformes > Polypteridae > Polypterus > Polypterus bichir. The sequence goes on along the minus strand of JANRMT010062797.1, from coordinate 21,289,512 downwards.
TTATGGATGTTGTCTTGCTGGGAAGCACAATCTTCCAAGGCTCAGGCTTTTTGCTGACTGCGTCAGGTTTCTTCCAGGATTTTGTTGTATTTTCCAGCATTCATTTTACCGTGTTAAGCCTTCCAGAGCCTTCTGCAGAGAAGCATCCCAACAACCTGATGATACCATGTTTGACGGTGTGGGTGTGCTATTGATAATGTTCTGTGTTCAAACATGGCATTTAGTCTGAGGGTCTCAAACCTCAAATTTGATCTCATCAGACCATAAAACCTTCTTTCAACTGATTTCAGTCTGCCGCGTGCCTTTTAGCAAACTCTAGCCGATATAGCGTGTGTGTTTTTAAAGAGTGGCCTTCTCTTTGCCACTTTCCATAAAGCTGCGTCTGATGATGGACTCGGGCTCAGCTGTTGTCTCTCCAGTCTCAGCCAGTGTTGCTTTTACCTCCTTCAGAGTTCTCAGAGGTCTCTTGATGGCCTTCTTCACATGTTGTCTTCTTGCAAGATCACTCAGCCTTTGTGGACGGCTTGCTCTAGCAGATTTACAGCTCTGACATACTTATTTACATTTCTTAATGAAGGATTTAATTGAATATTTGGTAACTTCGCCATTTTCTTGACTCCATCTCTGGACTTTTGCTTTTCAATCACCTTGTCATGGTGTGGCATGGAGGGTTCTTTTGTCTTAATTGTTTTAAGTTAGGCCAAGATACTGATTCAACATAAGATGGCCCTTCCAGATAAGGCGCATTTAGACTATAATACAGTAGATTAAAACCATTTGACTACATTAGGTGGATCTCCATTGAGCTTATTGTGTGACTTCTAAAACCAGTTGGCTGCACTACTGGTGATTTAGGGATGTCCTGTTAAAGTGGGGGAATATTTATGCCAACAATCATTGTGTGTTTTATATTTTTAATGAATTTAGACTGCTTTGCAGAGACCTTTTCCGTTGATTAGTGTCTAAAAAGCTAAATGAAATGTAATTCAGTAACAAATTTTGTAACAAATAAAATGTAAAAACCTCTGAAGGGGGTAAGTACCTTTTTATAATCACAATATGTGAGTACACACTGCCATGGCTCATTTCTGCTTTGAAGGCAATGCTGCTAGGATAGGCTCCAGCCATCTGTAATCCTGTACGGTAGGTTCAGACAATAGATGGGGTGAAAGTTCAGAAAGAAAAATTGACAAACGCCATGAATTGAAAATGACATGCAATGAAATAGAAGAGTAAAACAATGAAAAGGAAAGTTAAGGAAAGTTTATGCCTTTGAATAGAACACACACACACACACACACAGAGTCTGTTGGCGCCTTTGTTTAATGAAGTATCAGTCACACTGCCTGTTATTTTTAACAAAAACAAGAGCAGAACACATTCAGTTAAATACCGGAACTCGCATCTGATTAGAAACTGCTTGAAATAAGAACCAGCAGCCTGGCATGATGGCATAGCGGGTAGCATTTCCACTTCATTGTGCTTGTTCAGTTCTTTAGAGTTTTATTTTCTCTCCCAACGTTAGCATTGGTTTAGTACAGGGGCTCAGTTTTTGTCCCACAGGTCAGGCACATTCCTTGTGAATGACACTAAATTGATCCATGGTATGTGTGTGTTCTATTCGGGGTTACTTTTATTTTGCTGCTAACACTGCCAGAACAGACTTTGACTCCTTGCCACAATGTTATAGGAAAAAAAAACAGTTTTAGAAAAAGTATGGATTAAACAAGTACTATCAAAGGCTGAAATCTGAGAAGCTCGCATTTGAGGATCCGCAGTGAGCCAAGCAAGTGGCTCAAGGAGAGAGCTGAATGAACATGCATTACATCCTCAGAACTGAACGTTTACACGGACTACTATCCTCGAGCCCTGCCTTTCACTTAGATTAACTTTAAGGTGTATGAATTTTTTTGCAGACTTCAATCTTTCATTAAAATGCATATATTGCAGGTCAGCTAAACATACCATGCTATATAGGCTCCATTATGGCATTTTTTTTTTCTGCAAAGTTTTAAGAACTGGAAGCATAGATGAACAAATGACATAGAAATGTTAATCCATGGAATACATTCATGTTTATGATGGAGCTAGTGAGTGGAGTGGAGATTAATTTTTTTGCACTCTTTACATGTGACGCCCATTAAACCAACCACTGCCACCAGTACTACAACGCCTACAACATTCCATCCAGATCAGATTCTACCTGCCATGGTCAAGATAAAAAAGATTTAATGTGAACTAACCACTTAAAGATATCGACATGTCCAAAAGGTTAGAGATGGTTCTGCATGATATATAATTAAAAAGAACATAATCTTCACATTGTGTTATGGTAGGTGGGTTGAGATTCTAATAGATAAGCAGGACAGCACTGCATCCTAGTAGTACAGTGTACTGTAAGTTATTGCAGTACAACACACTACATGATTCGCAGTTGGAAAATATGTTATATTTAAACAACTGGTTACTGGATCTTATTACTTGGAGGATGTCACATTTCTTGACTATGAATTGCAGGGAATGACAGATATCATAACTTCCTTGGGACATTTTTAATTTTCTTGCTGTGGCACACTATCTGCAATATTGCACAGTCAACATATACAGTGCATCCGGAAAGTATTCACAGCGCATCACTTTTTCCACATTTTGTTATGTTACAGCCTTATTCCAAAATGGATTAAATTCATTTTTTTTCCTCAGAATTCTACACACAACACCCCATAATGACAACGTGAAAAAAGTTTACTTGAGGTTTTTGCAAATTTATAAAAAATAAAAAAACTGAGAAATCGCATGTACATAAGTATTCACAGCCTTTGCTCAATACTTTGTCGATGCACCTTTGGCAGCAATTACAGCCTCAAGTCTTTTTGAATATGATGCCACAAGCTTGGCACACCTATCCTTGGCCAGTTTCGCCCATTTCTCTTTGCAGCACCTCTCAAGCTCCATCAGGTTGGATGGGAAGCGTCGGTGCACAGCCATTTTAAGATCTCTCCAGAGATGTTCAATCGGATTCAAGTCTGGGCTCTGGCTGGGCCACTCAAGGACATTCACAGAGTTGTCCTGAAGCCACTCCTTTGATATCTTGGCTGTGTGCTTAGGGTCGTTGTCCTGCTGAAAGATGAACCGTCACCCCAGTCTGAGGTGAAGAGCGCTCTGGAGCAGGTTTTCATCCAGGATGTCTCTGTACATTGCTGCAGTCATCTTTCCCTTTATTCTGACTAGTCTCCCAGTTCCCGCAGCTGAAATACATCCCCACAGCATGATGCTGCCACCACCATGCTTCACTGTAGGGATGGTATTGGCCTGGTGATGAGCAGTGCCTGGTTTTCTCCAAATGTGACGCCTGGCATTCACACCAAAGAGTTCAATCTTTGTCTCATCAGACCAGAGAATTTTGTTTCTCATGGTCTGAGAGTCCTTCAAGTGCCTTTTGGCAAACTCCAGGCGGGCTTCCATCTGGCCACTCTGCCATACAGGCCTGATTGGTGGATTGCTGCAGAGATGGTTGTCCTTCTGGAAGGTTCTCCTCTCTCCACAGAGGACCTCTGGAGCTCTGACAGAGTGACCATCGGATTCTTGGTCACCTCCCTGACTAAGGCCCTTCTCCCCCGATCGCTCAGTTTAGATGGCCAGCCAGCTCTAGGAAGAGTCCTGGTGGTTTTGAACTTCTTCCACTTACAGATGATGGAGGCCACTGTGCTCATTGGGACCTTCAAAGCTGCAGACATTTTTCTGTAACCTTCCCCAGATTTGTGCCTCGAGACAATCCTGTCTCGGAGGTCTACAGACAATTCCTTTGACTTCATGCTTGGTTTGTGCTCTGACATGAACTGTCAACTGTGGGACCTTATATAGACAGGTGTGTGCCTTTACAAATCATGTCCAATCAACTGAATTTACCACAGGTGGACTCCAATTAAGCTGCAGAAACATCTCAAGGATGATCAGGGGAAACAGGATGCACCTGAGCTCAACTTTAAGTTTCATGGCAAAGGCTGTGAATACTTATGTACATGTGCTTTCTCAATTTTTTTATTTTTAATAAATTTGCAAAAACCTCAAGTAAACTTTTTTCACGTTGTCATTATGGGGTGTTGTGTGTAGAATTCTGAGGAAAAAATGAATTTAATCCATTTTGGAATAAGGCTGTAACATAACAAAATGTGGAAAAAGTGATGCGCTGTGAATACTTTCCGGATGCACTGTATTGGGAGCTAGTCAATGTGGAGATCACTGCAATCAAGACGAGATAGTAAATAGACATTTGTACAGGTTCAGTAGTTCCAAAAGCCTGTGCTTTGTTTGATCAGTCAGGAACCACCGTATTTCTTGAGGTTCCCTTTGCTCTCCTCTGTTCTGCGTTTTGTAGATTCGATTGGTTCTGCTCTGTAGTATTGTGAGTGCATTGCGCTTTCGTTTACATGCTCATTGGTTGTCAACTCTGATACACGTATAACCTTGTAACTTTTAGCAAAATCAGTGCTGTTATTTTGTCATAACCACACTTGCAGCAAAATCAAAATTATTTGATCTTGTTGTGACTAGTTGCAGAGCATTCTGAGTGAGTTGCAAAGGAATGTCGCATCACACAACTGGTGGTTATGGCTGCAAACGTCCAGAGTCTTTGACTCTCTAAGATTGTGTGAAGGAAGGCTATGACTGTAAAATGCTGCAAGAGTCATTTAGTATGATGGAGATTAAGCAGTAATGCCCACCTGATACTGGAAATTCCCAACACATGACCTTGTGAAGCAGGTGCATCGTTCACAAGAAAGATCTTGAACTAGGTAGATTTTTATGGAGAGGTTTGCACAGTGTAAATTTTGAGTTGATTTTGACCATGTTTTGGAAATATTTGGTTACATTTTATCCCAAACTGACTTTCTCAGATTTGAAAACATTAATGTAGTTTGGAAAATTACTGGTATCTGAAATGAGGTCATCTAAACTCTTATAGCCTGAATTCCAAAACTAAGCCCAAGTTATCCTAATAGGCCTGGCCCTGAAACTGCCAAGCAGGCCTAGAGCCTGCACCCTAAAGAAAAGGCCAATAAATACCAGAAGGAGTACCATGAAAATCTCTCGGGCAAGAAGCTCAAAACCATTATTCTTTGTGATAAAGTTTATTAACAAAAAGGTTTCAAAAATAAAAGTAGCAATAGACTTCAAAAATAAGCAAACAGTAGAAAATGGTACCACCTAAGAAACAACCCAAAAGAGAACAAAACCTAAGGAACAATGATCAAAGCTAAAAACAAGATTCAAGAGTCCAGACATCAAAGATTTAAGTCTGAGAATTTACAGAGGATTTTCCAAGGATGGAACTTAAAATTGGGTCTGGCAGTTTAAACAGTTTAAATACCTCGGGGTAAACATCACAAGTAAACATAAAGCTCTTTATCAACAAAATTTCGCCGTCTGCATGGAAAAAATGAAGCAAGACTTGCATAGATGATCAACCCTTCATCTCACTCTAGCTGGAAGAATTAACACTGTTAAGATGAATATTCTTCCTAAGCTTCTTTTTTAATTTTAAAACATTACAATATGCATCAATAAATAATTTTTTAAGCAATTAGATTCAACAATAACCTCATTTATTTGGAACTCAAAACATCCACGTATCCAAAGAGCGACCCTACAAAGACCTAAGGCAGAAGGTGGCATGGCTCTACCTACCTTCCAGTTTTATTACTGGGCTGCAAACATACAAGCTATAAAAACCTGGACACAAATAGATGAACATACACAGGCTTGGTCCGCAATAGAAATAAAATCCTGCAGTACTTCTTTGTATTCCTTGCTCTGTGCTCCAATAAACACACGTTATCGGCAATACACTAATAACCCAATTGTGCTTCATTTACTTTGAATATGGAACCAATGTAGAAAGCATTTTAAGATGGAGAAGCTTTTATCTGTGGCACCTCTGCAAGAGAACCACCTCTTTAAACCTTTGCAAACATATGCGGTTTTTAATATCTGGAAAAAATTTGGGATTAACTTGCTTAGAGATCTTTATATAGACAACATCTTTGCATTCTACGAACAATTACATTCCAAATTTAACATTCCAGCTACACATTTCTTTCACTATCTTCAAATCAGGAACTTTGTTAAACAGAGCCTTCCTGATTTTCCTCATCTTGCACCCTCGTCCATGCTGGAAAAAATATTGCTCAATTTCAAGGACTCGGACACCATCTCTGCAATATATAAAATCATTTTACAGTCCCTCCCTTTCAAAGATCCAAGAGGACACTGGGAAAAAGATCTCTTAATTAATATATCAGAAAAGGAGTGGAAAGTAGCAATGCAGAGAATTCACTTGAGTTCCATATGCGCAAAGCATACAATTATACAACTCAAAATTATATATCGAGCACATCTGTCTCGACTAAAACTCTCCAAAATGTTTCCAGGGCAAGATCCAACCTGCGAACGCTGCAACCAAGTCCCAGCCTCACTGGGTCACATGTTCTGGGCCTGCACCAAATTAACACCATTCTGGACCAAAATTTTCAATTACCTCTCAGACAGCCTTGGTCTCACAATCCCTCCTAATCCACTAACAGCTGTGTTTGGGGTTCTTCCAGATGGGTTGGAGAAGGACAAGCAAACTGTGATTTCATTCACTACACTTTTGGCATGCAGACGTATTTTGCTAAACTGGAAGAATCCTAACTCTCCTCTTTTAAGTCAGTGGGAAACCGATGTGTTATACTATTTAAAACTGGAAAAAATCAAATTCTCAGTTAGAGGATCGGTACAGACTTTTTTCAAAACCTGGCAGGATCTAATCAGTAATATTTTAGAATAAGCTCTTAAAGCACAGAGGAAGCAATTATTTCTGCAATTCTTTTTCATCTCCATTCATCTCTAATGGCTTATCAAACTTATCAATTTAGGTGTGTTTACAAGCCTTAAGTTTCACTCTGTTGGCCATGCTCTTTCTCTCAGGGGTGGTGGTCGACTTGTTCTCAATTCTACTTTTTGTAAAAATTGATTGATTTGTATGGAATGATTACAATAAAATGAATAAAAAAAATTGGGTCTGGGAGGAGGACTTGCCAGAACCAGAGCAGTGTTTTTTAAGACCGTTAAAAAGTGTACGCTGTACCGTAGATAGCAAGAGAATGTTAACAGAATTGATCAGGCTTCTTTACAAGAAAATCTTTAACTTGACATTCAGTCATGGACCACAGGGGCTAGAACATTGATCTTGGTCTTAATCGAAATCTTAAGCCTTGATATGTGCTGGTGAAGCAAACAACATGGGTTGCAGTGACTTCCGCAAAGTTATTGGGGCTCGTTTTTTTCTTACGGTAAACTGCTCAAGAGGGTAACATGGCAGAAAGGAAAAGCGCCGAGATCCACAGAGCATGAAGCTCATTGCTGAGGCCGGTCATACAAAGAAGAAGACAAAGAATAATCCCATATGCTGCACGTCAAGTATGGGAAGCACAATGCACATGTGAACAGAGCTCCAGTTGTGAAAATTCCTGAACATCCATCCAAAAACAGTATGCGCAACAAAGAACAATGAGAGGTACTGTAAGCCTGAATATAGTAATATAGTGCCAGTGAGCACCTGACTACATTGTCCTTACTACAGAAGACAAGAATGGCAATGACAGAGAAATGCATGCCAACAAACAAGATGTTAAATACTCAACCTCCGTCCTTATGGAAATATTGCTTTCACACCAGTGTTTGGTTGAGGAGCTGTACGTTGGACATATTGTATTGGCAATGTGCCCACTGTTGAACGGTCTTTTTATAATACTGAACGCAGAAGAATGTGTGGCGAAAATGTAAGTGTTCTGCTTACTCTGTGTGACACTCCTTTATTTGAGGACCGTATTTCCTAGTTAAAAACAGAATGGTTATTTGAGACAAAGTGGTTCACAAGGTGCTAGTATACACCGCGGTCAATTTATTATCGACACCGATCTAGTACGGGGTAAGAACGCCTTTTATACCCCAAAAATGCCTAAATTCTTGAAGTTAATGAATCCCCAAGGTGCAAGACACATTCCTTAAGAATTTTGGGCCATGCTGCCTTGCGATCATCACACACATCCCGCAGATTTATTCAATACCACAATTACAATACAGGGTGGTCCAGATCTAATTATGCAGATCCAGATCGTATGGATAACTTTGATTTATGCGGGGATGATTCCAGTTCGGCGCAAACACGATTCTTCATGTCGTCAGTTCGCACACTTCTCGATGGTCCGGAATTTTTCGGGTGATTTTAAATGTAATAAACTTAAGTTATAGCGTAATGAAAAATGCATAATTAGATCTGGACCACCCTATATGAACCTCTATAGGATTTGTATCGGAGGCCGTTGCAGGTCACAGGAATGAATTGAAGTTGGTGTCATGTTTGTGGAACCAGATTGCTCTGGAGTGTGCCTTTTGATATATTCTACTGGACATATCCATTTGAAAAAAGGTTCAATTGCGGCTATTAAGGGATGTATGTAGTGAACAACATTATTTACTCTAGGTATATTGTGGCACTCAGTTGGGATTACGAAGGCCTACCGTTGACACAGAGCAAAATGGATTTCTAGATTCTTGCTGTTTATGCCAAATTCAGACTCTGCCACTGCATGTGGCATTAAAGTTAGTGTCAAATCAGGCTGGGAGACATTTTATCCAATCTTAAATTGTTCAGTCTTGGTCATCATCATGCCACTGTCGCCTTGCCAACAGGTATCGATTTCTGCAGCCGTATCCCATTTCCTCCAAAGTCCGATGTGTTTTGTAATTTAGAGATGCCTTTTGCACTCCACTGTGGCGAAGAGCTGTTATTTGAGTATTTGTGGCCATTCTTCTCGGACCTCTATCATTAACATGCTCTTTTCATCCACACAGCTGCCTCTGGCTGATTTTATTTTTTTTGTTTTGTTTAACACTGGAGTCAAAAGTGTGTGAAAATCCCTGGAGCGGAGCTGTTTGTGAGATGACAGGCACTAACAACAATACAATATATCCCAACTTGGCCATTCTAATGTTTGCTATCTACAGTACAGTATTCTGAATTAGGGCCTGATGGTCAGCTCTTTGAGGGGCCGGAGTGTTTGAGTTAACGAGTAGGCAGACCGATTAAGTGGCCACTGCGTCACAAAGCAAATCTGTTAACATCTCAGTATCAAGTATATCTCATACATTAAATGTTGTGTGTTTTAGGACTGGTGGAAATGTATGATTGTCTCATAAATGTGCA
>JANRMT010062797.1:21246062-21265262 GCA_026402145.1 Polypterus bichir lapradei | reverse complement strand
TTCATTTCACTTCTCAAATATCACTGTGTGTGTCTCCTATATGATATATTTAACTGACATTTTTTATCGTAACAACCAACGATTTATACAGGAAAATAATGACTATTAACAAGGTTGCCCAAACTTTTGCATCCCACTGTATATATATAATGTATGTGCGTGTGTATCTGTATATATATATATATATATATATGTGTGTGTGTATGTGTATATATATATAAATATAATGTATTTGTGTGTGTATATGTACTGTATATATATATATATGTGTGTGTGTGTGTGTGTGTGTATAGATATATTATATATATATATATACAGTATATATATTGTGAGCACAGGTCCGAACATCATCAGACTAACAGCAGCACTTTACAATACACTTGTTTATTGAACACCAAAAGTCCCACACAGCACACAGCGCTCCCGCACCAAACACCCTTAATACGGGCCCTCCTCTTAAATATCCGTGGGCCGCTTTTCCTCTCCTCACGGGAGCTTCGTCCTGCTCCCTCTCCCGACTTTTGCTCCCTGATTGTAGTGAGGCGGCCCCTTTTATTTCCACCCGGCTGTGCTCCAGGTGCCTGATGACGCTTTTCCAGCAGCACTTCCTGGTGTGGCGGAAGTGCTACCCCTGCATCCAGAAGCATCCTGGGTGTTGCTGGAAGGATCTCCCCCACCTTCCCAAGTGTGACGGAAGTGCAGAGCTCCTGGGCTTTAGGAGACTTGGGGTGCCCCCTGGCGGAAGCCACGGGCCCCCACGGGTTTGTGCCTCCTTGCTCCATCCCTGTGGTCCCCTGCTTATCCAGGGTGGTTGCCCCCTTGCGGCCCGGGAGACGTACTGACTGCCTCCCCGTCCTTCCAGGCATCCCAGCTGGGTCTGGCCCCCGGCCTCCTGTGACAATGTATAATACATTTTATTTATTTGTAGGCACTCAAATTGTACTCAAAAATGAGACAAGCACATCAGCCCCATCTTACACAATCGATAGGATGAGCAAAGAAAAGGTGACCAACTCAAGGTAGCACAATGACTTTTGAAATGATTTGAGAGAAGAGAGGCCAGAGGACTGGACCAAATGCCACCCTGGGCCTGTAGGCTAGCGGATCACTGAAGAATGAACGGCAAATATTCCTTTGTGAGAGGCCCCTGGCCATCGAGCTGCGTGCGGCACAGCGACTGCCTGCTTCTGCTCCTGCTACAGACAGCACTGATGGATTCTACTTAATGTCCTAGAAGTTGGAGGCTGGGTAGGGGTAGTGGGGGTGGGGGTGTCTTTTGTTGTGACCAGCCGTCGTTTTGACTCGCCAGTGGTGTACAGTGAAGTCGCCAATTCATTCTTCCTTTTAGGGGAACTGCATGTGAATGGGCCACCAGAGGAGCTTTTCATTGAGGACACGGCCTGCTCTTGGGTGGCCTCCTTATTGGGTGGGTTGAGGGAGGAGACAATCTCTCATTAATTGACTGAGAAATAGCAGGTCACTAGAGGCATGTGTGCTGTGACAGAATGGGAATGAGGGACATTCCTGTGGCCGAAGGGGGGATGGGGAGGTCCCACAGGATTTGTCCCGGTGATCAGTTGGGCTGAAGCACAGGCATTCCTGCCAGTGGTGAAACGGCACAAAAACTGGAGCAATGTAGCCAGCCAGCTTTAAAGGGATGAATGTGCGCTGCCCACTTTTTAGGACTCTCGGTTTTCCATCTTCATGCCACCAGGCCTGGAAGAGGTGGCGGTGCAGGGCCATCTTACCTCCATCACAGACCCCTGGGCAAAGTAGTACACTGGGGCCCTTGTTTTGACAGCAAAACAGAAACATACATAGGCATCAGAAACATCATGGGCACCTATGCTTCTCTGTTCCCTGGCCACTGCCCATTGTGCCCATATGTTAAGATGGCTCTGGGTGGCTTTAATCGGAAGGATGTTCAACCTGACAGGCCACAAGATTGTACTGATAGGTGAAACCCCCCGGTGCTGTGGTTTTGTTAGCATAAAGGCGAGATAGTGGAAGGAATCGAGTCTGAACTCCTTTGTGCCCGCGCTGCGTCTCCGCATTGCTTTTGAGACTGTTGCACTGCACAGCTTGGAAATGATTGAATGGTCCCCCGTAATATAAGTGGGGGTCAGACCTGCTTCTTGTGCCGCATATGATAGATCAAAAAAAGATTTTCATCCTAATCACAGAATCTCTTTTTTAGAATTTAGAATATTTTGGAAAGTCAGAATAACTTTAAAATTTTGCAATAGAGTTTTCACATCATAGCAACCTGCACATTATGTACATATCTATCTGTACATGTCTACTTGTAAATTCCAGTCTATAGAAAAAAAAAGCAACCTGTATATTATGTTCATATCTATTTGGAAATTCCTGACTACAGTTAATAGCAACTTGTATATACTGTTCATCTATTGTAAATTTATAAGTATAGTTACTAGCAATCTGTATATTATGCTCACATAACATCATTCTGTAATAGTTACCCATAGCCTCTCATTGCACATATCCCTTTTATGTTGTACTTAGTACTTATACCTTTATCTTGCACTTTCTGCTAATTGCACTTCTGGTTAGACCTAAACTGCATTTCGTTGCCTTGTACTTGTACATGTGTAATGACAATAAAGTTGAATCTAATCTAATCTAATCTAAATTTTTAAAATTGGTACTCATCACTCATGTTAAAAACTTACAAAAATTGGTTAAAAAATAGTAATTGAAGCAGCAAAAAAAATGAGCCCCTGACATGGTGTAAATACTTTTTTTTGCTCACCATTTCCTGTAGCCTGCACACTAGGACTTTAATGTCACACCAGCTATTATTGTGTATGCGCCGCATAAAATCAGCTGAGCACCAAATACCATTGCATGTGACTGTACTTCATTTTCTGTAAACAGGACAGATCGCTTAACAGTCTGACGCTATGTACACATTTACACTCCACAGAAATGGATATTGGCAAATACCGTATATACTCGTGGATAAGTTCTTCCGTGGATAAGTCGGGACTTGATTTTACCACATAATTTCTGGTATTTTATAATGTTGGTCGTATAAATCGAATGGGGAAAACTCACGCTATTGGTCCAAGAGATTATGATATGCTACATTAGAACAATCTCGATGAGAATAGGCCATTCGGCCCAACAAAGCTCACCAGTCCTATTCATTTACCGTATATACTCGCGTTTACATTCTCCCGCAGATAAGTCAGGACTTGATTTTACCGTATAATTTCTGTCGTATAAGTCCAATGTGGAAAACTCACGCTATTGGTCCAATAAATTATGATCTGCTAACGACCACCTGAGAGAGTAATCATGGAGCACACGGCCGTTTTTTTTTTTCTATGTATTGTTCCTACGTGACCACACGGTGATACCCGAACTACTCCAAAGCAACGTTTGCACTGTTTTGTGTTTTTTGTATCTCACACCCTCATACACCTTTATCGTAAGAGCATCCCTTATCTGCGATGGAGCGTTCGACCAGAAGACAATATGAAGCTGGTTTTAAATTAAACGTCATTGAAGTAGCGAAAGAAATTAGTAACTGCGCTGCTGCAACAAAATTTTTGGGTTTCAAGACCCGACTTATATGTGAGTATATATGAAGCGCAGGTATTTTGCTAGTCACTAATAAGATTGTTAATGGAAAACGTCTTGTATGGTATATACTGTACCTGTAAATGTAGTCTTTACACTCAAGCTGAGGTTGTTGGATCCTCAAAGCAGCAGCACTAAGCACTGCATTACTGTGTAAAGGAAATGACACTCGTTAGGTACTTACTAGCTCACAACCGGCTTTCCACAAATTACAAAAGCAATTCATATTTCACAGATTGATTACATGTGAAGTTTGGGCAGCCCAGTGCGGGCGCAGTAATTTATTTCTCTGGTAAACCTGACACACTTGCTTATCTACACCAGTGGACCGTGGTATTTAACATGCCCTCTAAAGAGTTACATTTGATCAGGTCCCTTTAATTGTCACCCTTTTCTAACAAGAGATATGCCTCTGTTAAAACGGAATGATTTTTGCCTGGCTATATCTGAGTCACATCCACTGGCACACTGTGTCATCCACTGCACTGTGTAAAACGAATTGCGATATTCAAAGGGCAGAGCAGAGAGCTACGCCGTATTGCTGACATTTCTTCTTACCAAGGTTTTGACTAAATGGACTCCCAAAGTTAAATTTCAAGTGAAAATTTCGTAGCTCAAACGTAGGAACACTAGAGAAATTCATGGGCTAACTTGCCATGTTACCTTAAGTACCTGGTGCGCAGACTATAGTATCTGGTGCACACGAGGTACGAAGTGATGTGTGGGATATATTAAGTGGTACGCGTGAGATAGTTTTCCCAAAAAAAAACAAAAACAAATGCACACCATGACCCCTGAAGGGCTTTGCACAAAAATGATTATTGTGTGTGTTGAGCACCAAACACCATTACATGTGATATTTTTAACATCAACACCAATGTGCACCAGTTTTATGGTTTATTTTTTATTAACTTTGTGAGTCGCTGCTCTGTTCAACATTGTTTTTTAGATTGGATTTTAATAAAAGCACCTGGCACTTTTGCACCTACCCCTTGCTGCATGTGTGAGTCCTCATTTGCCCAGCTCATTTTGGTTCATGACTATCAACGGCTCAGGTTCAAGAGGCTCCCGAATGTAACAGGGAGCATGAAGCTGACCCGGACCGTCACGTTATCCTTTTGGCAAATTTAAAAATCCGCACCAATGTTCATTTCCTGATGTACCACGCTGTAAAAAATTTGGTAGTAGTTTTTAATGGTTAGATAATTGGCGGTGGAGTTGCTTGGCATAATTAGTGAAGGGTTGAATCCTCTGAAAGTTATGAAGAGAGGAATGAGCAAACTGGGTCATTGAAGATATATGTCTGATAAACGAAAGAAAGACGTCAAAGAACATGCCAATATTCCTGACCTTGACCATTGGTGACAGGTGACTTCTTCAAGGGTACTTAGGGACAAATTTGTGGAAGGTGAAACAGTGGGCAAGTACAAGATATTTGACTTTAAAAGGTTAAGTTTTAAGGTGATGAGCATTCATCCAGGATGAGATGGCAGAGAGACAGCTGCATATCTGGGCTACCTGTGGGTTATCAGAGGGAAATGTGAACAACATCTGTGCATCATCAGCATAGAAGTGGTAGGAGAAGCCATGAAAAGAAATGACATTGCAAAAGAATGAATGTAGAGAAAAAAAAGAGAAGTGGATCCGGCACTTTTCCTTGAGGCACATCTGCAGAACGTTTCTGTAGAGAAGACCAGAAGAAACAGAAAGATTGGTTTGAGAGGTAGAACTTGAACCAGTTCATAATAGAGCTCCTAATTCTGAATTTATCATGGGAATAGATAAGCAGGGAGTGGTTAATGGTACCAAAAGTTGAGGAAAGGTGAAGGAGGAGAAGGACAAAGGAGAGAGAAGCAGCTTGAGCAGACCTAAGAGCATCAGTGCAGTCTCAGCAGAGTGAGCCTTGTGGAATCCAGACAGAAGTGGATCTAGTAGATCGTCGTCAGAAAGAAATGGAGAGAGTCATCTGCGGATTATGTACTCTAGGGTTTTGGACAGGAATGGAGATGGGATGGGAATTCTTAATGGCAGATGAGTTGAGACAGGGTTTGTTGAGAACGGGGATTATGTGAGACTTCTTGAAATCAGCAGGGAAGATACCAGCGGTCAGTGATGCATTGAAATCAGAAGAGATGTAGGGGATGAAAGAAGGAGAGATGGGCCGTGGAAGAATGACACAAAGAGTTGTTTGATGTTTTTAGGGTCTTGAATTGTTCATGAATATTTGTGACTTAACATAATAAGGAAGCAAAATCATTAGGAGAGAAGGACAAAGGATTTGGAGCAGCAGGAGAACTCAAGAGACTTGAAGGTCAAGAGGAGGATACAAGTATTTCTTTCTGATAATGCAAGTAAGTTCTGAGAGAAGGGTTTCCATGCAGATAGCAGTGATGCGGAGAATGAAGAAAGTTAGGACCTGTACAGTAGTTATCCGGGAGGGACAGTTCTTTCTTCTTACACCAAGCACTTTCAGCCAAGTGCAGTCCCCTTTGAGCAGAACAAAGTGTTGTAGAAAACCAAGCTTGGAGAGGAGAGGTGCAAGCGGGGCAATGGACATCAAGAGAAGATGAGAGGGAAGAAAAGAAAGTGCATGTTGTGGAGTCTCCCAAGACCTGGGTAAAGGAATCTGTAGAAGGCAGTGCAGACAGAACAGAAATAGAAAAGGTGGTAGGTAGGTGGTGGAGAAGAAGGATTTCCTTGCATTGCAACAGCTGGAGGTGAACGTGCAGCCGGAGTTAGGGAGTTGCATGAAGTGATCTATGTTTCTGTCATAGCTAGAAAATCAGGAGAAAGATGAGAGGTGTAGGTGTTGATAAGATCAGCCTTGTTGCAAGCTGAGCGACACTTCCACAGTCCGGCAGAAATCAAAGACCTTGCAGGAAGAGGAAGACAGATCAGGTTAGAAGGAATGGAGACCTATCAGCAGGAGGTGAACATGGTAACAGGAAGAAATAGCAGGAATAAGGAGTAAAAGAGAGGCAGAGATAGCTGGAAAAAACACAAGACAGTGATATGCTGGATACTGATGAACATGAGGACAGCTACGCAAATAGCTAAATCAGTCTCCTGCCTGCTAACCCCACTTAGAAAAGTGAAGAGCCTTGATCTTACTGGACAAGGCCGTCGACCACAATTTGAAGACACAAAAGTAAGAGCAAAAACTTGGAGATGTCAAAATTTTTACACTCAGAAGCAGATCATAGATAAGTGATACAGTTTCTGCCAAATAATACAAAGAGTACAGATCAGCCTCTCACAGCTGAGAGGGCATGGAGGATGTTTGCTGACTGGCCGACCAACTACAAGCATTACCTGGTAGGTAACCACCCAAATAATCAGATTGTGATTCAGACCTAAGAAAATACATTTTATATATATATATTGTATTATCTCCCTAGATAGCAGCCCCTCTGGGTTGTAGCAGTGCCTCAGGTTCTCACAGGGCACGATGGGAGTTGGAGGCTCATCCCTGTTCGGTTCCAGGAGTGCTGCAGGGACTGCAGAGCCCTACTTTGTTGTGTTTTCAGACCATGCCAATGGGCCACTGGAAGTACTTCCAGGTGCAACATAAAAGAAGCCTGCTGCCTTCATTTGGGGAGCCAAAGTCAGGAGGAAAGAGATGAAACTTGCTGGCAGGAGTGGAGGAGGCATTGATGGAGAAAGAGAAAGAAGAAGACAAAGAATTATTGTCTGCTTGTGCTTTGGTAAATGCTTCCTGGGTAAGAGATTAACACAATAAATCCTCTTGGTTTGTTTTATTCACTTGTGTCTGAGCCTTTGTGTCAGGTGTTTGGGGAGCTGGAGTGCTCCCTAAAGGCACACATACATACATGCTCTCTCTCTCTCTTTATATATACAGTATATATATATTTGAAATATTAAAAATTGTGTATGGTACGCTATATTCAAGATGTCTCAATGAAAACTGATCTGTCCTGACTGATTTCCTTAAAGAATAACTATGCCAAGTTTCCATAAAATGAGTCTATTGGGGGCTGAGATGATTCATGCAGGCAGACAGACTGACTGACAGAAAGACATGACTACTGCAATAGGTGCCTTTTGTATTACTGTAT
The DNA here is from genome assembly GCA_026402145.1 of Polypterus bichir lapradei. Taxonomy (NCBI): domain Eukaryota; kingdom Metazoa; phylum Chordata; class Cladistia; order Polypteriformes; family Polypteridae; genus Polypterus; species Polypterus bichir. Next base: position 21,257,580 of record JANRMT010062797.1, on the reverse strand, counting down.
ATGCAAACACACCTTAAAAAAAAAAAAAAAAGACTACTGGATACTAGGTAGGCCATCAGGGGTGAAGTGGTCATTTGCGGTGATCTGGGGAACTGTCTGTGGGTGAAAATGTACATGGGGCAACTGAGCAGTTTATGTTCTTGTGGGTGGCCTCTAGGAGACCAGGTGGTTAAGAAGTTGCTAGAATGATCATTTCATCAATTCTGTACCAGCATTACTTGATGGCTTGAAGACAGAAATGGACCATGCTGAAAACAGGACCTTCATTAATAAAAATGTTTCCACTAAAGCCTTCACTTAAGCTGGGCAGACTCTAACTGCTGGTCTAATTTTCGAGGATGTAGGCAGATGTGCAGACAGTAAAACTCCACTCCACTTCACCAAGACCTGCCTGAGAAGCATCATGGAATAAGGTCTCTTTAAAAACGTAGCTCTGTTTAAGTCCAACTCAGAAATGTAGCTTTAGCTGCTTGATATTAATTGAAGCTTGACTTTGGTACAGAAATTGGAGTGAGGAGTTACATACATCTATCTACATTTCTACACTTGCAGTATTTGCTTAGAGGACACTTATATCCAAAGTGACTTACAAAGGAGGTCTACATAATTCAGTAAATATAAGTCTGGGGATCTGTTTAAGAACAAAAGCTACAGGACAAGAGTACAAGATTGATAAGCACAATTAAAGAGCTCAGAACAAAATACAAATGAGTTATAATTCCTAGTTTATAAAAACCTAACAGTTAATATCAATTAAGACTGAAATATACCAAACATGAGAGAGAGAGAGAGTCTTCAAATCCATCTTAAACACATCTGCAGGAGTCAGAATTCCAAATGGAGGTGAGCAGCTCGTTCCACCAGCTAGGAGCAACACATAAAAAGAATCTGGATTGAGTATTTGATGCCACACAGAGGTGGCATCACCAGACACCGTTCATCAGCAGACCTGAGTGGTCGAGAAAGTGCAGAGGACCTCACAAGTGTCTCCATATTTGTAATTGCTGACCTGTAGGGTGAGCATCAAGGATCTGAACTTAATAGGTGCCGCTACAGGAAGCCAGTGTAGGGATCTGAACTGAGGAGTGATGTGTGCTCACCTTGGCTGGTTGAACACCAGATGTGTCTCTGCATTTTGAGTCATCTACAGCAGCTGGGTGACACATGTTGGTTCTCCTGTCAACAGAAAGCTACAGTAATCCAGATGTGACAAAACCAGCAGAAATGTGGTGCTGCCTAATCTGTCAAATACGGTCTGATCTTGTGGATATTTTATAGAGGGAATCTGCAAGACCCAGAGACCTTAGAAGCTTGATCTCTGAAGGACAGCTGATCATCAATCACCACCTCAAGGTGACAAACCGATTTGGTGGGTGCTAGCGATAAGGAGCTGAATTGGGGTGCTGAATAGATGGAGGAGCTGGGATAACAAGCAGGTCCGTCTTTGCCAAGTTAAGACAGAGATGGAGTTCCTTCATCCAGGTTGCAGTATCAGTGAGACATGCAGAGATAAGGTAAGCCACTTTGTGTTGTCTTTTAATTAACGTGAATTTCCTTATTTTAACACATTCTAGTGTATCATGGTGCTTGAGCATGTTGACATTGGGCATGTTGGTCAGATGTGCAAGTAGAAATGAGGTGATACTACACTACAGCTACGATGAATACGACTACAAGTCACAAGAGTCGGCCTGTGGCTCACAATGTGACCCCCGAAGAGATGCATTTGGAATACGTGCATTTAAACAGTAGCAATGTACCTGGACACGATAGTCACTGTAGAAAGACACAATAAAATATGAAGTGAGTGTATATGTGTGTGAATGAGAGAGCGAGGGACTGCCTTTGACCCACTCCCATGATGGCTCGAGCTCATGAAGAGTTGCCATCCTCTCAGCGACCTGAGAAGGGGACAATGAATCTAATGGCGACAATAACTTTGACTCTATGAAGATCCTCCGCCTGGTGGTCACCCAGTGCTGCTGACAAATGAAGCATCTCGTCCCTACTGCTATTGTTTCTTGCACTCCAGAAGGTTTCAGGACCACCACATAGTGTGTGTGTGTGTCTGTTTATCTATTATATAGTGCCTTTCAAATCTATTTATTATATAATGGCTTTCACATCTATCTATGTATCTATCATATACTGTAGCACCATTCACATCTATCTATGATGTTATGCCTTTAACTATCTATTTGTTGATCGATTTATTATGATGGTGCTTTTCTCATCTGTCTGTCTGTTTACTATATAGTGCCTTTCATATTCATCTATCTAGCATATAGTGCTTTTCATGTCTGTCTGTCTATCTATCTATTGATCATATTTATTTATTGTGTATATATTATATAGTCTTTCACATCTGTCTATACAGAAGTGTCCATTCTCTAACTAAAAGCTATGCTCACGCTAGAAGTTCAGTGATGATGTCCTTACACTCGCCTTTTTTTGTTATTATTATTATTAATGTCTGAATGTGTCGAATTCCAACAAAGTGAAGCAGTGCGGTAAGTTGCAGCTCCGTTCCTGAGCTCGGCCGCCATTCGTCTACATATAATTAGCCGCTTTCTCAGCCCCTACGGAGAGGCAATGTGAAACAAGACAACTCCCCATGTGGTCTCTTCCTTTTCTCGGGTGTCCACACCTAATCCCATTATTACAATTAGCGCTAATAGCTGCTCTTTGTCCGCAGGAGAGGCCATGCGGCTCTGTAATGGTTAAACTCTACCACCTCCCGCAGGGTGGTCTTTTTCCCCCCTCACAAAAGTTTTCAATAGGAGAGCAGAGTCAAAGCATCACAGCGCGGGAAGCAGCTCGGCCTGAGCAGGACAAGTCGGCCGAGTGCCGAGACCCCAGGCCAGCTGAGGGGGAACACAAGGCCTTGTCAGCATGTGTGTATTATAGAAAGAGAAGTCAAAAATAACAAAGAGGGCCTTTACTCGTGAAGGGGGAAAGCTGAGAAAAGGGAGGCAAAGGGGGCTCCTCCGAGACCCGCCCCGCCCCATGACAAGTTGCTTCCATCCGCTGGAACAAAGCAAAGGTCACTCAGATACTCCCCTCTCATGTCAAACAACCGAGGAGGAGGCCTCCTGACGCTTGTGCTGACTCCTAAGGTCAGGGCATTGCCCAAAGCGTTTGGAGTGCGAGCATATGCCACCTTCCACCCAGATAAATGATTTCCCTTTCAGTTGATTTGTCTGCATTCCAGTTCTGGGTGTGGGGAGTCAGAGCTGATCCTAGCAGCACCAAGTGTGAGTTAAGAACCAGCACTTAGTGGGATGCCAGCTCATCACACTCACACACAGGCCCATGATCACTCCTGCCAGGCTAATTAACCTCAAACTGATGCCACGTGATGTGACGTTTAGTCGTAGGGCATGACTGACTCGCCAACTGCAGTTGCTAATCTCTTCACCGGCCCACGTCAATTTAAATGACAGAAAATGTCTGGGCATGGCTGCTTTACCGACTGAGTGCCCACCTTCTAGTGCAGTCACGCTCGCCCCTGACAGCATTCTACATGACGGACAAAGGACCAACACCTACACTGAGATCAGGTACAATCTTGGCAATTGTTTCTCTTTTTTCTTTATTTTTTGTATTCTTTCGTGGTATCAAAAACATCAGACATGTGAGAGACGAGCTTTTCTGAAGTTTGCCAACAGCAATATTTGAGTAAAATTAGAGATCCCTCTGTGGAAAATGACTGAAGTAAAAGGAAACGTTGTCCATGGGAAAAAAAAAAAACTCCGCAAGCAGAAGTTATAAAGTATCTGGCGTTAAACAAACTTAAGTGCAGGTAACTGGTGGATCTGCTTCATTGTGTACACTTTATTAGGTACACCTGGTCAACTGCTCGTTAAGACCAATATCTAATCAGCCAATCACAGGGCAGCAACTCAATGCATTACGGCATGTAGGCGACCTTTGTTGGACTCAATGGCCCTTCTCGTCCAGACTGTTCCAGTGTTTTACGTTCAATGTTCTCTGTTTAGTTTTGAAAGTCCCTAAAGTCCTCCTGTCGACCACACTACTTGGTCACTTATTACAAGTGTCTGTGGTGCTCTGTGTCAAGAAAAACTTTCTAATATTTGTGTGAAATTCACTTTTAACAAGTTACAAATGGTGTCCTGTGTTCTTGATGAACTCATTTTAAAGTCACCGTCTCGATCCACTGGATTCATTCCCTTCATCATTTTAAACACTTCAATCAGCTCTCCTCTTAATCTTCTTTTTCTTAAACTGTAAAGGCTCAGCTCTTTTAATCTTTCCTCATAACTCATCCCCTGTAGCCCTGAATCAGCCTCGTCGCTCTTCTCTGGACTTTCTCTTGTGCTGCTGTGTCCTGGAGACCAAAACTGCACACAGGAGTCCAGCTGAGGCCTCACCAGAGTGTTACAAAAGTTGAGCAGAACCTCCTGTGACTTGTACTCCACACATCAAGGCGCTATATAACCTGACATTCTGTTAGCCTTCATAATGACTTCTGAACACTGTCGGGAAGTCGATAGCTTAGAGTCCACTACGACTCCTAAGTCCTTCTCATAAGGTGGACTCTCGATTCTCAGACCTCCCATTGTGTATTCAAACCTCACATTTTTACTTCCTACGTGTCATGCTTTACATTGACTGACTAAGTTTCATCTGCCACAAATCTGTCCAACTCCCTCTGTAACAATTCAATAGATTCTTGATTATCTACCTATCTTGGCATCATCTGCAAACTTAGGTTGGGAGCTTGCAGTGATACAGCGCGTTAACCAGCTTCTTATTTATATTCCTATCCAAATCGTATATATATATATATTGTGGAAACCGTACCCCCAGACACAGACAGACCGACACCAGGATGTCTAAAACACACTGTTTTATTTATTTTTCCCAATGCAACCACAATGCCTTCTCTCAGCAACTCTCTTTCTTTTCTTCTTCTTCCTTTCTCTTTCTCTCTGTCTCTTGACCTCCTTCCTCCTCCTCACAAGCTTTGTCTCCTTCCTCCCAACTCTGGCTCCCAGATAGGCCCGGGCGTCTGTCCTCTCGTGGCCGAGGAGTAATATTGTCCATGTCGGGGACTATCCAGGCACCCCGGCCGGGCAGTGTCCCCGGACATCTGTGACAATATATATATATATATTAAAAATAGCAGCGGCCCTAGCACTGCCCCCTGCTGGACACCTCTCTTAATGTCACCCTCTGCTTCCTGTGTCTGAGCCAATTCTGCACCCATCTATACACAACACCCTGAACAACCACTTCTTCTTGTTTAATGCCCAACCTCTCATGTGGCATCTTATCAAATTAGATGAATCGGAAGGTCTGAGTGTGTGCATGAGATTGTCTTGGGTGGGCCCTCAGTCATACTGGGAATCAATCCTATCTAGACCTCAAAATAGAGAGTTTTAAAGTTCAAAATGCAAAAGGTTGTCTCAAATATCCCCAAATACTGTATTTCTCACAAGAGGGAGTACTGTGAAACTCCGGCTTGAACACAGATAAGTCCCACCAGAATCTTTATTAACAAAAACCAGAAAAATAAAAAAATACCAAAAAAAAAAAAGTTTTGCCTAAAAAGGCAATTCCCAACAGACATTTTCTAATACCAAAAAGAAAAAAAAAAACAAAAAACAGAAATGAAAATTCTTAAAACAGCAACAGAAGTCACAAAACCCAGTAAATACAAAGCATCAAATAATCAGAACTCACCCAGGGCATTCACAGTAAACAGCGAGGGACTACATTTCCCATAAGGCCTTATCGAGCTGGGAGCAGTCCCTCATTGGTGATGGACAGGTGGTGCTGCTTCTCTATTCTCACACAGAGACACTGCATAAAAACGAAATCAATTGAAATGAACAAATATTACATAATTGGACAAATAATCAATGAACAGAACAATAGCTAAAAAATAACAGAAAACAATGAACAATAATAAAAAGAAGCACTTTAAACAGAGGACAAGGGAGGAACCCCTGGCGTGACCAAAGCAAGGAAAACAGGCTGCTTTTCTCTGCAACTCCATTCAAAGACCAAGCTGGACCAAAGGCTAATAAGAATGAGCGCCAACTGGTGGTAAGCAGATGAACAGCTACTTAATGGAAAATATGTCAAACACATTTTACTTTGTTCATTATATTGGGCAACAATACAGGATTAAACATAAAAGTTTTTCTCCTGCCTGTTCTGATACTGTGTCTTGTTATCTGAGGTTATATATACGAGTATGAAAGGTAATGTAACATATGAGGGCTATAGTGGGGATGTGGGGACATTTTGTTAAGGTCTACATAATCAATAGACACTGTAGATAAATAGATAGTTATGAAGGGCACTATTAAATAGATAGCTGGGAAGGGCATTATGAAATAAAAAGATGTGCAAGGCACTATATAATAGAAAGATAGATGAGAAAGGCACTATATAATGATAGATAAGAAAGGCACTATATAATAGATAGACAGGTAGAGGAGAGAAATGAAGGTCATTAGGACCACCACGACAGAATCCATGTGTGTGGATGAGAGGGAGGTCAGTGGCATGGTGAGGATGCAGAGAGTATAGTTGGCGAAGGTAGGTGAGTTTAAACACTTGGAATCAACAATTCAGAATACTGGGGATTGTGGAAGAGAGGAGAAGAAGAGAGTGCAGGCAGGATGGAATGATCTGTGACATACGGGTATCAGCAAAGGCGAAAGAGAAGGTCTACAGGACGGTAGTGAGACCAGCTATGTTATATGGGTTGGAGACGGTGGCACTGACCAGAAAGCAGGAGACAGAGTTGGAGGTGGCAGAGTTAAAGATGCTAAGATTTGCATTGGGTGTGACAAAGATGGACAGGATTAGAAATGAGAACATTAGAGGGTCAGCTCAAGTCGGATGGTTGTGAGACAAAGTCAAAGAGGTGAGATTGCGTTGGTTTGGACATGTGCAGAGGAAAGATGCTGAGTATATTGGGAGAAAGATGTTAAGGATAGAGCTGATAGGGAAGAGAAAGGCCTAAGAGAAGGTTTATTGATGTGGTGAGAGAGGACATGCAGGTGATGGGTGTAACAGAACAAGATGTGGAGGACAGGAAGATATGGAAGAAGATGATCTGCTGTGGCAACCCCTAATGGGAGCAGCTGAAATAAGAAGATAGATGTTTATTTTGCTTTTTTACAGAAGTTCTTTAGGTAGATAGATAGATAATAAAGAGTATAAAGGGAAGCACAGGGTCACCCCAGGACCCTTGCACAACAAGAAAATACCCTACTCAGGAGTAGCAATCAGTCTACCAGACGTTGATGGAAGGTGAAAGGACACCAAAGTGGCCCAAATGCTTATGGTGAGAACTGAACTGAACTGGTACACCTGGGATTTGAACCCTGGTCTCCAGAGCAGTGAACCAAACTGCTGCCTGCCGTCTAGTCCAGGGGTGTCCAGCTCCGATCCTGGGGGGCCTCAGTGCCTGCCGCTTTCTTCATTGAGGCCCAATGTCTGCCGTTACAAGTTGACTTCTGCTCGTTTCGCTTTGATTGCCGTGTTTTTAAAGTCTCTGTTCCCCTGATTTGATTTTTTTTTTCTTTTTCTTTAAATGGAAGCCAAAGAAAAATGGAGCGTGCCATCGGTTGACCGGCTAATTCCAACCTATTTCTCTCCAACCAGTTTTCATAATTAGATGGCGATTCATGTTGTGAATTCAAGCCGTTGTTGACCCCCATGGCTTGTTGCGGCTCTCATTCTGCCACAGCGGACGTTTCCAAAGCTGCTGATTTTCTTTATTCTTTTGGGTTTTTTTTTTTTCCGGAGAACCATCAAAATGTTTTGTGGACCTGAGCAGACTGACATTCCTGAGACCTTCACCTTTCTTTATTTTCAGATGATTGTATGATGGACACAGTTTGCTGGTCCTGTTTTGGCTCATTTTAGCTCTCGTTATTGTTTGTCTGGTAATTAAGGAGAAAACAAAGGGTCTGCATCTTAACCCCTTGTAGGCGATTGTCGCAAAATCTCTACAAACCGCTTCCAGCCGGAATGCAGCCGAGGTGGCGTATGTATCCCGTCAACTTACGATATGTATTGGAAACACTGGTCACGCCATCTAGAAGTCGTAGTGGAAACTACATCCACCTGATGGAAGCGAAGGGTTGGTGTGGCCGTGCACGTGGATTTTGGCAGCTAATTTGGAGAAATTGTTTAAATTTCATGCCAGCTTACTGTTCACTTGTGTGCTATATTCAAATTAACAATCTCCCCTTAATTTAGCATCTGCTTGACAGCAAAAGCACACATTTCTTTTTTTATATAATTGTAAATAAAGTTAGGCAACAAGGGGTTAAATAGCACGTCACTTACAAATAAAGACAAAAGCAGTAAATTAGCAGCAGGTCACTAATTAAGAAAAGGGTTAGGATGAAAGCCTGCAGCCACTGTGGCCCCCCAAGGTCAGAGCTGGACACCCCCGGACTAGTCAGTTGCACAAAAAAGTCAAGAATACATCCGAACTGCAGCAGCACTGGCACTGAAAGCAACGTGAATTGGGCACGTGAGGACGCTTGTGCCCACAACAGCGCAGATGTCTATGCCTCGATGCCCTCGACACACAAACCCCCATCGGCAAGGAAGAAGAAGAAAAGCTAACAGCAAGGGCAGACTTTGGTGTGCAGTTCACTCAGTAAAGAGGCAAATCGCACACAATGCCAAAGAACTCAGAATTCAAATCGGGGGGTAACTTTAGCAACTCCTAGCACCACCCAGTTGGAAAACAATATTCAGATCAACAGCAGAGCCTCCTTGGCCAGTCAAGCGCACACATGTGATTGTCCCCGTGCAGATGTTCGCCTGTCGCTCCGGGTTGCTCGTCTTGTTTGCGCGTGCGCCGGCGTGTTTATTTTATATCAACTCTATCATGTTTTATTCATTCCTTTGTGCCGCTTTTAAAAGCAGCTTAGTTGCCATGGTGATGCCCCTGCGTGATACGGCTGCGGACAATGGGCTTTCTCCCTTGCCCTGTACAACATGTTTATTGGCTTGCTGGTGCAGCTACAAGTTTTAGGGAAACTGAAGCCTGGCATGGACTGTTTCATGCATGTCAACGTCGGCTTCACGTTAAAATCTGGTACTGGAAATAAATGAGATGTTGGTGCTGGAGGTGTAAATGAGGTGGTAGTTTAAAACAAAATCTTATGGGGTGGGCAGAGGTCTCATTTCCACACTAAAAACTTACTATCTGCTGTGGAAAGATCAGCCTCGACACAGACAGGCAGACACCAGTGGTTTGAGCTCCACACACGTTTTATTTACAATAACTGTTTACAGTCCCGCACACAACCCAGTGCCCCTGCACCACACACCCTCAAGTCCAGGCTTCTCCAAAGTCCTGTCTTCACCGCCTCCACTCAAGCTTCATCCTGCTGATGACTGGAGGGAGGCGGCCCCTTTTATTCCCACTCGGATGTGCTCCAGGTTCCTCCCGATGAGCTTCCTGCAGCACTTCCTGGTGTGATGGAAGTGCCGCATGAGCACCCGGAAGCACTCCAGGTGTCCCTGGTAATACTTCTGCCAGCAGCTTCGGGTGTGGCAGAAGTGCTGACGTTCAGGGCTCCACAGTCTTCTGGGCACCCCCTGGCGGTTGCAACGGGTCCCTATAGGGTTGAGCTTCCATGCTCAATTCCTGTGGCCCCCACACAGACCAGGGTGGCTGCCCTCTCGTAGTCCAGTGGAGGAATAGTCCTTCTCGGCATCAGCCCCCTGCCGCCTGCCACACTGTGTATAATTGTATCAAAACATCGCAGGCTTTGTGTGTTTCTACAACACTGGCATGTACAGCACTTTTTTACAGTACACTCCAACCCATAATACTTTACAGACAGAGAATGAGGTTCTTAATGTTCATGCAGAGGGGTCACTGAGCAGGTAATGTACTCATTTGGAGCCTAAAAGTGATGCCATATAGCGCCTTTACATGCTGGGCATCACTCCAATGCAATTTTATGGATTCAGAAAGATATTTTGCAGTCTAATCGCTGGTCAATTAAGACACCCAAAAAATTCCATAGGCTTCATTCTATACCGCACCTTCTCATCGTGAACATCGGCCCAAACACATACAGATACGGTATACTGCAGGTACTACTGTGGCCCACATGGGGTCTAAGAACAGCAATAGACTTGTGTTTATATGGCACCATCCCAATGTACTTCACAAATTCAGCAGGACGTTTCCATAGCGTGAGCACTGGCAAGGTCTGAGAAAATCAGGAGTCTTCATGGTATATAGCGCCTTTACATACTGAACACCATCCACATGCACTTTGAGAATCCAGAGTGAGGTTTTGCAGTAATGTTGCAGTGTGACTACCTCAGTTAGCAAATGAGTTTGTCCCAAAGACTGTGTCTGGTGTTCTACTTTATGATGCTGAACCCAAAGATAAATCAGACGTTTTCTATCAGGCATAATTTTCTTGTCACACCAACTTCATGTTTTCAGAATCTGGTGTCATTACAAGACACTAATGAATCATTCTGACCCTGGAATACTGCTGACTTAACCCGGCGGGCATCGCAACAAATAAACTTCAGTTAGCACGTTGGATTTGTGGACACAACCAGCTGGACCTGCTCTGTTAGAACTTCAATGTCTGTAAGTGTGAACCAGCAGGACAACTGGGCAGATCTGACCGCATCTCATCTTACTGCCACCTACAGGCCATGAGCGACAGCAGCAGCTCTCTTATACAAGCCAGAGCTTCTGATGTTTGTTTGGGGGGTTGTTGCTTGTTTGTTATCTATCTATCTATCTATCTATCTATCTATCTATCTATCTATCTATCTATCTATTACATAGTGCCTTTCATATCTATCTATCTATCTATCTATCTATCTAATTATATAGTGCCTTTCACATCTATCTATCTATCTATCTATCTATCTATCATAGTAATAAGCCTCTTCTTGGCTCTCAGTAAGGTGACAATGTGCTTATTTGGGTCCTCAGATTAAAATGTTTAATAAGCCCTGTTATGCAGTGTAAAAGATGCAACAGGCAAAGAGTTGGGGTACCTCCTTGGTGACCCCGTATAACTGGATGATGCAATCAACAAACAAAAATGCACAATAACTGTGCAAGTCGTCTCTTCAGATGTGAGTTCAATCTGGAACTGGAAACAAGATGGCCAGCTCCTGGTTTAAGTGGTCATATGGCAGGAAGGGGCGGGTCCAGGTGGACAGATTCCGCTGGAGTGGCTATTAATCTTCCGTTCTGCAGAGGAAGGAGAAGAGAAGGCATTAGCACACAGTGCCACCCCCTGGTCCGGTGGGTAATTACCACCACCAGAGCTCTTAAAGCTGCCACCCATACACACGAGCCTTTCGTGACAACAGCAAGGATGGTATAAATGTAGAAAACTAACAGAATTACTCCGAACACTGCATTGACTTCTTTATGAAGAAAATGATTCCCAACTCACACTAACGCTCCTCACAATAACTGATTTGAGACGTACTCTATTCAAAAACTCCCAAAGTGCCACGGCTGATC
>JANRMT010062797.1:21219492-21231771 GCA_026402145.1 Polypterus bichir lapradei | reverse complement strand
CTTGGCTTATGTTTCTTCACTTGTTTTGTGCCTTCTTTGTTTATTATTTTTCACAAGTTTATTGTAATGATGTATTTTGTATTTTTTTTTTTAATTTTGCCTTTTTTATTTACTATTTGTCATGTTCTCTCGTGCTCCTTGTACTGTTTGAGTGGAGTCCCAAGAGGCGGGGCCTCTCTGATGTCACTGTTAAAGGACCGCCCATAGTCTTTATATTCTGAAGCTGACAGCAGATGCTTCAGTAGTTTATAGACTTTCTGGATTTTTGCTTCTGTTTTCTGGATTCTGAATAGTGGATTGGGATTTGGGACGTTTTTACTTTGGTTTGCCTTTTAAGGAAATCTTTTTTTTTTTTGTCTTCTTTTGCATTTTTTACCACTTTTTTTGCTTTATATAAATAAATATCTTTGCTTTACAGTCTAGTGAAACACCTGGGCCTACATTCTTAAAAATAAAATGCCTTGGCACTTGTATAATCCACCAAATATATTAATGAACTTGATAATGAATTCTGAACACATATAGATTTTGATTTGTCCTCGGCCTTTCTTGTCATGTCTCAGTCCCTTGCTGGGATTCAATTTCACGCCTTACGTCTTTTTTTGTATTGTTTTGATATTTTGGTTTATGTTGATTCTTTACATCACTCTTTATTTTTGGTTTGTCTGTGTACATCAACTACCTTTGCTGTGTTCATGTGTTTTGCGAGTGGTTCCCCAAGAGGCGGGGCCACCTGCCAATCACAGCTAGGAACTGCCCTCTGCCCTATAAACCTTGGAGGGTCTTCTACAGTTCCCGGCGGGTCATTGTGAATGCACTCTGGAATTGCTGAGTTTCCTGGTGTTTATTGTGATTTCTGTGAATTTTCAGTCTTCTGCTCTGTGCTTTGTTCTGGGACTTGTTTGATTCGGTTTGCCTTTGTGTTACAAGCAATTCCACTTTGCCTTTGCACTCCACAAAGCTTCATTGTGATTGGAATACTTTTTTTCCCTGTAAAGTAAATCTTTTAATTTATAAGCATTTGTTACTTGCCATTATTACTAGCTGGGGTTTGACAGTGATGTCGCCCTCTGGTGGGTATAACTGGAAGTGCTTTGGAACGGTTTAGAATATTAGAACACTTTAGACGAGAACAGGCCATTCAGCCCAACAAAGCTCGCCAGTCCTGTCCACTTATTTCTTCCAAGAAAACATCAAGTTGAGTTTTGAAAGTCCCTAACGTCTTACTGTCTACCACACTACTTGGTCGCTTATTCCAAGTGTCTATCGTTCTTTGTGTAAAGAAAAACTTCCTAATGTTTGTGCGAAATATACCCTTAACAAGTTTCCAACTGTGTCCCCGTGTTCTTGATGACCTCATTTTAAAGTCACTGTCTCGATCCACTGGACTAATTCACTTCATAATTTTAAACACTTCAGTCAGGTCTCCTCTTAATCTTCTTTTCTTTAAACTCTAAAGGCTCAGCTCTTTTACTCTTTCCTCATAACTCATCCCCTGTAGCCCCTGAATCAGCCTAGTCGCTCTTCTCTGGACCTTCTCTTGTGCTGTTATGTCCTTTTGTAGCCTGGAGACCAAAACTGCACACAGGACTCCAGATGAGGCCTCACCAGTGTGTTATAAAGACCTGAGCAGGACCTCCTGTGACTTGTACTCCACACATCAAGGCGCTATATAACTTGACATTCTGTTAGCCTTCTTAATGGCTTCTAGTTTAGTGCTTGAGACTCCCTGTATCAAGACATTCCTAGTCAGAGGTTTTTATGGCTCCTCTCCCTAGAAGGAGATATTTTGAAGCCATAATCCCTTAGAGTATTGGGGTCAGGCTGCCTTAGGCGAGGCCCTTTCTGATCAGGTTAGGGAGGGTCCTGGCCTGTTTTATGGGTCTTTTAGAGGCCACTCACCATTTTCGCTATAAGAGTGCACTTGATTCATGACAGGTACAATGCAAATGAGTGAAATGTCCTGAAAGCACTCGATTTGAACAGCCAGTTGTGCCCAACATAAAGGAGGGAAGTTGTCCTCTCTTGGGTACAAGTATTCTTCTCATTCTTGGAGCTGTCAGAACATGGCTGCATCAGTTCAGGATAATGCCAGCCTTCCCAAACAGGCAGCATTCTTGGCACCACAAACATTCAGATTGCCTTCCCCCTGAGAAGGACCCTGGATCACCGGACTGGCAATGCTCCTTTTCTCTCCACCTTGGGACCCAGCCTGCTGTGGCACGGGCCCACCACTAATTGAGTCATGCTCCGCGCCACGGCCTTGTCACAAAGCCCTCATCTGCAATGCTAATAAGCCCGAGACAGCTGTCATCGAGTATTAAACATGATCACTCAAAAAGCTTGGAATAAATGAGTTGGCCTATTATCCTGCTGCAGCCCTGAGCTCGAGGACGTGAATAAATGATAACAGACTCCAGAAAACTACAAAACATCCAAGGAGACCAAAAAAAAAAAAAAAAAAAAGACCAAACAGAACAGGCGCAGCGCATTGTCTCCACGACTTTAAAGCCGCTTGTTAGTAATTATCTCCATTTGAGGAGAAATAAGTACAACTGCTCGTCTTTGCCATTATGCCCATTCAGGGATGCCACTTCAGGCTTCTTCTCTCACTCTCTCTTTCTCTCTCTCTCTCTCTCTACCTTTGCAAATAAAAATGTTCAGCAAATCCGCAGATTTGTTTTCAGAATAAACAAACAAAAGGTAAGTAAATACGTACAGGAATGGGAGGTAGAACAGTAAGAGTTCTTGAAAGATGTCGACTCCTGAAGATCTTGGGCAGCCTGGCGGTGCAGTGCTTAGTGCTGCTGATTCGTGGGTTTGGCATCCTGGACCCGGTCGTTGTCCATGTGGAGTCTGCACGTTTTCCCCGTGTCTATGTGGTTCTATTCCAGGTTCTTCAGTTCTCCTCTTATATCCACAAAGAGCTGCAGGTTAAATGACCTGCTGACCATAGTTTGGACATGTTACGTGTGTGAGTGGGCCCTGTGAAGGACTGGCATGCTCCTTCCTGCCTTGTGCCGGTCAGTTTGAGGCTGACCAACTGGCTTAATGTCACATAGAATTTTTCTATTGTTAGTGATGAACGTTCAAACAGCAGTCTTCTACTTTATACTTGAATGCCAACGGTGGGACACACTGGATTTTACAAGCACCTTAAAATTCAGCAGCGCTGACGGAAACGCCAATCTTATGTTTGACATGCCTGTTATGCCTTATATAGAGAATTAATGAGTAGACGGACACATCCTGGAACGTGAGGGGGCAGACAGGGCAGCTTGATGTAGTTGATGGACGGAGACTGGGCTGGTCGGTTCTTTGGTGTGTCAGTATAAATCATGAATGTTCTCAACTGCATTTTGTATGTGCACTGAGGAAGAAGCTTCACAGCGGCAGATTGATAAGGCATTCAAATTCCCTGAGGTTTCATTTAATGGGTTCCAGAGTGGTGTGGTGCAGCCGTTTTAAGAGCCTTGTATCACTTACAGTTTTACTTGTTAGATGAGGATCTCTCAGGAGAGGGCAGGAGTTGTTGTGAAGCCAGGCAGCCTCCTTTAATCTTGAACCCGGGATAACATCAGCATTGCATGATGGAAGCACTTTCTGAGGTCACATGGATGCTGCCCATTACAGGGAGGTCCTCTCCTGACAGTTCTCCCCCCAGGGCAGCACCCAAGGATCCAGACAGGTTTGCTCCTCTGTACTACAAATCCCAGGAAACCCTGTGGGTGTCTAAACCAGGACCCAGTCAAAGGAGCACTGCCACCTTTCACTCTGGAGGGAACGCATTGCCCGTTCATTAATTGTTCTTCCTGAATAATATTAAACACAGGATCTTCTCGGCCAGGTTTTGCCTCCATTCTTGCACCCCTTCCATTATGTTTCTGTGCCCCTCCAACCCTCTGTTGGCTCTGCCACTGACTGTGACATCTCAGAAGTTGACAAATTGAATGTTTCACCCTACACTTCAGTTTTGAATGTCCTGTGCTTCATTACCACCTGTAATTTTAAGCATGTTCTCCCATGCTTGGATTTTGTGAAACTTCTAATTCCAGTACTCCAGTCTTATGGGACGAGGATCTATTCCTCCGGCACCTGGCACAACTGTGGGAATAAAATCTGGAGAGGATGGCAGTCCATCACCATATAAACATGTGACATATCCATGTATCCGTCCAGGAGCAGATTCAGGTTTTGTTGGTGTAACTGACTGCAATCCGCCTTTCCCTGCGATGTCACGTCACGTAGGCACGTAGGGTTAAAACACAAGCTTTTATTTTCCTCTTCCAGAAAATCTTTTCAAAACAAATGGAAACCAATAGACAGGGCGCCACATAAACATCTTCTCCCCTCTGCCTCTACAGAGTCCACCGCGCTTCTCGACTTTTTATTTATATAAACACATTACATATAAAACTAGTTACAAAAAAATTACTCAAATTTTCCAAAGAGAACTATTTACAATACACATAGCTTTATACAAAAAAAAATCCTAATTTTATAATTATATATTCTTAACAAATGAAAATAAAAGAAAAATACATATACCTTTTCGAAACAAAAGGAAAAAAAACTAGACAGGGTGTCACATAAACGTCTTCTCCCCTCTGCCTATTAAATAATAAGTTAAATCGATTATAAGTTATTAACACAAAGTAAATGGAGTAAAAATCGGGAAAAACCTACGGAGAACTGAAACCACAACCTACCACTACAGTGTCCACCGCGCTTCAGGCATTAGAGCCAAAAACGTGGTGCATGCAGGTTGTGAGGTGTGACGCTGATTAACGCCCACAGATTATATTGTTGGTATACTATTAACTATTTACAGGGATGAACTCTTTTTGGGGACATTCATAACTTAAAAAATAAAAATAAAATTATAAATAACATTTTACACTTTGCTACATTGGGACTGAAGAATATAAATTTTTTACAAAAAGGAAAAGATTGTTACAAAATTAGGTAGGTAACCAAATTTTGACATATAATGATACAAGAAAATTCACACAAATTACAAATTAGAAAAAAACCAAACCAGATAAATACAGCAAACATCACAAAATCAGGCATAACATCTATATATATATAATTCAACAATATATATATAATTCACTAAGGCAAGACACCCATGGAAAGCACGCCGGAAGAGGCGTGGATTCACTAAGCTGCCAACAAGTAAGACACCTATGGCACACGCAGGAAGGAGCCACGCCCACCAACTCCAAGACCATTGGAGACGATGACAACTCGTAGAGCCACGCCCACCAACTCGGACGCGACGACACAGAAAAACCGACGTCATTTATATTCGTCTGTCGTAGAGGCCACATGCACCTCCGAGCTACGTTGACTGTTCATAGAGGCATGTTTCTCGCGGAGGTGAATCGCCATATGCAGCGTGTAAAACAGTTTGCGAGGGGTATCCCATGGGATCCTTAAAACGATCCTTTACAACTGAGGTTAAAACACAATGAAGTAAGCAGTCTTTAAAAATCGAGTTTTCGGTTACAACGCACGACCGCGTGCACCATAGCAAACTGTTTTACACGCTACATACAGCAATTTGCATCTGCGACAAACGTGCGTCTTCTTAGATGCTCCAGCAGGAACACGAAAGATGTTTCCCTGCCCACCAACACTCCTTTTTCACCGGCCCGCGTCTACCCTCGCTCTCTAGGCATTCACACTGCCTGCCCATGTGCCCGGACGCAAAAACTCACCGACCACCCAGTTAGTTCCTTTCGTCTGTGCTAGGAGTCCACATGCATGTCTGAGCCACGTTGACTTTTCATTATTCTTTTCGGTTTCGACACCCGACCGCGTCCACCATGAAAAACCATGTGAAAGGAACAACGAAGCCCCACCTCGCTACTACCGTGGTCAGGTGTCTTGGTGGATTATATATAGAAAAGCAGCCACAACTGCACAGAGCAATGAAAAGTCTACGTGAGTCACAGGTGCATCTGGACTGTGCAAAGACGACAACGACTCAAGTGACGAGATGGAGGTGGGCACATGAGCAGGCAGCGCATTCTGAACGAGAAATTCAGTCACGGACGATTGTGTGTTGGTTCGTTCCGTGAATTGTTACAATGTTGCTTTTCTTGCTGATTTATTACATTACCGATTTTTCAAATGTTAATTTTCTCCCTGTGCTTAAAAATCATTAAAAAACCAGCCTGATTATGCAGCGTATGGTACGCTGTGGGTTGGCTAGTGTGAGATATTTTTATTACTTTCCAACATGACAGACCGATATAATAGTTTATGCTGACTTTTTTTTGGTCTGCAAACTCCTTGATCACCCCTTCATATACCAACAGTTTCATTTCATTTGATTCCCACCATGGTGGGCACAGATGTTCTCTGCAGTGTCTCGCCAATCTGAGTCATCGTAACTTGCAACTTTTTTAGAGTTCTCATGGGGCTCTTGGTGGCCTCCCTCACTCATCTTCTTCCTGATGATCACTCGGTTTTTGTGGATGGCCATAGTAGATTTCCAGCTCTGCCATAGTCTTTTCATTTCTTCATGACTGAGTGAAGTGGATATTCAGTCACTTGGATGTTTTCTCATCTCCATCACTAACTTGTGCTTTTCAATATCCTTTTTGTGGAGTTGCTTGTTGTGTTCTTTGTCTTCATTCTGTAGGTTAGTCCACCATACTGACTCACCACAAGTTGGCCCTTCCAGATGAGGTTCATGTAGACAAAAATCGACTGAAACTCCAGACAGGTGACCTCCATGAAACTCATTCTAGTACTATTAAAACTAGGTGGCTGCACCAGTGAGCATTTAGGGGTATCATATTAAAGGGCAAGACTTATGTGGTCAATTAGTTTGTTTTAGAATTGTAATTCGTTTGGACTACTTTGCAGAGATCTGTTTTCACGTTGATGTTAAAGGGTGGGCCGTGTCAAAAAATCCAAATTGAATCTACTGGGAATCAATGTTGCTCAACTATAAACTGTGGAAACTTCAAGGAGTGACTACTGCCGTGGGCACCATGCCTGGAGTGTCTTGTGTGTACCTCCTAAGTGAAGGAAATTTACCTCACCCTTCCTCGATGTGGTCAAGTCGGCACAAAGGGTTGGGAGGCAGAAGTTTTCCTGAAATCTGTCCTTTCCTCAGGATCGCTCTGAATAACTTTACCTACACATTGCAGAAGATTTCAACCACATAAATGGGTCCTACCACTTTCCAGTACCAATCTTCTCATGAGCAGGATCTCAGCAATGCCTAGACCCTGGTGTCCATGATGCAGATCAGCGTAGCACTCAATGTCTTGTGAACAGCCTTCATCACGACTAGTGACTTTTTTTTCTGAGATGAAAGGGAAACCCAAAACTCCATAGCAATAAGCTATGAGATGTGACAAAAAGTGAGAGTGAAGCCTAACCAAAGAATTACTAAGTTGGCTTGAACAGACACATGATGGACCCCTGAAGATGAAGCTTCACAGGATTCATGGTAGGCCTGCCTCTGGACTCATGAAGATGAAACTTCGCCAGATTCATGGTAGACCTGCCTCTGGACTCATGAAGATGAAATTTCACCAGATTCATGGTAGACCTGCCTCTGGACTCATGAAGATGAAGCTTCACCAGATTCATTGTAGACCAGCCTCTGGACTCATGAAGATGAAGCTTCAACCAGTTCATGGTAGACTTGTCTCTGGACTCATGAAGATGAAGTTTCACTGGATTCATGGTAGACCTGATTCTGGGCTCATGAAGATGTAGCTTCACCAGATTAATGGTGGACCTGCCTCTTGACTCATGCATGATCAAGCCTGCCCAACCTATGAAGATTTCAAGATATTTCCTGCTTTTCGTGTTTGCTTAGGAAGCCCTTAAGCCCTTAAGCCATTTTGATGTCTGTCCTGACAAGAGTGATATGTCCAAACACTTTCGTTTTTTTGTTCCCCCACTATTTTACCTTGGTGGCCTGCATATATCCAAAGTAGTTGGTTGTTTCTGCATCAAGCCCCTTCAAAATTCCTTAGGGGCTTCAAATGAACAAACGTAAAGCCCATCGCTCAGCGGCACATCCACGAAAACGCGCCGTTGGAGATAAACAAAACCGAAGTGTTGACAGGCGCCTCATCCAGTCTAATCCGTTAATTGTGTCATGAATGTTAAACAGGCTTTTCAGTCTACTTGAACTTTCACTAAAACTGCTGAATTTATATTAATGAAGCCATCAGTGGATCAAGAGCTCATTACAGGAACTATTTGTTGTTTTCCAACAATTGCATGAGGAAAGTGAAAATAATATTCCATGTTTTTTTTAAGATGTTGACTCCTTTTTTTATTGTTGCTATTCTTCTATTAGCTTATTGAAATGAAGTGTTCAGATGTATGTTCACTAACCATCTGGTTAAACTGGCAGAGACGCCGCTCAGGGCTGGTGGCACATGTTAGGGCTTTGGTGCCAGCACCTGCGGACTAACAGGTGACTAGCCACTTCTCTATGCATCAGGGCAGAAAATAAAAATGATAAAACAGAAGACCCCTGGCCACCTCTGGAGAGGCATACCTGTTGGAGAGGATGGTATCAGTGGAACGTCTGCCACTTTGACCTGCGGATGGCAAATCTCAAAGTGGTTGTCACGATCCTGCTACCTGAATGTGGGAATGAGTGGACTGGCATATTTAAAGACATGTGGAGGTACCAGTTTGAAAGGGAGAAACCATCTTCAACTTAACCATCAAAAATGCTGAAATTTACTGAAATGATCACAAGGAACCCGTAACCGCAGCAGAGAAGCAGAAACCTTGACCACCTTTAAAGATATTGGGAGAGCTTAGCTATTTGGAGTCCCAAATGAGGCACAGTACCTCCATCGTGAGGGAGTGTCAGTTATGGCACTACAGCCATGTGGCGCGATACCCCGAGAGTGATCTGGCTCATTGTTGAAGACCTGAGCGGCTGGACCAGGCCAAGAGGACGCCAACGTAACATCTGGCTACGGCAGATATATGGTCATTTCCGGAGAGAGGGACTGCCTAGGGGGTTGCCAACCAGGATCCTGTGCTGTTTCGTCGTTTGGTGGGTGCGGCAACACGCTGTACCAGTGCATGCACCCTAACCTGACCTGACCTGATCTTAGCTATCAGCTATACAAACAAGACTTGATGGACTGAATGGTCTCTTCCCGTTTGTCAAACTTCTTACGTTCTTATGTTCTAGAAGTGCAACGCTACAGTCAAACACTACAAAGTATTTCTCCAACCCCACTTTACGTGCCGCCAATATGTCAAGAACAGAAGATCATTTCAAAAAAGGGAAAGACATCCCATTGCAAAATTGATAGCAGCACCATCAAAACCCAGAACAACGTACCGATATCAGGACCTCACCACAACAATACAGAAACTCGTGTGCCTCATTCATCATTTACCTTTATCAAGAAAGCCAACCTGGTCACACAGATATCACACCCCCCACAGATGGACTGAATACCCCCCTACACACACATCAAAATCAATCCAGTAGAAAAAAATACAAAAATAAATAAAGCAAAACAGAATGTCAAGTGAACACCAGCAAGCAAGTGCTAATACCCGGAGGGAGAGGACACCTAAAGCCCATGTCACATTAGATGATTTTCAGTCGTAGCCTTCATTTACATAATCTTAGCCAGCTTCTGTGAAGATCATCGTGTGATGTGACATACCCTATCATTCAGACCACCTAGTCTGCGACTGGCTAGGATAAAATCAGAGAGGTTTGATAATCTCTTTAGTCTTTGAGCACGAGAGTTGATGACCAAAGGGCACTTGGCTGACAGTACATAATGTATAGAATGTAATGATGAGGAGTAAGGAACACTCGTGTTTCAAACCTCACAAATAGAATAGAAGCTCGTCTGTCTGATGTCTCACATGTGATCTGCTAAAATGGAGTTGAATAAAGAAAAAAGACTTGAGGCTCTGGCTGATCGCACCACACCTATTAACCCTTTGTATAATGCCAGCTCCCTCCGGCTGCACAGTGGTTGTGGACCTCACAAACAGAAGAGAAGCTTCAGTTTTACATACCATAGCTGTGACAGGTGTCTGGTCGCACTCACAGGTAATCTAAGCTAGACACTGTTCAAATATCCGACTACGCCACCCAGTTTTATTAAGAGACTGGGAACTCTTGAAATTTAGCGATAATAGCACACAGGTTTCTTTAAATTGAGTGGTGAGTAAACACACAATGAAAGACACAACAGTAATTTCAGGAAAAGCAACAGTAACTTCTATTACACAAGACAATATAAAGTACATTAAAAAGGTAAATGAACATAAAAAATCGAACAATATCAGGAACGAAATTCCTTTTTTTAAAAGATAAGCACACAGTCCACACTTTAAATGTCCGCTAAAGACAAGAATTGGAGGATACAACCTTTAGTGGCGCAGAGTCCAGTGTTAGCCCACCAATTAATCGTCCAATTGTCCACAGTTGCACTCTGTTCACCAGACGCTCGTTTCCCAACAGAAGTCTTGTCAAATCATTGAATCCCTGTCAGCGTCTGGGCACCTTGCTGCGGCCTGGACACGCCTCACTTCTCGCCCACCGGCTTTGCTCGGTCCTTTCATGTGGCTTCCTTCTCTTGCTGGACCCACAACTGGCCTCTTCCTGAGGAGCTGTCTCTTCCTCCCTGAAGGTAAGTGTTGCCGTCCTTGTGCCTCACGTCGTGCCAGCTATGTTACCCTCATCTGCTGGTGAGCCCCTGTGCTCTGTGCGAGTGTCTTGGCAGCGTTCTCAGTGGACTGTCTTCTCCCTGCCTTCTCCTGCACAAGAAGTTTAAATGTCCTTCAGTCCCTGCCTAGATCAGCCGGACGATGGATTAAACAATGGCACATCCGAATTTCCAAGGTTTAACAAATAGTGTAAACACAAGTTAACAAAATGTATTGTTACCAACTATCAATGAGTACACCAATATTCTCAGACATGTTCATTTCTAAGTCAGGTACATACAAACATTTTCCAAGGAAGGAGCAGTTCTTTTATCACAATTTTATATTGTTTGTATATTTAACCAGTTAAAACTTCAAAGCGGTGATTCTTTTGCAAGACAGCAAATACAGTAGAACCTCTGGTTACAAACGTTTCTGAAATCGGGTTACGACCAAAAAGTTTGCTAGAATTTTGTATCTCTTCACGACCACACGCTCTGGTGGCGAACAAAACCACTGGCGGCCAGTTTCCCTACGCGCGTTCGTAAACGCCGATGATCTCCCATTCTCCGTTTTCCATTTTCTTTTGTTTGCGTGTACAGGGCCTAACAAAGCAGCTGATGTTGCAAAAGGAGTTGCAATGTTAACCAAGCAGAGGCCTCAAGTGCTGGAAGAGGTGGAAAACCTGCTGCTAGTGTGGTTGGACGAGAAGCACCTTGCAGGGGATAGCGTAAGCGAGGCGATCACACGTGAGAAATCCAGGAAGATTCATGGCGATTTACTGAAAAAAAATCCTTCTTCGAGTGGCAAAGGTGAGGCATTTAAAGCCAGTAGCGGATAGTTTGAAAAGTTTCACAAGAGAAGTGGCATTTAATGTTTTTTTTCCCTGTGCTTAAAACTCATTAAAAAACAGTGTTTACAGCGAGCGGTTCGTAAGGGTCTAGCGCAGTGGTTCTCAAACTGTGGGGCGTATGGGGGGCGCGAAGATGTGAAAAAAAAAAAACAAGAATCGAAAATTTGAAAAATACATCTATTGAAACCAAAACAAATGAACTTAAACCGCATTCTGATACTAGAAAAATAAATATAGAGTTAGATAAATGTCGATAAAAGTTAAGTAGGTATAATAAAATATGCATCTATGATATATCATTAATTAAAAAAGAACAAATTGGTATTAGTGGGCTCCTTTTAAAAAAAAACGTTAGGGGGGCGCGATTAAAACTGCTATGAAAACTCGGGTCACAAATACGTAAAGGTTGAGAAATGCTGGTCTAGTGCAAACTCTTACAATGTTAGTTTTCTCAGTGTTATTCAATGTTTTTACATTTAATTTACTATTACACTGTGCATTCTATGGTATATGGTAACTATTTTTGTGCTTAAAAAAATATATATGTATATATGTAAAATATATATTTGTTTTCTTTATTTTCATGATTGAAGGCATCAAAACTATGAATGAACACATGTGGAGTTATGTACTTAACAAAAAAAGGTGAAATAGATATTACATATCTATCCCTTCTATCTATTATATAGTGCCTTTCACATCTATCTATCTATCTATCTATCTATCTATCTATCTATCTATCTATCTAT
>JANRMT010062797.1:21143356-21155565 GCA_026402145.1 Polypterus bichir lapradei | reverse complement strand
CTGCTCAAGCTTTATAACTCACTGGTGAGGCCTCATCTGGAGTCCTGGGTGCAGTTTGGGTCTCCAGGTTACAAAAAGGACATAACAGCACAAGAAAAGGTCCAGAGAAGAGCGACTGGGCTGATTCAGGGACTACAGGAGATGAGTTATGAGGAAAGATTAAAAGAGCTGAGCCTTTACAGTTTAAGGAAAAGAAGATCAAGAGGAGAGCTGATTGAAGTTTTTCATCACACAGAGGACCGCCGAAACATGGAATATGTGACCAAGTAGTATGATAGACAGAAGGACTTTAAGGACCTTTAAAACTTTACTTAATGTTATTTTGGTGGAATTAAGTGGATAGGACCGGACAGCTTTATTGGGCTGAATGGCCTGTTCTCATCTAGATTGTTCTAATGTTCTAAACAAACAACCTTAAATGTCTTGAAATATCAAACTGCCTTGCAAGGGAAAGTGAACCATAAAACATCTCCCACCATATAAATTTTACTTATCAGAGAAAAATATTATAATAGGTCTACACTAATTTAACAAAGAATCCAAGAAACAGAGTGGAAATAATCAAAAACCAAGAAAACAATACTTACAAGAACTCCATCACAATGTCTATGCGCCTCCAACCTGAGCTTCTTCCACTTGGACCAAAATAGCCAGATGGCAAGCTTACGAGGGATGATGTCATGGTAGCCCTGCCTCTTGAGGCTCCACCCATAAAATACAAGGGAGAACATTAATCTATACACATTATAGAAACATTATAAACATGAAAAATGAAAAAAAACAGTGAAACATGTTAGAGACTAAAACTGCACACAGGACTCCAGATGAGGCCTCACCAGTGTGTTATAAAGCTTCAGCATAACCTCCTTATACCTTTTACTCCACACATCAGGGCGCTATATAACATAGCATTCTGTTAGACTTTTTAATGGCTTATGAACACTTTCTGGAAGTTGTTAGTGTCGGACAGTGTTGAAAAGCCATTAAATAGCTAACAGAATGCTAGGTTATAAAGCATCATGTGTACAGGATTAAGCTCTTTCAGACCTGTATAGGCCAAAGCAGGCCACTGAAGTTGGGGTTAAGCCCGTTGGGGTGAGGCCTTTTCAAAGCAGGCAAAGGAAGCACTTAGAAGAGCCTCACACCCTCACTTGCTGTAGTTCTGACTCCAAATCTTTGAGATAGACTCGTCCATCCAGATACGTTTATCAAATGAGAATAGACATCTGGGGATAACTGTAAAAGCTCCATCTGCACAGTATCTTCCTAAAAACCCACCCCCAGTTTTCTCTAGTCCACACACTTTAAATGTCCGGGGTTGCAGTGTCCCATTTCTACTCATAATTTAGAAAAATGCATAAAATAAGTATAGCAAGACAGGGGGAGAGCAAAAGAAGCTGAACAAAAGACTTGACAAGGAGAGAAAATGGGAAGTTAAAATGTCTGTTATTAATTCAGGGGCTCGGCAGTGCAAGGTAACTGAAGCGTCAGCATTAATTTGTAATTTGTAATTTCATGTGGCAACAGAGGAGACACACAGACGTATTTGGCTCCACGCATTTGAGATGTGCTTCTGTCTGCTACGCTCTGTCATTTTGACTATTGCATTACTGTATGGCATAAAAACAGCAAACAGAATTTAGACAAGCATTATGGTCTATGGATATACAACGTGTTAAAACACTGCGGCCACATTATGACATGGCATGTTTGTGTTCTGGGCGGCGCAGTGGGTAGCGATGCTGCCTCATAGTTAGGAGACCCGGGTTCGCTTCCTGGGTCCTCCTTCCCTGCGTGGAGTTTACATGTTCTCCCCGTGTCTGTGTGGGTTTCCTCCCACAGTCCAAAGACATGCAGGTTAGGTGCATTGGCGATCCTACATTGTTCCTAGTGTGTGTGTGTGTGTGTGCGCCCTGGGCACCCTGCCCAGGGTTTGTTTCCTGCTTTGCGCCCTGTGTTGGCTGGGATTGGCTCCAGCAGACCCCCATGACCCTGTAGTTGGGATATAGCGGGTTGGCTAATGGATGGATGGATGTTTGTGTTCCCAACTAGGCAGTAATGTTAACTTCTTTTAGTGATTCATTTAGATATGCAGTGAGAATTGGGGGCTGTGCAGTCTCATCCATGGTTCTGCTGAAGTCGTGTCGTTAGGCCCATTTACTGAGGTCAACTATCAAAATCTGCATCTCCTGCGGCTATTTATTATCGGCTCTCAATTATAGTCCTTTCCATCTCCTTTTCACGGGGTGTGACATATCATTTACTTTGAATACACATTCATATTTTTTCATAAGCATAGCTGCCAATTCTTTCTGCCTTGCATCCTGCACTATTGTAACTGTGAACATTACAGCGACAATGTATTGTTCACTTTTACCATTAGCTCATTAATGTCTTTGAATGCCAATGTATAACCTGATATTACAGAAAGGTTTTTCCCTTATGCTTATTTTTAACACATGTAGCGTGCTCTCCACACACACGACATTTACATGTTTATTAGGGATCTTTTTAAGAGAGTTCTCAGCTATAGAAAGTTCATCATAATCAGAATCTGGCTCTCTGTCGGACCAGATAACGAGATCTCCATCGTTCTTTGTAATTCAAAATCTCCCTCCCTGCTTTGAACACCACCTTTATGAGGCATTGGATTGGCTGAGAAATGTGACACTCAATGAGCCATCTAATGGTTCCCATCTACATTTACACAAACTTCACTCATGGTCATCTCCAGATGCATATATAATACAGCTGACACTACAAGACAATGTGGGGGCTAATCTACTCTGTCACTCACAGTGGGTCAGCCCAAGATACAAATCTATTAAAGTTCATGCAGAAAAGCCCCCGAGAGAACATGCAGAATGATTGCAGAGGGGCCAGGGAATAAACGGAAGACCTTTGAGGTGCTTCCCATGGCTCATTTACACAAATCCCATATTCGGGGGGGGGGGGGGGTGCGGGTGAGAACGGGCTGGGTGGCAGTCGACTCTCCTTTAACTTGGCCTTCAGAGAAAGTGGTCTGCCTCGGCTTCGCTTGAACCTGTGGCTGAGCTGAACATCTGTGGCACATTACAGCGAATAATAAGACCAGAGTTCCCTAAGTGAAGCGTCACGCTGTGGAGCCTCCATCAGACTGTTGTGTCTCAGTCGGCTCTTCCTGCCTGACGGGAGCTATAAGCACTTAATATGCTGCTTTAACAACACTAGGGGATGCAAATGACCATCGCCAACCGCTGGGATGTGCGTTCATTCATCTCAATTACACTTTCAGGGAAAACAGCTAATTAGCAATTAAGACTTGATGCACCTCTTCATCATTTTTGATCAACTTTTTCTTTCTTTCATCAAGAGACATCACATAACCTGTTATTTGCTGTAAGGAGGCTTGTGCTCATCAGCACAGAAGAAACTCTTTGCCAGTTCTCCTGTTGCGTGTGCCGGGGTTCAGTTTTCTGGGGAAATGTTATGCCATTCTTACTGTATCTCTGGGAATTTCCTTTGGAAAATAACAAATTTAAAGAGGGTAAGAATGAATAGAGACAATCAGCTCTCCGATCCTTCAGCCAGTCCCTTTGTGAAAGGCTGCATGTGCCAACAAGTCAGGGCAGGGGTGAGCTTGATGGGGACATAAAGGACATTTTGCTTACCCAGAACACCTCAAATGCAGTCAGACTGACATCTGATTGTAGTACGGAGTCCCTGCATTGAGACATATTTTTCAACATTTTGTCACAAATTCCTTCCATCTGCACTGCCTATTTTAAAGACACGTCTGGCATTCTTCCACATGTTGTAATAGGACTCTTCTTGTTGTCAATTTTCCTTAAAGAGTTAACTTTCTAATACGAATATGACATTGACCTATTGTCATGCTTGTGCATCAGATGGTCACCCCGAGTTATTCTCAGGTATGTGCTACCACCCTAAACTGAGACAGGGCACTGCCGCCAACTGTCTTATTGCAAAGAAACTACCCAGTGAGGGCAACTGACTCTGCTCCTTCCAGTCCCTGTGCCATAAAAGCGAGACCTAAGAAGAAGAGCTCCACAACCCATTATAGCTGATCTAGTTGTTTTGAATGAGTTAGCTCAAGTGTTACGGGGCAGCATTTTTGTTTCCCTTTTGAATGCCATCACGTTGTTTTTGTTGAATTCTGCAAGTAAAGATGGACAGCTGGCACACAAAAAAATTTGACACAGTATCAGCCTGTCATTCCCTCGGATGACTACGCCATGTAATTCCTGTTTAAGAACCTGCTAATTCCCTTCATAATTTTAAACCCTCTGTAATGATAAAGAGGGACAGAGAGTCCATAGAGGTTTGGGACCAACCAGGTACCTCGTTTAATACAAAGAAAAGCAGGCTAGTGAAAAGAGTTCAAACAAAACAAGGTCATGTGCGTCTCACATCCTCTGCCAGCTGTGCATGCTTTATCCTAGAGATCCTGTGATTCGGGGTAATCTTCATCTGTGGCGCTCCATGCTTCTTGGATGCGGGTTCCTGATTGAACACCCACTTCCAGTGCCGTTGTTCCTGAAATAGCACTTCGGTGGAAGAGGCAGGACCATTGGGTGGAACTGGAAGTGATGCCAGGGTCTGTCTTGGGACTTGTCCTTCAGTCGGTGGGTGAAAGAGAAGTAGGCATTAGTGAGCAGGGTCTCTCAGGCACTTGAGTCAGCAGGCTTACCTTCTTTCAGCCTCATAGATGCTTTCCATCCAACACCTCCATCTCTAGAGATCAAATTCATTGTTGCCTCCAGCCCACCCACAGTGCCCTGGAAACCCTAACCCTAACCCTAATCCTTCGTATGTCTGGGAACGGAGCAACAGTTACAGCTGCACATTAAGATGGTCAATTCAGGAAATCACGTTGGGGCTATCAGTGTGTATTGTTGTCATGCCCCCTTTATATCTGTAAATCTGGCATTGAGTCATTATGTCTTCCATGATCTGTTCTGGACAGCCACAGTCACGGTACTGGAGATTTTTTAATTTTCCTTTGGTGCATCATGTATCTGTATATGCCATAGTTTGTGCAGATATAGATTATGGATCACCATGAGATGGTTGAGGCTACTGTGTTCAAAGACTGGCAAGCACAAGCTGAGGAGCACCGGCATCGGTACAATGGAATTCACCCACAGTATTTTTTGTAGTCCAAGTACGGAGAACTGGTATGGGCTAGAAGTGACCACACTCGAATTATGGATGTCCAACTGAACACCTCAATTCAATGCACTGATGAAGCAAACCCCATCACTCTGGCTAGGAATACTGTTGCACACTTCTCCCTGAACTGTCTGCTATGATGCTGCTACTTGTGTATATCGAGATGATCAGGGCAGCTCTGGTAAGTCGACAAATACAACTGCAGGATGAGAGGGGGTGTGGTCGCTAACAGAGTCTTCTACTTCTCCCACAATTCTGAGCAGCATAGCATCACCTAAAAGGAAAGTGCTGGTCCTGCTCTCCAAGAGCTGGAGCCCAAAAACTGGCCAGTCCAAGCCAGAACGCCTGTCTGTTCCCCAAGACAAGTTGAGTGATTGAGCTCCTCGGCATCATGCATTCACGTGACCAAATTCACCAGGGATTATGACAGAGGATTGGTCGTATAGTGTCATATGCATCAGTTTCACTATTTGTTTCAATTCACACCATCATCACCATTATTAGATTTCAGCAATGGTTCAGTCTCAGTTTGTTCTAAAACTGGCTTTACAGTAGGTGTGTGCGAGGTGTATTGTCTACGATAATATCTTAATTGTTGTATTAATGATTTGTGAGCTGAAATTATTGAGTACATTACCCACTTTTCAAAAAACAACCAAAAAACATGAAACCTAACAGGATAGACTACTGCACGTGTGCAAAGTGAGCGTATTGGTGTGCACAAGCAGCACATAGCTGCCTAAAAATAAGAGAGCAAATAATGCCTGGGGATAAAACAGCCTGACATACTACATTGTTAGATTTCACTGCAAAACATAGATCATCACTAGTGATGAGCGAGCATGCTCGGAGCATGGCGCTACTCGAACGAGCACCGCATGTGCTCGTGTGCCATGCTCGAGTCTCTGCCCCGCACGTTTCGCGGGTTGGAGACAGCCAATCAAGGGCAGGTAAGCACTGCCCTCACTGTAATGCCAGTAGCCATGTCAGGTGCTGGCATTACAGTGATTGGCTGGCCAGAACACATCATCGGGTGCTAAACAGCATGCACTCGCATATAATGTTTTAGAGCGTCAGCTCACCTGCAGGCACTCCCATATCATGTTTTAGAGCAGTGAAAGACAACCTTTTTCGAGTTGCGGTGCACTAAGTCCAAAAATTTTCTTTCGCGGCGCACCTGAGGGACTGCCCATAAATAAAGTCGTGACGACACAATCTATGGACAATCGCCAATAAAAACAGTTAATTTTACAAGTTTAAAGACATTTTATTAATAAAGGAATCAAAGGGTAAATCTTAAATTTAATTAATGTGAACGCTGAGATTGTTTTTCAGCACATATGAGATTGATGCGAGGATCAATTTTCGAAAGACAGACACGCATTTCCTTATCGTTCATTTGAAGTCTCTCGCATTTCTTAGACTTCATTTCCGTAAGTGTTCCGTTAATCTGTTTTTCCAACATAAATTTTTTTTTTAAACATTATCTTTTTAATCAACCAAAAGTTCAAAAACACTAGCAATTTTAAATATTTTTCAAACGTTTTCGCGGCGCCCCTAGAAAATTCCATGGCGCACCTGTGCGCTGCGGTGCACCGGTTGCCCGACAATGTTTTAGAGTGTCAGCTCACCAGCAGGCACTGGCATATAATGTTTTAGAGCGTCATTTTTCCTGTAAAATTGATTTTTTTGGGGCTTTTGGGCGTGTTTTTGTCAGTCTGTAAAAGTGGCGTACAACTCGGACAAACTGGTTCCCAGCAGCGACTTGTGAGTTCAAGATGCATCCAGACATCGTCCCCATGCTGTTCCCGGTCCATTTGGGTGGTGTTTCTGTCACTTTCTGACCTTTTCCAATGGACCAGGCACCCTCCCCTCTTCAGAGCAGGGGTTGCCTGGTTGTCTCCCATTGACTTACATTATACTCGGGTGCTCGGTAGAGCACACGAACATCGCGATGTGTTCGGACCGAACACCCGAACACTTTGGTGCTCGCTCATCACTAATCATCACCACCACTCATGTGGAGGTGGTTTGGCTTTGAAAAGATTGATGTTGCTCAGAAGACGGCAATCTGTAAAATATATCGGAAATCATCTGCTGTTAAAGACAGCTCGACAGCTAACTTGTTTCAACATATGTGAACTAAACACCACACAGAATATAAAGAATACAAAAAGCTTCAGGAGTCGGCTGTCCACATAAGGTCTAAATAACCCAAGGCATGAGCACAAAAACACACACAGCAAACTTTAGTGGAATCATTCTGCAAAAACGTGCTGTACAACAAGAAAAGCAACCGATGGCATGACATGGCTACAAGAAGAACGCGTGGTTTACATGACAACATACAGCGGTGTTAACGTTGTCAGTGCATTACGGATAAACGACTGGAAGAGGCTTCCCTGTTCTGGAGATAAGCTTCAAATTGCCATTGATGAGTAATTTGGGGTCCTCTATAAAATGCAATTTAAGTGACAACGATCAACGATCAAAAAAACTGTTCAAACAAAGTATGCAATTTGTTCAAACAGATTATTTTAATTTCCATAAGAAGCATATGCCTATTGGGCATGTTTAATTTTGCAAGCCGTCTTGGTTGGGGGTCCTCGATTCCAAAGCACATTTTTTTTCTTTCATTATTTAAACCACTCACACAGATCCCTGCCTCCTCGCCCCACTCCATCCCACCCCTATGGCTGCAGAAGATGGAGCAGGTGATGAAAGAAGGGAGGGAGCAAATGAGAAAATAAAAAATCTTTTAGCAGCACAGGAATTCAGAGAAGACGAGTCTCTGCTCACTGCCATTGAAAAGGAGATCGAGAGCCACTTGATGATACCCGAGGTGGACAGTGAGGTAAATCCACTGGAGTTGTGGAAAACACAAGAAGTACATTTCCCCAAATTGGGGAAACCTGTGCCATGATTCGTGAGTCCCTATACCAGCGTTTCTCAACCTTTAAGTATTTGCGACCCGGGTTTTCATAACAGTTTTAATCGCGCCCCCCTAATGTTTTTTTGAAAGGAGCCCACTAATACCAATTTGTTCTTTTTTAATTAATCAAATGTCATAGATGCATATTTTATTATACCTACTTAACTTTTATCGACATTTATCTAACTCTATATTTATTTTTCTAGTATCAGAATGTAGTTTAAGTTAATTTGTTTTGGTTTCAATAGATGTATTTTTCATATTTTTGATTCTTGTTTTCTGTTTTTCACATCTTTGCGCCCCCTTTTGTTACTTTGTGCCCCCCTAGTGGTGCCCGCCCCACAGATTGAGAACCACTGCCCTATAACATCCTCAGGCACATTGTTTGTGCTGGGTGGGGTAAATATCGTAATTTTGGACGCACAGATAATACAGTATATTTACAGAAATCTGTAATCTGCCTCAGTTACAAGTTTGTGTACAAACAGACTGTGATAAACTTCACAGGATTCTTGAAGGCAATTAAGCTAACTACATCAATTGCAATTTTTATTCTTGTGACCATTAATTTATGACTTTAATGCATTTGTGTAGTTTTTTGTTTTTGTCTGTCTAACTACATCTGTACATTCTATCTTTTTTTCCTATCTAAGTAATTTATGCTACTAAAGTGTTAAAAAGATCAAACAATTTACAACTTAATAGTAAAAGAAGAGGACTCAACAAAAAATTGCTCAGGTTCAAAGCTTTTAGGGAGAGCCATTCATCACCAGGAAAGCTGTCCAATCATATATGTGTAACATCACAAGGTCCAGAAGCCCACGTTAAATTTTGACATAAATGTCAGAGGCAGAGATACGTCAGATAAAGAGACACCATTTCATCTGGACATCAGAGAATGTAATTCATCCATCGACTGTTGAATCTAAAAGCTGTGCAGAACGACAACCTCTTTTGACACTGCTGCTGAATTTCAGTAAACTTTCAAAGTCTATACACATTCAGTCTCTGCTATCTGTTTATATTTTCAATTATATTTTCTTCTGTTGCTACCTGGAGTAGGGGAGGTTGCCGTTATTTGTTTCCTAGAGGCTTAGCAGGCTGATGAAAGACCTCACCAATAGAAGAACAGTACAGTGGAAGTAAAACATTGATGGATGGTAAGTGACATACATGGCGTATCGGCCTTCACAGTGTTAAGGATAGTCTTAGGGGCCAAGCAGCATTTAGGTCTTGGCCATAGCCTCTTGTTTGTGTTGAAGATTATGAGTCCCTATGTGGAGTACTGAGGAGCGACAGGCAGGGTAGGCATCACTCAAAACCAGTGTTTAAGTGGATCACAGTCTCTGTGTGTGTGCGTCTTTCTGTGTGGTTTCCTCCGGGTACTCCGGATTTCCTCCCACAGTCCAAAGACATGCAGGTTAGGTTCATTGGCGATTCTAAATTGTCGCTAGTGCGTGCTTGGCGTCTGGGTGTATGTGTGCGCATGCCCTGCCTGGGGTTTGTTTCCTGCCTTGCGCCCTGTGTTGGCTAGGATTGGCTCCAGCAGACCCCCGTGACCCTGTAGTTAGGATATGGCGGGTTGGATAATGGATGGATGTATGGATGGATGGATATTACAACCTCGCACCGTGCATTTAAATAGCCATTGTAACACTGGTGCATAAAGTACACCACACGAGTACTTGAGATGAGAAATGGTGTGAGCAGTTAACGGTTAACCAGCTTCCCCAATTTAGGGCCTAGCCAGGCAGAAGCCTGCTATTGTTGTTTGGAATAAACCAGAATGAGAGAGTCTCTTCTGGGCTGGCCAGTTCAGGTTCTGCAAAGATCCCTTGCAACAGACATGGCAGTAAAGAGCTCTGAGGATTTTGCAGCCATGAACTAAGACATCCTTACTTATGTATTTGCCATGTTTTAATTTGACTCCTTTTTCTTAAAAGATTCTTCATGTGAAGGACACCACTGATCCACGGGTAGGTTGGTCTCCAGATGTCATAAACGTTTTGAAGACTTCCTTGTCCTATTTCAAGTGCTTCTCCTACCACACAAGGGACTTGAAGAATACTCTTCAGCTGTGCTCACATTTCTTTTCAAATCATCATTCAGTTTTTGACCCATATCATGAGTTATTTCAATTAGCTTTTAACAAACATTTATGCTGTTTCTTGTTAATGCTTACCATGTGCGTGATGTGCGTTGATCATACAAATCACGTCAAACTACAGTACACCAACGGAATGACTGCTAAAAAATGGACAGAGGAGGGAAAGATCAAGTCAGAGCTGTGAAGTTTTACCTTTAGCAGAAGCAGGTCAGTACATAACATGCAAGCTTTGAAAGAAGATCTTTTTTTTTTCAATTATCATTCATTCAAACACAGGAAGTCCGCAGGGGTGTGTGTCTTATCACCATTACTGTTTACTCTGTACACAAGTGACCTGAGACAGAACAATGACCGCTGCTCCATTATCAAGTATGCGGATGACACCAGGCTCATAGGACACATATCTGGGGAGGATGAGAGCCGCTATCTAAATCAAGTGGACTGTACGGTAAAGTGGTGCAATAAAAACTCTCTCACTCTGAACGTAAAAAAGACCAAAGATATGATATTTGATTTTAAGAGACAGAAATCTGTATGTTCACCTATTGTAGTTCTGGGAGAGGAGGTAGAAATAGTGACTGAATATAAATACTTAGGAACTTACCTAGATAACAATCTTAACTGGCATACAAATACAAAAAAAATTCTCTAAATGCAACATGCGCTTATTTCTCCTCCATAAACTCAAACTATTTAAAGTAGACAAGGACCTCATGTTGTCCTTCTGTCGCAGTCTGATCCAGTCTGTCATCACTTTCAGTTTCATTGCCTGGTTTAATAGTCTGACAAACCAAAACTCAAAAAAGCTCCAGCAGATTACGAAGTATGCAGCTAAAGTTATTGGGGCTGATGGAGATGATTTGACTAGTGTGTGTGTGTGTGTGTGTCAGAGGGCAGGCAATGTTAAAGAAACTGGAAATCATCTCATCAACTGATGACACTCATCCATTACATGTAGAACTAAAGTTCAGTAAATCAGGAAGGAGAGTCGCTTTGAAAACCCACACAAATCGCTCCAGAAACTCCTTTCTTCCTAGTGCCATACGACTTTTCAATAAGAAATATCGGAGATAATGATTAAGGTTTTGATAGATATCCTGTAACCTTTTTTTTTTTGGTGGTGTAAATATGTATTATCTAACTGCCTTACCTTAACCTTTCTTGTTTCTATTTGTCTGTTTTATTTCATTCTGTCTGTTATTAGATGCAACTGAGAAGGCAAATTTCATGTTTTCTTGTGTAAACATGACTAAATAAAGAAACCTTAAACCTTAGGCATGAAAGTAAATGGGAATTGGACGTTCTGAATGCTAGACAATTTCACAACCCTGCAGCTCAGGAGATGCCCACCACTGCATGAGGAAGCATCTTGCCAAGAGAAAAAGCACCTAAACTGCTAATATTTTATACCTGAAGAAAGTCAAAAACTTTTTTATTCTGATAACTGTAAAGCACCTGTGTGTTAGGCACTATATAAAATCAAGAGGATGTGCTGTGTATTTAAGTGAACAATTGGGCCTTATTAGAAATGGTGCCCTTCTATCTAATACATGACGCTCAAAATCTCAGTGCATGTGTGCGTATATATATATGGACAAACTTGTTAGGAAGGCAGGCTCTATTGTAGGCATGAAGCTGAACAGTTTGACATCTGTGGCAGAGCGACGGGCGCTGAGCAGGCTCCTGTCAATCATGGAGAATCCACTGAACAGGATCATCTCCAGACAGAGGAGCAGCTTCAGCCACAGGCTGATGTCACCGTCCTGCTCCACTGACAGACTGAGGAGACCCCACACTATGCGACTCTTCAGTTACACCCAGGGGTTAAATGTTAACATTATACAAAGTTATTGAATGTTTACCTGGATTGTTATCACTCTTTAATTTAATATTGTTTTTTATCAGTGTGCTGCTGCTGGATTATGTGAATTTCCCCTTGGGATTAATAAAGTATCTATCTATCTATCTATCTATCTATCTATCTATCTATCTATCTAT
>JANRMT010062797.1:21102098-21138356 GCA_026402145.1 Polypterus bichir lapradei | reverse complement strand
TATATATACACTACATGTACACTATGTCTGATATACAAATCCACACCGTTGAACTAATCTTTGCCAAAATGTGCATACCTCCGTCATTGGTCCCTGGGGGTACCTTTTTTTTTTTTTAGGACAGTGCCAGAGCAAGTGAACCACCAGAACAGACAGAGGCCAGACTAGCAGACAAACAGACCAGAGCTTAAAATTATTTACCCGTGTAATGCCAGGTGCTGCTTCTTTAGTGAATTTAATCCCAAGGCACTTTACAAGTATAGATCAATGGTACCGCTGTTTTTATTTATTTATTATATATATATATATATATATATATATATATATATATATATATATATATATATGTACAGATAGGTTAAGGGGCAGGCTGAGGGTCAAACTATGGGTCAGAGGTGAAAATTGAACCAGCGACCTTATAAATCAGAACTCACTACTACTCTCTGCTACCTACAATTGTGTACCTTACAGCTGATTTATAAAATTCAATTAAAGCACTCTGGAACAGTATCTGACATGAAAGTCACTATATACTGTGAGAGAGTAGAAAGTGTAATGTAAATGAACAAGTGAACAAGTTTTTACTTTAGTTACTGGCCAGCAGATGGCACTCTGGTACAGCTACTGACCTCAGCTCAGAATAAAGGCGGCCACAGCAGCAGCTCTGCATTGACTGTCAGGGGTCCAGATTGCAAACGTGTGGATTCTGCTTTCTGAATAACACTTCTTGCTAATTTCCTTTATATTGAAGAAACATCTAAAATGTTGTAGTTCACTGTGAACCTCCCAAAGATACATTTTAATCAGTATGGAAGGTGAACTGGTATTACAAAGGACTTGAATGCAAAGAAGGGGTTTGATCTTTTCCAGACAAACTAGGACATTGGCTTTAAATGAGAATGACATTTTCTTTGCTGTATTTTCAGTGGCTAATCACACCACGTTAAACAGACAGAGGGTGGCATGTTGGTGAAGTGGGAGCACTATTGCCTCCCAACAAGAAACTTAGGGTTCACACTAAACTGTGTGGAGTTTACATGTTGTCTCCATGGCCAAGTGGGCTGCCTCCCGCAGTCCAAACACATGCAGGTTAAATGGATTGATGATGCTAAATTGGCCAAAATCTGTGCGTGTGTCTGTATATTCACAGTACAATGGACTGGTGCCATGCCCAGGGCTTTATTTCTTACCTTGTACCCTATGCTTGCTGAAATAGGCACCAGATGCCCTACAACCATGCTCAGGATAAAGCGGATTTGGAAGAAGGAATCCCACAATAGCATGCTAATTGTCACTGAAGGAACTGGACTATAAAGAGCAGGTCATCTTATTCAAAACCCACCATGGATTGTCTGTGTCACTTTGTCATCTAACTTGCTACTGGTAGTGGGGAAAATAAACATAAAAAACATCTCCTGAGAGTATCCACCTTGATAAAAAGATAAGCATCTGTGTGTTTATCTAGTTGCTATGTCTCTGTCATTGAATCAGATGAAGCATTACAAACATATGTAGTAAAAAAATGTATTGCATTTAACATTTTGACAGATGGCGCATCAGAAACAGTTACACTGCTTTTGCTAATCCCATACCAAATGGCATATAACAGAGACATATGCATTGCATTTGTTATTGCAACAGATGGTACATCACAAAAATTTGTAGTGATAAAACACATTACATTTATGATTCTAACAGATGGTGCAACAGGAAAAATTTACACTACTTTTATGAGTCTCACACCAATGGCATATAACAAAGACATACATTTGTAGTGTTGTATTTTAATATTGCAAATGTTTGTGAAATTGAACACATTTTATTATTACATGCTTTATAAAATACATTCTAATAGATAGTTCACAGCAGGCATTAACAATAAGGTCTACATCGATTACTTGGATTTCAAATTGCCTTGGACCGGTAGCACAGCTAGTTCAATATATAAAATGCTAAAGTTGCATGTTCTGTTCTCATTATTTACTTTCTGTATCATCCTAAACAAATTATCAACTCTTCTAATGGTCAGATATGCTGACAGTGTGATTGAATGTTACTGGTTAAGGGCTGGCACCCGTTTCATGGCTTTGTGTCCAAAGTTACAATGACAGAGGCCAGCACCCCATGACCATGTGTGGGATTAACAGGATGGATGAATGGATGTTCTTGTTAAAAACACTTGCAGTAATAAAATGTAATCTCCATCGTCCACTCCCTATGTAAGCCTGAACATATCATGTAATTAAACTGGATCTGAGCAGACTAAATATGAAAGGCATTACAAAAAAACTACAATGGCTGCATATTCAGCCCCACCACTGATTCTTCACGTAACCTGACCATGTTAGTTATACTGCAACTGTAAAAGTTTGGAAAGCGTTACACAAGTAAAGCAGCTTGGGATGGCATTCAATAAAAGGCACTATATACAATCAAAATCAATAAAATCTGCATTTTCAATCTTCCTGAGTGAGTCACAAAACTTGCCAGGGCTCATTTTGTATACATTTACACCTGTATTATGAAAGGCACTATATAAAGTTAGCAGGCTTCATGTTACAATCCCATCATAATCTCCCACTTTGGCCTGAAATGAACCCCCTAAACCGCCAGGGTTGTATCTTTACAAACATGGAGATCATTTTCCTCTTCCTGCAGCACATCTTGAAATGATGCCAACAATGAAAGGCAATATATAAGATCACAGAGGTGCGTGTTCAGTGGCCACAACTGACTTGCTGTGTCATTCAAAGTGAGTCACCTAAGCTTCCACTGCTGAGTATGGAAACAGGCTGTAGAAGTGATGTTCGCTATAAAAGGCACTGTATAAAATCTAAAGTTTGCAAGTAAAGTGTGCATCATTGTGTGTCACTAAAGCTGGTAGCCCATTACACACATTTTTTTTGGAGGGGGTGTCAAACTTGACAGCCACAGTTTATGATCTTGTTGCCTGAGGATATCAGACTACACAACTAGAAATCTCAGGGTATGCCAAATTAGATGACTGTGGGACGACTTTTAAGAAGTTTCACGTTTACAAAGAGTGTATCCATTTTTCTGAGAGCCGATAATGTGGTTCCTGAAAAAGCCGGTGCTGTGTGAGATGCTTTCCAGGATGGCAAGGTCAGCCATAATCTCACCATTTGTTTCTTTTATTCCATTCTGTCATAAAACGTAAGACATGTGACATCAGACAGACTGGCCTCTTTTTGTGTTTGTGAAGTCCAAAACACCCACCATCGTTTATTCCTCGTCACTCCATTCTATGCCTTGTTATTCTGCATAAGCATTCATTGGGAGTCAGCTCTCATGCGCACAAAGACCACAAAGACTGAATCGCCGGGTATGTCAGCCTACACAAATGGCAGCCACAGAAGCACACCCCCCAAATGCCACCAACTGCCCTGACTCACCAAGATTATGTAAATGAAGTCTTGGACTGAAAAACACTGGAGAAGTCGTGGAATGTGTCTTACATTCCCTGCCAAAATCATTCTTCAGAAATATGAAAATCATTTTTATACCAGCGTTTCTCAGCCTTTAAGTATTTGCAACCCGAGTTTTTATAACAGTTTTAATCGCACCCTCCTAACGTTTTTTTGAAATCCTAATAAAATGTATTCCTATATTTTTATGCTGCCGATACACCGCTACAAGTTTTATGATACCTACTTAACTTTTATAGACATTTATCTAACTCTATATTTATTTTTCTAGTATCAGAATGTAGTTTAAGTTAATCTGTTTTGGTTTCAATAGATGTATTTTTCATATTTTCGATTCTTGTTTTCTTTTTTTCACATCTTCGTGCCTCCTGTTTTGTTATTTCACAACCCCCTAGGGGGGGCGCACCCCACAGGCTGAGAACCGCCGATTTATACCATAAACAATCTTTGCAAGAAAAGGTTACATTTTCAGTCCCACATTTGACGTGAGTCACATAACCTGCAAGCTCTCCTGGTACAGAAACATGGGAGCAATTACGCCTGTGAAGGATGGTGTTCACAATGAAAGGCAATATCAAAAGACAATTGACTCTCGGTGGAATTATCAATGAGAACTCCATTGCAGTGCCAGTGCTCTCCCTCTAGAAATAAGAAAACAAATTGCATTGTTCTTGTAAAACACCTTGGGGTGGCAGGCACTATAAAAAAATCAAAATGAGGCATGGCCACTACTGTAGGTACTATGAATCACCTTGGCAGGATCCTCACTCTTAAAAGTTCTATAGAAAATCAGACATTTGCTTATTCATTCCCCATCATGAAATTCCCATGTATCCCTGAGAAATTCACATAATCTGTATCACACATGTGCATCTGAGGATCTCCTCACGGGCTCAGTCGAGGCATGTGATGACCCACTGGGGTCAGAGTGGGCGCTGTTCTCCTTCTCTCCCCAGCAGCTCCAAGAAACCACCCAGTAAAAGCACTTAAGCTCCGCCCGTTCTGCTCCACACAACATAAGAAGCCCGGCCGCTCAGAAGGACGTGTCATTTGTGAATGGAGCTCCAGTGAATGATCCTGACTTAACTTGGTAAAGAGACAATTTTCTTTACTGTTTATTTTGCCCAAATGCGCAGTTTAATGAAGACAGAAAGACCTGATTTTTTTTGTTGGATTTCCTTTTTTAAACAGGACGACCTGGTTGGTGTCCCAACTATTTTTCCGCTTTCATGACCTGTCATTACTGCACCCGGCTACACCTGCCAGCGTTTTTTTTTTAACTGAAACACAGAAAAGAATTGTTCTGTTTCTGTAAAGCACCATTGGAGGATGTTCCCTGTGGCAGGCACTATATACGAGTAAAATCAAGTGGATGTATGCTGAAATAACATCGCTGAGCTTCTGTGAGACTCATTTTCAGTCAAAAATATAGCTGTACAAATGTAAACGTTGAAAGGGTTATAGAGTGCCTTCAGACCCATTAATTGTTCACACGTTTTATGCTGCAGACTTCTGCTAAAATCATTTAAATTAAATATTTCCCTCATCAAACAACACTCAATACCCTAAAATGACAAAGCAAAAACAGAATTTTAGAAATTCAGACCCGGTCAGTAGGTAGTTGAAGCCCCTCTGGCAGCTATTCCAGCCTGGAGTCTTCTTGGGTCTGACACACCTGGATTTGAGGATTTTCTACCATTGTTCTCTGCAGATCCTCTGAAGCTGGGTCAGGTGGGATGGAGACCCTCTGTGAATAGCTACTTTCAGGTCTCTCCGAGAATGTTTGATTGGGTTCAAGCCCTAGATATGCTCATTATGGACATTACCAGAGTTGGTGCCCAAGTCACTCCTGTGTTGTCTTTGCATTGTCCTGTTGAAAGGTGGACCTTCAGCCCAGTCTGAGGTCCACTGTTCTCTGGAGCAGGTTTTCATTAAGGGTATCTCTGCAGTTTGCTCCATTCAGCCTTCCCTCAACCATGTCTAGTGTCCCAGTTCCTGATGCTACCACCACCAGGCTTCACTTTGGAATGGTATTGCATTTGTAATGAATGTTATCTGGTTGTCTCCAACAACAACAACATTTATTTCTATAGCACATTTTCATACAAATAATGTAGCTCAAAGTGCTTTACATGATGAAGAAAAGATAAATAAAAGACAAAGTAAGAATTAGAATAAGACAACACTAATTAATATAGAATAAGAGTAAGGTATTATGGCCAGGGAGGACAGAAAAAACAATAAAAAACTCCAGATGACTGGAGAGAAAAAATAAAATCTGCAGGGGTTCCAGGCCACGGGACCACCCAGCCCCCTCTGGGCATTCTACCTAACATAAATGAAACGGTCCTCTTTGTATTCAGGGTTCTCTTGGAAGGACTTGATGATGATGGTCATGCAGACTTCTGGCTTTCAATCCGTCAATGAAGGAACATCACGGTGCTTTGATTAGGTGGTGATGGCGCAGATCGCCACCACAGAAAACCGGGAAAAGAAAGAAAGAGAAGAGAGAGTAGGGGTTAGTACGGATTTACGAGCCACCATGAATAGTTATTGGGTGTCACGATTAGAATGGAGGCCAAACAGTTCAATCTTGGTTTCATTAGAGCAGAAAATGTTGTTTCTTACAGTCCGAGAATCCTGTAGCTGCCTTTTGGCAAACTCCAAACTGGCTTTCATGTGTCATCTTGCTATTCTGCCATAGAGTCCAAACTAAGCAAAGTTGTCATTCTGGACAGCATCTCCACACAGGTTCTCCGGAGCTCACTCAGAGTCACCATCAGGCTCCTGTTCACCTCTCTTACCATGGCTCTTCTCCCATGATTTCTAAGTTTGGCTAAGTAGCCAGCCACAGGATGAGTCGTGGTCATTCCAAAGACCTTCCAATTAAGGATAATGGAGGCCACTGTGCTCTTGGGAACCTTCAGTGCTGCAGGATATTTTTAGTCACCTTCCCCAGATCTGTGCCTCAATACAATTCTGTTTTTAACCTCTGTAGGCAATTCCGTCAGCCTTGTGGCTTGTTTTTCTCTCAACTGTTGGACTTTCAATACACAGGTGTGTGCCTTTTCCTTAACCAATCCTATTCCAATCAACTGAATTGACCAAAAAGTGTAGAAACATCTCAATGATGATCAGTAGAATGGGATGCACATGTTCTAGATTTCATAGCAAAGGATCTGAATACACTGTGGATCCAGGATATTTTCTTTAAAATGAGTCCATTAAGAACACGGGGACACAGTTGGAAACTTGTTAAGGGTAAATTTCGCACAAACATTAGGTGGTTTTTCGTCTCACAGAGATCCACAGACACAAAGAATATGTGACCAAGTAGTGTGGTTGACAGGAGAACTTCAGGGACCTTCACAACTCGACTTGTTATTTTGGAGGAATTATGTGGAATGGCGAGCTTTGCTGTACAAAATGGAGGGTTCTCATTCAAAGGTTTTCTAAAGTTTTAATGCTCTAACTCGCTTAGTCCTGTTAGGGGTTGCAGACAGCAATGAAAGGTTCAAGGCAGGGTGCATTTCTGGATGAGGTAATGAGAATCACTCAGTTGGCTGGTGTTTCCAGGGTTGTTACTGCCTTGTGACTGGTTCTTCTTCCAGGATAGGCTCTATGCGTAATGCTGAATACAAATGTCGACAGGATAATTCCATTTTTTTTTTTGGATGGACTGGCACTCTGATGTGCAGAAATTCCTAAAATCCTGCTTTCACTTTTTTATTCTTGGGTATCAAGGGTTGCTCGATGAGGGAAAAATGAATTTAAATGATTTTAGCACAAGGCTGCAACATAACAAAAATAAAAGTGAAGGGGTCTGAAAATTTTCTGAAGGTGCTCTATGTCAGAATTTTGTTGGCTTGTAAACCTTATGCCTGAGTTCATCATCAAAAGCCCTTGTGGTTGGCTGGTCAGGCTGTTGAGCTGCCAAGTGTAGCTCTGATGGTTCACTAAGTGACTTTGTAGTTGTTGTGGCTTGTTTACTATTTTTTTTTCCTCCTTTAATAAATATTAACATAGCTCTTTATGAGGTTTATTCTTTGTTTGGACTCTTAAGGAACATTCTGGGTTGGCTAGTTGCTTTACTATATATCCTTTTGTTTAGTTTTTGAAAAAGTTGATTTTATTTAACTTTGAAGCTTTGAAGGTTTCTGTGATGTCATTTTGTTTTGAAGGTACCCTTTATGAGAAGGATTTAGGAGTTGTTATGGGCTCAACACTATCAAATACCAGACAGTGTTCAGAAGTCATTATGAGGGCTAACAGAATGTCAGGTTATATAGCGCCTTGATGTGTGGAGTACAAATCCAAGCATTATAGTGCTCTGGTGAGGCTTCGTCTGGAGTGCCGTGTACAGTTTTGGTCTCCAGACTACAAAAAAGACAAAGTAGCACCAGAAAAAGTCCAGAGAAGAGTAGCAAGGCTGATTCCAGGAGTGCATGGAATGAGTTATGAGGAGAGATTAAAGGAGTCAAACCGTTTTAATTAAGCAAAAGGAAATTAAGAGGTGAGATGACTGAAGTGGAAAAAGGTGGACTGTCCACTCAGAGTGAGAAGTGAATTACTGCCTCAAATGGAGGAGATTAAGTATCTCAAGGACTTCTTTATGAGTGAAGGAAAAAGGAATTGTGAGATCAACAGTTGGATTGGGGCAG
Source organism: Polypterus bichir lapradei (assembly GCA_026402145.1). Lineage (NCBI taxonomy): Eukaryota > Metazoa > Chordata > Cladistia > Polypteriformes > Polypteridae > Polypterus > Polypterus bichir. Next base: position 21,130,249 of record JANRMT010062797.1, on the reverse strand, counting down.
CGAGCTCAGTTAGTTACAGTATGTGTTTGCTATAACAATTTGTAGTGGTGAAGAAGAAGCTGAGCCAGAAAACAAAAGTCTTGATTTAACAGTCGATTGACATCTCTGCCCTCACCTATGGTCATGATAATGACCGAAAGAATAGATAACGGGTTTAAGAGACCAACATGAGCTTTCACTGAAAAGTGGCTGGGCTCTCCCAAAGATATAGGGTAAGAAGTGTAGACGTCCAGGAGAGGCTCAGAGTAGAGCTGCTCACCATCCACATTGAGAGCAGCCAGTTGAGGTAGTTCAGGCATCTGATATGGACTTCTCCCTGTGGAGGTTCTATGGGCACGACCAGCTGGGAGAAGACCCCAGGCCCGCATGAGAGGATTAAATCTTGCAATTGGCCTGGGAACGCCTTGGGATCCTACAGTGTGAGTTGGCAAATGTGGATGGGGAAAGGGACATATGGGCCTCACTGCTAAGACTGTTGCCCCCACGACCCTGTCATGGATAAGTGGTGGAAAATGAATGAATAAAACACTTAAAATTATGGAAGGAATTAGTCCAGTGGATTGAGACTGTTACTTTAAAATGAGTTCATCAAGATCACAGGGACACAGTTGGAAACTTGTTAAGGGTAAATTTCACACAAACATTAGGACGTTTTTCTTTACACAGAGAACCACAGACACATGGAATACGTGACCAAGTAGTGTGGTAGATAGTAGGACTTTGGGGACCTTCAAAACTTGACTTGATGTTATTTTGGAAGGAATTAAGTGGACAGGAGCTTTGTTAGGTTGAACAGCCTGTTCTCGTCCAAAGGTTTTCTAATGTTTTAATGTTCTAACTCAGCAGTAAAAGGTTCAAGGCAGGATGCATTTCTGGATGAGATAATTAGAATCACTCATTCTGCTTGTGTGCTTCTGGTTCGTTACTGCCATGTGCCTGGTTCTTCTTCCAGGATAGGCCCCATTGTGACCCTTGAACTGACATGTTCATATCAGGTGGACCTTAAAGTGGTCCATTAATGAATAATGAGCGGACACTTCTGAAGGATTGGCATCTCATTCAGGGATGATTCCTCTTAAAGGTTTAATTTTGGTATTTTACGTGTCCAGGTTGTTTCTTCACAAGCATACTATGTATGGATTTGCCATATGAAATTGTGTTAGAACGTTAAAAATGCTGTCTATAAATTAAAAAAAAAAAACTTCTTGCCCACAGTGGAGCATATGGGGCACAGAGGAAAAGCTTAAAAAACGTACCAGATACATCCATTTTTCATGCTAATACAACTGTCGGGTACTGATCTACAATTTTCATATTTCCGACACGTTTGTCACAACAAAAGGGAACTGAAAATACTTGCTTTATCGTGTTTTCATGGTACTCTTTTTATTGTTTTAAGGATATGTCTTCTATAACCTTGTTTGAGTTCTCACACGAATATGTAAGTAAATTAAAACAAAACCAACAACGTGACACAAGCTGTTTACTGTGATTTGGTCTTCTGAGAGGAAATTACCTGCCAAGGTAATGAAAGGTTGTGGCACAGGAAGACTAACTGCTGAGCTGTCGAAAAACAGCTGCTCTTCTTTTAAAATGGCTGAATCAATTTTCGTTCAGAAATGATATGAATAAAGTACTGGACAATGTGTGTGTAATCGCAAGACACGGATCAATACTCGGCTTGTAAAATTGACATATCTGGTGTGTTTTTAAGCTTTTCCTCGGTGCCCCATTGCCTCCAATGTAAAGCACTAGCATGGGCAAGATATATTTTTTTAAATTTATAGAAAGTGCTTAATTTTAGAACAGGTTCCCATTACAAATGCATATATAGCATACTTATCCTTTAACTTGAGAATATGAATGCAGAAAGATGGCTTTAATAAAAATGCTCTTTTGAAGTTGAAGATAAGTTGAAGAGAGTCATTCACTTAAGACAGAGGAGTTAGCAGATGGTGAACACCCAAGGTTTCCTGCCCACACCTTTTCTGTTCTTCTTATTAATGCAAGTGCCGTAGGATTAATGTGACCACACATACACACACACACACACACACACACAGAGCGTCTTTCTGGTCTCTCACTGCGGCCTCATCATCTGCTTTTTTTTGCCACAATGACAACATAACCTAGATTCACAGCAGGCATTCAAGCGTTGTGTCGGATGACTCACACAGCACTCTGTATGTCTGGAGGAACGGAGGTGCAAATTATTCAAAAGGCCGCTGATAGATCAATCTGTTGTTCTGCTCTCCATTTCGGAGAACAACTTGAATTGTCTGTGAGTGACAAAGATGAGATTCTCTCCATATTCTCTGGGTTCAAGAGCAGGGCAGGTAAGTGTTCTCAATGATAATTACATTAAAATGTTCAGACACATGATAGTACATTAGGAATCTTCAGGCCTCTCTCTTGACTGTGTTTAAAATAGGTTAATATTGGATTCTTTCTCCGTCTCTTTTAGAAGAGGATCCCTTCACTGTAAGAGGCAGCATCCCAGGATTTAACAGCCAGGTGGGGCAGAGGCAACCAAAATAAATTTCTCCGAAAAAATTCAAAAGTTATAAAGGGGTATTAGAGCAATGGGGTGAAAATGTAACTTTTTTTGCTTATTTAAGAACTGGAGAAAACATTCTGAGAAAGTGACGGAATGAAAGTCACTTCATGAATCAAAGGCACAATAGAAAGCAATTGACAGGTGATCTCGAAAAGCAGGTTTGGGTACCAGTGTGAGTAGGGCCGTTTCTGGGCATAGGTGGTCTAAACAAGTGCCTAGGTGCCCTCTCATGGTCAGGGAGCATTACTGGAGCCCCATGTAGTGATTCCTATGTTTATTTTGTTTAGAAAAATTTGTCGGGCCGGACCGGAACACAAAGAAATGTTTATGTTGTGCGCCTCAGCAGCGCCTGCACTGTCTGCACCATGCACAGCACAATCTGTTGCCCAGAAAAGGCATTGGCCATTTTTTTAAACAATACAGACCTATAACTGAATATCCAATTATATCGTTTAATATTATTTTTGCATACTAGAGGAGTTTGTTCTTAATGTCTGATGACCTAATAATAATTCTTTGCATTTCTATAGCGCTCTTCTCAGTACTCAAAGTGCTTAGCAATTGCAGGTTAAGGGCCTTGCTCAAGGGCCCAACAGAGCAGAGTACCTTTTGGCATTTTATGGGATTCGAGCCGGCAACCTTCCGATTGCAAGTGCAGATCCCTAGCCTCAAAGCCACCACTCTGTCAACCACCTACACAGTCAGCAACAACAACAATGACGATAATGCCAATAATAATGAACCTCAAACTGTAGCATAGAAAAGACAGACATGGCAAAAATAAAATTAATGATCAAAACTGAAACAGGACTGTAGCTCAATTGCTGAAAGCTGCTTTAACCTGAACTATGATCATCTCCCAAATGGACATACATTAAAACTTGTATTAAATCTTAGCAAATATCGTCCTTACCACCATGTGCGAGATTTGTCTGGGCACACTACAGCAGTTGTGCATTTTTTTTGGATAGGTACATTGCATTACTTGCATACACAAGCTTGTGGTAAATAGGAATTATGGGTAAAGATTCCTATTTAAAAGTAATCATTATATTCTTAGTTTCACTGAATGTTGTTATTATGCTAAGTTTTCAATTTATTTTAGTCAGTCAGTCATTATCCATCCCGCTATATCCTAACACAGGGTCACGGGGGTCTGCTGGAGCCAATCCCAGCGTGCAAGGCAGGAACAAATCCTGTGCAGGGCACACACACACACACACTAGGGACAATTTAGGATTGCCAATACACCTAACCTGCATGTCTTTGGACTGTGGGAGGAAACCGGAGTACCCGGCGGAAACCCATGCAGACATGGGAAGAACATACAGACTCCACGCAGGGAGGACCCGGGAAGCGAACCCGGGTCTCATTACTGCGAGGTGGCAGCGCTACCATCACGCCACCCCAATCTTAGTTAAATAAAAAAATATATTATATACATACACACACATACATATACACGCATATTTATATATATATAGTCACACATATATACATACATATATATATTGCGGCAGATTGCTGGGGTCCTTACCTGGCCAGGATGCCTAGAAAGACCGGAAATAGAGAATGTATAGCTTCCGGGCCACGAGGGGGCAACCGCCCTGGACTACGAGAGGACCACAGGAGAAGAGGGAAAAGATTTTAACCTGTTGGGACCTGTGGCCACTGCCAGGGGGTGCCTTAAGCCTCGTCAGACCCGAAGTACTGTTACTTCCGCTACACCAGGCAAGATGGTGGATGAACCTGCCAGGGACGTCCGGAGTGCTTCCGGTGCAAAGGGCAGCACTTCCGCCACACCAGGAAGTGCTGCCGGAAGGCCGTCATCAGCCACCTGGAGCACATCCGGGCGGGAATAAAAGGGACTGCCTTCCTACAGTCTGAGAGCCAGAGTCGGGAGTGGGAGTAGGATAAAGCTCCCAGGACGAGACAGGCGGCCAAGGACTGTGACAGAGAAGTCTAATTGTGGTGATTTATTTGCTAAGTGCATTGTGTGGTGTTCAGGACTGTGATTCCTGTATTTGGTGGTGATAAATAAACGTGTGTCTTTTTATAAAGATGTGGTTTCCGACTGGTGGTGTCTGGGTTAGTCTCAGAATGGCGCCCAACGTGGGGCCTTCCGCTTGTTACAAAGCGGGGGACCCCGCAAATAAAATTTTTGTGAGCTGCCCGGGACCTTAGTCGGCCACACACAAGCACCGCAGGGAGGCGGTCCATACACACACCGTGGATGTTCTGCGAATCACCATTTGCACCGGAAGCACTCCAGGCATCCCTGGCAGGTTCATCTGCCATCTTGCCTGGTGTAGCGGAAGTAACAGCACTTCGGGTCTGAGGAGGCTTAAGGCACCAACTGTTGTTCGGGACTGAAACCGGTGTATAGTGGTGCTAAATAAACGTGTGTGTTTTATAAAGATGTGGTTTCCGACTGGTGGTGTCCGGGTAAGTCTCACAACATACATATATACATATATATATATATGATACAGTATCTGCCAAATTATACAAAGAGTACATGTGGAGAACATGGCGGATATTTGCTTACTGGCCAACCAACCACAAGCATTGCCTGGTTGGTAACCACCCAAATGATCAAATTGCAATTCAGACCTATAAATATATATGTAATGTCACTATCATCAAAACGCACAGGTTTAGCTGGTTGTTTAAATAGGTAACTCTCAAAATTAAACTGTAGTTTTAGCAATAACTAAAGTGTTTCTTTCTTACATTTCTTTAGATAAACATTAAAAGCAATAAATAAAGACTACTAATACAGCCCAATTCCTACTAATTTTCTGAAATGGCACCCCTCAAGAGCGTATTCTTCTGAGACAGTCTTGTAAACAGACATTGCTATAACTCGACATTCTCAAATTGTGAAATCAAGGTCCTAAATACTTTGCTGTCCCCAGTCCAGTCTCCAGGTCTCACTGTAAAGGTCTGACAGAGATGATTCCTCTCAAAGCAAAGGGATTAGTGGGGCGCCTAGGGCATCAAAAATCCTAGAACCAGCTCCGAGTGTGAGCACCAGCGTGACATCATATATGAGCAAGAATGCCGGGAATAAGGAAGTGAGGAATAAGCACACAGTAGGCATCAAAGAGTGTCTCCAAATGATTTGGGATTCGTATTAATGTTTAAAGAGATGACATGTACAATGCATACAAATTTAAATACAGCTGAATAAGAATAAGCTGAGTGTAGATGAATGGATAGCCCCTGCCAAGGACCTACCTGAGGGCGCCAGAGTAGACTTTATTCTACTACAATCGGCATCTACACATCCAAAGGATGCACTTTAGACAGAGTTACAGTGCCTTGAAAAAAAGTATTCAGACGTCCAAACTATTTTTACTTTTTACTTATTTTGAATGAGTGGATTTAGTTTTCCCTTTTCTGATCAACAGAAAACAACTCTTTAATGTCAAAGTGGTCTGAATCAATTACAAATACAAAACACAAAATAACTGATTACATAACTATTCGTTCCATTTAATGTAGCCCCCCCTAAATCATCACTGGGGCAACAAGTTGTCTTTAGAAGTCCCAGAATGTGTTCCATGGAGGTCACCTGCCTGGGGGTTTCAGTTCTAAATGAACCTCATCTGGGAGGTTGATCTTATGTGAGTCAGTATGGTGGACTAACCTACACAATGAAGACAAAAGAACAGAATAAGCAACTTCATTAAAAGATGACTAAAAACCACAAGTCAGAGGATGGAGATGAAAAAACAACCAAGTCACTGAATAACCAGTTAAATCAACCATGGGACAGAGCATGGGAAATGTCCTATATAAATAAAATGAAATATTATTATTATTATTATTATTATTATTATTATTATTATTATTATTATTATTATTAACCATGAAGAAATGGAAAGAGTATGACAGAGCTCGAAATGAGACCAGGTAAGAAGACAATTGATGGAAGCCACCAAGAGACACCGGAGAACTCCAAAGGAGTGACAAGCTACAGATTGGAGAGATTACACAGACAACATCTGTTTCACCAGGCACAGCTTTATGTTAGTGTGGCAAAAAGAAAGCACATGGCAGATGTTGAATTCAACTGGAAGAAGGCTCTATGGTCTGAAGAGGACACAATTGAGCTTTAATACATCAAACTACACACCATGTTACACTGCACATTATCACCACTGTAGAACATGGTGGTGGAAGCATCATGGTGTGTGGATGTATTTCTGCACCAGGCCCTGAAAGGCTTGTAAGGGGAAAATGAATGCCGTAAATTATTTGGAAAAATCCTGGAGGAAAACCCTGATCCAGTCCATAAGAAACCTGCACCATGGGAGAAGATGTGTTTTCCAGGAAGGCAGCAACCCCATTCATAAAGCGAAAGCTATCCAGGCATGGCTTACAAACAACAATGTGAATGTCCCGGAGTGGCCGAGTCACGGTCCAGACCTCAATCCGAGAGAGAATATGTGGCTGGACTTCCCAAAGGCTGTCTCGTGTCACCCACCAAGTAATCTGGAACAGCTTAAGCAATTTTGTGAGGAGGACATTACTCCATTGCGTTGTGCAAAGTTAAAAAAAATTGTATCAAAAAAAAAAAGATCTAGCAGCCAGAGGGGGTTTAACCACACACCACATTAGGAGTCTAACACACCCTGACTCCCGTGGTTTATTGGTCTCCTTGCATTTAATATTTTACCAGGTTTATGACATTATTTCTTGCATTCAGCATCAAAGTGATTAATTTACTTAATTTAGAACTTTGCACACAATCTGTGGTTTGTTCAGTTCCCACACACTTGATTTCAAACATCCCAAGATTTTGATTAAAATATCTGCTACAAAATAAATATAAATGTATTGTAACATTTTGGAAAAATATGATCGAAAACTACATCTCTGCTGCAGATGAAATCACATTCTTCCATTTATGAGATTGCACCGAGCTGAATGCTGAAGTGCTTGGTAGGATGACAGCAATTCTGTCTCAATGAGTAAAATGGCAAAAGGCGTATAATGAAGCTGCCAGGGTCCTACAGCAATGAGCACATCACCCTGGTGCTGCTTGATGGCACCATATTCAATCTGTCCTGTACTGAAATGCGTGCACCTTGACCAGCTTGAGAGCTGCATGTGGAGGGACTCCAGTTCAATGATCCATGTCCATGGGCAGCTCAAACATGTGAGTGCTTACATGTCAGTAGAGGTCATCCACCTGAAGCTAAGCATGTTTGGGCCCAGCCAGTACTTGGATGGTAGACTACACAGGAAAGGTTGGGTTGCTGCTGGAAGAGGAGTCAGTGAAGCCAGCTGGGGGCGCTTACTCTGTGGTCTGTATGTAGACCACAATGCCCAAGTGCAGTGATGGGGACACTGTACTTAAAAATGGCACAGGCCTTTGGATGAGACATAAACCGAGGTCTTGAATCTCAATGGTCATAAAAGTTCCCTGGACATCCTTTGTAAACAGCAGGGTGCATTACAATGCCCCGGCTAAATTGCCCACCATGGCCTAAACATTCTGGCCCCTTAATCATCCACTTACTCTAATTGGCTCCTTCTTTCTCTCACCCCTTCACCATCTAATAGCTCATGTGTGACACAAAAATGGTTGTCGTTACGTCATCCAGGTGGGTGTTACACATTAGTGGTGCCTGATATGGATCCCCATTCACTATGTAAAGCAATTTAAGTAGTGAGAAGAGTACTATATACATATAAAGATTATTATTATTGTTATTATTATTATTATTATTATTATTATTACCAATATTGCAGTAAATATTTGAAAGTCATCCTTAGAGATTTTTGGATGCTGAACTAAACCATGACAAGAAAGAGAAAAATCAAAATGAGCACAGCCCTGGGACCCTCCAAAATCAGGCTTTTCAGGTGGGAAATACATGAATCTGTTAAATACTTATGACATTTATCTGTTGATGCTCTTCATAATCAGTGACAAAATTCTGTAATCTTAGAAAAGATGATGAAGTCAGCATTATAATTGTTATATCCAGGCTTATGTTTTAATCTCCTTTGTAATTTGTCCTTTTTCTTCATCTTGTATCCCTTAAATATTGTTTATGTGGAGATTATTATTTATGTGTACTATTTGTATAATTATGTTTTTTTTTTTTTTATCAGGTTGGTTTTTAAGTGTGAATTCTTGTTTTGTCTTATTTCTTGAGCTTTGTGGGTAGTTCTCCAAGAGGCAGAGCCACCTGTCAATTTCCGATGACATCCTGCTCCCCGGTGTTGTTGAGTTCTCATCTTTATCAGTACATTTACAAAATCAGTTATCAAATAACTTGATTATTCACAGAAACTGTGACAAATAGACGGGTGCATAAATTTGGGCGCCCCAACATAGATATGACATCAATACTTAGCTGAGCCTCCTTTTGCTCCTTTGAGCCTCTAGACGCTGTCCTCCTATAGCCTTTGATGAGTGTCTGGATTCTGGATGGAGGTATATTTGACTATTCCTCCATACAAAATCTCTCCAGTTCAGTTAAATTTGATGGCTGCTGAGCATGGACAGCCTGCTTCAAATCATCCCATAGATTTTCGATGATATTCGAGTCAGGGGACTGTGACGGCCATTCCAGAACATTGTACTTCTCACTCTGCAGGAATGCCTTTGTAGATTTTGAACTGTGTGTTGGGTCATTGTCTTGTTGGAATATCCAACCCCTGCGTAACTTCAACTTTGTGACTGATGCTTGAACTTTATCCTGAAGAATTTGTTGATATTGGGTTGAATTCATCCGACCCTTGACTTTAACAAGGGCTCCAGTCCCTGAACTAGCCACACAGCCCCACAGCATGATGGAACCTTGGAATGTGGTGTTCTTCTTCCACCATGCAAAGCACTTTTTGTTATGACTGAATAACTCAATTTTTGTCTCATCAGTCCAAAGCACTTTGTTCCAAAATGAATCTGGCTTGTCTAAATGAGCATTTGCATACAAGAAGTGACTCTGTCTGTGGTGTGAGTGCAGAAAGGGCTTCTTTCTCATCACCCTGCCATACAGATGTTCTTTGTGCAAATTGCGCTGAATTGTAGAACGATGTACAGATACACCATCTGCCGTAAGATGTTCTTGCAGGTCTTTGGAGGTGATCTGTGGGTTGTCTGTAACCATTCTCACAATCCTGCTCATATGTCACTCCTGTATTTTTCTTGGCCTGCCAGACCTGCTGTGTTTAACAGCAACTGTGCCTGTGGCCTTCCATTTCCTGATTCCATTCCTTACAGTTGAAACTGACAGTTTAAACCTCTGAGATGGCTTTTTGTAGCCTTCCCCTAAACCAGGAGACTGAACAATCTTTGTTTTCAGATCTTTTGAGAGTTGCTTTGAGGATCCCATGCTGTCTGTCACTCTTCAGAGGAGAGTCAAAGGGAAGGACAACTTGCAATTGACCACCTTAAATACCTTTTTACCACTCATGATTGGATACACCGGTCTATGAAGTTCAAGGCTTAACGAGCTAATCCAACCAATTTGGTGTTACAAGTAATCAGTATCGAGCAGTGACATGCGTTCAAATCATCAAAATTACAAGGGGACCCAAATTTTTGCACAGCCAGTTTTACAAATTTGATTTAATTTCATACAACTAAATACTGCTTCACTAAAAATCTGTGTTCGGGAAACACCCCCTAGTACAATGAAAGACATATCACGGTTATCTTTTTTGTTGAAAGTAGAGTCAATTATTATGTAGGCTGAGAGGGCTTCCCAAATGTTTTCATATTTGTATTTCTGATGGGGAGGATACAAAATATAACCAAGGATGGGACAGAGAGGAGGACGATAGCTGTGATCAGAATGAGTAAGCCATTAAAACCCAGTGGCTGAGCGTCAGATCTCCCCGATTAGCCTGCTACTTTATAGTGTTGCGTGTCTGAGGCCGGGTCCATCAGAGGTCAGGCACGTCATTTACTACCCATCTGTTGGAAACTTGTTATAAGTATGAGTTATTTAAATATTTGGTGAGTATATTTCTCCATGTCGCATTCATTTGTTTTTTTTTGCATTGTTATTGTTATGATGATGTCACCTTTTGTTTTACTGGGGCTCCACCATTTTGTGCATATTCTTCATGGCTATATTCCTGAGAATTGCTATGCTCATTGCCAGCTATGAGACACTGGAGTCACATGACAAATTAGGCCACTAAATCCCCTCATTTATGATGGAAATGCAAAGTCGCTGGCATCCAATCTAGCCCTGTACTCTTCAAAGGACTTTGTTTGTGACAGTTAGGGGTAATTAAAACAAGACAGTATCAGGATTTTCTGGTTTTGACTTTTTTGCTGATTACGTCTGACAACTGTTTTTCCCCTGCTTGTCCAGTGACCATTATTCTTGTTTGTTCTTTCAATTAGTTTTTTTTTTCTCTGTAAACTTTTCCCATTCCACAAATTGTTCATAGCAGAACTTACACTCGTATGAAAAGTAAGTACACACCAATCTCGGGTTTGCCTGCTTTAATATATTGAAAATATCAATAATTTCCAGTGTGTGAGTGCACTTACTCTTTCACATAACTATACATGAAGATTGTTTTCTTTCTTCTTGTATAGTTATTTTAAGGCTTTTTTGTTATTGTTAATTTTTATGTCATTAAAGCACTCTATTGGTTATCCTTTTGTTTTCATAGACATGGTGCTGTAATTTGAGCCTAATAAGCTAAATGAGGCCTGAATGCATTAAAAAGGCATAATGCCTGCGAATTTAAAAAAAGGCCTAAAGTCTTACAAGGGAGAGGCTAACTGCTAATAACCCTGGCCCAAATAAGCAAAACCTTAAATATTTAAATGAATGTATCAAATAAAAAAAATATCCAAATGAACTACAATTTTAGCAAAGTAAAAAAGACCCACAAAAACCCCGAAATAAAATGAATTTTAAGAATGAACGAAAACTAAATAATAAATAAAAAGACATCAAAACATCCAACAATATCACAAAAGGAAAAAGTAGGAATTTCAGAAATCACCCACTTAGCAAACCAAAAAACACAGAAAGGCAGAAAAGCTAAACAAGAATAGCAGGAGATCAATAACTGACAAGGAAATTAAAAAAGAGCGCTGAACAACAAAAAGAAGAACAAAAAATACAAACAAGGGGACAAACAAGGGGACTGGGAAAATAAAATATTTACAATTAAAAAACAAAATAAAAAACAAAGTCAGACTACTAAAACACAGCCATTTTGGTTTGTAATTAGGGTCATTGCTGGTCACGTAGTCTGATGGTGTATGGCGTGTGTTGTCTATGGGATGAAGATTATTTAAAGTCCAAGTTTTTGGATAAAATACAAACAAAACAATTCCTTAGTTCGGGGGTTCTCAACCTGTGGGTAACAAAAAAGGGGGTGCGAAGATGTGAAAAAAAGAAAACAAGAATTGAAAATATGAAAAATACATCTATTGAAACCAAAACAAATTAACTTAAACTACATTCTGATACTAGAAAAATAAGTATAGAGTTAGATAAATGTCGATAAAAGTTAAGTAGGTATAATAAAACATGTAGCGGTGTATCGGCAGCAAAAAATATAGGAATACATTTTATTAGGGTTTCAAAAAAACGTTACGGGGGCGCGATTAAAACTGTTATGAAAACTCGGGTCGCAAATACTTAAAGGATGAGAAACACTACCTTAGTTAGAGATTAGTTGAAGAAATTTAATTAAGTTCTGGTTAGCACCTCATGATTTGATTGTCTCAACACTGAGTTTCGGATTTTCGTTTTGAATTAAGATGCTAGCAATTCCTACCCTATCCTGGTTACTATCTGTCCCCCACATTCATTGCTCAAGAGTCCCGTCTTCAAATCAAAGGCACAGAATTATAAGCATGCACCTTTCTTGTTTACCTTCTACACTGATTTTTCCAAAACTAAATATTAATAATATTTTTGCAAAAAATGCATATTTTCTGCACGTCTATAGCATGCAGCTAGATAATGGACATGCAGATTATGTGACATGAGAATTTTTTTTCATGAATATGTTTCACATAGTTTGCCTTTGGACAATACAGGTCACCATTACAGTCCGTTACATCATAAACTGTTTTCTCTTGTTCTGTGCGAAAAGATGACATTAAAATGTTTCCCAATCATTCCAACAAAACCACACAGGCTAAGTAACATCATAAAAATGTAATTTTTGGATGGAGTATTTCTTTAGGTGTGTTGTATAATTTAATTCAAGTAATGTTAAAGACCAACCCCTCGTGTCTCAAATAACATTAAATTAAAAAGGTCCAGCTTTACTCAAGCATTAGATGTTCTGATGCTGTCCTTGACTGTTAGCCTCTTGCTGAGAGCAGGTTCTGGATATTAAGTGGACTTTACGAGTCACTTCTTTCAGTTTTCTAAAGTTATGAGTTTGTTTCAGAAGTGAGTATCAGTAAGATGTTACTATCTCCATGCTTCAGTGAGACAAGCCAGTCAGGTAGTCATTTGCATCAGTTTACACAGTTGATGATGTCAAAATGAACACTACCACCGCTGTAAGCATCTTCATGAACTGCAGAATGTCTACGCAAGTGAAGGCACGCAAGTAGAACAACCTCGAGAGGTAGAGCTGATATATCAGGACTTTATTTAGGGATTAGGGTGTGCTGTGGGTTATGCTGTCCCTTCTTGTTAACTTTTAATAGTTGGAGCACTTGATGTGACACAGCATGCAGCAGGTCACTGTTGACAGCAGCCGTAAGCACATGATGAACATCAGATGAGAATAACTGTGAATAAATGAACAAGCATTGGTCTTCAAGACTCACAGCTGCTTCTCAGGATAGGATGGGGGAAACCGAAAAAGAATATGAAGTGCACTATGTTCTCCCATTTCTTGTGAGATTCCATAAAAGCAGCACTGTATGTTCTCTTTCATTCTCACACACGTACGAATTGCCGTGGGAGCCAAGCACAAAAACTCCTGGGACACGTTTCTGACTTTGATTTTGCCCCGTCTGGCACACAGCAGCAGTTATCCTTTATAGATAATAAAGCCATCTCCTATTAAATAGTCTTAGTGAGGACAAGAAAAGGCCTCATTGCGACCACCTTCTGCATTAGCAATGAGCTGCCCTTTGCAATCCCTTAATAAATCTAGGCCTTTTGTTGTAAAATTATACTTTCATCTATTTTAACTGTCTACCTTTGTCTCCCTGATGAATGCACGCAGCTCGAGCAATTTGCTCTGATTGTGTCTACATGAAGGCTCAAGAGGAATAACTAGTTTGCATATCTGAGAAATTTCGTCTCTCCTCCGCCCATCTCTCCCCCTTTATCACCAGCCGCGTAAGTAGAACACCGAGAACAAAGTAAGACTCTTCCTTTGGGGCAAGATGTACCATTGTCTATTTGTATTAGGGCTAATAGGTTTTGTGAAAACAACGGTCAACATGGTGCTTTGATAAAACGAACAAACCCCGACCTGTGGTGTAGCCATGCAGCTTTGTCATTTAGCACTGTTATCCTAATAAAGCATTTCTGTCAATAATAGCACAAGTTCTAGCCGTTTCTGAGTGCTGCGCAGCAGCGGTTATCAAGTCACCACTCTAATACATTTTGAGAGATGCTATCAGTCAGCCAGTGTTACGTTACTATTTGATTGACCTTTTCTAAAAGCCAACAACCTTTGCTTACTCATGTTTTACAAATTTCCAGTGATATAAAGTGACAATGATTACATTATATTTACATTTTCAAATTTCTTTATATCAGCAGCTTTTACCCATAATTTACTGTATTTCAAATTTTACAAAAGTGTCAAGCATTAAGTCTTGTTTCACGTCTTTTTGTGACATTTATTTATGTTGATGTTACATTTCATGATTATTTGCATTGTTTTTTGTTTTTGATACTGTCTTTAAATTGCATGTGTTATGTCCTATGTCTTTTGTGGGTGATCCCACCTGCCAATCATGGCCCTATAAATCTGGAGGGTCTCCCACAGTTCCTGGTGGTTCATTTTCAATGTGTTTGGAAGTAGCGAGTTTACTTGTATCACTTTCTGCGCTTTTGTGAGTTAATGGATTTTCGACCTCTTGGCTCTGGATTTCTGCATTGGGTTGGGACTTTGTTCTCCTAGATTGCCTTTTGTTTTAGACAAATACATTTTTCCTTTTGAGCTCTGTGGAGTTTGCTTTTGTTTCAGAGCATTTAAGTGGAAATAAACCATTTTATTTTATAAAGCTGCTGTGTTGCTCTTATATCTAGCTGGGGTTTGGTGGTGATATATCCCCCTCTAGTAAGCATATTTGTGAGTGTTTTTGGAACTAATTGGGATTTATGTGCTTTGGGACTCCTAGTTCACAACACGGGCATCACCCTCCTGGCTGTGCTGAGGTAAGCGATACCACTCAAGAATGAGATGGGGCACTGTTGTAACTGCATCTTCTTTTTTATTAAAACAGTTCAGAGAAGAAACATACCAATAAAAAAAATGTACTGCTCAAAAGTTGATCTTTGATGGGTCGTGAAACTTAAAAGAGATTGTCATTTATGCGTCATTCAAGAATCAGGTTTGTCACAGATGTTTCTTCTTAAAATTCCTAACCTTAGGAGAAATACCTTTAGACAGAAAGGAGACGTGAGATACAACCGAGATAAAAGGAGTCAAAATTGGCTTGAAAAATGATGTAATATTTTGTGAGATCTCTTTGATACCGTGTTTTCACGAAAATAAGACCGGGTCTTATATTAATTTTTGCTCCAAAAGATGCACTAGGGCTTATTTTCAGGTGATACCTTATATTTATTCCTGTACAACAATATACATTTATCCAAATACAGTCATGTCATCTTCTTCTGGAATATCGTCATAACTCTCCACATTCAAACCCTGAATTCCAGCCTGAATTTCTTGCTACTCCAGCTTCTTTTAGGATCCTCCTGATGTGTGTGCTTCAATGTTTAATGAATGGTTCGATGTGGTGAAGCCAAATGCCTACATTCAAATGTATTCAAGTTGCCTTTATATTCAAGTGTCGCATATTTCCCAAAGTAATGACAGGATATATTTTAAAAATCTCATATACCATCTTCTGTGCTGTCTTTTTTTTCTGCATCTTCACAATACCATCAGAATATACGGCAGTGTATTTCAGCCATAGAGAAAAAAAAATAAGGACATAATGAAAATGTCTATTTTGTGATTAAAGTGGAAATCTCGGCTTTAAACTCGAAATATCCACTTTAATACCGTAGTTTACTTTATCATTAAAGTAGACCGTTGTAAACGTCACCTTAAAACCGACCCAGTTATTAATTAACGCACTTCTGGGTCTTCCTCCTGACCTGACAGCAGCTGCAAGCAGCATCACCACACAGAACACATTAAATTTATGATATTCCAGCTCTCTGCACATTTAGAATTCTTAGATTTATACTTGATATCACGCTCATGAGGAAATGCATTAAAATGTGTATGTTATATTTACAGATAAATTGTTAACTTTGTTTAAATAATGAATACTGTTAATAGTTACACATATGGGGTGGCACGGTGGCAGAGCATTAGCACTCCTGTCTCACAGGGAGTCGCGTCCCTTGTGTTCCCTGCCTGGAGTTTGCATGTTTTTCCTGATGGGTTTCTACCGTGTGCTCAGTTTTCCATCCAAAGGCATGAAGGTTTGGGGAGTTGGTGATGCTACAATGTGATGCCAGTGTATTTGTGTGCTTGTGTTCATCTTGTGATGAGCTAAAGCCCCGTCCATGGATTTTGTTTCTGTCTTGCGCCGATGCTGCTGGAATGGGCGCATCCCTGAATTGATGGATGTAATCATTAAACATCCTTTTCAGAAATATTGTGGCAAGGTGTCCTTGGATGTTTCGGCACACGTGTCACATCGCGTGAAGTATAAACCCAGTCTTAGGTGCCTTACTTTTCAGCTGACAATCTTGACTATGTCTTATTTTTGGGGTAGGGCTTATATTACAGAGCAGCCTGAAAATCATGCTATGGCTTATTTTCAGAGTAGGTCTTGTTTTAATCTCTTTTAAGACTTTACATTTTTTACCTATTATTGGATTGATGCCTTTATCCAAGGTAACTTACAACATTTCAGATACAATTGGATACATTTCTTTTGGATTTCCAATTGAAGCACAGGCAGATGAAGTGACACAGTGGTGTCAGAAGTGGGATTTGAATCAATAACCTCAGGGTTTAAAATTCAATGTCTTAACCGCTATGCCACACTATTTAACCTTTCTCCTATAATGAGTCTGATCTAATTGGAGCACCACAATATAAATCAGAGTGACTTATAGTAATATTCAGATGCAAGGACAACAATTGGGTAATCAAAGTAAAGAGTTTTATTACCACAAACATGTGTCTATATTACTGAACACACCTCCAAAAAAAGGCCAAGTCCGTCAAGAGCAAGGATGGGTTGAGGCTCACCAATTTGCCAACAGATCTGTAACTGAGTAATACACAACTTGGAGACCAACTCTCCTCAACAACAAACTGGTAGGATATTGGGCATTTCACTATCTACAGTGCGTAATACGCGTATAATCAAAAGATGCCAGCAATCCGATCCAACCTTGGTGTGCAAAACCACTTCTGAATGTTTGTGATTTACAATCCCTCAGACAAACACAGTTTAAAAAAAATGTCCTGTGTCTGTAATGGCTATCATGACTTGGGCTTGGGAATACTTTGGTAAACATTTGTCAGTCAACACCATTCTTTGCTGTAAGTTAAGGCTTTACTGTGCAAAACAGAAGCCATACATCAATGCTGTCCAGAAGCTCCATCTCAGAAAGTAGCACAATGAAGTCGTGTTTTGTGGTGCAGCGAATAAACTTTTCAAATAGTTTTGAGAAAAAATGGTCTTTGTGTTCTCCTCGTAAAAAAAAAAAAATGCTGTTATCAGTGTTAGGATCAAAAGTCAAAGCCTGTCGTTGTTTGGGTGAGTGTCCATGCTCACAGAATCTATGAGGGCACCATCAATGCAGAAAGGTATGTACAAATATTGGAGAAATAAATGCTGCCATCCAGATGCCATCTTTTCCAGGGACATCCCCACATTTTCCAGCAGGACAATGGCAAAACACATTCTTCCTGTTTGAAAAGAGCATAGTATGTAAGCAGAGGGTGCAGGTACTTGATTGGCCTAAACTGGGTGGTGGAATATGAAGCTCAAACTACTGCAAGAAAGGTCCTGTACAATCATCAGCTGAAGAGCTGCAGAATGGTTGAATGGGGGAAAATTCAGTTTGCCAAACTTAACCAACCTGTGTCTTTAGTGCCCGAACACTTAATAAGTGTCATTTAAACATTGGGAAACACTCGATTATCCCAACTATTCTGGAGTGTGTTGTAGTCATCACATTTGACATGCGTGTGTACTAAAAAACAATTCACAAGGGAAAATTCAATGTGCTGTTGCAGTGTTTTCAATAAGGCACAAGGTAAAGACAATTCACAAATCACTCCTTTTTGTTTATATTAGCATTTTACTTACTGTCCCAGATTTTTTGGAATTAGTTTTATTGTATCTACAATCCCAACATTTTAGAACATTAGAACAATCTCGACGAGAATAGGCCATTCGGCCCAACAAACCTCACCAGTCCTATTCATTTACCGTATATACTCGCGTTTACAATCTCCCGCAGATAAGTCGGGACTTGATTTTACCGTATAATTTCCAGTATTTTATAATGTCGGTCGTATAAGTCGAATGTGGAAAACTCACGCTATTGGTCCAATAGATTATGATATGCTAATGGCCACCTGAGAGAGTAACCACGGAGCACACAGCCTTTTTTTTTCTATGTATTGTGCCTACATGACCACACAGTAATACAAGCGACGTTTGAGCTGTTTTGTGTTTTTTTTATTTCACACCCTCATACACCTTTATCTTAAGAGCTTCCCTTATCTACGATGGAGCGTTCGATCAGAAGAAAATTTGAACCTGGTATTAAATTAAGCATTGTTGAAGTAGCGAAATAAATTGGTATCTGCACTGCTGCAACAAAATCCGATGCATCTGAGAAACTTATGCGAGATTGGAGGAGGCAAGAAGATGTAAAAAAAAAAAAATGATAGTGTTGCATTTTTGAACAGGCGTATAAGTCAGGGTCTGATTTTATGATCGATTTTTTGGGTTTCAAGACCCGACTTATAAGTGAGTATATACGGTAATTC
The DNA here is from genome assembly GCA_026402145.1 of Polypterus bichir lapradei. Classification (NCBI taxonomy): domain Eukaryota; kingdom Metazoa; phylum Chordata; class Cladistia; order Polypteriformes; family Polypteridae; genus Polypterus; species Polypterus bichir. The sequence continues at coordinate 21,111,516 of JANRMT010062797.1, read as the reverse complement.
TTTCAAAATAACATCAAGTTGAGTTTTGAAGGTCCCTAAAGTCCAACTGTCTACCACACTACTTGGTCTCTTATTCAATTCGTCTTTGGTTTTCTTTATGAAGATAAACTTCCTAATGTTTGTTTGAAATTTAACCTTAACAAGTTTCCACTGTGTCCCCATGTTCTTGACAAACTCATTTAAAAATGTCAGTCTCAATCCACTGGACTAATTCCCTTCATAATTTTGAACACTTGAATCAGGTTTCCTCTTGGTCTTCTTATGCTTACTCTGTAAAGGCTCAGCTCTTGTAATCTTTCCTCATAATTCATCCTGCTCTGGAATCAGCCTAGTCGCTCTTCTCTGGACTTTTTCTAGCACTGTTATGTCCTTTTTGTAGCCTGGAGACCAAAACTGCACACAGGATTCCAGATAAGGCTTCACCAGTGTGTTATAAATAAAGCTTGAGCAGAACCTCCTGTGAATTGTACTCTGCACATCAGGGCGCTATATAACCTGACATTCTGTTAGCCTTCTTAATGGCTGCTGTACACCGTCTACGAGCTGATAGTGTCAACTTCACTACTTCTCCTGAATCCTTCTCTGAAGTTGTACTTTTGATTTTCAGACCTAACATTTTTTATTTCCTACGTGTAATACTTTACATCTACTTCTGTTAAATTTCATCTAACACAAACCTGCCCAAGCCTGCATGCTGTTCAAGTCTCTCTGTGATGATTCAATACATTCTCGATTATCTGCCAACCCTCTTATCTTGGAATCGTCTGCAGTCTTAACCAGCTTGTTACTTATATTCCTATTCAACTCCTTTATATATATTAAAAATACTAGACATTAAGCCCGTTACAATAACGGGCGCTAGAACAGTAGTGCATAAACATTAGTAGGAACAGTCTATATTAAATGGCAAGGGACCTTGTATGTAGCTGTAATATACGTCACTGTATTGTGTGCCTTTAATTTTCTCTCTCAGTAATACTGGTTTGTATTTCCGTAAAATGTCTGTAATTTTGTATGACAGTAATACAGTGGAACCTCGGTTCACGACCATAATTCGTTCCAAAACTCTGGTTCTAACCCGATTTGGTCGTGAACCGAAGTAATTTCCCCCCATAGGATTGTATGTAAATACAATTAATCCATTCCAGACCGTATGAACTATATGTAAATATATATTTTTTTACGTTTTTAAGCACAAATATAGTTAATTATACCACTGAATGCACAGCGTAATAGTAAACTAAATGTAAAAACATTGAATAACACTAAGAAAACCTTGAACAACTGAGAAAATTAAGACTGGAAGAGTTCATGCTATAGTCTTACGACCCGCTCGCTAAAAACACCTTTTTTAATGAGTTTTAAGCACAGGGGAAAAAAATGAACAGTTGAAAAATTAATAAACAACTTAGAAAAGTAACACTGCAACAATGCACGCGCACACCTGTGTGTGTCCCGCGCGCGCCTGTGTGTGTGCGTCCCGCGCGCGCCTGTGTGTGTGTGTGCGTGCGTGTGTCTGTCGCGTGGGCGCCTGTGTGTGTGCGTGTGTCTGTCGTGCACGCGCCTGTGTGTGCGTGTCTGTCTCTCATGCGCCTATGTGTGTGTCTGCACAGGGAATGCACAGGAAGAGACTGAACACGTGCCGTGTGACCCCGCGCATGCGCACTTCACCAGAAGACACACACGGACACTGGACGCACACAGGGCTTTTATTAAAGAGGATAGATTTGCTTTTTTTGGTTTTCATGCAAATAAATTTAATTTTCAAGTTATACATTTAATAAGTGTCTCAGTATGATTGCTATTAATGAAACCAAGGAGCTAAATTGTTCTTTCCTTTTGTAGCTGCAGTCTTTTAAGGGCTCCAGAGGATGCTTTTGAGAATCATTCTTTTGGTGGTACAACTGGGAAGAGGTAAAAGCTTGGAAATGAAGACGATCCCAGATAGCACGCAGCCTGCCATTAGAGTTCGTTTGAGTTGAATATGCAGCGTACAAAGCAGACATTGAGACTGGCAAGAGGTTCAAAGTAACAGATGAACAAGGTGTTTTGACATTTTTTAATAAAAGAACCTAAGAGGTCCAGCAGCCACATGCACTTCAGAACAAGTCATCCACCTGGAGCTAAGCAATTTTGGGCCCGGCCAGTGATTGGATGGGAGACCAACCAGGAAAAGCTTGGGCTGCTACTGGAAGAGGTGTTGATGAGGCCAGCAGGGGGTGCTTACCCTGTGGCCTGTGTGTGGATGCCCCAGTGCTGCGATGCAGACACTGTGTTGTAAAAATGGTGCCGTCCTTCTTAGATGTATAACCGAGTTCCAGACTCTCAGTGGTCAAAAAAGATCCCTGGACACTCTTTGTATACAGTAGGATGTATCCCAATATCCAGGCTAAACTGCCCACCACAGCCCAGTGTTTCTGGCACCTAATCATCTACCTTTTTTAACTGGCTAACTATCTCTAACCCCTTCACCACCTAATAGCTAATGTGTGGTGAGCGTACTGGCGCAAAAAAATATCTACGTGGATGCTGCACATTAATGGAGATAGAAGTGGCCTCCCCCACTCACAATACAAAGTGCTTTGAGTTGTGATAAAAATGTTATATAAATGTAAGTGTAGCTGCTGAAATATAAGGTGTGGTTAAGCACGGGTATGACATGTGCCGAAAGAAATGTCAAAGTCCAAAAATTCATTTTAAAATATTTAGTGAAAGTTAAAGGCAAATAATCTACACAAGAATAAAAGAAAAAATAGTTACACACATAGAATAAAAGACAAAAAAAAGGAAAAATGTATTTTCTCTAAACTTAGCTTTTCTTGAGAAACTTTAGTTATTCCTGTACTTAAAGGTTCTTTACTTCTTCTTCTCTACTTAAAGATTCTTAGCTTCTTCTTCTGTACGCTTTAAACGTACGGCACAGCACATAAATTAAGTGCTGTTTTCTTACATATTTACTTCGCACACTCAAAAGGCCCATAGACTGGTTGGCACATAGGCATGTGCCCAGACACAGTTTAAAACCTTATGCCTTCCACACCTTACTCAAGGCAAGGCTGTCACTAACTGAAGAATATTGTTTACTAAAAGCTGTTAGAAATGGCAAGAATATACCAATACAATTCTATTCACGGGGGTTATAGGAACCTCCCATAGATTATGCATTGTCATCTAGTAAAATATTCATGAATCTTATAGAACTAGGAAAATGGCTCTTACAGTAAGCAATTATTATTATTATTATCTTTCATGTTAGGTGATCTGATAACATGATAAAACAACCTGTTAGAAGTGCTGTCTCCCAACTGTCTGGTTCAGGTCCTTTGCCTTGTGCTGAATCAGTTTAAAGTGGGCATCCCTGCCTTGTATCTTGTGCTGCTGTGTGATCATTACATACCGTACATGTACATGGATGAAATGGGAGGCTGTTAAGCTGTATTTTTGCTGTTCTCTCCTTGGTTGTCAACCAGCTGAATGTTTCGATAGGCTGATTTCTGATAAGGCTAGAGACTTAGTCTCAGTGGCTTATTAGTAACATAAATATACAATATTTGAAAAGGTATACATTTATCTGTGCCATTAAGCATGATCAATAACTTAGGAGATAATATTCCACATTTTAATATCATCTGAGCTTTGCCTGGTACAATGAGGGAATTTGTCAATTCGCTGACAAACCTGACACACGTCTGTCATACTGGACAAGACAAACTATGATGTTTAATGGGCACTTTATTAAGGTTAGTTGCAATGGGCCACATGTTTCTAACAAAAATTATACAGTATATATATATATATATTTTTTTTAAAGAATAATAACTATCTGAATGTCTCTTGAGAAAATGAACATGTAATGCTTCGATAAAATCTATTTGTATTTCCCAGTAATAAAGTACTGTATCACGTTACAGTTTAAATTTTGACAATCACGTTACGAATAATGAATTGATTAAATTTTGTTAACTGAATTTCACGTTTCTAAGCACATAAATCATTGTGAAGGGTTGACTAAGTGGAAGGATCCCAAACAATAAATGGATGCCAACTGCCCCCCCTGTATAATGTAATGCACCAGAAAACAGAACAAAAACAAACACTTGGTGGTACATCAGAAATCAGGCTCCTTACCAGCCCTGATTGCCAAACTGGCTGTTTAGGTAAAGAGGCTGTCTCATACATGTCAGGCTTGGGAAGTTCAAGTCCAAAAAGAGATTTCACCTTCCGGGGACATCTAATTTTTAGGGGTCCCAAGCAGAAGGGTTGGGGCTTCTGTTAGCATTAGTGCCTCCTCTTGCCCCAGAATGGTACTGCATACCTTGGCTGAGCCCTTAAGGTGATACTCAGATGCCCATGGATGACAATGTACAGTAAATATCTTGAATTGCAGGCCTTCAGTTTCACATAATGTTTGAGAAACTGGAAACCAAGCCTAACACTAGGACCCATTTTAAAAAATAAGCATACTGCACTAAGAAGAGAATCACAGAATATCCACTGTTATATATATCCATATTGTTAAATTCGGGAGATCACATGATGCATCCTGACAATGCTGTGTAAACACAACAGTAAAAATAATTACCTTTGTCAAACTGGGTCAAAATGAAAAATAAACCACACAAAAATAATCCATGGGTAGTGTGGTAGACAGTTGGACTTTCAGATCTTGACTTGATGTTACTTTGGAGAATCTTGGTGAACACGATTGGTAAGTTTGTTGATTTGAATGCTCTTTTCTCATCATAGTTGTAATTGTTTAACATAGTGACGATTATGACTCTGCCATTTCTGCAAAAAGGGCTATTATTAGGTAAGGATCTTTGAAGACCCCAAAATCTGGTAAAGACAGTGGTCCCTGTCCCATGATTTAACACGGACAAAATTAATGAGAGCGGGCAGTCATTCTTGACAGTTATTTTGTTCAGCTCCATGTAATCTATACAGGGTTCAAGGGTGTCATCTTTCTTTTCAACAAAAAAGAAACAAGTGCCAGTTGGATTACCATATGGTGTAATAAATCCATTGGCTAGGCATTCCTTGACATGTCTGCCACAGTCCACAGTCCAAGAAAGAGAGGATAAATGTTTTTCTCAGATGAAGAAACTCCAGAAAATGATTCAATGGCACAGCCATAAGCGTGGCGAGCGTGGACATGTATTGTTTATATGGATAACTTTATAGGTTTACAGGATTAAAATTATATGTGACAGGACCTCTGTTGAAAAACACAACATACTTCATAAAAGTGGATATTTAAAAAGGTAGAGAAAGTTTCCAACCAGCAATAAATTCTGTTTTCCCAATCTTATTTTCCTAATTTTCCCTAACCCTAAAATAATCCTGGTATCAGGAATCTACATAAAAAGACATCTTTTCCCAATGCAGGCACTCTCTTTATACCTGAATAACTGAGGTTATGAATTCAGCTGCCGGTTAGACCACTAGCCACGAATGGAGTATATGCCTTAATGTTGAGAGGAATCTTTAAAACTAACAAATGTTGCAAAAGACTATAACTAATAAATGTGTCTGTGGTGCAAGAGCCTATTTGTTATAGTTAGGTATCAACTGATATTTTTGTGCATTTATTTTAACCCTTTTGAATGGTGTTATACTCGATTTGAGGTTTTTTGGAGTCATAGAATCTTCTATCTCGTGTGCTTGAGTGCTGAAGTAACAGCTCCTATTTTGAATGAAGTCTTGAGACTGTATCTGCCTTCTCTATACAGTAATAAAGTACCTGTATTTTCCTTGTATAAGAAAAACAGCACTTTTTAAACTGCAAAAAATATTTTATTTGAAAATGAGACATATTTTTTTATGGAAATACAGGTATGAATACAGAACAGCACAGTATCCGCACACGACACAACTACCCACATGGACACTCAATGAAGCACTGACTCAGTATTCGGCCTTGTGTATGATGTCATGTCTACACTCTCGTTGAGACTACCTGAAGCCGCAAATTTCGTAACAGATTCACTTTCTTTTGATCTAACAAGAACGAGACAGCCTGTTGCAAGGTTCCCAAGAGTCAGTGAAAACTTAAGCATGGCGTTAAGTACTTTTTGCATCAAATTGTTCTCATCGGTAGCCATTTTTGTTGTTTGTTATACTGAAATTTACATTTTGTTTAAATGAAATCTATTAAACAAGATTTTCTATGAACATTTGTCTGGGTCAAAATTTCGTTACTTCGGTATTCTGCTGTTCGCTGTCTGAATTACTACTTTTTTCAAAGTTATTTCTTTTGTTCTTTTATTTTTGACATCTTTTTTGTTTTGTTACTGGATGTCCCCATTTTGAGAGATTAGGCTGCTCTATTGATCCTTTGGAGAGCATGCGATCCATGACATCATTGAAGACTGACGCAGTTCATGCAATTCATGTAATTTACTTTATGACTTTCTGTTGTGGACACTAGCTGACCCCTATTTTTTGTTTTCCGCTTTGGTTTTCTTTGATCTTCATGTATCAATGACCTTACTTTGTTTTTCTAACTACAATTATCTCCCAGCCCTTTCATAAAAAAAATAATATTGACTAAACTTCTAGCCAGTTCATGTAGCAAATACAATTCTTGCATGCTCGTTTCACTGGTGTAATGTGTCATGAAAACACATCCAAAATTTATTCGGTCATACCTGTTGTCGATAGAAATTATCAGATTTTGGTACAATTTGGATACAATAAGCATTGATGTCATTTATGCCTTGAACCACAGGAATATGTCCCCATCAGTTTTCTAAAAGCAAGATCTTGTCACCAGCATGTTTATAATTCAGCTATAGTCATGCCCTGATTTACGGCTGACTGAGTTGAGACAATTTGTACTTACGGACAAGCAGCTATAGAAAAGCAATAGTGTAAAAATGTAGAAATTGAAAAAAACAGCCTAAGTATTACATCTTTTTTTTTATTTTTTGACTTTTTCAGAGCCCTTTAAGGTTTGCTTTCATCGATGGTGCTCCACGTGGTTAATTCTTATGTGTTCAACCCGCACCACCTTCCTTACACTAGCGTTTCTCGACCTTTATAGTCCTGCACACCAATTTTGCCATTTTAAATTAATTGAAGACTTACTATTGGCACTTGTACACTGCTCCCTTGGTGAAATGATCACAATTGTCGGTTCCCCTTGGTGAAACAAGCTCACTTAAAAATGGGAAACAATCACTTATGTAACCCAATGATGGTAACCTGCAACCCACCAGCAGTGTGACCCGGAGATTGAGAAAAACTTCCTTACATAGACCTGCCATGCAGCTGCCTAGACGTTAAGTTCGATTTGTGATAATCTGTACTGGTAGTCAAAATATGTTGATCAGTGACCCATAGAGAACATCAATTACAATGACCTGAACACTTTGTGACCAACATACAGCCAAATTGCCAGTCCCAAATGGAACCATAAGTCAGTGAATGGCTGTAATTAGTGTGAAATAATAGCCATATATCTTCCAAATTTCAAAGGCTCCATCTATCATCATGACAGAAGGAAGGAAGATGGTGGTGCTATGCTGAAGCTCAGACCCTTTAAGAACAACTGAAAGCTCAGGAGCGTAGGGACACGAGAGATTCAGCACAGTACCATACGACACTACCTAGGACCATATGTCCTTTGTTGGTCAGGCGTTCTATTCCTGTGACAACTATTCTTTGGAGAGAGGGCCAGTTATGCATATCTACTTTGAAGATTTCTCTAGTATCTCACTGAATGCTTCCATTCAGGTTTCCCATTTTCCTCTCACTTCTACTGGGGCCTCTACCGAACGTAGCACAAATATTGGGAGAGAGCCTGGTGTTCCTGAAGCAGATGCAAAGCAACCTCAATACTTAAAATGATTTCGGCTTGAGGTTTAAAGCAGAGCTTTGGTGAGCTTGCTGTCAGGAAGCAAGATCAGGGTCTGAAGTGAGTGCTTATTCCAGGACTGTGGATGATGCAAGTGGACCATTTATTTTCAGTGTATTTGTAGTTTGCATTCTCCTTGTGTTTATTCCCCTGTGTAGTGTATTTGTTTAATAAGGAGACCATTTTCTGTTATTCGTTTGCCTCCCAGGCATTGTTCTGATTGTGGAGGGCTACCACATGGACCTATTTCTATCACAATGGATTAAATAACTTCCTGGGATAGTTTTGCTTGAAACACATTTAAGAACAAAGTAGCCAAATGTCTTGTCAGTGGTGGTCATCTATCTATGGGTCGTGCTAATCAGTTTTTGCCTTGCACTGGGCTCACTTAAATCAGAGGTTTGACAACACAGGCAGACTGACAACAAGGTTCATTAGCAAACCCTTTCATTACAGGATGATTATAGTTTTAGGTATCCACTGATTTGCTTTGACACCTTCTTTGTGGACACATTGACAGATCCCTTCATACTTCTCATTTAAAGGATCGATGCATGAATCGGCTATAACGATGGCCCTGATTATATTTACTGATCGGCCACTAAACCCTTATTACCAAAAACTAGAGGTGCAAAATAATTACCAGGCTAGATTTGAGGAAGATTGTTCCCCACAGGCACATTATTACTCATTATAGGGCAGACATGAATGGCTGCATTAATGCCTCTATGCTTTTTTCATTCAAGCTGCTTTGAATTCAAAGCTGTTAAATGCCTAGTAAGACGAGGACCTAAATAAGCAAGTCTCATATTCATTAAAGCCGCAATCAAAGCATTTCATAAGAATCCATCCTAGTCAATACAAATTTTGGGTTATCATCATTAATTTAGTGTACCAAAACTGCATTTGACATTCGAACCAGGATCTGACTCATGCTGCAATTTTTAGGAAAGATAGGTAGGTAGGCAGATTAGAAGGTAGGTTGACAGATAGATAGATAGATAGATAGATAGATAGATAGATAGACGTGAAAGGTACTATATAATTGATAGATAAATGTGAAAAGATTAAGTCTATAAATTACATAGTTCCTTTTATATCTATCCATCTACCTGTCTGTCTGTTAGATAAAGAATAGAAGAGAAAATATCAACATAATAATACACACAGTCAAATGAAAAAAAGCCAAATTTCAGAATAAACAAATGAGGCATGTATCAGACCACCACTACTCCCCCTTTACACTTCTCCTACTCTGCACATTAATAAGAACATGCTTTTGATGCCCACCAATACTTTTCATTCCCAGTTGAGAACCAGTTCGCACCCTCCACAACACACAGTACCTGTCCTGTCCCCCACATTTTGCTGAACATTTCTAAGTTGTTTGTTAGCTTGTGGTCATGAAAAAATCTAATCCCACTCTGGCTGATGTCTGCTTTGATTCTGACTAATGTCTAAAAAGATTAATTATTCAAAACTCATGTAGAGAAAAAGTTTAGAAACAGGAGGTGAGGATAGATAGATAGATAGATAGATAGATAGATAGATAGATAGATAGAT
>JANRMT010062797.1:21059551-21102088 GCA_026402145.1 Polypterus bichir lapradei | reverse complement strand
GATAGATAGATAGATAGATAGATAGATAGATAGATAGATAGATAGATAGATAGATAGATAGATAGATTATTTTTTTAATCACCTTGTTAGAACAATAGAAACCTTTTGTAAAGAACAGGCCATTCCGCCCAACAAAGCTCGCCAATCCTATCCATTTTCTCCAAAATAACACCAAGTTGAGATGTCAAGGTCCCTAAATTCCTACCGTCTACCACAGCTACTTAGTAAAACTGTTCATATGTAGCTTGTGGAAGGAATACAAGCTTTGCAACAGTGAGCACCTCTTCTACTTCCAGGAAAACAGCCTGGGGGAATATAGGTGACTAAGATCAAAGGGCAACCTGGCAAGAGAGTGGAAGGAAGGTTGAGTTGTGCCTGATGCTGAACTACACATCCACTGATTAAGGAAGCATTTCGAGGATGACAGGGATGAACTTAAATCAAGGGATGAGAGAGATGCTCAGCATCTATGCTACTTAATCTATACAGACAGCCATGCTATGTCTCTGCCATTTCATCCAATGGCCATGCAGGACTACCGAGGAACCAGAGACCATTCAACATACTAAGACAGAGAGCCACCTGGTAACCTAAGCAAACAAGATACGATTTGGCCAACATGTATTTTTACTCTACTTATTTTCTGGACATAACGAGAAATCTTAAATGAATCTGTGTATGAATAAAAAGTGTAACTGACTCTCCTGCCTGTTTTGTTGGTCTAATTGTCTAGGGTTACAAATTAAAAAAAAAAAGGATGTGGGGTGTGTGGTGGTGCATTGAACTACTATAGCATTCAACCCAGTCAATGAGCAAGTTGGTAAGGTTAAACATACAAGGAATCTACAATAGAGGGGATTATGAGCATGCTGTTCAGGTCAATCAAGTAAAGAATCCTAAACGGAAAAATATCACCACCCTATTGTAAACAGTACTTATGGGGGTGGGGGTGAACTTTTTTTATTCTTCTCTTTATTCACAATCATTCTACCTTCTTGCCACAGTCAACGTTTGCAAAACCAAATTCACCAACCATATCATGGCAGTTCAGTAGTACAGTAGTACAGTGTCATATGCATCAATTTCAATATCCATGTCAACATCTGATGTCCAATTAATATCATCATGACTATCGTTTGATTCAGCAAATGGTTCAGTTTAAGTCTGTTTGAAAACTGACTTTACATTTCTTTACTTTTATATGCCATTGTGTTATTTGGCATGAAGGTTCTTCCCCACTGCCATGATCTTTTTGCAGTACGATGCTATTTCATTCACAAGATGGCAGCAGAATACTGTCCCAGCTGTTATTTGGGCTTTACGTTCCATAGCTCATCAAAATCTACACAATTCCAAGCCCAAGAGATGCTCTGAGTTAACACCATGGGGTCTAATACATGACACCTGTAGAGTCTGGGATCAGGCTGTTTGGAGGGGAGCCCTGTTTTCAGGGCTGGTGTGGCATTGGATATTCTGAGACCTGCATTCCCTATTCACCATTCTGTCTGCAGTATTCACAACATCTGGAGTTTAACGTCCTTATCAACTTTGATTTCACAACGAAAAGAGTGGCAGACAGATATGTAGCCTCTCTGTTGTCTTCTTAAATCCTTACCCATGCTCCTGTTAGGTCAGACCCCCAGGGCTCAGTCGCTTAGTCACCCTCCTGACAATACATTTCTTTTCAACTCTTTCATGGTGTTACTCTTTTCTTTGGCATTATGTTTTTGTTGGAAATATTTTGTGTTGTGTTCTGACTATTGTATTAGTAATTAGTGTATTTCATGATGGGCTTATAAGTGGAAGCGTGCTTTATAAGAATAAATTGAATAGACTGAATAAATTGAATTGAACTGAAGTGCCTACTGCACTAGCAATGGGCACCCTATGAACAATGTTCAGAGCAACAATGAACATACGATATTAACATACCACGTTACAGAATTTATTGCTTTATTTAAAATGGTTAACACGTTAATTTGTTTGAAGAAAATCAACATAATCTTGTTGTCTTTTATTACTGACATTTCCAACTTACATGCAATATGTGACTTGAGTGGATTGCTTCAACTTATGCCACCTGGCCACTGCCCTACCTTTTGGGGGGGAACTTTCAGTACCCCTGCATTGCACTTCAGTGTCATGTCTGCAGGGGATTTGTGGGCGGAATACCTCATGTGGAGGGCTGGAGTGGGAATGTCACGTTAATATTTTTGGAGATAAATGAATGGGCCATTTTAATTTCTGCAATCCTGTGGCTTTAATAGTCAATCTAGAAAGTGGGGACATTTCCAGGTAATTGTAAACTGGTTTCAGCTTTCTACAGCATGTGTTGTGATGGCCAGTCCAGGTTATGAGGGTGAGTGTGGAATCAATTTTGTGTGCACTTTCTCCTTTTCAGTCTCCATTGAAGAGTATATGGAAGAAAACACACTGTTTCTAAACCTGAGCTAAATACCTTGCAAATCCCTCAGAAATGCTCTGCCACTAAAACTTGTGTCCAGCGGCAAGGTGGTAGTTGTGAGGAGAGAGAAGTGTTGGGGTACTTTCCCAGTAAACCCCATTTAATGCCAAGCAATAATCCAAGAAAAAGCAAAACAGGTGTATGAGGCACAGCTGACAAGACACGGATTCTAAATCTGTCAATAATACTCTGTCGTTCTTTGCTTTACAACTCTTATTGGACTCAACTTCTGGTCAGCAATCAGGCACCACCTTTCTGGGTTTCCGCTTTTTGAGGGAAGTTGACTAGGAAAGGGCAGGCTCTTCCTCACGGCCCGGGATAAGTGCCCACACTTGCCACCTTCTCCTTCTCTGTTGAAAAATGGAGAGAATAACGTTGGCGACTTAACTCAAGCTTTTCAGGGAACTCCCAGACGCACATGGGTAGCAATCGGTACACATTGCCTAAGAGATCCACTTTATATTTTCCTCCACTTGGGTATGTTTGTCATGAAGTGAGGTTCATGGCGACTCTGGTTTTTAAAACCAATAGCGCGGTTTGGCTTGGCGGTGGGGTGCGTGTGTTTGGCAGGGTGGTGGAACACCCCCAGTGAGGCTGATGGGAGGATTGGCATGTTTGAATTCAAGTACAGACACACACAGTCTGACCACTTTCCTCTTTAACACTCTGGGGTATGTATTTAAGCACTTGCGCTTGCCAATATACAAGGTGTGATACGAAAGTTCCCGGAATGCATTTATTCTGCAGCCAGAAGGGTTTGGTTATATCAATCGCCGCTAGATAGCAGTTCAAGTTGTCCTTGAGAGCTGTTATCACGTGTTATAACGTCAAGTCGCAGTTCTCGTTTAAACTTCGGTTGTGTCTGTGAAGGGTTGATTGTGAAAATGAGTGATCTGAAGGACCCAAAAATGCTCGACAAGTTCACAGCAACACCAAGTCAATGCTCATTTGCTTCTTTGATGTGAAGGGTGTCATCCACAAGGAATTTGTGCCACAAGAACAGACGGTGAATGGAGCAATCTACAGGGATGTTCTAAGACGTTTGTGAAATCGAATTCGCCGAACACATCCTCAGATGTGGGCTAACAAGTCATTTCTTTTGCATCATGACAATACATCAGCTCACACATCTCTGTTTGTGCTTGAATTTTTGGCTTCTACAAAGTTTACTGCCATTCCCCACCCTCCGTACTCCCGTGATTATGCGCCGTCTGATTTTTTTTTTTATTTCCTAAGATGAAGATGAGGCTCAAGAGACGCAGATTTGAGATGGTGGAGGAGATCCAAGTGGTAACAACCGACGTCTTGAACACACTGACAAAAAAACGACTTCTAGAGGTGCTTCGAAAGGTTGAAATCTCGCTGGGATTGGTGTATCAACTCAGCGGGTGACTATTTTGAAGGAACTGTTCACCATTAATTGTTATTTGGTGTGTATGCTTTTAAATAAATGCATTCCGGGAACTTTTGGATCGCACCTCGTATAAAAGGAAAGGATGGGTGGTATAGAAAAGAGGTTGGAAAATAATGAAAGGAAATGTGAAGACAAGATTGGTGAAGCAAATAAGTGCAAAAGAGGAAAGGTGGCAGGGCGGTCAGGCCCCTGTGAGCAAGCAAAGACATGGTACTCTGAGGGGTGTCCTCCCTTATCTTTAGGATTTGGAATGATGCTCCTGTGACCCAGGTAGCACGAAGGAGTGCATGGGATGATGGAGGACCAGCTAGGTGCATCCTGGTTGAAGCTAATGAGGACCAGGGGAACGAGAGTAGATCGAATGCAACTACAGTAGACCAGATTCACCAAAGAGCGAGAGGCATGTTTATCATACTGACGTGTCTTACCTTGTGCCAGGGAATATCTCACTTTGGATTTTTAACGTATTTATTCTTCAGTTTTTAATCTGTAAGTGAGCACTGACTTTTAACTGAATTATTTAATGGTTCATTTATTTCTTTAAGTTAGCATCAATATACAGAAAGAAATCAATTGGGTTCATGTCCGAGCTCTGAATGGGCTACTTAAAGATATTCACCAAATTTTTTCCTAAGCCAATTCTGTGTTGTCTGGTTTATGGTTATGGCCATTGTCCTGTTGGAAGGTGAACCTTCATCCCAGAGTGCTCTGGAGTAGGTTTTCATTAAGGATATCTCTGTACTTTGATCTGTTCAGCTTTCCCTCAACACTGAACCTGAGTCCAATAGTCTTCCAGTCCCTGCCACTGAAGAAGAACCTCAGAGTATGATGCTGCCACGATCATGCTTAATCAGGCAAGAGAATCTTGGTTTACATAGTCTGTGAGCCCTTTAGGTGCCATTTTATAAACTCCAAATGTACTTTCATGTGTTGTCTGGCCATTCTAACATAAAGACCAGATCAGTGATGTGTTGCAATAGTGGTTGTCCTAGAAGTTTCTCCCATTTCCATACAGGTTCTCTGCAACTTAGCCAGAGTGACCATTGGGTTCATGGTCACCTCTCTAGGAGTTGACTTTAGGAAGAGTCTTATTTGTTCCAAACATCTATTTAAGAATCACAGAGACACTGCACTTTTGGGAATCTTCAATGTTGCAGGTATTGTTTTGTATCCTCAGATCTCTGCCTTGACATAATCCTGTCTCCAAGTTCTGCTGACAGCTCCTTGGATCTTATGGCTTCATGGTTTTTGCTCAGCTGAGGGACATTCTATAGAGTGGTGTGAGCCTTTCCTAATCACAGGTGGACTCCAAATAAGGTGTAGAATCATCTCAATGATGAAGAATATAATGAAGTGCACATGAGCCAAAGGGTCTGATGTGTCAATGTGAGATTTCAGTTTTATTTTTGAATAAATTCACAAACATTTCTAAAATCCTGTTTTAAATAAAAATACCTTACAAAGGCTTTAACACACACTCGTGGATGCTGAGAAGTACCATGAAGGATAGTTATTAAAATTATTGGCAGGTTTCTTAGCCTCTTTCTACAAGTTCTTGTAGCCATTTTGGGAGTTTTGGTGGGTCTGGATTCTGAATCCAACAGGTTTTCTTTTGCTTGTGTTAACCCCTTTAATGGGTTTTAATAATTTAATCTTTAATAAAAAGATTTTTCCCTCCTCAGGGAATATGTCAGTTGAAGCAGTTCCTTCAGATCTGTGCTCTGCATGGTTCTGCCGTCTACAGTGATCCCTCCTCGATCGCGGGGGTTGCGTTCCAGAATCCCCGTGAAAGGTGAAAATCCGCAAAGTAAAAACCATATGTTCATATGGTTATTTTTATATATTTTAAGCCCTTATAAACTCTCCCACACTATTATAAACATTTCCCGCACAGTTATGCAGCATAAACCCTTTGTATTCTCTTAGATATTAGGTAAGATTCGTTGAAATTATGTATGTAAACTCACTGTTTATATACAGTAAAACCTAAATATTATTTTAAAGATATTGAGTGTCTCCGATATCACATATATTACAGCCATTACGATAGACAGGTCACCAGCAATAAATACGTACAATGCAAGAAAAATTGTATACAGTAAAATGTGCTTACAGTGACACTAAACGTATATATATGTACTAAGTACTGTACATAGAAAATTAATTATGGTTACTCACCAACAATGACACGACGACTTGTCCGATAACGATGAGTTTAATTTTACTGCACAACAAAGGAGAGCGTCACAGCTCTTCTAAAGGAGCCTCTTCAGGCGACTGTGTAGCACCGCCAATGTTCTTCTTCCGGCAGTCTTCAATTCAGCAGATTCCATCCGGACTACCACCTTATTACGTCCACTTACAACTCATTTTGCACTCTGTTTAAAAGACACTGTGGCCGTAGATCTTATATTCTTTTCCTCCTTTTTAAATAAAAAGAATCGTGGACTCATTGATGCTGTAATGGCATCCTGCAGTGGTGTAGCTGTTCCCTTCCTTCAACATATCCAAAACTTTTACCTTTTCGGCAATCGTTAGCATCTTCCGTTGGTGCTTGGGCACGACCCCTGAAGCAGTAGCAGGAGCAGATCGTTTTGGAGCCATAACAAAGGGCTTGACTACGCACAAAGATAAACACAAAAGAGCACAAAAGTTAACTCTTTACACAGTGAAACACGTTGATGCTGAATGAGCGAGACAAGACTTCCTGGTTAACACAGCAGGATTGAATTCGGCCCTCCATCGCTGAGCCAATCAGCACACAGGAACTTAACTGCGTGCTCTGATTGGGTAGCTTCTCAGCCATCCATCAATAGCATCCCTTGTATGAAATCAACTGGGCAAACCAAGTGAGGAAGCATATACCAGAAGTAAAAAGACCCATTGTCCGCAGAAACCCGCGAAGCAGCGAAAAATCTGCATTATATATTTATATATACTTACATATAAAATCTGCGATAGAGTGAAGCCGCGAAAGTCGAAGCGCGATATAGCAAGGGATTACTGTACTGCAATTTTGTTGAACTCTGTACTCATAGTGGCAGAGGTACTGACATCCTTTACTTGGGTGAAAGTCTTATGGTAGACCAAAGAACCCCTAACGGTACTTTTTCTTTCACTTGCCCTCAGTCACATTTCTAAGGGAAAGGGATTTAGTTTTGCCATTTATTTTTAGTGGACGAACATCTTTCTTTCAGCAGTGTACGTTCACAGTTTTTACCATGAGCAAAGTTTTGAACAAATGAAATTTCTTTGATTACCGCTCTAATTTTGCAAGTGGTAATTTAGTTAGTAGATTTTCCTGTGTTTTGGTGCTTTATAAGTTTATTTTTTGAGATTTGTTCCTTCTGTGTAGCAATTAGACGTGTGTTATCCATTATTTGATAATGAAGCATATAGTGACGCTGGACCAGTTTCTCAAAAGATGTACAAAATCAAGCCTGTCTTTGACCACTGCATTTGAAAAGTTTCTGGAAGTTACATTCCAGAGGGAGATGTTTCGATCGATGAAAGTTTATTGCTATGGAAAGGCCATCTAGGGTGGTTTGAGATGGAATCCTCTATAAGCATTGTGAGGCAAAAAGTGGATATGTGTGGAATATGATGATGTACACGGGAAAAGATACACGCTTGTAAACGATGTAGGAGGGGTTGATGTGTGTAATTTTACAAAACCGTCGCTGATTGTGCTAACACTTGTGGAGAAGTTACTGAATCAAGCTTATCTGATAGCACTTGGCAATTAGTCCCGAACTGTATGAATTTTTGAATTTGATGGAAACTGATGCGTTAGGAACAGTAAGATCAAACTGAAAGGAACTGCCAAAATCTGTGATGACAAAAAAATTGAAATCGGGAGAAGTTTCTGCTGCATTCGGAAATAAGTTGATGGCTTTAAAGTGGAAGGATAACAGAGATGTTTGCATGCTGAGCAAACATCTCATAAGAGACGTGTAGTGTGTTTGTCACACAAGCAGAGAAGGGAAACAATAGACTGAGTTGTTCCACTCTGCACTGCTCCGTGTATACCACGCGCAACTGGTGGACTAAGTGAAAAATGGAAAATTTGCACATAGTGTTAATCTTCTTCTTTCGGCTGCTCCCGTTAGGGGTTGCCACAGCGGATCATCTAAAAATAAATCTATAAAAAAAAACTAGCACGAAATTAGCTTATTGTTGCTAACAGAAAATAGTTTAAATAATTTGGTTTGTAGTTTAAAAATGTTTTTCTTCCAACAATTTAACTCACTTGTCAATTAGATAATACAGTAATCCCTCCTCGATCGCGGGGGTTGGGTTCCAGAACCCCCCGCGATAGTCGAAAATCCTCGAAGTAGAAACCATATGTTTGTATGGTTATTTTTATATACTTTAAGCCCTTATAAACTCTCTCACACTGTTTATAAATATTCCCCGCACAGTTATACAGCATAAACCCTTTGTATTCTCTTAGATATTAGGTAAGATATGTTAAAATTATGTCTGTAAACTCACTGTTTATATACAGTAAAACTTAAATATTATTTTAAAGATGTCGAGCATCTCCGATATCACATATGTTACAGCCATTACGACAGACAAGCCACCAGCAATAAATACGTACAGTGCAAGAAAAATAGTATACAATAAATGTGTGTGCAGTGACACTAAACGTATGTACATGTATTAAGTACTGTAAGTAGAAAATTAATTATGGTTACTCACCAACAATGACACGACGACTTGTCCGATAACGATGAGTTTAGTTTTACTGCACAACAAAGGAGAGCGTTACAGCTCTTCTAAAGGAGCCTCTTCAGGCGACTGTGTAGCACTGCCATTGTTCTTCTTCTGGCAGTCTTCAATCCAAATCCCTAAAGCAGATTCCATCCAGACTACTGCCTTATTACATCCACTTACAACACGTTTTGCACCCTGGTTAAAAGGACACTGCGGCCGTAGATCTTATATTCCTTTCCTACTTTTTAAATAAAAAGAATCGTAGCCTCATTGATGCCATACATAATGGCGTCCGACAGCGGTGTAGCTTTTCCCTTCCTTCAGCATATCCAAAACTTTTACCTTTTCGGCAATCGTTAACATCTTCCGTTGGTGCTTGGGCACGGCCTCTGAAGCAGTAGCAGGAGCAGATCGTTTTGGAGCCATAATGAAGGGCTTGACTACGTACAAAGATAAACACAAAAGAGCACAAAAGTTAACTCTTTACACAGCGAAACATGTTGATGCTGAATGAGCGAGATGAGACTTCCTGGTTAACGCTGCGGAATCGAATTCAGCGCTCCGTCGCTGAGCCAGTCAGCACACAGGGACTTAACTGCGTGCTCTGATTGGTTAGCTTCTCAGCCATCCGCCAATAGCGTCCCTTGTATGAAATCAACTGGGCAAACCAACTGAGGAAGCATATAAAATCCACGTTAGAGTGAAGCCGCTAAAGTCAAAGAGCGATATAGCGAGGGATTACTGTACTAGCAAAATACCCGTGCTACGGAGCAGTGTGTAAGTGTGTTAAAGAAGTTATGAAAAAGAAAAGGAAACATTTTAAAAATAACATAACATGATTGTCAATGTAATTGTTGTAGGCTTATTTTAGTATTGAGAGTGAGTTTGATGATTGTAAAGAGTTTAATTTATGATTGTAAATGTTGTGTATTAGAAATGCACATTTTTAGGCAGGGAGTCAACCACGTGGTAGTTGCGCAGACAGCGGGCGTGCGGAAAAAGGAAGGGGGACCGGGGGCGGCCCTTGTGAGTCTCTGCTGTGAAATAAATCATCTGTTAAAAGAAATAAGGAATGAAACCACCAAAAGGAGAGGTCAGTTCCGAGGGTTCCTTACAGCATAATGGTGGGAACCGCCAAAAAGAAGACGTTATTTTCGAAAGTTTGTTACGGGGCGCGGTGCAAAATGAAACATAATTAACGTTTGTAAGTACAGTGTAAATGATGAGCGTGGGAAATGTGGGCTTCCTACGTATATTGGAAGTTGCAGAAATAGTGAGGAGGGGTTTCCCCTTTCTATATATACAGTTTAGGGGGTACATACGTCCCCCCCCCCTTGGGTTTTGTAATAGGACATGAAATATACTTAACTTTTGTAAGTACACTGCAGGGAATGAGCACGTGAAATTTCAGCTTCCCACCTATATGGAACAGACAAAAAACCCCCACCAGGGGAGTGACTACTGAAAATAGGGCCCCCATTAAAGGGTTTAATTGATTTGCTCCATTAATTGCCACCATTTTGGCTTCTCATCAATAGGATTACTTCCTGTGATGCTGGGTGTGTGTCCTTGGAGGTCACGAAGAGGAACACTTCCAATCTGAATTAGTTGGATACCAAATCTGGTGGGTGTGGCTGTAACGCGACATTTGCGCGATAGACATATGAGTACCAACAAAATTAAAACGCGGCGTCAAAATCACGCCGACAAAATCGCGAAAGTTTCATTAAATATGAATTACTAGTTTAAAGCATATAAAATAATGTTTATTTTAGAAGTCAATATTATGAGACGCGGCATGCCATCAGCACGGCACGCAGATTCTGTAGTCCTTAAGATCATGCCCTGCATATGTAGGAAGAATTGCAGCAAGACGTCTTGTTAGTTGAGCGTATTTAGACTTGCTGGCTGCCTGACTACTGGTAATTCCGCTTTGTATACGACGCGTTATGCCAACCCTCGACTGAGTTATTTGTTCGCAGCATGCCATCAGCAGTTGTAACAGTTATAACCTAGCACATAATGTGTACATAATGCGCACGTACGCGTCCCACTCTCTTGGCCTTCTCGCGATTTTGTCGGCGCGCATTTGTCGAAAACCAGTTAGCGGGTTTATCGGCGCTCATTTGTCCGTCGCGGTTTTGTCGCGGCGCATATGTCTATCGCGCTTTTGTCGGTGAACCGGTGCGGCAATGTGCTGTATCAACGCATGCTCCTAGCCTTCTCCTCCTCCTCAAATCCTTTTTGTGAAACATCCTTCTGCTTTTCAAATCTCTTTTCTGGTTTTAACTTTTGCGAGTCTCTTTCGACTTTTATTTTTTTGTTCTGCTTTTGGCTTCAGTAACAGTTCAGTAGAAATCCTGGTCTACAATTTTTGATTATGTCTTTTCTCCTAGTTACATTCAAAATAGTTTTTGCTCGTCTCTCTCTAGTGTAGGACAAAGCATACAGTGTCACTTTATAAGCCATGATAAAGCCAGATAAAATCCACTGCGATTCAATGTTGTATAACAATAAAAAACTTTCAAGGGGGTGAATGATTTGTGATGATAAGATTCTCCTGGATTATACTCCTACCAACATACTGAAGATTATCCAAAGTAGAAACTGCTTTATTTGCCATTTCCAGCCTCTATGACAGACTGGCCACTAGTCCTTCTCACTGGTGTGTCAGCCATCAGAAAAGAAAAGCGAGGGCTAAAGGTGAACCAGCATACACGGGCTGCTCATCTGGCACAGCAGGCTTCAGGGACTGTGAATAGGATGCTTTCAAGCCCACCTGCCATCTGGTCAAAGTACAGTGAAGAAAAGCAGAATGGAAATATCAGCTAAAGCAACGTATATGGAAGATGTGCAGGATGCTTTTAAACACTCTTCTGAAAGTCCAGCAGTGAATGGAATGAGCTGGGAAAAAAGAAAAGAGGATAATAACCGTAGGCAACTTACTAAAGTCACCGAGCTTCGTCCTATAGCTGAAACAAGAAGAGTCAGCTCCCATTTCAATTTCAAGTTCTCACTCTGTGGATTTCCTTTATAAATAGATGGTGCCGCCAGAATGTGGCTATTAGTTCTTGAAAAATCAGTTTGTTACTAGGCAACTGCAGAGGGTTAAAGTAATTGCTTTCCTGATCACATTTAAAGTGGCTATAAAGTAGACAGGAGGCCCTACTTGATGTGCATAAGCATCCACCCATTATCAAAATGTGCTTCCACTTGTCAGGGTCATGGGGAGGTGCAGCCCAGCCCAGCAGCAGCAGGTGCAACCCACAAATCAGCCTACTGCACCCCCTCACACTCACTAATACTGCAGATTTACGGTCACAGGTCAAGCACAACAGCAGGACTTTGAAGAAGAATGGCAGAACGTGAAGGAAAACTGAGCACCAAGAGCTGTGAGGTAATAGGACTACCTAATTTGTCACATTGATTTTATGGGTACCTTTACTATTTTTGTTGTGCAGAGTCCTAGGTGACCCTGTTTTATACTTTTTATTGTGCAGACCTTAATAAAATGTCTCAAATCCTGTACTTTTAACCTCCATTTGTTACACTACCATTTATTTCTAAGCCCTCAAACAACAAGACAGGGCAATAGAACAATCAGGTGAGAGAATGTTACACATTTAATTATCTATTATAAATAAAATGCCCAAATTATAAGGAAGCAGAGCAAAACATGAGTGTTGATTACAAGCACAACCTGACAATGCTAGATGCGCAGCTTCAGGTGGCCCAGTAACTTGTACTTCCTTCCATCCATCCATTATCCAACCTGCTATATCCTAACTACAGGGTCACGGGGATCTGCTGGAGCCAATCCCAGCCAACACAAGGCACAAGGCAGGAAACAAACCCTGGGCATGGCGCCAGCCCACCGCAGGGCACACGCACACACACACACTAGGGACAATTTAGGATCGCCAATGCACCTAACCTGCATGTCTTTGGACTGTGGGAGGAAACTGGAGTACCCGGAGGAAACCCACGCAGACTTGTCAATTAGATAATACTAGCAAAATACCTGCGCTTGCAAAGAGAACATGCAAACTCCATGCAGAGAGAACCCGGGAAGCGAACCCGGATCACCTCTCATCATCTCTCAGTCATGTTCATGCTCGCCTGATCTGACACTCCTGTTTTCAAACAAAGACATGCTATAACAGAGGTGAACTCAGATGAGGACGAGGGTTCTACATCGGAGAAAGAGAACAGAAGCCCTCCCCGCAAGAAATGTCCACTCACATATAAGAACAATGCAGCTGCACCAGGCGTAAAGGTGAAAGATGGCACCATTTAGATGCAGCAACAGGTTCGGGCATCATCCTGCCAGTCAGTCTGCACCACATGTGTCCTTCAAAGAAACAGCACAGCTTACAGAGCTCGCCATGATATCGGGCAAAGTCCAGTTTGTGATTATGTTTTGTGATGGTCTTTATATAAAAAACATTTATATGTTACTTATATAAAAGCCAGATCGAATGTTATTTACCTTGATTTATTTACATATCTTCCTACAGCATAAAGTCACAAGAAAACTGCAGCACTGTTTGATCGACACGGGCATGCTGACAAACTACATGTGTACTGAAATGACTTTAGCTGCAGATAGAAGCTCCTCTCGCACTCTACGCAACTGTGTTTGATCTTATTCAGAAAAGATCCCAGTCACTCCACAGGAGAAAGACTTTCCGAGGCTAAGGTCATAAAGCTTATGAAACAGTTTCTGGACAAAGGCAGAACCATAACAACAGTTGCATGGAGCTTCCACCTGCAGCTTGTGCTTATCGAGACACATTTACAAAACAAAAGATGCTGAATGGAGAGGTGCAAAGGGATTTAAGGTGGGCTGGGATTACAAGTTTTTTCATAGGTTTCAGGAATTCTAGTGTTAAAGAAATGAACTTCAAGTGGTTGTGGTAGATAGGGGGCACTCTCGCTCCCTTGAACCCCTGTCCACGACTCCAAACACCAGGTAAAAGTCCAATACTTGACTTTATTTAATCGCCACAGTGCACAAAGCATCCTCTCCTCCACTATACTCATACACAAACAATACTCAATCACAAATACAATCCTCCAGCTCCCAGACGCGTTGCCACCCTTCCACCCAGCTCAGCTCCCACAGTCTTTTTATATCTCCTGACCCGGAAGTGTTCCTAATCCCTAGTCTATGTGACTCTCAATCATTTCCGGGTCAGGTACAAGTTCTTTTCTTCACCTCGGAAGCACGTCATTCCTCTTGTCCACGTGTGCTTCCGGGGCGTAGGGAAAATATCCATTACTCCTCCCTGCAGCGTCCCCTAGTGGCCCCTATGGCATCCAGCAGGGCTGTGCGTAAAAACTCCATTGTCCATGATGCCCTGCTGGTCTTCTGGGGACCTCCATGCTGCAAGGAGGGCTCCACCTGGCGGCTTGGGGTTATTGGCCGGGATAAACGGCCGGCCATTCTCCACATGGTGCTTATCAGATGTAGATAGGGCTGGATTCAGGCATTAGCCACACAAACTATAATGAGAAGGGGCTCCCCAAAAAATGTAATTTGTTAAATTTATCATATGTTATATACATGCATCTAAAAAAAAGAAAAACTCAGCAGTCCATAATATGGCTCCTTTAGTCCTCAAAGTTTGTTTCCAATAGGGAGGATCTGTTCTCTTTGGTAATAGGTCTATCAATGAACGTTCACTTGCATTCTCAGTTAGTAGTGGGCAACTGGTGAAAGATTTGTTCAGTGAATCATACAAATCTATTTGCAAGCACAAACAAACCTATTTAGTGGAGCTGAACAGGAGTGCTAAAGCACATGTGTAGGACACGCATCATCATCATCACCATCAGTGTCTTTCCTTTCACAGACACTGGTAGATATTTAAAGTGCATGCACAAAAACCACCTACAGTGGTGTGAAAAACTATTTGCCCCCTTCCTGATTTCTTATTCTTTTGCATGTTTGTCACACAAAATGTTTCTGATCATCAAACACATTTAACCATTAGTCAAATATAACACAAGTAAACACAAAATGCAGTTTTTAAATGATGGTTTTTATTATTTAGGGAGAAAAAAAATCCAAACATACATGGCCCTGTGTGAAAAAGTAATTGCCCCCTGAACCTAATAACTGGTTGGGCCACCCTTAGCAGCAATAACTGCAATCAAGCGTTTGCGATAACTTGCAATGAGTCTTTTACAGCGCTCTGGAGGAATTTTGGCCCACTCATCTTTGCAGAATTGTTGTAATTCAGCTTTATTTGAGGGTTTTCTAGCATGAACCGCCTTTTTAAGGTCATGCCATAGCATCTCAATTGGATTCAGGTCAGGACTTTGACTAGGCCACTCCAAAGTCTTCATTTTGTTTTTCTTCAGCCATTCAGAGGTGGATTTGCTGGTGTGTTTTGGGTCATTGTCCTGTTGCAGCACCCAAGATCGCTTCAGCTTGAGTTGACGAACAGATGGCCGGACATTCTCCTTCAGGATTTTTTGGTAGACAGTAGAATTCATGGTTCCATCTATCACAGCAAGCCTTCCAGGTCCTGAAGCAGCAAAACAACCCCAGACCATCACACTACCACCACCATATTTTACTGTTGGTATGATGTTCTTTTTCTGAAATGCTGTGTTCCTTTTACGCCAGATGTAACGGGACATTTGCCTTCCAAATAGTTCAACTTTTGTCTCATCAGTCCACAAGGTATTTTCCCAAAAGTCTTGGCAATCATTGAGATGTTTCTTAGCAAAATTGAGACGAGCCCTAATGTTCTTTTTGCTTAACAGTGGTTTGCGTCTTGGAAATCTGCCATGCAGGCCGTTTTTGCCCAGTCTCTTTCTTATGGTGGAGTCGTGAACACTGACCTTAATTGAGGCAAGTGAGGCCTGCAGTTCTTTAGACGTTGTCCTGGGGTCTTTTGTGACCTCTCGGATGAGTCGTCTCTGCGCTCTTGGGGTAATTTTGGTCGGCCGGCCACTCCTGGGAAGGTTCACCACTGTTCCATGTTTTTGCCATTTGTGGATAATGGCTCTCACTGTGGTTCGCTGGAGTCCCAAAGCTTTAGAAATGGCTTTATAACCTTTACCAGACTGATAGATCTCAATTACTTCTGTTCTCATTTGTTCCTGAATTTCTTTGGATCTTGGCATGATGTCTAGCTTTTGAGGTGCTTTTGGTCTACTTCTCTGTGTCAGGCAGCTCCTATTTAAGTGATTTCTTGATTGAAACAGGTGTGGCAGTAATCAGGCCTGGGGGTGGCTACGGAAATTGAACTCAGGTGTGATACACCACAGTTAGGTTATTTTTTAACAAGGGGGCAATTACTTTTTCACACAGGGCCATGTAGGTTTGGATTTTTTTTCTCCCTAAATAATAAAAACCATCATTTAAAAACTGCATTTTGTGTTTACTTGTGTTATATTTTACTAATGGTTACATGTGTTTGATGATCAGAAACATTTTGTGTGACAAACATGCAAAAGAATAAGAAATCAGGAAGGGGGCAAATAGTTTTTCACACCACTGTATATCATGAGTCCCTTCTCATTCTTTTAAGTTCAAACTACTGTATATTAACATTCATGAACAAAACTTCTGTCACTACTGATTCTCTCATTCATTATACAAGTACAATACAGTAACAACACATTTATATTGGAAATTAATCGCTGTTAGGATTGTTTCAAACCTAATATATAAACAATATTAAAACTAATAATTTTATGTCTCTTTGTACATTAAAATTAGGTCACACAAAACTGAACTTTATAAAATATTGTTTTAATTTCAACAAATTATTTGCTTTCAAATTTACTTTAGCACACACTTTTTTATGGGTCACTGAGTTCAAACTAAATCATTGCCCGAGAACCAGTCATACAATTCTCACTCATCTGATTCATGAACAGATTATTACTCCCAAAGATTCATACAAATCTCATTCACTTATGGTTCTGCAATGTAACATCTTATTTTATTAATTGTGTTGTCATGCTTTGTGAACTGAATGTCATTTGAATTATCATCATGAAAAAAAAGCATTTTTTATATTATATATATATATATATATATATACACACACACACACTAGCTTTGCTTCCTGTTTAAGATGGGTTGAAATCTAAATAATCAATGTAGACCTTAGCTTTAACAGTTGCAGTGCACCACTTACTGTTATGTGTTTTTGTAAAGCTGGTAACAATAAAATGCATTTCATTTGCCATTCCTCCAAAGGGTGTATCAGAAATGTGCAGCAAATAAATAAATGCATTAATACAAATGTTTGTGAAGTGCCATCTGTTAGAATGACAAATGCAATGCATAGGTCTCTGTTTATATGCCATTTGGTATGGGATTTGTAAAAGCAGTGTTAATGTTAGTGATGCACCATTTGTGGGAATGACACAGAAACTGGATGGACACACAGATACACAGACACTTATCCTTTTATTAATGTGGATTAACATATATTATCTATAGCTATCTATATGCATGCATGCAAAAAAGTATGAATAATTAAATATTTGTAATACAACCCCTCGCCCACCCCCATATATGCAAGGGTCTAATCCTAAAAATGAATCCAATGAATCAAATTATCAAAATAAATGATTCACTTAAATGACTAAGTTGAAAACAAACAATTCCATTAAGTGAATCAAAATGCCCACCACTTGCTGGTGTGCTTCTTCAATAGTAGAAGAACTGGAAAATAACGAGACTTTCAGAGTCCGAGTGGGGGTGACGTCAAGGTTCTTCTGATGCGTCCTCCTCCATTCTATGGTTAGAGAGGGGAAGTTATCGACTGTGCGACACCTTCAGCCTTCTTTCCTGAACTGAGCCTTTGAAGTGCTTCCTTGACAAGCAGACTTGTGAAAACAGTTTTGGAGTCTTTCAACCACAGGTAAAAATCCATAAGAAGACATAATTAATCTTCAGAAAAAAAACTCTACTGTCAGATTCAATTTTCTCAGATTTAATAAAATTCAAAGACGACTTCTTCAATAATAATAGTTCTTTACATTTACAAGCGCTTAACATAGTGAGTGGGGAAGCATTTCAACCACCATTAATGTGTAGTATCCACCTAGACGATGTGACAGCAGCCATTTTCCTGCCACTACACCACGCATTAGCTGTTAGGTGGTGAAGGGTGAGAGGTTTAGAGTTGGTCTCCTTACAGATAGATATGAAAGGCAGAACCACTTTGGCTGGGAAAAAGCTTCTTATATTTATTAGTGTGAGATATGAGAATTGCGTGTTTAGGCAGTTAATGCAGATTCTTTCTGACTCTCTGACTGGCTGCTAAAGAGGCACCAATCAGTCCTCTGTGGTGCTCCTCCTCCTTCACTCCAGGTTTGTTAATGAATCCTGACTTCTGGTGCCTTTTCCTGGAAGGGAAGGGACTTCCAAGGTTAAACCAGAAGTGGTGTATTAGTTTGTTGTTGGGCTCATCCATTGGTCTGCATATGAGAGGCAGACTCTTGTTATTTGGACCGGCTTCCAAACTGTGGTAATACATTTAGTAAATAACAATTGTCGAAAACGGCTGGGGGCCAGACCCAGCCGGGACGCCTGTAAGGATTGGGAGGTGGCCTGTATGTCCTCCAGACCACGAGGGGGCAACCCCCCTGGATCGGGAGAGGACTACAGGAATGGAGCAAGGAGGCTCAAGCCCATTGGGGCCCGTGGCCACTGCCAAGGGGCGCCCCGAGTCTCAGAGTGCCCGGGAAACATCTACTTCCGCCACACCCGGGAACATAGAGGATGATCCTTCCAGGGACGCCCAGAGTGCTTCCGAGTGCTCTCCTGACACTTCTGCCACACCAGGAAGTGTCGTCAGACGGAGCACCTGGAGCACATCCGGGGAGAATAAAAGGACCTGCCTTCCTACAGTCTGGGAGCTAGAATCGGGAGTGGAAGCAAGACGAGGCTCCCGTGCAGAGAGAAAAGGCGGCCCACGGACGTTGAGAGAAAGGCCCGTATTGACGGTGGTTAGTGCTGGGAAGCACTGTGCGCTGTGTAGGACTGTTTCTTGGAGAACTGAAAATAAACGTGTGGTTTATAAAGATGTGGTCTCAGTCTGATGGTGTCCGGGCATGTCTCACACAATGAACTTATCCATCAATGGCAAAATACAATAAGCACAAATAACAAATTAATAATTATTAATAAAACTTTGAATCTCAACTTAAAAGTCACCCAGTGAAGACCAGCTGCTCTGCTCTGTAAGATTAAATGTTAAAAATCTGACACATGTGCGCTTAGAGAACATCTTGAAGGCTCCTGCAAGATAAATGATTCCACCCTAGGGTGTAGGAGGGCGCTTTTGCTAACTTCCTCTTCTTTTCTACCCACAGTTCTGGGGCGCACAGACCAGAAGATGCCTGACCTGGAAGCATAGCCTGGAAGTCTCACCCCTTCTGGGAGAATGTCTAGTATTCAAACCACTCACAGAAAATAAATAGTCATTCATTCCAGGTCCTGCAGCCAACAGTGATGGAACTCCTGTAACAGAGCTGACTTGGGCAACCCTAAGCCTTGGCACTGGCCATTTATTAATTTTAATTTCATGGCTTTTGTTTATCTGTTAAACAGGATCATTAAGGAGGTGTGCAACTCTTGAGCTTTTGTCATCCTTGTTTACAACTATAATATAAAATGCGGTTGGGTGAAGCAAGGAGTAAGTCCAAATGAAGTGTTGGGGCCTCAACTGGCTCAACACATTGAATTCAATGGTCAGACAAAGCAGGCACACAATTGCGCAGAAAATCAAACAAATGGGTATAGCCTTGGGGCTTGTCCGAGGTAGCTCAGTTTTGAGAGTAGCTGTGACCCGTGGTCTGCTCAATTCCAAAATGAGAAGCCTCCTTCTGGGGACAACTGGAATTTATAGGGCTCAGACTGGAACGGATGGGGTCAGTTGCCCTTACTGGGTATCTTCTCTGTACTGTGTAGGTAAAAAGAGGCAATACTGTTAGCTATGGTGCCCCCTCTTGTCCCGGAGTGGTGTTACAAGCCTCTGAGAAGTCCAGAAGACAATCCACCGATGGTCAGGCATGAAAATACACACAAATATTCTTTTTATGTATTCCATACTGTTTTACTTTCTTTCTTTGTGTAACATAACAAATTCATTATTTTTTAAATCCCTCTGCCTTACATCTGAGGCTGAGTAAGTAGGTCTGAGAATATTATCTTAAGTTATGGATGGATGGATGCATTTGTAGTTATTGTGATGGGCTTAAAGGAGGATCAATATAACCTTAATTGGAATTAAATATGAACTTTTGCTGTTTTGTCCTTTTGAGCTGTAGTCCTATGTGCTTTACAAAGAAGATGCCTCGACATAGTGTGTTCTGTAAAAAATGAAGGATTGACCCATCAATTAGTTAAGACATTGATCCAATCAATCGGTTATATAGCACCTTTCACCCTCAACACTATCCATCTCCAAGGAGTCTAACGAATGCATCAGGATTTCCAGTGGCTACTACTCAAACTTTTCCGATTTCCTACCGCTTGCTCCTACTTCTTTAAGTGATTCCCATTGAGATACACTATCCTTCATAGAGGGAGGAAAAAGGGAGAAAGCAAAGAGGGCAAAAAAGACAATACAATTAAATAATTAGTGCACTGCGGGACCGCACATAATTAAGACAATTATCTAAATTAAAATGACATTATGTCACAGCTGAAAACGATGATACCGGTGTCGCCTTTTAAAGCAATTTTCATAATTCGAATAATTTAAATTACAGCATATTCATTCATTTACTGATGATGAGGGATGAGAGGGGCCACTAATGAAATACAATCATTAGCATCTAAACAAAGTAATTGAAAAGTCCTTTATCCTCCAAGCTAGGTGATAAGATGTCTGAAACATCATCACCCTCCCACATAAAAATGCAAAAACAAGCAATTAAACCATAGACAAAGATTAAAGCAGCCCTATGTATCAAGTGAGGTAGACGTTTGAAAACACAACTGATTGCCTTGATTAGGAACTGGTGGTTCTGTTGATTTGTTTATGTTTTGTTTAAAGGTTTTTTCTTTATGTGAACATTGTGGCAAAAAAAAAAAAAGAAAAAAACTCTCAAATGAATGACAAGCTATTTTGCAAAATTACAAATGTAATAAAGTGCAATTCGCAGATTAAGATGTATACGCGCCATTTCTCGTTAGTGTGATTGCAGAGCCATATGAATATGGATATTTGTGGTTTTAGACCAGCATTGATTTCTCTCGCTTGCTGCTGGCTCTGCTGCTGTTCTGACGACACGTCACAAATGAAGGCCTTCACCTGTCACCCCCTGGTTAAATTGAGGGAGATCTCTCCGTTTATGTGGACTCCCTCCTGTACTCTGAAAGAATCTTCAGATCTCGATGTGCTCTAAGTTACTAGGGGTGCCTCTGTATGCCACACTAACTTGGACCAATAGGGTCAAACGATTCTGAAATTCATGAAGGTCGTTGCTTCTTTTATGGACTTGAAGGTTTTATTACAAGACATTCAGTATAATAGGTTATTGACAGCAGATTCTTCTTTCCCTACAGCGGCGAGTGAGAGACACGGAAAGGAAGTTTGAAGTTTGCGTCCAACAAGCAGTTAAATAAACGTTCAATAAATAAATGTTCACAAAAACAATGCCTAAAAAGAAGGGAATGTCATAAATGAATAAAACTAGTTAACATCCTGGCATGTCTATTAAAGGCTCCTCCTTCAATTGTTCCAGCTGCCAATGGAGCATATTGGCAGACCCAGATCAGTAAAGCTGTGACCACGTGTGAGAAGTGGTCTGTGGCATAGAACAAATGTTTAAATAAATAATCAAGACCCAAGAACGTGCAGGTGGGTGTACGATGGCGCTACTCTGGGTTTAGTGGGGTGCTTGGGTAATGATGCAGATGGATCAGCCAGGTGCCGCATTCACACCTCAGAAAGGATGGAGGGTCCCAACTGCACCCGATTGGGCAGTATAAAGAAGCCTGCATGGCAGGCAGATGTAGAAACAACATGATAAGGAAAGAAAGAACAGAGGCCGAAACAGAATGAAAAAGAGCATGAGAGAAGTTAAAAAGGATAGTGAGAAGGGGAGGAGGCAGGCCCAGGAAGAGTACAGAGCTGATACTTAAGGGGGGCTGAAGAGGTCCGCTCTAATTGAGTATCTTGGGTTAGCTGGAGTGGACCAATGTACGGTCTCATGTAATGGTGAGGATTGGCAGCGAGAGGTTTGGCACATGGCTGGGAGCCGCTGAGACAGCAGGGACCCGAACCTGTGAGGAAGGTTGGTCGTGCCTGTCAATTGGGTGTCTCCTCTGCTGCAAGGTCCCGTGCTGGGTAAACAGAGGAGACATTGGTTTTAGAAGAATGCACCAGGGCTTATGTGTATTTTTAAAGAACAGGTTCCTGCTGTGTGATTTTAACCTCATTTTTATTGGAAATATTTATATGGATACTTTAACAGGACATTTTATGGATTATTTATTTATGAAAGATTTGGATCACTGCACTGTGTGGACACTGCTTAGTTGTTGATTGATTTTAATAAAAGTACTGAGCACTCTTGCCCCTGCCCCTTGCTGCATGTGTATATCCTCATTTGCTCAGCTCATCTCGATTCATGATTATCGACGGTTCAGGTTCAAGAGGCTCCCGAAAGCAACAGAGAGCATGGAACCGACTTGGACCATCATACCACATCACTCACATCATCTTTTTCTTGATGAGCACAATTTCTTGCCCCATTTATGGCATCCTCACACCATATCCGCAATGACCATGTTGGCTATAGTTAATCTCTTGGTGAATCTCTCCCATCTTCACTGCTATGCCTGAACAGCCCTGACGCCCTTTCCTCTAACCTCAGTCATACCTTCTGCTCCAACACAGCAGCCCCCAGACTGTACACAGTGAGCCCTCTCTGCCACCTCCAATTGGTACTCACAGAGATTATTCTGGTTCTGCCATCTCTCCTGCCCCTTCTTTCATATCGCAGGTTTGATGGTTCATTCAACTCTGGAAACTTCTTGTTGTTTGAGACCTGTTCAGACCTGCCTTGCAGTCTCTTCCTTTCTCCTCGATCTCCTGTAACTGTTCTTGCAAATGGGCATCCTCAAATAACCAAACTCAAACTTCCTTCCCCTCTGCCTTTGCATAGGCCACAATTATCCTATGTGAAACAGGGACTGCATTAACTTGCATGTTTTGCCATTAACGAGGAATGGTGTCCAACAGTAGATCACCAATATATAGTGGTTGTGAAAACACGGAGATTCACGGTGATTTGTTTATTTTATTATGGAGACCCCAGGAATACACCCAGGCTTGATCTGGCACACACAGAGACATAAGCGGCTCAATGAATCAATAACCCTTAAACTGCCACATACTTGGGGGTCAATGCACCCCTAATACTTTTTTGCTGCACTTTTTAAGTTAATGTCACAATTCACAAAGAAAATGCGAAATTTAAATGGAACACAATATATTTTTTCATGCAAAGAGCATCACAATTACTGCAACACTGCCAATGAACTGTAAAAGCTATTAAAAAAACTACAACATGTACAACATGTACAAGGTGCAACCAATTATGAAATTCAGTAAATCACCGAGCCAACTGCACTTAACTGGCTGCACGCAGGCACACAGAGGTAAACACTGATGCTGGCAGGCTCGTCTAGTGCAGCGGCTGAATCTCAGGGACAGTGATGCAGTAATGGCCATGAGCTGGCTGCTCAACGAAAATACAGAACTGACTGATCAGGTCCGGCGTGCTGGCAAATTTCACTGGCAAGCAACTATAGCCAGTTGCAGAGTTCAATGAATGTACGTTGCCGAATATAGTCGCCTCCGGCGTGCTGCCAAATTGCATTGGGAACCGACTATAGCCGGTTCCAGCGGTTTAAGGGTTAAAAGATATAAAAAAAGATAAACTAAATGTTTAACAATTAAGGAAGGAAAAAACAATAAGGTCCAGGACAGCAGGGGCAGATGATGATGAATGAGTGGAATGATAAACCCCATAAACAGCCCTCTGAATTAAAAAGTTTTGTCCTACCAGGTTCCAGTTATAGCATGAAGATATGGCGTGATTGGGAGCAGACATATCCAACCAAGACGAAAAATCACACGGGCAAGCAGGCACAAGACAGCAGATACATTCAGAAGAAATGGCCATCCACAGTGGTTTTGTTGTAATCCAATGGAGTGTGCATGTGTGTGCATGTGCATATGTGATGCATAGAAACAAGTACAGACAGTTGATAGCGATCCCCTCTGCATCTTTATGAACTCCTTTTTAAAGAGTCCGCTTAATTACCTTTCTTCCCAGCAACCTTTGCACCCTCTGACTGGGAGTTGTAGACTGCTACACCTGCTTACTTAATTGCCAATTAGCACCTCACCTTCTCAGCTTTCCCGCTCACCCATGCTGTCAAAACAAAGCACTCATTTTCATTCTGCCACAGACCCCCCCCATAGTTGTCGTCCTAGGTGTTCACATCACTGGCCTAGGGTGAGTGAGTGAGTGGGTGCCTTGTGATGGGCTGGCCCCTGCTTTCCTGCCTTGTGCCTCCATGGTCCTGTGACTCTTAATTTTATCTTGTTTAGAAAATACAAAAAGGGGTGGGTAATTATATGGAGTATATAATATTATCAGCTTACAAATGAAGCAATTAGTTCCATCAAGTTTTATTTTACAATGCACTACTCTCATAAACTGGAAGTCCCACAGTTTCCATTAATTAAAATAGTGCTCAGGTAGCTGACCGTTCCAGATTATTGTACAAAGGATACTTCCCTCTGACATTGTGCCCTGCGAGTAGCAGTGATCCACTTCTTAATGCGAGAAAGGAAACTTTGGTCATTTTGGCGGTGACCTTTGCAGTGCTCAGTGTCTGCCAATTCATGTGTATAGCTGTCATTCCTTCCTAAGCACCTTGTTACTGAGGAGGACCCTTGGCTTCTTTTCCTTCATTTAGCTAATTTATATCAAATCTAAATTAGTCCTCTCCTGTCGCTAATTTTCGTGGGGCATAACTATGTAGTAACTTTCACATTTATCTTAATTTGCTTCAGTTCAGACCAAACATACTGACAAATTACTGACAGGGATGAGTCACCCAAGTATGAGCTGGCATTACATCACCAGCTGTAGGGGCGCCTATATAAATAAACCTTGACAAACTTTAAAATATTTAAATGACTAGGGGGCTTTTATTAAAATAATGTTAAATGAACTACTAGAAAACATTCTTGTGAATGAAAATGGAATGTACTCAGATGCGAACGAACGCTCAAATTTCATTGGTCAATAAATGTCCCCAGTAACACCTTACTCGTTGGCTAATGCTGAGAAACTAAAAGTTCAAGACAGGCGAGTGACAACATCATCAAGAAGAGAATCCGTCTCGTACTTGTGTGTATCTCGGGGGCTTCCACAAGCAGAAGGTCAATTCACCTGTAGAGTTTCATAGTCCTGAAGTACCCCACTTGTGGATATGAATAGAAGTGTAACGACAGTAAGTGGGTCTACGATTCAAATGCTCTTTCTCGTTTGAGCACAGCACACACAGTAATTCACAATGTTTTGCAGATGTGGCTTATTTAACATAATTTTAGTAAAAATAGCAAATGTTTGGGACGTTATAAGTATACGACTGGGCGACTTGACATGTGGAGTATGCGACATGAGCAACATGAGCATTTGGATGCTTTTGCATTTGCTGTTTTCCAGCATTGCTCACCACGGACACCTGTTATATCAGAAACTTTGTTATCTCTGTTCCTCATGAAAACATTGGATTAAATATTTATTTCAGCCATTACTACAAACCACATAGGGTAAGTAACATATAAAAAAAGCACATTTTTCGGTGGTGGTATCCCTTTTAAAGAATGTATCTAATCATCTATTGCCTCTTGTTTAGATATCTCCCATTAGACAGGTCTTTCAATCACCAATCCCTCCATTGTATTGTTTTCTGCTCTCTTTTCATTTCTTTCTAAGATTTACTATCTTTCACATATTATAAAATCTTCTGCCTTGGTCTTCCTTTTCATTTCTTTCCCTCCAGTTTACCCTCCGGCACTATTTTCAACACTTCCTCTCCTCTTAGTACATGTCCCATCCTGTTTTGTTGCCTTCTTTTCACTGTTTCCAACATGAGCCTTTCTTGACCAGTCCTTACTTTATCCACCCATCTGATCTTTTCTGTCCTTCCTCAAAGCCAAATTACAAATGCTTCCAAGTCTATTGATGTCCCCTTTCCTCATTTTCCACGTCTCTGCTCCATACAATGCAACTCTCCAAATGACTGTTTCTATTATTTTTTCCTTCAGTGTTCTATCCTTTCTATTTGTTAGCAATTTCACAATGAAGGCTGCTTTGCCCATTGATATATGTATTTTTATGTCTTCCACCCGTTGAAAGCATACTTCCCAAATATTTCAGGCTGTCCACTTCTTCTGAGATGTGTTCTCCCATTTTTATTATTACTGGTTTTGTTCTTCTTTCCTTTGATATACACATCACTTTTGTTTTCTTTACATTGGTATTCACTCCATTCATCTTACATGTGCAATCTAATTTTTTCATTAGTTCCTGCAAGCCCTTCTTCATTTCTTGATGTTATTGCTTTATCATCTCCAAATCTTACTGAACTTTCACCCCCAACTTGTTGTTTGTCATTGCTTCTTTAGTTATTCTCTCATTGTAGATGTTAAACCGGACTGGTGAGAGTCAGTACATCCCTGTCCAGTACCTCTTCCGATCTGACATGTCTCTGTAAGTTCATATATGGTTCTTACCTTTGGTTCATGTAGAGATTCTTCATTAATTTTCTGTCCCACCCAATCTTCTCGTATGTTTCTCAATATTCCTAGCAATTTTACACAGTTTACTCAGTCAAATGCATTCTCCAGGTCCAAAAAACAGACATCTAGTTCTCTATTATACTGTAGAGGTCTTTCACTCAGCATCTTTGGCACCCCGATAGCATCTCATGTCCCTTTCCCTTTCATGAATCTAGATTGATCTTCTTCCATACAGCTTTCTGCCTTTGTTTGTAGTCTTTTCACTATCAAATTTAACATTACTTTTGCATTATATGTTCATCTTGCTATTTAAAGAACAAAAACACATCTTTAATCATAGGGAGTCGTTCTGGGCAGCAGGGCCAACTGGTGTCATAGAAAATTTGGAAAGCTGTGTCAATTGTGACTGCACCCCACCAGGCAGACACAGTACAGTAAATAAAAGTGGCCTATATGAATTATGGAGTGATTAGTGTATGTGAAGGTCCGGGTGGGCTCCATGCTCTTTGGCAGCTTGAACTTTTAACCATCGATAAAATGTCCAAGGATGAGCTGGGCAAATGGAGACACACACATCACAGTCAGCAAGAAGAAGATGCAAGTGATTTATGCTTTTTATTTACAAATAAGAAAAACAGTCACTGGCGTTCAGAAACCCAAAGGTGCAAAAGTGAAGCACAAGTTAATTGATTAATAATACATAATATCTATATATATAAAATTCTTTTTGCGTTTGAAATGGAAATTACGTATGACCACAGAACATATTATAATACAGGAACTAATCACTTCGTTTGTGGACACCATTTTTATATCGTCTTTACGAATTGTTATTATTTGTGTGAGAGTTATTTTACTGATATTGAAAAGAAGTAAACACAAACACACCGATCTATCCCATAGAAGTGCGCCCTGTGTTGCCCTCCACTCTAGACTCCAGCGCTGAGCCATCCACCGCCAGGCGCGTTCTGACAGAGAAGTTTTATTTATTCGTCCACGTGACTGTCGCAGAAACTGCCACATTATAACTGTTTTTTAATTGGCAGTACTTGATAGTAGCAGAGATGAGGAAAACAGGTTTGCGTCTTTCTACTTTTTAACTGCGCCGAGGGGTTGTGAGAACAAATTGGACCCTGGGAGGCGCGGAATGTCGGGCTGCTCCGTCGGGTCGAGAAATTCGCCGTTTCAGGCGCCGTTCTCTCTTCTTGCACTGTTTGTGACACTTCGAGTGCCCCGTCGGCTCCTGGGAGAGTGGAAATCTTTCCGAATGAGTGTGATCGGCGCCAACGAAGCAAAACTCTCCTTGTAAATTGTGCTGCACGACTACTTACTGCCCCTTAAGATGAGTTCAGGTCACTAAAACCCCGCAACATTCAAGGTTGCTTTTATGATGAATTCTTTTAAGACGATGGAGGGTTTACATCTAAGAAAATGTACCGACCTCTTCATGTTAAATTTTGGACTTGGGAATTGTTTGGACCTTCTGCCCGTTAAGCATGGAAGGGCAGCATCCACATTTCTCAGAATAATTTTTCTCTTAAATCACAGGTACGTAGTGCAAGGTTGTCAGGCAGAAATTTGCAGGATCGCATAGAAAATGTAATTTCTATACCACAGCGGTCGTGTAGCGCCTTTCACAAGGGATCTGCTACCAAGAGATGATCGAAATACATTTAAGCTGCTGTTAGTGCTACTTACCTGTTGTGTTATAGCGCCTTTAAAATGTACTTTACCCGAAAGCACTCCAGTACTGCTCAATGTATCTTTACTTCTTATATGTTGTTTTACTGTTTAATACTTTATATACTACATTTTATTTTTTTCCCTTGCACTCAGTGAGCGAAGCCACTGGGTAATCAGCTAGTTATAAATAATATTAAAACCCAGTAATGGAGCACTGCACGAATACACTTGACTTGAGCATTCCTAGTTTTCATCCTCTTTCTCTGTACGTTTATCATTCGTTTGCTCAGAGGTTGATGCGCTTGCTGCTTCCTGAGCAGCTCTTCTTTTCGCCACCCTAGCGGCCCGCTTCTTCTCTTCTTTCGTCGACATCTTTTTCGCGTTAAAACTGATTAAGTCAGTGTTTATGTTGCAATTACTTAGTATGTTTTCTTTAATTTTTCACTTAAGCTGGCACTTAAGTCTTCAATCTGCCTCAAGAATGATTTAAGATATGAAGAAGTAGGGGAAGTGACAGCGAAGGTGGTAGGGAATGAGAACGGTGCCCGTACGCATGTGCCTCACGGCTGCCCTGCTAACTGTTGCCGAGAGTTGATTCTACAATAAAATAAAATAAAAATAAAAAGAGGAATAACCTTGGAGGTCAGTCATCACCCTGAAAGCGGATAGTAGACTTCACGTAGTATATGTGTACCAAATTTCAGCTCAATAGGTCAAATGGTTTGAGAGCTACAGGTGATTTAAAATCCTGGACAGACAAACAGACAAACCCAGTAGCGAATTATATATAAAGATAAGTAATCCATGATAAGAATAGGTGATAGGGTGTAAGTTAAAATGTTCAAATAAATAATATATCCATTAAAAAAAAAGAGGATAAAATCATTAAAAACAACGAGCCTTGGTGCGTCTCTGCTGCTCACCTGAACAGGTCTTCCTAGCAGGTAGAGGAGCCCACCAACAAATGCAGTTAACCATCACGTGGGCTTGCACCCCAACCACCCCACCTGGGGTTCCCCTCGTCACCTAAAGGGCCCTGTTTCTGTCTTCTGCCACAGTGCTTTGGCCTCCAGCTGGGTGACGTCTGCAGCGGTAGGTTGCTCCTGCTCCTGTTGCTCGAACCCCCAACTCGTTCCCAAACACTTGCCTTCAGTCTAAATCAGCACTGCTCTGGCTTACTCCTGCCCTTCATTTTCCATTTTATTTTCCTCTCTCCTTTTAACCTCCATCTTTCTCTAGGTCTTTTCTTCTTCACCCATCTCTTCCCAGTTTACTGCCTGGACTCTTTTTATATACAGATTGGGATGCAAGTGTGCTGATGCCAGAGCCCGGAGTGCTAATGATGCAATTCACTGAATCATGCGCGTCTGTACGATTATCTGAACAAACCAATTAACATCCCGGAACTGCTCCGTCATGCTACCAGGCACACCCGCATCCCTCCAAAGCCCAGGCGCCTTTATTAAATTATTTATTTGAAATCCTGCTTCACCATGGACCTCTCTCATCACAGTGTAAGAAACACAGAATTCTGTAACCAACCAAGGAGTTTCCTTCAATCTTCCCCTTAGGAAAACTAGTTAAGTTCCATTTTCTTAACAATCTGTGTCTGCGAGGACGAAGGGCCAGAGCGTGTTTTCAGGAGCCGAGCACCTCTTCTCATTAGCTTGACGTCCTGACCCAGCTGAGCCCTCATCCCCCCCCAAGACACCTTCTCCGCCTTCTCCCTTTACACTCCAAGCAAAACACAAGTAATTTGTCAGAAGGATGTCTCATCTCACGGTGTCATCCCAGCCTCGTCAAAGGAAGTGTGGCAATTTATTACAGACTCCTGGAGGAGTCAAGAACATAATGTGTGAAGTAGGTGTAAAGAAGCTTTCTTCCCATTCATTTGCCATCCTCGCACCTAAAGGCTGTTCACTTATTTTATTTTCTGGCTCCCCTTTCCCCTTTGCTAATGAAGAAGGGATTTCAAAAAGCTGAAAGACTTTCCCTGATGTGCGGAGCGGCACTCTTCACTGAACAGCGAACCCTGCTAAAGGTAAAAGGTCAGTGATGAGAATGAACAGTCACGCTGGCAAGAAAAGAAAAGGCAAAAGACCTCTGAGAACTTACTTAAAAAAAAAAACAAAACATAAGTGCATTTCGCAGACATTCCCCCCAAGCCCACCCCTCTCCCCACCTCTGCAGTTCTATATGTACATTAAGCTTTGTCCAGGGGTTTGGATTTTTTTTTCTTTTTCGCCTGGTAAATGGAAATGCTGTCCTTGGATTTCAAAAGAATCAATTCCCATTTCTGCGCCCTTGCTCTGACCCTGTAGAAGGCATTAAGTTTGGCTTATGTTGAAGA
Organism: Polypterus bichir lapradei; assembly: GCA_026402145.1. Lineage (NCBI taxonomy): Eukaryota > Metazoa > Chordata > Cladistia > Polypteriformes > Polypteridae > Polypterus > Polypterus bichir. The sequence continues at coordinate 21,071,648 of JANRMT010062797.1, read as the reverse complement.
CGACTTCGTCTAAGGCAGCTGGCAATACAAGTTCCATTATTTTTGTCGGTGGCGGATTTGCTGTGGTGCTGACAGCAAGCGTCACAGGGGGCCTGAGTGACACAATCTCCCCTCTTTTAATGTGCTGTGGCTGGGGGAGGTAAACACACTCCCATCAAAGGGTATGGCTTATTAGGAGGCCTGGAAAAAAAGATTAGCTCCTCGTGAATATAAGCTAAGGGTTACGTCTTCTTTAAATGTGTTTACCTGGACTAGAAAACATTGGACAGAAATGACACAAGTTCAATTCGCGGCTGGAAAATGTTCGTCTCCAGACCAATTTTTTAAAGTGAATTGTGTTGGGTAGGGGCTTCTAAATTCAATCCTGGGGTACTACTGTGGCTACAGGTTTTATTCCAACCAGTCTCACAAATAAACAGTTCAGTCTTACTTCTAAATGATCTAATCGTTTAATTTGTCTTTTACATCTCTAATTTTGCATTTAGAAATCAAGTCAAGTCAAGTTGAGGAGCATTCACTGGTACAGTGAGTTGCCGTAACCCACTACATGACAAAACAAACGTGGGATCCCGGTTGGTGACCCCCCAGGCAGACACGCAGTCCAGTCCCACCCTCTGGAAATGACCCTCTATCTGCCGCAGCCAGGTGTTCAGTGGGCTGGTCCAGCCACTCACTCTCACAACAATGAGGATCTTACGAGGTGGATCACCCTACGGGAAAACGTGTCACATGGCCATAGTGCCGTAACTGACGCTCCCTCACAATGCAGGTAATGTGCCTCATTCGGGACTCCATGAGCAACCGCTCATTCGACACAAAGTCAAACCAACGGTACCCAAGGATTTTCCAGAGAGACACAGTAGCAAAGGAGTCCAGTCCTCGTCTCAGGTCACTGGATAGCATCTATGTACCGCAACCATATAGCAGAACAGGAAGCACCAGGACTCTAAAGACTTGGACCTTTGTCCTTTAGCAGATATCAGGAGAGTCACACACCCCATTCCAGCGACCTCATGACCCCCCATGCTCTCCCAATCCATCTACTGACTTTATAAGAAGAGTCACCATAGTCACCCTCTCTGCAGACAGACACACTGCTGATGGTAATGCCCAAGACGTCATTAAAGGCCTGGGTGTTGCTTTTTATAATGACACTCGCAAGCCTCCTCGCTCAGACTCCTCGCTCAGTCTCTTGAGCACCTCGATCAGAGCCTCCATTGACTCTGCGAAGATCACAGCAGAGTTCTATCAGACAAAAATATGAAGCTGGTTTTAAATTAAAAGTTGTTGAAGTGGTGAAAGAAATTGGTAACTGCGCTGCTGCAACAAAATTGGATGTCTGAGAAACTGATGTGAGATTGGAGGAAGCAAGAAGATGTAAAAAAAAAAAAAAAAAATCTAAATGTCGTATTTTTGAATGGGCATACAAGTCGGGGTCTGATTTTATGATCGATTTTTTGGGTTTCAAGACCTGACTTATACGCGGGTATATACGGTATATTACATTATGCTAATGGAATTCCCTTTGGAGTTTCATACATGTTCTATGTTACATATATTGCAAGGATGTTTGTTTTGGCAGAACAATGCTTTATTAAATGGGTAGCCTTTAAAGAATTTTGATATTTTTCATTTATTTTTTGGGATGCATAGCCTGATATCTGGACAGTCCCTGTCACCTGGATATCTGGCCATCCTAATAAAGTATAGCGGCAGTGAAATAGTGAATCATTATAATGTGTAGATAATGGGACTGTGAGGTTGGTTTATTGTACTGTAAGGTACATAGTATTGAGTAAATATTTATTTTCTCTGTGCACAGTGGTGTATGCCACAGGGTACTTCATTCATCTGGAAATAACTCTTTGTTTTCTTTGCTTGAATGTTATACTTTTAATGTTAGTAAGATCATTTAACTTACCTGTTAAGACATAAATCATCAGGAAGAGGAAGATGCATGCAGTGGTGTCTGTGCACGAACAGCCAGTGACAATGGCATCCTACCATGCATATGCAGTCTTCTGGTTTTTCATTAATTTGCATTGGGGTTCTGCTTTCCATCAGTCATATCTGTCAGGGATGAAAAACAGTAAAATATACAAGTTTGTGTAACAGCTGCCAAGGCAAAACTGAAACAGTGAAATAATTTGTAGTTGAACATTCCTCTGTTTTAACTTAGACGTGTCCACATATTCACCATTACTTTTCAGTGAGAGATTTTTAAATTTTAAACTGTCTAGCACAATCTCTTCAAGGTATCTCAACGAAAAGGGAACCATCTCAACAAACTTGGTGCCAAGATGTTTCCCGTGGACAGACAGACAGATGGACAGAAATGGCTATTGCAATAGGTGCTTCATTGCATATTTATGCATACATGTCTAAATTGGCACTTAACAATCATAATGACAGCATTTACATCTTGTAATTACCCGACCTACATTTACTAACAATTAGGATAAAGACTTACCTTACATGCACACAGATGTCTCCATTTCGCTGTAACATTAAAGAAGCGTAATGCGAAAAAACTAAACGCTGCTATATTTTACAACTGTTGATGCTTAAACTCTTTTCATCTGATTGGATATCAAGGAGTTTTTTGCCTTTGTAATCTAATTCCTTATGAGCTCTTTGATCAAGAGGCTGTACATCACAGTAAACACAAATATCTAATGAATCACAAATATTAACAAATCACATGCAATTCATAAATGTGCAAAAGTCAATTTGATTGCATCTGGTTGTAAAGGAGCAAATCACAATGCCTGCAGTGGAAATAATGACAGGAAAAGGACCAATGGGAAACACACGTGTGGCGTCTATGCAGAATACAGTTGGGATATGAAAAAAAAATACGGCATTGTGGAAAAGAGCTGATCAACCAACAAATGGGTATAGAAGCTTACCTCAAAAATGAAGACTGCTTTTCTACTCTTTATTATCTGGACAAGTTACATCCACCTTCATTCATTTTTCTAATGTTCTCCATAGTATTCTGTGGACTTGTTGGATTTTTTATATAATCTTATTTTTATTTCACTAAACATTAGTGATTATGTAGTGTACTTTTATGAGCCCTATGCCATATATGTGATAGGTTTTGGTGAATGCATGGCTTGATGGGTATTTGTTATTCTGAGTGTTATTTAGATTTCACTCTTTTCATTTAAATGCACAGATCCATCTTTTTGTTGCTTATAGTGAACAAACAGCACCTTAAATGTGTGATCACTTGTGACTGAAAGAATATTAGAACAATATAGACAAGAACAGGCCATTCAATGTCAACATCAAATTATTTATAGAGGACATTTAAAACAACATCAGGTTGTTGAGGTAATAAAGTCTTGCAGGATAAGAGTTTTATTAGACACTGATCTCACGTCCAGGAGAGCAACCTTGATAGAGGCAGGAAAGCTTGCTGCCAGACGGGCTCGAGTGAGCGTGTGAAGGTTAGCAGCATTTTCTCTACTAGAGCACACAGGGAAAGAGTGATTCCACCTTGAGGTGGAGAAATTAAACCCAGGATACAGTGCCCAAGGGCCAGGGTCAGCATCTTATACAGGACAGAATGGGTTAAAGACATCTCTAAGGCATCGAGAATACAAGCCTGGCTATGAAAAATTGAACCGGTGTTGTTAAACGGCAAAGCCTGCACACCTTCCAGATGAGCGACGGGACCGTCTGTGTCTCCGAGGGGCACTCAGCAGGTAAAGAAGTTAGGAGATGAATAAAAAAAGGGTGGAGGTTCAAATAAAGTCCCATCTGTATTTGTATGTGTGCCAGTTCTGTACTTTTTAATTAGCATAATCTATACTTGTATTTTCTGCGGTGGGTTGGCACCCTGCCCGGGATTGGTTCCTGCCTTGTGCCCTGTGTTGGCTGGGATTGGCTCCAGTGGACCCCCGTGACCCTTTGTTCGGATTCAGCGGGTTGGAAAATGGATGGATGGATATACTTGTATTTTAAGCAAGAATTGTTCACAGGGCTCTGTGCCTGCACTCAGTAAAAGTGCTAAACAAGAAATTAGTTAGATTGTCCTGTAGGGCAAAAGAGGGTTTTCATATGAGATACAAAATTCATAAACCCTGGATTTTGCTCACGTGTCACCTAACTGCTGATTAAAGTATTTAGGAAGTAAAAATGTTAGGTCTGAATACACAATGGGCGGTCGGAAAATCGAGAGTACACCTTATGAGAAGGATTTAGAAATCATAGTGGACTCTAATCTTCCAGTCAGTGTTCAGAAGCCATTAAGAAGCCTAACAGAATGTCAGGTTATATAGCGCCTTGATGTGTGGAGTACAAGTCCAAGGAGGTTCTGCTCAAGTGTTATAACACACTGGTGAGGCCTCATCTGGAGTCCTGGGTGCAGTTTTGGTCTCCAGGCTACAAAAAAGGACATAACAGCACAAGAAAAGGTTCAAAGAAGAGCAACTAGGCTGATTCAGGGCTACAGGGGATGAGTTATGAGGAAAAATTAAAAGAGCTGAGTACATCAAGAACACAGGGACACAGCTGGAAACTTATTAAGGGTAAATTTCACACAAAAATTAGGAAGTTTTTCTTTATGCAAAGAACGATAGACACTTGGAATAAGTGACCAAGTAGTGTGGTAGACAGTAACACTTGAGGGACTTTCAAAACTCAACTTGATGTTTTTTTGGAAGAAATAAGTGGATAGGACTGATGAGCTTTGTTGGGCTGAATGTCCTGTTCTCATCCAGAGTGTTCTAATGTTCTAATGTTTTATGAAGTGTCTCAGAGTAGGGCAACAGTCCTTACTGGCTAAAAATCTCAGTAACACAAATATGGTCCTATACTTTGGGGTATCAGTTTTCCTCATTTAAGAAACTATGTCTAACTTCACCAGGGTTGAGGAGAGCTGCCAGATGATGGCGTCCAGGCAGACATCAGCACTCACATCCCAGGAAAAGTGGAATGTTTTGGAAACGCTGGACAGCAATGAACTCATAAAAAGATATTGATCTGACAGAAATGCCATATTATTCATAACAAATCTTGTATGACACATAATTGTTTCATCTATACAGAGAAGCCATGCTCTGTCACCCAAAGTGAAAGTGTTGGTGACGTTTGTGTAAAATGCAGCTTTGCAATAGCAATGGTTTGGTTATCTCACCGCCAACCATTTCTCAAATTTTGCACCAAACTTTGAACGCCTGTGCAGCATGTCAGGTAATATGCAGATTTGTGTATTTCCTCACCACTCCACATGATGGCTGCGTTCATGTGACTCCATACCTGCATAAAGATCACTGGCCCAAGTGTGGATGAGTATGCATAGGTGAACAGTATCAACACACAGGTTGGTCATGGATACTGTGATGGTGCGGGACAGGCTCCATGCTCCCTCTTCTCATTTGGGAGACTCTTGAACCCGGCATCATCGATAGTCATGACTGGGATGAGCCGTAGAAATGAAGACACCACTTAAATGAAGAGGAATGTACAAAAGTATTTAGTACTTTTATTACAAACAATCAAGACGAAAGCAAGTGTTCAAAAAGTGCAGTGCTCCATCAAAAATAAATCATCCAATGACAAAAACAACGATGAAATGGAGGTTAAAATCACAATAAATAAATCCAATAAAAATGAGGTTAAAAACAACTGGCAGGAACAGTCTTTTTTTAAAACCCGGTGCCTGCTTATCCCGTGTGGGCCTTGCAGCAGAGGAGTCGCCCTAACAGCAGATGCAGCTGACCTTCCTCAGGTCCGGTTGCCAGCTGTCCCATGCCTATGGACAGGTTCCCTCGCTGGACCAAGACTTGGGCCCCAATGGCCAGGGCGCTCACACTGGGGCTCTCCTCCCAAACCTCCTTGACCCCCGCTGCCTTCCCGGTCTTATACAGGGAGACGCTGCTTTTACGCAAATCGCTCTGGCTCCCCGAGTTGCTCAGCCAGAGGGATCACTCCCTCAGTCCCCGGGTGTCAACCTCTTGCTCCGCTCAAGGGCTCTCCTTCCCAGCTGCCTGTCTTCTCACTCTCGAGCCTGTTCTCCTCAGCTCGCTCACTCACGCACCGGCTCCTTCCTCCTCCTGCCTTCTTCTCTCTTTAACCTCTGTTCGTTTTCCTTTCTCAATCCTTTTTTTTCCCTTTATTTCCTTTTCAAGTGCTTCACCTTTTAAAATGGGGACGTGGCACAGCTGTGTTGATTAGCAAGTCCTGACGCCAATTAGTGTCCCGAACGAGTCTACACCTGTGCACTTAGTGTGGAACCGTTCGCTCCCGCATCGCACCCAGGAAGCGCTGTCTCCACACTATCATGCCCCCTCTTACCAAGATGCGAGTGTGCCAATTATTTATTTAAAAAGATGCCGACCAGCCACGGACCTCACTTTACCACAGATAGTCCATCCATCCATCCATCCTCTTCCGCTTATCCAGGGTCGGGTCGCGGGGGCAGCAGCTTAAGCAGAGAGGCCCAGACTTCCCTCTTCCCAGCCACTTCTTCCAGCTCTTCCGGGAGAATCCCAAGGCGTTCCCAGGCCAGCCGGGAGACATAGTCCCTCCAGCGTGTCCTGGGTCTTCCCCGGGGCCTCCTCCCGGTTGGACGTGCCAGGAACACCTCACCAGGGAGGCGTCCAGGAGGCATCCTGATCAGATGCCCGAGCCACCTCATCTGAATCTCTCGATGTGGAGGAGCAGCGGCTCTACTCTGAGCCCCTCCCAGATGACTGAGTTTCTCACCCTATCTTTAAGGGAAAGCCCAGACACCCTGCGTAGGAAACTCATTTCAGCCGCTTGTATTTGCGATCTCGTTCTTTCGGTCACTACCCATAGCTCATGACCATAGGTGAGGGTAGGTTTTCACCACGACAGACCGATGCAGGGCCCGCATCACCGCAGACGCCGCACCGATCCGCCTGTCGACCTCACGCTCAATTCTTCCCTCACTCGTGAACAAGACCCCGAGATACTTGAACTCCTCCACTTGGGGCAGGATCTCTCCCCCAACCCTGAGAGGGCACTCCACCCTTTTCCGGCTGAGGACCATGGTCTCTGATTTGGAGGTGCTGATTCTTATCCCAGCCGCTTCACACTCAGCTGCGAACCGATCCAGAGAGAGCTGAAGATCACGGCCTGACGAAGCAAACAGGACAACATCATCTGCAAAAAGCACTGCTTTTACCACAGATAGTGTCCAGCATATTACCTGAAGGTATGCGGGGCAGGATGGATGATTGACAGCGAAATGTCACACAGCTACGCTGAGCTCTGCATTCCATGAACCTCTGAAACATTCACATTAAACTTTACAAGAGCAGGAAGGTAGAATAAGGCAGGTGGAGACTCTTGGGGCATTGGATAAATTGAGCCTCGGATAAGATAAGAGGGGATCACGGAGACAGACAGACACGTCTGGAAGATGATCTGGAATACCTGAAGACCGAACGTGACTGCAGAAACAGCACAAGAACAGCAGCAACTGGTTTCCCTTTTATGAGGGGTTTCCCGTGGCCATGGCACTGGTAAGAGGATTTCTTCTGAAAGCTGAGCCATGAATCATTTAGATTTAAATTTACTTACCCGTTATCAGGCTTAACTCTAATTCCATGTGTGTGCTTGGGCTTTCTATCTCTGTGCTTTTTACAAATTGTTCTTCAATGCATGACTCTACGCTAGTGGTTCCCCACCTTCTCTATGCCCTGCACCCTTAGACAATGTTTGATTTATGTTTGCATCCAAAAGTAATATCAAATTTGAAGATGAAGAAGTCAAATTTCTAAGTTTTGAACCGCAAGTTGAACCACATACAGGTACAGTACTGCAGACGAACAAATTGAACTCAAAATAATAACTGCATAAAAATGAGCAATTGACCTTTATAAATCTCAATTATCTTGTAAATATGTCTAAGTTGAAACGTAAGACAAATTGATTGATGATCTGGGGGCTGGGTTATCCTGTGAAGCAACAAGTAAAGTAACACATGATCAACGATCGAGAGGATTGGAGACCCCCATAAAGCCAATGAAACGCAGTCGATAAGCTTTGCCCCCCGATAACACCTGCACTGCAGTTTAAAAACAGATGACAGTTAAAATTGCTGTGCTACTGCCGAGACCACCAACAGGAGAGGTGGGCTGAGTGTAAACAGCAGGTGTTGCATCCATTCATTTCCCCCTCCTACGGGAAAATGTCAATCAAACTTCAAAATCAGTGAAACTTCATGCACAGAAATCGATACCAGACCTCTCCCTCCTCTACGGACCGTTACACGGTCCAAATTCTATTCTCTTAAAACAAGTTAATTTGTCTTTACAAATGTTCCATCCACTGCAAGGAGTCTGCGAGCAAGCATTTCATTCACAGGTGACAACTGCGTGTGCCGTGCTTAATTGGTTTCATATCATAGAACAGGAGGGCTACCTAATAAATGACTTACAAACGACGGCACACTGTAAGACACCGATTGCACCACGATAAAGTCGGACAACGCACCTCTCTCACTTTTACTGAATGATGATACAGCCATCCTCTTTGTCGCACCCCCTGAAATTCCATCTTGCACACTCTTAGGGTGTGGGCACCCCGGTGTCACGCAAGTGTGAGTGGGAAACAGCTAAAGACTTGGGTGATGGTAACTCTGCACCAAGACAGGAGATGGTGCTGTATAATAAAGTTCTCTCTTCTCCTTCCTCTGCAGACTGACATCCTTCCACCTCTGACGTTACTTCCGGGGTCCATCCACCTGGACCTTCCTCTACCTCCTAGAATTCCTGAAATCCGGAAGAGCCAACATCTTAAGCAGTCATCCTGAGGTATTAGTCCACAGAAGACTCAAGGTTGCATTTTTACACGCATTTATTTTTTCTTTCGGTCTTTTCAATTGTACAGGGTGGCCCAAAAATTTTAACGTTGTTTGCCTAATCATTACACCTGGTTGATCGGAGTACTTCATGACAGTTGCATAAACCTTTTATTTGAACATAATCACATCCCTTTGAATATTTATTATTATTATCTTTGTGGTGAAGTCTTAGCGGTAGCTTCAACGTCACTGTGATTGCCAAGTAAACTACAAAAACATCATCATGAGTGCCATTTTGCGACTTGAGGTGCCATAACATCGTGAAGTCATTCATCCCTAAGCTCCTATTCCTGGCTCAGAGTGGATGCAGGACGCTTCATAAATTCTTCTCATGTCCTACCCTGTGATTCGTTGGCTTCTAATCCAGGGAGGATTCATATTTTTTTGCCCCATGACGCCATTCCATAGTGGAAAAAGCAGATTCAGAAAATCAGTAAATGAGTTTATAAAAATCCCAGTCTATTTTGGCAAAATTTGTGTCTCATGAGCAGATCCTTTTTATTTTTTATGGACTTTGATGATCATACAGTGAACTCCCCCCACCCCATTTAAACACATTGGTGGCTCAATATGATGTTTAGCAATCAAAGACAAGAGAAACTCAAGACAATGAAGCCCGAGGGTCTACATAAGATAATTTCGCCCATAGCTTCCTGCCTTAGTGGTTTGTTCAAGTAAAGTGCAAGCCGCTGCCCTACCACACAGAGCTAGAAGGGTTGATCAGGATGAAACCAAAAAAAAAAAAAAAAAAAAAAAAAACGCAGACAGGAAAATGTGTAGCGACATATCTAATCAAACGGCGCAATCAGAACACTAGCAAACAACATTAGGGGTCATTAAATTCTTTTAATTTATAATCAAACGCTGCCAAACTATACAGGTCACTACTTTTCTCTTTAAGGCTTTGATGAGTGCAATGAAGAATTAATCAAAGGCCATTATGCAGTATTTAGCAGTGGGCCGCAGACAGCAGTGGCACAGGAGTGTGCCGCACACACAATGGCAGCGTTTTACTGCCCAAGATGTTTTAACCCCTTCATTGCTATCCAAAATATTTTAACCTCTTTAATACAGCGTGACGTGCGAACTGAAGCATCAATGGAAACTTTAAAATTTTAGGAAATGTCTTATTCATGTGGTTGAGAAGAAAAACATCCACCAATCCATCTATCCATCCGTTTCCTTAACCTGCTTATCCAGGACAGAATTGTGTGGCAGCTGGAGCCTATCCCAGCAATCATAGGGCACAAGGCAGGAACTATCCCTGGACATAATACATTGAGGTAGAAAAATGCGAAAAACAGCTTTCTGCATTATAGCTTTGATTCCACCCACACATTTATTTGCTTCAAGCCCACCGACAACTCTATGTGGTCAAAGCTGCAATGAGAAAGTGCACAAAGAAGAGCCACAAAGATAGAGAAGTGATAAGGTGGAGGGAGACAGTTTGATGAAGCCACACAAGTAACACAGAAAACAGTATGACAAGAGAGTGAGATGAGCGTGCAGCACGTGATGGAAACGACAGGGCGAGTGGATGAAGAGGAAGTTGCTTTATATTAAGGTCTGCCCGGAAAGAGTTCAGCCATTGTTAATATAATGAGAACAGTATGTGCAGCATCGATGTAACCTGGCAGCCAAGGAGAGTGGACTGGAAAGTGCATGCATGAACAATGATGACTTCACTGGACAGTCAGTGGGGGCAGTAGACGCTGTTGAGTGAGCATGTGTACTGTGTGGTAGTCGCATTCAAAATGACTAAGCGAGTAGAGCAACGAATCTGCATTAAATTTTGCGTTAAGCTCGGGCAACTGGTGATTGGAAGCTTCATCACGCCAATGTGTCCACCCATGCATCACGTCTCCTGCAGAGTTTTTTGGTGAAACATCAAATCACCCAGGTGACTCAGCCACCCTACAGCCCAGATTTGGTGCCCTGTGACTTTCCCAGGACTAAAGTCACCTTTGCAAGGGAAGAAATTTCAGACTGTCGATGAGATTCAGGAAAATACGTCGAGGCAGATGATGTCGATTCCAACAAAGATTTTACAGAGAATTTTGAACAGTGGAAGAGATGCTGGGAGAACTGTGTGAGGTCTCAAGGTGTCTACTTTAAAGGGGACTGAGGTGTCATTGTCCTATTCTTGTATCTTCTTCAATAAATGTATCTATTTTTCATACTACATGGCTAGATACTTTCTAGACAGACTTTGTATGTCATGTTCTATTCTAAAAGTGTAGTCTTTCATTGCAAGTATGCATTTCTTGCTTGAAATTTTAATCTCAGTAAAGTAGCTTGTCTAACCACATGAACGTGTAAGTGCTAGCACAGACGGCAGTATGAATTCTAAAGTAGCAAAAATGAAATTCACCATTGTAAAAAAAGCAATCCAACATGATGAACTTTAAGTGATAAACTAGTCATTTTTTGGACTTTCTACATTAGTAAAAGAGAAGCTCTGAAAACCATTGGTTATCTTCATGCATGTTCACCTAGTGGACATGTGCTGATATGGTCTGTCAAGATGACGTTGGTCAGAGAGGAGATAGAGGTGTCTCATCTTGGACCTGACAAGCTTTTAAAAAGTCACCATCTTCAAGTGGAAGTGTTTTATCATCTGCTATTGAAGAGAAGAACCAGGATGGAAGTGAAGCGGAAAGAAAGCACATTGCATGAGACCAACAACATAACCTTAAGAAACTCAAAGCCACATGTGTGTTGGCCATCATTGTCTATGACATCTATCATATAGTGACTTTCAAATCTATCTATCTATCTATCTATCTATCTATCTATCTATCTATCTATCTATCATCACACATGTGTGCATGGAAGGCAGCTAAAAGGCCCAGAGGGTAATTCCACGCCAGACCAGGGGGTGGCAAAGTGCATTAACCGTTTTCCCTTTTACTCTGAAGACTAATTACAGGAAATTCCCCCTGACTCTGATGACGTCACTTCTGCTTCCTGTCATGATGACATCACTTCCGTTTCCACCCCAACAAAGAAGAGATCATGTCTGGTTCTGGCCCTATTGATGTCACTTCCTCTGCTTCGATATAAAACCGTCATTTTGCATAATGAAAGACAGTTCCTTTTTGAACTCCAAAAAATTTCTTTTCTTTACTTCAACAGCGACCTACTAGCAATATAGGGGGTGGCTATCCCAAACCGTTTTTGGCTTCTTTTTCTCTTTGTTGGTGTGACACTATCTATCTATCTATCTATCTATCTATCTATCTATCTATCTATCTA
>JANRMT010062797.1:21003429-21049551 GCA_026402145.1 Polypterus bichir lapradei | reverse complement strand
TATTTCAAGAGAAGAAAACAACTCTTGATTGTGTGATTACAAAATTAAATATCGACCTCTGGGGTTATTAAGAGAAAAGTGTTGCCTATCAAGGTTTCTTACTATGTCTCAAAGGACTCTGTCTCTCCAGCTCTTGTATAAATAAATGTCTGTTTATGGTCTGGGAGCCAGAAGAGGCGGAGTCAGTTACCCTCACTGGGTGGTCTATCAATATTGTGGAGGCAAACAAAAATGACACAGTTAGCAGCAGCGCGCCCTCTCAGTCTGTGGTGATATTATATACCTGAGAGGAACATGGAAGATATATATATATTAGGGGGTACCCAAAAATAACTGGAATCTGTACCTGGTGCCCAATCAAGACTTAGGTGTAGCATACTTACAGCATTGTGCAGCAGTATGCCAAGTGGCATTGCTCTGTGTTGTTCGTACGCCATTCTGTGTCGGTTTTTCTTGGTGCTTATTAAATGTGTTCTTCAATTTTCGTGATGGGTGATCATCAAGAACAGCGAGTCTGCGTTAAATTTTGTTTTCTCTTAGGGAAAACAGGCTGCTGAAACTGTAGTGATGCTTGAAACTGCTTTTAAAGAGGAAGCTTCAAATAAAACACAGGTCTACGAGTGGTTTTCGTGTTTCAAACGAGGGGAAATGTCACTTGAAGACCAATTGAGATCTGCCTGACCTTACTCAACTACGAATGACGAAAATCTTGAAAAAGCTTGCAATGCAATTTACGAAGATCGTCATCAGACTATTGAAGAGATTTCTGAATTGACTTGTGTGTCTTGGAGTTCTTGCCACTTTCCCTACTAATCTGGTCTTTGCTCCATGCAACTTTTCTTGTTCCGGCATATGAAAAAAGAACTCAAAGGAAAGCGTTTTTGTACCACGGAGGAAGTCAAAGAAAGATCGCTGCAGGCATTTGACAACGTTCCTCTGCAGCAATTTCAAAAATGTTTCCACCAGTGGGAAAACCGTATGGACAAGTGTATTCACTCACATGCAGAGTACTTTGAAGGAGAGCAAAGCCTCAGTAAGTAAAATTATTAAAACAATTGTTTTTTTTTCAGTTCTGTTTATTTTTGGGTACCCCCTCATATATATAGTGAAGTAAAGAAAGCACAAGAGAGCAGATTAAGGGTTAGGGATCTGTCCCCATATACTGTGGGATGCTCAGCCAGTAAAAACAACTCTGAACCACCGGCCATTTGCATAAGGATTACATACGACAATTAACAGTTGACAGCGGCAGGTTTTTACGTAGTTGGAACAGGAAAGATTACAGAGGAAATGAGGATGACGTAAGTAGATGACAGGTGTACCGCTATGTGTGCTTCTCACCTTACACCCAGTGCTACCGCAGGGATAATAATAACAACACAGGTATTTTTACTTCAGTAAGATAAATATTGTGTTAGGTTACTCATTACTTTAAAAAGTAATCAGACTACATAAGGTACGTTACGTTTTATGTGTTACCCTACTGCTCAGGAGATTGTGTTGCTGAATTTATAACTGTACATTCAGCTCATCAACATAAATGTAGTGATTTCTGAAATACTGAGATATAAAATACAGATTAAATCAGTAAGGAGAAGAAATAAAGTCATCACCTGAGCATTGGCTTTAGGAAATTTATCTTTGTGGACACTTCTACCCATGGCTGCCGAAAATGTATGTGAAGCTAACAAATATACCGGTGAGCAGAGTACTATGGACATGAACAGACAATGAAATCCTTGACTGTAACACAGTTAAGGGGTGTGACAGATAGGGGGTGCCAGTGAGCCCCAAACCCTGGATACAACCAACACAAACACAGTCACAGGTTCAAAACATAGTTTTTATACCACACAAAGATTGCAGAAGCGGAATTATAAGCAAACTCTTTGTTGTAAGGTTTAAGCTGTATGGTTTAGTGCAGGCACTTGTGTGGGGCAACCAAACAGGGAGGTATGAGATCCAAGGAAGCGGCCTGGGACGAGAAAAAGGACAACACGGATGGTCATAGCTTGGGGGTTTTGGTTGGAAAGCCTACAGTTTGTGTTTGTGTTCCAAAGAAAAGTCAAACAATGTAAATGTTATCAGGACCTTCACAGAGTCATTTTTGAGAGTTTATTACAATCTTCATCCTACTTTCTTTTCTTTCCCCGTCCACCTCCCTCCAGCGAGTGTTGCCTTCCTTCCTTCCTCCTGACTTTGACTCCCTGGATGAGGCTGGACAGCTTCCTTTAATGACTGACCCGGAAGTACTTCCGACACCAGGGTATAGCTCGAAGGACGCACTTGCGGGTCAAGCTGAAGTCCTGAAAAACAGGGATCATGATTCTCTAAAGCACCCCCTGGGCTCACGCATGAGACCCAGGTGGACTGATTCATAGCCTTACAACTCCCATCATGTCCTGCAAGTTTCCACACAGTTACCAAGGTCCTGGGATTCTGCCATCTAGAGGAGTAGGGACAAATATATTCTGGAAAAGGAGATCCTTTGTTTTGTCCTCCCACTCCAGGGGTCCCATACCCATCCTGAACAAGATGTCAGTCCATCACTGTTCTTCTATTCCGGCTTCCCTTCTCATCAAGGGTCCCCCTTTCTCCCAGGTGGGATGATAGATAAACTTGCCTGGCACTTATCTGATTTGCCTGGTTTACCTGGCTATCTATTTGGGTTACTCACAGAGAAATCGAAGTCTGTTCACCAGGTGCCTCAGGGAACAATAGCCCGGTTTCTGTGGTTTATAAAGCATTTTCTGTGGATATTCTGATTATCCCAAGTAGACACATCATTGGAGGTTTCCCTTGACAAAAATGATGACATGTCTTTGCTGTCAAGACTTTCCCCCCTATAGGCTTCCCATCACTGGAGTGGTGTCATCACGTTCACACTCGCAGCAAGACCTCACTAAGTATGATGGCTTTTCCTCCAAACACACTGCAACATATTTTGTCCAGTCAAAGCTGCCTTCACCTGAGTTTTATACCTCTTAACTTCTGTTTACTCCTGAGCAGCTGAACGTCTTCAGGAAACCTAGCAAATGATTTCACTTCTCTGACTTAGCACTTATGACATTTCTCTGCAATGCCGAGGTTATAAACTCATCCTGCCCTGGTCTTGCCAATTTCCTTTTCATTCCTCTTCACTTCTCTGCCCTGTGATGGCTCTCCAAAGGAAATGGCATAAAACCTAAAGACGATGACTGACGTTTTCTCATTCAGAATGCTATTTTGCAATTCCAATTTCCAATTCAGCAACCCATAATCCAGGATAAGGGACTCATCTGTCTGGGTGTGCAGTAGACCACAGAAGGGAGCTGTGTAAGAGTTTAATAAAACGGCAGCACCAGTCATTTCAATGTCCCCATTTTCTTTAACTCTTATTTATGGCAAGTATATCCTGCTGCTCAGTATATTTTACAGAACATTCAAAGCCAGGTACCATACAGTGGAAAAGCATGCTATGGTATACAGTCAAAGTACATGGCAGTGTGCATGTCAAGTAAAAGGCGTGTTATGGTATACTGCAGCACACAGTGCACGTCACTCTCATACAGTTACATGTTAACAAAGCACGTGTTCTTGAACCTGTCACCATTTACTGTATATATTATATAAATAAACTGATTAAGTGACTTGAGGGGGCTGTTCTTATTGTTAATTTGCTCACCCTCCAGATAAGCTCAGCAGGCCTGCGATGATGGAAAATGCAGTCAGCTTTCTGGCTCTTATCCCAGCCATGTACCTTATGGGGCACTTAGGAGTCTGACTCCACCATTCTGCCACCTCTTTTGCGGTCCGCAGGTCTTTTTGAGCCCATGATTGTTCCTGGTCCTCAGCTCAGCAGGGGTAATGCACCCCTAGAGTGCCGTTCACCTCGTTTCACCGCAGGGCTACCCCACCACCTTGTCGCCTCTCCTCAGCACTTCATCAAATGCCTGACTTTGTCCTCTTTCTTTTCCTTGGTTTTATCCTCAGTCACTTTTTCTTCCCTTCTTACTCACACTTCCTCAAACCATTTATACTTTTATGAGTGCAGGTGCCTCCTCAACAATCCGTGGAGCATCAGTGAGGAATGACTGAGCTGATTGGTCTTATGCACGGGTATCCCATTCCCCCCTTTCCAGTCTAACCCACACGCACCTACACTGAGGAGCTCAATGCTACACTATTTTAAAACAATACCCTGCACCTGTTCTATTCTGACATGGACTTTGTTGTGGTGTGAAATTTTGTATATAAGTTTATAAATATTTTGTATGTCTTTATTTGTAACTTAGACAAAGCAATGTAAAATTTAGTGTTACATTATTGATAAGAACAGTTACGGTTTTATGGTTAAGAGCCCCCCTCCCCATCAGTCTTTAGGACGGAGTCTTTGTAATTTTATAACAGGTTGGGGAAAAGTGCCTAAAACCAGTTTGGCAAGTGATTCTCTGCAGGACTCTCTCAATCAGCCCTCACAGGAAAGCCAAACTACAGAGCTGGCAAGCTTCACCTTAACAAATGGTATTGAGGGCAGGTGTGAAACCAGTGTGTCGCACCACAATTCTATTGGTCTAAAGTTGCCTGAAGCCATTAAGTACCATGACGCCCTATTGGCTGTAGGATTTGGACAGAGAGCCTATAAATTTGCTTGCTTTATCCCTCCCTCTTTCTCTTACATCATTATCATGAAGAAGCATCTCTCTGTCACACCATTGCCATGAGGCGCACAACTCGGCAGCCATATTGAGTCAGGCATGCGGACTGTTCTGAAGAAAGCTGATTAAAAATGACGCCTTAACTAGAAACATTTTAAATAACAAACAAGTCTGTGTGCCTCCTAAAACTACACATCAGCATTTATCAGGTTGTATGATTGCCAATATTCACTTATACTTTTCTTATTGTTATTATTTATGAAGATCTCATATACAGTATATATTTCTCTTCTGGCTCGTCATGCTTCCACTTCAAAACCGGTCCCGCCCACATGCAGCCGACACAGCATTTCTCGATTCCTATTTGTCCTCTTCCAAACCCTTCCCCACGCTGCCTGCGGCTCCTCTTCAAAACCGGTCCCGCCCACACGCAGCCGACACAGTATTTCTCAATTCCTATTCATCCTCTTCCAAACCCTTCCCCACACTGCCTGCGGATCCTCATCAAAACCGGTCCCGCCCACACGCAGCCGACACAGTATTTCTCGATTCCTATTCGTCCTCTTCCAAACCCTTCCCCACGCTGCCTGCGGCCTCCCAAACACCCCCACGCTGCTTTTCTCGATTCCTATTCCTCCTTCGGACTACCACGTTCCTTCCTCTTCAAAACCATTCCTGCCCACACGCAGCCAACACAGCATTTCTCGATTCCTATTCGTCCTCTTTCAAACCCTTCCCCACTCTGCCTGCGGCCTCCCATACACCTTGCTATTTTCGTTATACTGCGACGGTTGTTTCCTAAGCCTTTGTTATAAAATGAACGACAGAATCTTCTCTGTTGGCGTGTTTTTGTACAATGTTATCTCTATTCCGGGATCCGGCAACTGCCTTTTCCTATCAGTGGGTTATTTCTTGACACAAACGGTTAACGTAGGCAATGCACGGTTTTCCGTTCCTATTCTTACACCGCCGTATGCTACAGCGGGTGTCAGCTATCTAGTTATCAATAATATATTAATTAAAGTGTAACTTAACTCCTGCTTGTCTTTTACTACACCTAATTGCATGAGGTTAAGTTATTAAGTACAATACCTTGTAAACAGTGGTAAGTCTGTGAGATTTGAAGCATTCTGACAAAGGCTACACAATAAAGAATACAAAAGAGGAAAGTAGAGTCATATAGAACTCTACCAAGACAAAACAGACCCTTAGCACACCATAGGACTACAATTCACCCCTAAACCAGCAGACCACACAGCATGAGTGGCAAACCTAAACTGGCACTTTGTAAAAGATAGGAGTGTTTATTAGTGTCACCCGAAGTAGAGCTTAGAGGGCACAGGTTGCATTTCTAGTCCACTCACTGTCAATGTCTGTGTGAAGTCTGCATGTTCTTATTGTATCCTCCATGGTGGTTATGTCTCTTCCCAAAGATGGGCATGCCAGACTGTGAACCAGCCCAGAATGGTTTTGTTTCCTAATGGAAAATTGTGTAGCCCAGAGTCAGTTTTTGCCTTACAATTGTTGTTTCTGGGATAGGCTGCAGATCCTCATTAACCTGTACTGGGCATAATTAAGGGACTCAACCAATCCAAGGCTCAGGTGCTGGAAGGCTGGATATGAGCAAAGCTAAACCAATTTTTAAATAGATTTTCCCTCTCACTGTTACCTTCTTTTAATGTTCAACCTCCCCACACCATCCCTACTAAATCAACAACTACTACCAGGTCAACTGGAATGGCCAGTGACAAGTCCATTGCTGACCACCAGTATCAACTGTCCATAACTGAAGGGCAAGTATGGAGACAACTGAGGAAAGTACACACAGGAAAAGCTGCGGGGTCAGATGGATTCAGATTGAGTTCTTAAGGCCTGTGCTGACCATCATTGTAGTGTCCTCAGTCACCTGCTCAGTGTGTCCCTAAGATTTCAGAAAGTGCCACAGCTATGGCAAACATCCTGCATTGTTCCTGTTGTAAAGAAGGCAGACGCCTCTTCACCTAATAACTACAGACCAGCGGCACTTACATCTTATATTATAAAGACCTTTGAGAGACTGGCCCTGGAATATTAGAGCTCTCTTGCAGTAGACCATCTGGACCCCATTTGACAAAGAATGGAGTAGGTGATGCTAATGTCTGTCTCTCCATAAGGCTTATTCTCACCTGTACAATGAGGATTCTGCTTTTGGAGTTCTGCAGTGCCTTCAGTACCAACCAGCCATATCTGTTAAGGTGTAAGCTCAGGAATATACAGGTGGATGAGCCTGTGGTGTCCTGATAATGGACTATCTGTTGGGCAGACCACAGTTTGTGAGACTCGAGGACTGTGTGAACAACACTAGAGCACCACAAAGAACAGGCCTGTCCCCTTTGACTTCACTCTGTACACCTCTAACTATATAACAACAGCTCATATCACTTACAGAAAATCTCAGATGATTCTGCACGTATGGGGTGTATTGACAAGGAGATGAGACAGAGGACAGGAGTCAGGTGGTGAACTTTGTTTCTTGGTGTAGAACAGTGGTTCTCAAACTTTCGTATTTTGCACCCCCTCCTTTTCTACCTTGAATAATTCTGCACCCCCTGCATAATATAAGATAGATGAGAATAACCCATGATACAATTAACAAAAGTATGATACTCGTGCGGTGTCGTAGTATCCTATCATTTTTACTTCCATAAGATTTGCATGTGTTCGGCTAACTTTGATGAAATATTTGTAATTTATTTTTTTTAAAGTGCTTTAATAACTGTTAAAATGCCTTGTGTGGTTTTTGGTAGTAATTCTAATCCCAACAAACAAAGAATAAATTATTTATTCTTATTTAATTATTTTTTATGTAAAGAAATGATTAAATATGTTTTAACTTATAAAAATCTCGTAAATGAGAACACCGATGAAGTCAATCTGCGCGAGACGAACGTATTTTCGTCCGACAAATATTACACCGCTGTTAGTTGTATCATGAAAATAACCCAATACGCAGTAAATTATTTAACTCAATTTGGCAATATTAACTACGCTGCCAATGTGGTGCAGTCGCGCCACATCATCACCTGATCTACTGTTATCCGAATGTTCGCGTCAGATACCGATACGTCTTGAACTTTCTGGATTGAAAATACGCGACTATAAAAGCAGCAGCAGCGGCGCCGCTCGTCATAGAAACAAACTTCAAATAGAAAAGGAGCTCAGAGTGTCCATCTCAAATATCAAACCAAACCTGGACAGGCTGTGTACTTTAAAGCAGGCACATATTAGTCATTAGATCTATGCCTTAGAAATTTTTTATTTTCATTTTAGTTATAATGCATTCATTGTGATTATATGCTTGCAAATTTAAATTTGAAATAAAAATGTAAAAAATTAATTTTGATGTCTTGTTCATTTATTCGACGCCCCCCTTGTACAGCTTCAGCGCCCCACAGTTTGAGAACTGCTGGTGTAGAAAGAATTGTCTGCAACTCAACATTAACTGCTTATTGACTTTCGCCACACCAAACAGCCTCTATGTACAGTCACAATTAACCCCTAGTTGCCTAAATTTATTTACAATTATATTAAAAAAGAAATGATTTGTGTTTTTGCTTTCAAGCAGATGCTAAATTAAGTGGAGATTTTTAATTTGAATATAGCACACAAGCAAACAATAAGCTGATACGTATTTTTTATCTTAGCACAACTTATCTCAAATTTGGAGAATTTCTCGAAATTAGCAGCCAAAATCAATGTGCACTGCCATGCAGACACTTCGCTTCCATCAGGCTGATGTAGTTTCCACCACCACTGTTTCCCATATGATCCTTGGTACATATCAAATACGCATCAACTGGCATTGGCGGGATACATACGCCACCTTGGCTGCAGGCCGGAAGCGGTTTGAAGCGATTTTGCGACAATCGTCTACAAGGGGTTAAGGGAGTGAATGTAGAGGTGGTGCGCTCCTACAAGTACTTGGGGTCCACATCAGTGACTTGTTGGTTTGGTCTCAGAACTCAGAGGAACTGTAGAAGAAAGAGCAGAGCAAACTCTTCTTCCTTAGGAGACCGTATTCCATTGATGTGGGAAGTGACATCCTGAACATCATCTACAACTCTTTGATAGTTAATGGGTTGTGTGCTGGGCTGGTAACATCACTTCAAGAGAAACCCACTGAATCAACAAGCTAATTAAAAAGGCAAGCTCAGTTATGGGACACACTCTGGACTCCCTGGAGGTCATAGAGAAGGAGAGAATTAAAGTAAAACTGAGCACCATTATGAACAATACCGCACATCCTCTCTGATACACCAACACTGAGGACTTTCAGTCAATGAATTATTCAGCGGACATGTGCCAAGAATCGTTAAGGGGGCTTCTTTACACCAACAGTAAGATGACTGTGTAATGCCTCATTGGGACTGGGACTGTCAAAGCGGAAATTTTCTTTCTGTGTAATCATTCTGGTGTGTTTTCAGACCATATTGTGTGCATATATATTTTTTTATGTTTTTATTTATTTAAAGGGCTTCTGTCAAAAGCCACATTTCCCCCTACAGACAAGTTAAGTTCTATCCAATCTAACAATATGTGTGAGTACCTGGATCTGAGTAACTGTCGCTACGTCATGTAGTCCCCATAACCTACACCTAATTCTAACCTAATTCTAGCTGCCTCTTGTTTTAAGTCTTACAATGTCCGTTCAAAGAAAGGCAACTAGAAATGGCTTTTTTTTTCAGTAATTAATTTTATTTTGCCTTGGGAATCCAGTAAATTGTATGGTGCGTATGGCAACTTACACAAAAGATGTAGACGAGACCAGATTACTCCCTCCAAAGCCCTCAAGGATATAACACAGCAACATGGGCATGACCCACCAATCTCCAACGTGAAAGACAAAAAAAATAAATAAATAAAACAGCAGACATGAACATGGACTGGACCTCGGGGTCTGCTTTGCAAGCCAGGCATTCTTTTTAGAACCCGTTTCAGGATAAAAATAAGTAGTGTGAGGCACCTTGCTGCGGTGAGGCTCATTCAAAGGGCAGAGCCATTTAAATCACAAAGAAAACTGATTCATGGCTATTTAGATTACTTTGGCCTCTCGGTGGAGAACGTCCTATTCCAATTAGCTGAGAAAGCCAAGAGGGACAATGCCTCCTGTTTCACATCTTGTCTCTCCGCAGATAAGCCCTTTTTAAATAGTGAGTCAGTCTGCAGATAACAAAGCAGATATGTTCAAACAAAAACTTAATTGTTGATGGCCCCCATGTGCCAGCGTGTGCACAGTCTATTAAGGATGTGAAATGGGGAGAGACAGTAAAATAAAGCGTTTATTGAGGCCGATCTACTAAATCAGTCCAGTGCTAAGTAGGGGCCCCCCTGGCTCAGCTGTTCATTCTCACCAAGGCTCTGTTTGTGCAAAATACAAGGGGGATATCCGCCTAAAAGCCTGTGCTGTAGGTCTCGATAATTCACTGGCTAGTCAGCCACTGGAGTGGGCATGCGGTGTGGCTGAAGTAATGACCTCATCTGCGGAACAGATTTCATGGAGTTTTCATTAACTACTAAACAGGTCCCTGGCCTGGGCCTTTGTAGTTCACGGTGTGGTTAATGTTTTTGAAATGGTTACTTGAAATTAACGACTATGCATATAAATATATATAATAATAATAATTAATTCAAACATATATTTTCTCACACAGGTGCATCTGGGGATCGTCTTCAGGGCTCAAGAAAGGTAAGCAATACCACCCCAAACCTAGAGGAGGTGTTGTCACTAACTGCCCTTTTCCTCCCACCTGCAACAGGAAGTGCTGTCAGAAGAGGAGCTGAATCAGCATGCAGCACTTTCGCCACACCCATTTTACCCAAAGACTTTAATGTTTTGGTTTCATCACACCATCGATAATTCTCCCTCATCCACCAAGACTCCTTTAAAGTCATGTGCTGCTTCCATCTAGTCTGGCTGCATTCTGCCACAGAGAAATACCCCAACAGCATGATACTGGCACCACCATGGTACATTGTAAAGATGGCATTAGGTGGATGTTAAGCAGTGTTTGGTCTTCCACAGACATAGATCATGGCGTTCTGGCCAAAGAGTTCAATTTTTAACTTATCAGACCACATAATCTTTTTCCTCATGATTTCAAAGTCCTTTAAACACTATCATTTGTCTTTTAGTGAAGAGTGGCTAATCTTCCATAAATACTTTACTGATATAACACTGCTGAGATGGAAGTCGTTCCAATAGGTTCTCCTATCTCAGCAGAAGATCTCTGAAGCTTGGTTGGAGTGACTGTTGGATTTCTGGTCACCTCCTTGACCAAGGCCCTTCTTGCCTGGTGTCACGTGTGATTGGGAGGCAGCTAAAGGGCCTGAATAATAGTAGTACCACGCCAGACCAGGGAGTGGAGAGCTGCACTGACTTTCTCTCTCAATCCTTTTCAGACCATCCACGGGAAATCCCATTTGGTTCAGTCACCATTGATGACGTCACTTCCGGTATCAGCGCCATTGATGACATCACTTCTGGTACTGGCGCTACTGATGAAGTCACTTCTGGTCCTGAATATGTCGCTGCTGGTGCTATTGACAATGTCACATCCGGTCCTGAAGACGTCACTTCCTGTTCCAGTCCAGGTGACATCATTTCCTGTCCCGGCCTTTAAAGCCGCCCTTTTTCTCCTTCTCAAGTATTAGTTCTGTTCTGGACTCAAACCTGAATACAACTCATCTAAACAACCATTTTTGCAGCCAGGGCACAATATACAGGTGGCTGCCCCAAACCTTTTTGATGTCTTCTTGTTATTCTTGTGACACTGGTTAATCAGTTTGGCCAGATGGTGGTTTCAAACTTCTTCCATTTCACAGTTTTTGAGATCTCTGTGCTCCTGGGAGCACTCAGAGGTTTATAAATGGTTTGATCTCTTTGCCCTGATCTATATCTCACCACAGTTTTACCATGGAAGCCTACAGAGAGTCCCTTGAATGTTCATGCCTTAGTTTTTTGGCCTGACATGCAATGTGAATTGTGGGATCTTCAATACACAGGTTTTTGCCTTTGTAAATGATGTCCAATCATTTCAATGTGCTACAGGAAAACTCCCCTCATATTCTAGCCATTTCCCCAGGAAGATTTAAGCAAACAGTATGCACCTGACCACAATCTGGAGTGCCACAGCAAAGAGTCTGAATACTTACAGGAATACCTGAAAGATTTCAGTTTTTGATTTATATTACATTTACAAACCTTTCTGAACATATTAATCTTTATCATTATGGGTTATGGAGAGGAGATTAATGAGCAAAAATGACAAATTTACCCATTTATAACAAAATCTACAACACAGTAAAGTGGACAGAAATGAATCCACTATGACTAGGTCCAGCATGACAAAGAACGAGTGGCCATGCTCACTGATGGACTGTCTCTTGATTTACATGACCCTGCAATGGATAAAGCAAGTTGAAAAAAAATGGATGGATGGCAGCTGCATAAATTACTTCCCCCCAAGGTGATTTGTATGGATGCACACATTATGTGGTTACCATGTTTTTGCTGAAAAAAAAATAAAGGAAGAAGAACATCATAGAAGAGAAATCTAAGTGCTGATGCGTTTTTGAATTGTGCATTAGCATCAGAAGATGGGAGAAAAATGAATATAATTTCTTATTATGTCTGAATTAATAGCCTTGCTGATAAAGGTCAAGGCTTCCTTTTCTGCTGTAGGTGACAATGGCACCATTGTTGAGATGTGCAGTGCTCTGTGCAGGAAGCCACACAATGTTCGCTGTTAGTGCTGGTGTTCATACTGCTCTGTTAATGAAACTTTCTGTAACACTGAAGAGTAGGAAGCTGCAAGGGGTTCTAGGGAAATGTGTTGCTATAAAACAGACTTTCTGTATTGTTCAGTTAAATTAAATATACTGTAAACGAATATTACGCAGCACCAGAGTGGTAGAATAGGGGAAGTTGCAATTTCACTATGCTTCAGCCCCAGCTTAGTCTTAGGCTGGCATGCAATTTTTATGTGCATTTTTCGTGCTCTCTTGTATCTCATAGGATTTACCAATTTTCTCTCATGTGGTTGCGAAAGTGCCCTGTAACTCCCATTCAGGACTACCTTCCAAATCCCATTGATGCTAAGGGACAGGCTGCCAAGACATTTGTACCTTGAACCCAGATCTTAAGACATTTGAAAAACGAGAGGTGACCAATCAGTCCATCAAGCCCGTTTGTTTGGGTAATGGCTAAGCTGTCCCAATATCTCATCCAGATTCCTTCTAAAGATTCTCGAGGTTTCTGCTTCAACTGCATGTCTCGGTAGTTTGTCCAGAGTCCCATGATTCTTTCCAAGTAGATATTCATCCTGGCTTCAGTTCTAAATGCATTTCCCCTTAATTTCCTCTGATGTCTTCCAGTATGTGATTCACAGTTAAGTTGAAAGAGTTCTTATGGATCCACATTATTAATCCCTTTGAGGATTTTGAAGACCTGGATTGTAGTCTCCTCTGCTTGAGACTAAACAGTTTTAATTCTCTGAGTCTGTCATAGTAGAACATGTCCTTAAGTCCTGAGATGCACTTAGTTGCTCTCCTCTGAATGGAATTGAATTGAAAGAAGTCATTTTGAATAATAAATGGCTTAAAAGATAAATCAATGATTAAGTGCAGAAGATCTATGAACAGGAGAGAATACCAAATGAGTGGAGAAACTAGGTTCCCTGAAGATGTTCAGCTTCTCAGGAGTAAACAGTTGTAATGGCAGCCTGAGGTATGAAACTCAGATGAAGGCAGCTTTGACTGGACAAAGTAGGACACAGTGTGCATGGATGAAAACTGTCATATTTGGTGCACTTTTGCTGCGAGTGTGGACATGATGGCACCGCTGTAGTGACGGGCAGCCAATAGAGAGAAAAGTCTTGACAGCAAAGACATTTCTGTGGAGAGAAACCTCCAGCAGTTTTGAATTTTCAGAAGGAGTTCCTGTGTCTGTTGCTAAATACACAACTTGCTGCATGGATGCTGACTCGTCATAAACATTAAGGGGGACAAAAAGTACAGGCTACAATATACATTAGATAATAATCTGGCATTACCAATAACAATAATAATATTAATTATCCTCAAAGTGGCATAGCATACAAGACACAGATAAGGCAAAATACAATGAAACAACCAACACGACATAGGATTGCAACTGTAGGTTTTGAATGCTCTGCTAAAGGCTGTTTTAACTCAAAGTAGACTTGCATTAAATACCCACAAATATCACCCTCTGTTTTTTACCACCTATGATTTGATTGATTACACTCTTCACAAACAGAAAAAGCTCTCTATAGAAGTGCTGTCGCCAGAAAAACTCTCCGATGTCATGCATAGATTGCTTTAGTGAGAATGCAGTAAACAGGAATCATGGGTAAATGTTTAAAGATAAAGATTGATCTCATCTCAACTGCTATTTTGTATTGAACCCTTGTTCCCACCAGTCCTGGCTCTTCATTCGTTTTCGCACATTTCTAAGTGCAGATGTGGCAGTAATGGTTGCCATCTTGAGCTGATGAATTCTCAGACACCCTGCACTGTAAACAATTTGAAATCAACATGTAGCAATGCTATAGTAGTTAGAACTGCATCTCCCAGCAGTCCTTGCATGGGCTGTTGGGGTCAAAAGTGGCCAGAGAGGCTTAAAAGGAAGGCAGGTGTCAGGAAGGTGAAAAAAAAGGTGTTTTTGTTGTTGTACCTTGTGTGTTGCTTTTATCTGTTGCATTTATCTTTGGACTGCTTGCTGTTAATTCAGCCATATTTCATCATTGTGTTCCTGGATTGTATTCGTTTGTTGGGGTCTGGATCATCTGTCTACCTGTGTACTGAGGACTGTGTTTTGGATTCATTAGCTTTCCCGCAAGAAAAAGAACGCCCCTAAACCATCCTTCCGTCTTCATCTTTTCAGCAACTACCGGTAGGACTGTGTTTTCCCTTCCCTTTCTACATACAGATCGCTGGACTCAATCTTGTCACCTCTCATTTCATCCGGTTTGGTTTTTCGCATGAACTTTGCTGTGTGTTGTTTGTGTTTATATGTTAAATGTAATATCGCCAAAGGGGTCGGGGTGGTATTATTGTTTACATTTAGATAATTTAATTTCATTATATTCTTTATTGTTTAATGTTCCCAGCGTGCTTTATTTGGTCTCTGTAGTAGTGTGTGTGTGTGTGTGTGTGTGTGTATGTCGTTCCAAGGCTGGGGTTGTCCCTGGTAATCCTCCACTAAAATAAATAAATCACCGTCACATTGACGGTGTGAATCTTAGCGGCATTTGACCGCTACAAGCAATAAGTAGGCAGCAAGCCAAACGTAGCTTATGGTTGTCTATTAGATCACATCCTTATGATAGATTATTATTATTTTTTTGTATTAATTTTGCAGGATCGGGGTGGGGGTTGACTTGTTTTCGATCTTATGTTTGTAAAAATTGATTTATTTGTATGGAATGATGTGTGAAGATTGGCACAGTGCCGCAGTGGGTAGCGCTGCTGCTTCACAGTTAGGAGACCCTGGTTCACTTCCCGGGTCCTCCCCGCATGGAGTTTGCATGTTCTGCATGGGTTCCCTCCGGGTACACTGGTTTCCTCCCACAGTCCAAAGACATGCAGGTTAGGTGCATTGGCGATTCTAAATTGTCTCTAGTGTGTGCTTGGTGTGTGTGCCCTGTGGTGAGCCGGTCCCCTGCCTTGCACCCTGTGTTGGCTGGGATTGGCTCCAGCAGACCCCTGTGACCCTGTAGTTAGGATATAGCGGGTTGGATAATGGATGGATGGATGATGTGTGATTTTAATAAAATCAATAAAATAAAAAAAAATAATTTTGCAGGATCATTTGCAGAATTAATTTGAACAGTCAATGAAAAAAAATAGCATATGAGAAAAAAATTTAAAAAACTGGAACTGAATCACTTCTAACTGAAAGTGGCCTTAATAGCCTGTAACTGTTATGAACTTGAGAGTTTCTAAACATGGAAGTCTCAATTATTGTTCAAAATGCTCACAAGAAAACCATCCAAATCTGGCTAGTCACACAAAGGGTAACAAAGAATTTTTATAAATAAAATTATTTTATTATTTTAAACTAAAATAAGCTCTGAAGAGCATAAAAGACATTGAAGGTAATGCCTTTTATCCCAAATCCCAGAAGCAAACAAAATCTCAATACACTGTACAAAACATGGTTGACAAAACAGAACAAAAGGGGTCAAAAATCCAGTCGGTACAAAAGCACAAGAATAATAAAAATAAGAGAAACTCACCACACCGCAAGCATATTCAATGAACCGCAAGGGACTGTGGGCTTTCCTAAGCATTTATAGTTCTGAGGGTGGTCTCCTGCGTTAATGGGCCACCCATGAAACACAACGAACATAACAGAGCACACATTGACATATAGAAACTAAATAATAAACAGTGTTAACATAAAATATGAACCAAAAAAAAACATAAATCAGCATTTGAACACCAGCCGAGGGGGAAACTTGGCTGAAACACAAACATATGGATCAAACACAGCTGTTATTGACTTTTAAAGTCATTTTTACCATCTACCACTATTCTTTGACATTTAGGATTGAGGGGACATTTGCCACTTTGTCCCCTATAGATGGCATCCTATGTTTTTTGGTCAGTTTCTTGAAGAAATTCATCTCCTCTCCATTTTGTTTTGTAAAGACACAGACAAGTGAAGTCTATCCCTGGGAATTAAAATGCACTGAGCCTCACTTAGCAGTACAATGTTTGTAAAATGTGACGCCGCCGCCGCCTGCACTTCTGTCTGTTGGCATAAAGCACATTTTTTATTGAATGGTGTTGTCCAGTGACTTTTATTCTGTTGCAGCCAAGTGGAAAGGTCTGCAATGTTTGCGCTTACAGAGATTAGTAGAGGTACACATTTTAAAGTGAAGCCCATCCAAAGTGTTCTCTGTTGACTCAGTCAGAGACAAGGAACATGACATGTTTCCGCACACCAGCCAGTTAGGCACAACAGTCTTTATTGCACCCAAACATGTCTTACATACAGTAGTTCTAAAAAGTAACCACCTCCTTGGACATTGTCACATTTGGTTCTTCTATAACATTAAATCCCTGTGGGTTTAATTTAAATGTTTTGACTCTGATAAACAGGAAAAGACTCTGTAATGTCAAAGTGAAAACAGATCTCTGTAAACTGATCTGAATTAATTACAGATATTAAATTTAATTAGATATACTACATTTATCACCAAGGAGAAATTTAAATGCATACCCCAGCAGAAATAGAATACACAAATACCTGTTCAAAGTATAAGACAATACAAACATATAATAAATATTATGCTAAAATAACTGCAATAGTCTCAGTCTGTAATGTCTTCTGGCTGAAATGAAGGACATAAAATCAGGAAGGAAGCATTGAAAGGCCTAATGGCAGCAAGCAGAATAGATCCCCAGAAGTGCTTCTTATCACACCGTGGGGGAATAAGAATGTGGTTAAAAGTAATCAAAGACCGCACCCCTTTCATGGGATGGGCGGAATTTTCATGATGAAATGCCATTCTGCCACCATCCTTTTTTTCACAATAGTCTCCTGAGTGTCCAGTCCTGTGGTGGAGGTGGCTTTTCAGATCGACTGCATTGACTGAACTCAAGTTGCTTCCCACAGCACAGAACAACACAGTCGCTACTGTGGACTGGTAGAACATTTCCAGCAGCTTGTTGCACACTTCAAAAGAGCGGAGTCTCCTTAGAAAGTACAATCTGCTCTGGCACTTCTTATACAGCATCACTGTGTTGTCATCTCTAGTCCCGTTTGCTGTTAATATGGAGCCTCGAGAACTTGTAGCTTTGAACCATGAACATTCGTATAGTCTCACGGTCTCCTTGACATGCCAAAAGTCTACCACCAGCTCTTTTGTCTTGCTGATGTTGAGATTCAGGTGGTTCTCCCTGCACAACAAGACAAAGACCTCCACAACCTTCCTGTACTCCAACTCGTCTCCATTATCAATGCAACCTCCATCATCGACTGCATTGATAATGGACAAGAGAAATCTACCAGCATCCTCTACTCTGACTTGCCTATATCATCAATGTAGCCTCCATCTTTGACTATTGATAATAGAGATGAGTCCACCATGAGTCCTTCCTCTACTCTGACTTGTCTAAATTATGAATGTGGCCTCCATCATCGACTGCATTGATAATGAAGATGAGTCCTCCACCAGCATCCTCTACTCCGACCTGTCTAAATTATTAATGCAGCCTCCATCATCGACTGCCTTGAAAATGGAGACAAGACCTCCACTAGCCACCTTTTACTCCGACTCATCTCCGTTATCAATGTAGGCTCTACTGGAGGAATCATCTGAAAACGTCTCTAAATGGCAAGAGCTGGTATTATCCTGTACACCTGCAGCTCGCAAACCACTTGACCTATTGACCTGAAATTTGGTACACATTGTCAGAAACTCGACACAGAGTCATGGAAAGGTTTGGGGCAGCCACCCGTATAATTGGTTTCCTGGCTGCAAAGTCGAACAAATGAATGCAGCACTGATGTGCACAAAACTGAGTCCAGAACAGAACTGAGGGAATAGGGAAAAGGGGCAGGCTTTTAAAGGGGAAGACAGGAAGTGAGATCATAGGGGTCGGGCTCATTGAGGTCTTCAGCCATTGGTTTGAACCCGGATGTGACCTCACAGGGTCTGCTTCGATAAGCTCGGTCCCGGAAGTGACGTCAAGAGAGCCAGGTGGAATCTCCCGCGAATGGTCTGGAGGCAAGGGAGAAAAAGAGTCAGTGCACTCTGCCACATCCCGGTATGCCTCGGAACTGCCCTTACTCAAGCCCTTTAGCTGCCTCCCATGCGCACGTGTGTCATAACATATACTATGTGACGTCTACTGCTCGCTTTCGGGTTGATGATTGACCTCCAAGGTTATTCCACTTTTAATTTTTATTTTATTTTATTGTAAAATCAACTCTCAGCAGCGGTCAGCAGGGCAGCCATGTGGCGCATGCGTACGGGCGCCGTTCTCATTCCCTACCACCTTCGGCTGTCAGTTCCCCTACCTCTTGATATCTTAAATCATTCTTGAGGCAGATTGAAGACTTAAATGCCTGCTTAAGTGAAAAATTAAGAAAAACTTACTAAGTAATTGCAACCCAAAAACTGACTTAATCAGTTTTAATGCGAAAAGATGCTGATGGAAGAAGAGAAGAAGTGGGCCGCTAGGGTGGAGAAAACAAGAGCTGCTCAGGAAGTAGCAAGTACATCAACCTCTGAGCAAATGAATGATAAATGTACAGAGAAAGAGGAGGAAAACTGTAAGTCAAGTGTATTCGCTGCACGTTATCATGCAGTCTACTGTTACTGGTTAATAATGTTTGCAGATTCACTGAAGAGAATGATAATTCTATGCACATCTAGGGTATTAAGAGTGGTACTAAATTGAAGCTATGAAAAAGCAAAATTGAAGGAGTGGGATTTTAGGAGTTCCTTAAAATGTTCCACGTTATTAAGCTGGCATGTCTCTAATGGCAAACTGTTCCAGATTTTTGGTGCCTAACAGCAAAAGGCCGCCTCAACACTTCTTTAAAGTTCGCCTCTTGGAATTATAAGTAGGGTGCTATTAGAACATCTAGGGTTACGACTTTGAATGTAAGGTAGACAGGCACTCCAAAATATAGGAAGGAGTATGATTATTTAAAAATTTATATACAATTAGTAGTATTTTAAATTCAGTTCTAAAGGACACAGGTAACCAGTTTAATGATGCTAAGACTGGTGAGATGTGCTTAGGTTTTCTTTTTCTGGTTAAGATTCTTGATGCTGCATTCTGAACTCACTGCAACTGATTGATGTCTTTCTTTGGTAGACCAGTTAGATTTGCATTACAATAATCTAGTCGACTAAAAAAAGCAGACAGACAGGCCACGACGAGGCAAATCATGGATCTGAATTCCACATTAGTGTTAGAGAAATCTGGACGAGAACTCGGGTCCCAATCCAGGTGGTTCGTCGTGTGGTGTGTGGTGTGTACAGCAATGCATTATCAGCGGATGCTCCCAACCAACCTCTCCACATAATTCTTCCAAAATAACGTCACGTCGAGTTTTGAAAGTCCCTAAAGTCCTCCTGTCTACCACACTGCTCGGTCACTTATTCCACGTGTTTATGGTTCTCGGTGTGAACAAAAACTTCCTAATGTTTGTTTGAAATTTACCCATAACAAGTTCCCTGCTGTGTCCCCATGTTCTTGATGAACTCTCAATTCACTAGACTAATTTCCTTCAGTATGCAGAATGTCACCTCAGAACACACCATACTTTGTCTCAATTGGGTTGCAACAGTAAATAACCATGTTGGATGCTGATGTTGTTATTAAAAAAAAAACAAACAAAGCATGTCTCCAGTGGGCACAGAGGCATCAAACCTGGACCACTGAGGAGTGGAAAAAAGTTACTTGGTTGGAAGAATCCAGATTCCTTTTGCATTCTGCTGACTGAAGAACCAGAATTTGGTGAAAGCATCATGAGTACTTGCAGCCATACTTTTTGATTGTTGACAGTGCAGACCAGTGGTGGCACTGTGATGGTGTAGGGGATGCATCCCCAGAACACAAAGGAACGTCTGAACATCAGGGTATCTCTGCTAACCAACTTCATCCCTGCACAGCTACAGTTTATCCACAACAGGATGGACACTGTCTCTTTCAGCATGATAATGCGCCATTTCTCAAGGCAGATATCAACACTAAGTTGTTCTGGAAACACGACAGCAAGCTTTCATTACTTCAGTGGCCTTTGTCACCTATGCGCAATTGAAGATCACCATCCAAGCTCTTCCCAGGTATGCGATACCACCCCAGGCTGAGAGGGGGCACTGCCGCTTAGTGTCTTATCACTTTCGGGCAACTGACTCCATCCCTTCTGGTCCCTGGGGTTTAAAAGGGTGACCACCTTGCATGGATGTGTCACCTGATAGGGAGATGACCTGAGCAAAGGAGCTCCGTATTGATTGACCTGACTGAAGAGCCGGATTAACGACAGCCACTCAGCTCATGTGGCAACTGTTTTGTTTTTGTTCTTTACACCATTTTTTTTTTTTTATTAAAAGGACTAAAAGTAAACAAGGATGGCTGGGATGGCATCCCAAAATTCTTCCTTTTTCTGACCCTTCTATACCTTGGATCACTAAAGCTTGCACAGTCCTTGGACCAGGGGTCTCCAACTCCAGTCCAAGAGAGCTACTGTGGCTGCAAGTTTTCATTCTAACTGTTTTCTTAATTTTTGATCAGTTTCTGCTGCTAATTAACTGTTTCCCTTTATTTTAATTGACTTTTCTTGAGACTCTGACCGCTGAATTGATTTTTTTTTTCCTTAAACGACACCTAAATGTGAAGTGAGCCAACAGATTGTAGCAGGGCTACTATGAATTAAAACTGCATCTCCCAGCAGTCCCTGCAGGGGCTTTTGGGGGTCAAAGTAGGTTAAAAGGAGGGCAGGTGGCCCAAAGAAAAAAAAAGTTTTTGTTGTTGTACGTTGCATTTATCTGTCGGACTGCCTGCTGTTAATTCTTCCATAATTCATCATTGTGTCCTGGATTGTATTTGTTTGTTGGGGTCTGGATCGTCTGTCTACCTGTATTCTGAGGACTGTGTTTGCTTTCATTGGCTTTCCCGCAAGAAAAGGAGCGCTCCTGAACCATCCATCTGTCGTCACCCTTTCAGCAACTACCGGTAGGACTGTGTTTTCCCTTCCCTTTCAACATACAGATCGCTGGACTTAATCTCATCACCTCTCATTTCATCCGGTTTGGTTTTTATATGGACTTTGCTGTGTGATGTTTGTGTTTATATGTTAAATGTAATATCGCAGACACGGTCAGGGGTGGTATTATTGTTTGCACTTTAATTTAACTTCATTATATTCTTTATTGTTTAATGTTCCCAGCGTACTTTATTTGGTCTCTGTAGTAGTGTGTGTGTGTGTGTCGTTCCAAGGCTGGGGTTGTCCCTGGTAATCCTCCACTAAAATAAATAAATCACCGTCACATTGACGGTGTGAATCTTAGCGGCGCTTGACCGCTACAAGATGACCAACTAAACTGGGGCCTCAAACTCCAACCAACTTCACTTCATTCACTTTCTTAATTTGAAGCCAATTCTCATTGCTAATTAAACCCGTTATTTAATTCTATGGCATTTGACATTTCCAAAACTGGTGATTTTCTCTTTTAAGAGCGGCTGTCAAAATGTTTTGTGGACCTGAGCAGATCAGCTTTACTGGGGCCAGAGCCGGCCTTAGGGTGAAGCAAACGAAGTGACCGCTTCGGGCCCACAGCTGGAGGGGGCCCACTGTGCCCAAGTGAAATTCGCATGTTTGCCAATTTAGTTCCTAGCAACTCAACGGCCATGCAAGCACTGGAATATCTGTATGAGAAGGAGTTAGCAACTGCCATGCCTAATGTTGCTGTGGCTCTCAGAATAGCATTGACTGTGCCGATAACGGTATCTTCGGCGGAGAGGAGTTTTTCAAAACTCAAGCTTATCAAAAATTACTTGCGAAGCTCCATGAGCCACGAACGTCTGAATAGTCTGGCATTGATTTCAATTGAGCAAGAGATAGTCGAATCTCTTGATTATTCTGAACTTATTCATGAGTTTGCCAGTGCCAGGGTTCGAAAAGTGTCTTTTGTGTGAAATAGA
Organism: Polypterus bichir lapradei; assembly: GCA_026402145.1. Taxonomy (NCBI): domain Eukaryota; kingdom Metazoa; phylum Chordata; class Cladistia; order Polypteriformes; family Polypteridae; genus Polypterus; species Polypterus bichir. Next base: position 21,027,187 of record JANRMT010062797.1, on the reverse strand, counting down.
TTTCAATATCTGCTGGTAAGTTATTTTATATGGAAATCTGAATATCTCGAAAGTATGAAAACAAGCTTTAAAACCGAATAAAAATGTAAAAACAAAATAATGTGGATCTCATCTTCATAAAATAAAAAAAAATATATAAAAAATATAAAAAGCAAAAAAAAAAAAAGTGCTTGGCCTAGCTATTTACCTCCACGTGCTGCCTGGTGGAAACAGCAAAAGCTGGCTAAAATGTAGCTTTATCTGTTATTGTATCGTCACTAAAGACATTTATGCGGGCCCACTCCGACCTCCATCACTCATACCCTTCACTCAGGGCCTTGTACGACAGTCTGCGCTGACAGCCTGCGAATTTGGCTCCTGTCAGTGTGTTACGGTTGTCAGTGTCAAACGGAAATCGTCAAAAAGTGATGGTTGTAGATGCCGGGAAAGCGCATTTCTGCAGCTCAGAATGCAGGAAATCGCTTGGCGGCCGGGGCTCTGCCCCAGACCTCCTAGCTGCAGGGGTCGGGCCTCTTACAGGGCCCTCGGTATCAGTTTGCTTCAGGGCCGAAATTGTCTAGGGCCGGCTCTGCTGAGGCCTTCACCTTTCTTTATTTTCAGTTATTGTGTGATGGATGCAGGTTGTTGTTTATGTGTTAGTTCATTTTGTGTCTTAATATTGTTTGGATGCTAATTAAGGAAAAACAGAAATAATGAAGGGGCCCGAGTCTTAAGTTGTGCATCAATTAAAATTAAGGCAAAGAGTTAAGTAGCAGCAAAAGCTGGTCACTAATTAAGAAAACGGTTTAGAATGAAAACCTGCAGCCACAGTAGCTCTCCAGGACTGGAGTTGGAGACCCCTGCCCTAGACATTAACCCCATTGCACAAACTGCAGAGCCCAGTAACTTCATCATGGCTCAACATTCCTGAACAAGCCATCCATCATCTGTAGAATTCAAGCTCAGATAAATCGATACCCTTCTGAAATCCGAAGAAGGTGCAGCATGCTACCAGGGAGGTGAAACTAAATAAACTGACAGTTCAGTGTCTAGCGTGTCCTTGTGGCTGCAGTACTGAACTATCAAGCAAAACATCATGGGTTCCATGGGTTCAGTCCCCACTTACTGCGTGCTTCTCAATTCACCCGTCTGTGTTCACAGCCTTGATCCCCTGGTTGCTTTTGATAAAAGTGCCTGCAGCAGGACCGGAGAGGCACATAGAGGCCATAGAGGCTCCCCCACAGGCGTTCTCTTCTCCTCCAGGTAGCTGATGCTGGTTTTTTTTTTCCATCCACCTGTTAGTGGCATCGGTGGGGCAACTGTGACACAAGCAGACCCCCTGGCTTTCACTCACCTCCCCGAGACTGAAGAAACTGCTGACAGGTGACCCGGCGTAATGTGTTAGCAGTTTGGATAAATCGCTGCAGGCTGCGATTATGGAAGCCAAGAAAGCAGTTTGAAAAGTCAAGTGCCAAAATGGGAGGATTCTGATGCTTAATAAATAAGAAAAAAAATGGATAAAGCACACATCTGCGGCATCCACAATAAAGGTAACACTGGAGGCAAGGCATGATAATGACCCCTAGCTTGAGTGCTTTCTTTTTACCCGTGTGAATGCCGCACATCCGACTCGGTAAATGCAACGCCAGTGGCACGCGGCTGGATAATGCTGACCCCCGCTGTGCCTCACAGTGTGGAAACTTCAATGATAGCATCTGCCTATGGAGAGGAGAGAGCAAAGTGAGCGGCGCAGACAAACAGTTTGTTCAACACGACTGGGAATGAGAATTCACTGTCACTGGGGGAGGAACATCACTGAAGCCCTTTGATTCTGCCCAAGTGTGGAGCCATCTGGGTGGCACAAGTGTGTTCTTTGTGTGGCACATGGCAGCGAAGCAAAATGGAAGAATGTGCATTGGGGACATGACCCCCCAATTGAATCCCACGACTATGAAGCACATCGGTTCTGACGGAGGCCTTCAAACCCTAAATAACCCGGCAGCAGATCAAAGCCGGCATCATGTTGACTTGTGCAATTCAACGTCAGGGGAGAGTCTTTAAATAACTGATAAGGGCTTGAAAGTCGGTCTTGACACACTTTTCATTCTGATATGAAAAGTCAACAGCTAATGATTGTGGACACAAGATGTGGAGGCCATTCCAACAAAAGCGTGTTTAATCAAAACAGTGCAGCACAAAGAGCCACCCGCACCACCCACCTATCACTTCACTTGCCCCTGGCGTTGGGTGGCTCAAAGGTTTCTTTTTTATTTTTCCTTGTTCCTTTATGCTGGGTAAGCCCAAAATCTAATTTGTAAATTAGCAAGTAAGAAAGTGCAACACCTTATGATTCAACCTTCTCTGTTTACGAATCATAAAAAACAGCAACTTCATTCATAGAGCCATTTAGCCAAAAAATAGATATCTGATTTACCCAGGATGTGCTGGGTCTGCTCACCTTCAGCTACTCAACAAAGCATGGAAAACACTGAGGGTAGGTATCTACCTGGGCCTGTAATTAATCCTCAAAACTGTGGACACTAAATGTCAAATGGAGCTTTATAGGATGTACAGTGGATTCAGAAGGTGGTCAGGCTCCTCCGTTGTAGATTTTACTATAAATGGATACACTTGCCTTCTTTGCCCATCAGTCTACACTCAGTAACCCATAATGACATAGTGAAAATGTGTTTTCAGAAAGCATTGCAAATTTATTAAAAATCAAAAACTGAAATCTCTCATTCATTTAAATATTCAGACCCTTTGTTCAGTACTTTGTGAAAGCTCCTTTGGCAGCGATTCCAACTCTAAGTCTTCTTGTATAGGTTTCAACAAGCTTTGCACCCCTGGACTGGAGCAGTTTATTCCATTCTTCCTGGGAGATCATCTCATGCTTCGTTAGATTGGATGGGAAGCCATCTTCAGGTCTCCCTACAGATGTTCTATGGGGTTATGGTCCGGGCCACTCAAGGACACTCCAGCCACTGTCCTGGCCGTATGCTTTGAGTCATTGTCATGCTGAAAGTTCAACTGGTGCCCCAGTCTGAGGTGGTATGCATTCAGGAGCGGGTTTTCTTCAAGGATCTCTCTAATATTTGGCACCATTCCTCCTTCCCAGTCTCCCAGCCCCAATAAACATGATGCTTCACAGTAGGAATGGTGTTAGGTACAGTAGGTGTTGAGCAGTACCTGGTCATCGCCATACACAGTGCATGGAGTTCTGCCCAAAGAGTTCAGTTTTTGTCTCATCAAACACACAGAATTGTTTCCTGATGCTATCAGAGTCCTTTGAAGGCCTCCATATGATTTTTACTGAAGACTGGCCACGCCATCATAAATGCCTGACTGATGGAGTGCTGCTGAGATGGTCATCCTTCCAACAGGTTCTCCCATCTCAGCAGAGGACTTCCGAAGTGCTGTTAGAGTGACCATTGTGTTCTTGATCAATTACCTACCCAAGGCTCTTCTTGCCCGGTTACTCAGTTTGTCTAAATGGCCAAGATTAGGAAGAGTCCTGGTAGGTCCAACCTTCTCAATTCTTTAGGCCACTGTGATCACTCAAAACGTTAGAAATGGTTTGATCTCTTTGTCCTGATCTACAGTATGTCTTACCACAATTTGATTGTGGAGATCTTTGTATTTGTCCTGACATTCAGTGTGAATTGTGGGACCGTCTATGCACAGGTACACATGTATACCTTTCAAAACAATGTCCAATGAATCCAGTGTACCACCGGTAGACTCCAGTCAAGTTCTAGATGCATCTGAAGGAGAATTAAAACCAATAGTGTGGACTTGACTACAACAGCAAGGGTCTGAATACTTCAAAGAATGAGAGAGTTTAGTTTTTGATTTTAAATAAATTTGCAAACCTTTCTGAACACATTATATCACTTTGTAATTATGGGTTGTTGAGTCTGGACCAACTGGCACAAAATGAAAATGAATCCATTCAAAATTCATTCTACAACACAATAAAGTATGTAGAAAGTGAAAGGATCTGAATACTTTCTAAATTCAATGTACATCTTTAAAAAAACAGCAACTTCACTCAAAGAGCAATTCAACCAAAAACCAGATATCTGCATTAGTCAGGGTTTGCTGCATCTGTTTATCTTCAGTCACTCAACCAAGCGTGGAAAACGTACAGAGGCGTGCTCTCCTGCATTAAATCTTCAACACTGTAGATGCTCAAAGTAAAATGGAGGTTTGTGGGATCTAATCACCTCTATTTTGGTAAGTGAAATGAGGCTACAGCACCACCTACTGATGTGGGGGTCCATGCAACCCCAGAACTATGTTCTGTCTTAAAGGTCAGAACTCTATGGGAACCCCTTAAGACCCTGCCACCTGACTTGATTGTACCAGCAGTTTTCACTGTGACTGCCAGTCGTGTGGTCTGACATCATCCACCAAGTTAGTCTAACCACTCTGGTAAAATCAGAGAGGTTATGTCCTAGGGGTGGGCTCACATGGAAGTACGAAGCTATGAGGAACTGGGAACACTGGGACCGATCAAACAGAAGAGTGACTCAGGGTCTTTTTTTTTGCCAGGCCCGTTCCCTTGGCTTTGGCCGGTGTTCAGAAGGCTAACATTAGCCATTAAGAAGGCTAACAGAATGTCAGGTTATATAGCGCCATGATGTGTGGAGTACAAGTCCAAGGAGGCTCTGCTGCAGCTTTATAACACAGAGGCGAGTCCTCATCTGGAGTCCTGTCCACAGTTTTGGTCTCCAGGTTACAAAAAGACAAAGCAGTGTTGGAAAAAATCCACAGAAGAGTGAATGATCTGATTCCATGACTACAGAGGATGAGCTATAAGGAAACATTAAAGGAGTTAGACCTTTTCAGTTTAAGCAAAAGAAGATTAAAAGGGAACATGATGGAAATGTTTAAAATTATGAAAGGAATTAGTAAAGTGGATCCCAGTTATTAATTTAAAATTCACTGATCAGCCACATTGCAACCTCTAGGTGAAGTGAAGAACTCCGATTCTCTCGATACAATGGCACCTGTCAAGGGGTGGAATATATTAGGCAGCAAGTGAGCAGTCCATTCTTAAAGATGATGCTTTGAAAGCAAGAAATAAAGGATCTGAGCGACTTTCACAAGGGCCAAATTGTGATGGATAGACGACTGGGTCAGAGCATCTCCCAAATGGCAGGTCTTGCAGGGTGTTCCCAGCATGCAGTGGTTAGTACCTACAAAAAGGGATCCACCGGAGGAAAACTGATGAACTGTCGACATGGACATGGGCACCCAATGCTCACTGATGTGTTTGTGGAAGGCTATCTCGTCTGGTCTTACCCCACAGATGAGCTACCGTGACACAAATTACTGATAAACTTAATGCTGGTCATGAGAGAATGGTGTCAGAGCACACAGAGCTGCAGACTGGTCAGAGTGCCCATGCTGACCTCTGTCCACAGTCAAAAGCGCCTCCAATGGGCACATGAGTGTCAGAACTGGACTATGGAGCAATGGAAGAAGGTGGTCTGTTGTGAAGAATCATGTTTTCTTTTAAATTGTGTGTGTGTGTGTGCATCATTAATCTATGGAAGAGGTGGCAGCAGGGTGCACTAATAGAAGAATGGATGTAATGGAGTAATGGATGGAGAGATGGATCTCTTAGAGGTATTGTGGCTATTGCTGTGGCCTCCTAAACTGTTTTCTGTGTGGAGAACAAACATCCTCTGAATGCCCATGTCAGTTTTCTTTAGGTACTGTGATGTGTTGGTTAAACCATTTGGTGAATCTGAATTGGGTCAGTTTGGGTATGGAAAAGACTGGCATCCCATCATAGAAGGTTCCTGCCTTGCTGCTTATGCCGCTGTGAGGGGCTCCAGCTCTGCACAATTCTGAAAACAGGATTTCAAAAAAGATGATGCTGCTGCCTTTTATAGCAACCCATCAATGCCAATCTCTCTATTTTATGTGGCACTTTATATACTATGACATCACTTCAAGGGTACATTATAAAATCAGCAGTAATTCCAACAAATGCATCAATTAGTCAAAATCAAAAGCCAAAACGGTTGAATGTGTTTGGATCTATAAAGCCTGTCTTCTGAGAAAAGCAAAGATTAAAATTTATAATCTGTTTTTAAATGCTCAGCCGAGGTGCGACTATTTCTCCTCTGCATGTCATCCACACAACAGTAAATGTTGCTGTAGCATCACCACATCAGGTAATACTTCTGCAAACTCTTGACATTTTTCAGCCTAACGCTGCAAAAGCCACCACAGACCACCAGTGACACTCTATAGATGAACAGCATGGCCCCCCTGCCTTGAGTCATGTCTGTAGGGAGAAAAGAGAGGCCCCCATTAATCCACTAAAGTGACGACATGGTAGGTGTAGCTCGCCCGACTCCTCGTTTACTGTGAGGTTATTAAAAAAAAAAAAAAATAGCCCATTACTGGTTTGGTTTGAAATTAATAGGCTGCGTGAGGCATGCCAGTCACGACTTACAGGGAGGGATATGATCACCAAGGTCGATTTATTTTTAAACAAATATCTCTCTGTGTTTCACAGTAGTCCAGGAAGCTAACTGATTGATGAGTGTGGGTCAAGCTGAGCAGTCTGACACTCACAATATTCTTTATTATACTGAGTTTGGCTATGTGACAGCTAGTGAGTGTTGCCTGGCATTTGTTTATTTTCATTTTTCGGTGTCTTCTTTGTTTATTTTCAAGTGCTATTTTATTTTTTTATTGTAATCATGTAAATTTTTTTAATATTGCTCTATTTATTCATTATTTAGTATCTACGTGTGATGCATTCTCTTACGTTCTTTGTGTTTTTGTGGGTGGAACCCTAAGAGGAGGGGCCAACCTGATGTCACTGCTGAAGGACCGCCCTCAGCCTATATACAGGGCAAGAGCAAGTGGTTCATTGTGATTAATCGGGGGTAATTGAACAAGTGCACCATTTTGTTAATACCTTTTTGCTGATTTTTGAAGTTTTTTCTTCTGTTTTAGTTGCACAACCACTGGATTTCAGATCAAGATCTGCTTGTTGTGAGTTGCCTTTTTGGCAATGCTTTTGCCCTTTTTCTTGATTTGCCATTTTTGCTCTTTTTTGATTATATTCAAAAAAAACTTTTTAAATAAAGATTCTCTGTGTTCATCATGTCAAAGGTTTGACAGTTTTCCCTTTCTCTTGCGAGGCTGTTGATCCATTTTGGGGACATTTAACTATTTGAGGGATGACTATTTTTTCCAAAAACCTCAGTTTTCTGAAAAGCACACAGCAATGGTTTCACACAAAAATCAACATAAAATGTCTGTTTCTGCATGCTGTAGCTGCTGTCTGTGTGCCTGTTCGGGGTCTCTGGCAGCTGTGGCCATACGAGGGCGGCTCAATGGCCAGCAGGAATGTGCAGTAGGTAGGCTGCCTGGCTGTCTTTGCTCAGCAGGTGAGCGGTGGTGCAATCTGGTTTGTACCTCTTGTCATCGTAAGTGGCGGTCCTCCCAGGCGAACATTGGTGTAGGCACATCTACACACACATGTTCAGCACCGCGATCAGCTGGAGTCCACACTTTCATTTTTGATCTCCACCTCCAGATCACTTGCAATAAAATGGGAGTCCGACAAGTCAGTGTCTGATTCAGCAGTAATACACAAAACGTCGTCCACGGAGTATCTTGCTTTGTGCATTCGCAATGGTCTCTCGCCAGATGTTGATGCCATTTTAGAGGTCATTTGCTCTTCACTACTCATTCACACGCAAAGAATCGAGGTCACAAGCCAACTTTCCTTCAGTGAGTTTTGTCGCAGTTTAGAGCTGATTACCGTCCTCTACCCCTGAATTGCAACAAAAGTCGACATCCGCCCTGAAAGAGTTAAAGTAGTTTGAACTTTGAAAATCTGTTTGTTATTTTTGGGACATGGACAGGCCAACGCCTGCCAGTAGACTTTGGGGTCAGACTGCCTGGAGTTAGGCATCTTTAAGCAGCCTTGATTTTGTGGGACATCTGGAGGACTCACACCCCCATTTGCTATTTTGTGTACTCTTAATCCTAACAATTGTTTTAGATTCAGCAGAGAAGATCAAGAGAAAGATTAAAAAGTTAGTAGGTCATTAAGACCTAGAGACATATGTCTTCTCAGGGTGAAAATGAGATTAGCTTTTTCTGTTTTGCTTTTAAATGTGTCTTTGAAACCCTGTGGAAGAACACAAATGGAGAGATTAATGTGACTATCATCAAGGGATTTATGGAGGGCTTTGACTTTAAAACCTCTAACGTGCTCCCTGAAATGGCCTGTTAGCCATTTCCATGCTTCACCTACATACATGGCTAGACACCTCTTTCAAGGAATGCAGTACCATATATAGTCATGTATAAGTCGGGTCTTGAAACCCGAAAAATCGATCATAAAATCAAACCCCGACTTGCATCTTCCTGCCTCCTCCTCTAATCTCACATCAGTTTCTCAGACACATCGAATTTTGTTGTAGCAGCGCACTTACCAATTTCTTTCACTACTTCAATGACATTTAATTTCAAACTAGCTTCATATTTTCCTCTGATTGAACGCTCCATCGTAGATAAGGGATACTCTTACGATAAAGGTGTATGAGGGTGTGAGATACAAAAAACACAAAACAGTTCAAACGTCGCTTTGGAAATAGTTCGGCTATTACTGTGTGATCACTTAGGCACCCACACAGGAAAAAAAGGCAGTGTGCTCCGTGGTTACTCTCTCAGGTGGGCGTTAGCATATTATAATCTCTTGCACCAATAGAGTGAGTTTTCCAATTTCGACTTATACGACCGACATTATAAAATGCCAGAAATTACAGTAAACCCTCGTTTATCGCGGTTAATCCGTTCCAGACTCTACCGCGATAAATTAATTTCCGCGAAGTAGGATTCTTTATTTATAAATCAAATATTTTCGCAGTTAGAGCATAGAAAACCTGTTTGCAACCTTCTAAATACATTTTCTAACATTACTAGAGCCCTCTAGACATGAAATAACACCCTTTAGTCAAAAGTTTAAACTGTGCTCCATGACAAGATAGAGATGACAGTTCCCTCTCACAATTAAAAGAATGCAAACATATCTTCCTCTTCAAAGGAGTGCACGTCAGGAGCAGAGAATGTCAAAGAGAGAGAAAAGCAAACAATCAAAAATCAATAGGGCTGTTTGGGCTTTTAAGTATGCTAAGCACCGCCGGACAAAGCAGCTGCAAGGAATGGCGCAATGTGAAGGTAGTCTTTCAGCATTTTTTAGAGGAGCATCTGTATCCTCTAGGCCAGTGTGCGAACAGCCCCTCTGCGCACACCCCCTCCATCTGGAGCAGAGAATGTCAGAGAGAGAGAGACAGAGACAGAGAAAAGCAAACAATCAAAAATCAATATGTGCTGTTCGGGCTTTCAAGTATGCGAAGCACATCGTATATCATTGAGGAGTTTTATTTAATATGTAACACATGCTCTGATTGAGTAACTTCTCAGCCATCCGCCAATAGCGTCCTTTGTATGAAATCAACTGGGCAAACGAACTGAGGAAGCAATTAAAATACCCATTGTCCACAGAAATCCACGAACCAGCGAAAAATACGTGATATATATTTAGATATGCTTACATTTAAATTCCGCGATGGAGTGAATCCGCGAAAGTAGAAGTGTGATATAGTGAGGGATCACTGTATACGGTAAAATCAAGTTCCAACTTATCCGCAGGAGAACCTATCCATGAGTATATACGGTAAATAAGATTTTTAGACTAACAAGAGGCCTGTTGTTTAATCCTGAATTTACTAGAAGGACCAAATACAGATAAACTCTGTGTAAAGTATGCATCAATAACATATGGTCACCTTTCTAAATGATTTCCTTATTAACTGACAATTACGTAGGGAGATAGCTTTGAGTGACAACCATGAGTGGATTTAGCATAAAAGTGGGTGGGAACAATTAGACCGTTGACTCATTTAAATTTCTAAGCCAATCCAAATGTCTTAAAGGCGGAGCTCCGGGCAAGGGTGGGAATATAAATAGCATGATGGTGCACTTGTCAACCTGGAATTACGGACAGCCGGCCAGTGGTCCCAATGCATAAACCCTCCATGACTGAAAGAGACCTCAATTAAACATATACTGTAAATGTGTATTGTGTGTGCATTGAACAGTTTGCATGAATATAATTAGCTGCAAAAGAAAAAAAACATTCTGTAAAACCACATTATATGTTGGCATTCAAAGACGTCACTGAGCTAATGGTAAAAGTGGGCTCTGCCACCAGCTGTATGTGGTGTCTGTCACTCCACTTATGACTACACTACCGCTGTCAATGTGAGGTTGAAGGAAATAACAGCTAAAAGATGAGGTGTAAAATATGCATTTGTACTAGATGTTGTGCTCCATGACCCTGCCCTGGATAAGCGGATTAAGGTAATGAATGGATGGATGGACTAAACAGTGAAAAGAACTGCCATTAATTGAGCTGTTAACAGGAACATTTCTAGGATTTGATGGTATCAGGGTCTGAATCCTCTTTAAGGGTGTCTGGTGGTGTTCTTCTCCAAGCTCTTGCCCTTTCATTTATCTTTACAACATATCTTAATCAGTGCAGGAACTGAAACCAAATTACTGTTGGTAGTCTTATGTATTGTCAGTGTCTTATGTTTTTAATTTTACACAAGTTCTTAGCCAAATGTTTAACTCCCTCTGAGTTTCCAGTGCACTGAAATTCAAATATAATATCGAAGGGTGGAGTACGGTTTTGACGGTGGTTAAATAATTGAACTCTTGTGAAGCTTGTTGGTTTCCACTGGGGTTCTGAATTCACCGATAGACATATGTAATCAACAGGGGGTGCCACGGAGCCCCAAACGCCAAACATGAATGCACAGAAAATTCCCAGGTTCAAAATAAAGGCTTTTATTTTTAAGTAATATTTCTGTACTGCAATTACATGAACTCTTCTTTTTTCTTCTCTCCTGTGCTACTCCTCCCAGGCGAGTGTTGCCTGACTCTTTGTCTGAACAAGGCAGTGCAATTCTTTTTATTGATGGCCCAGGAATACTTGGAAGCACTTCTGGGTCATATGGAAGTCCCATAAAATAGGGAATATAACTCCCTGTAGCATCCCCAGGCAACACTCAGAGACCACAACAGGGATGCCCCATTGGACTACAATTCCCAACATTCTGTCTAAAAGAGTACTAAATCCTAGGGATTTTGCCATCTAGTGGGCCGGGGAGCATACAGCCTTGATACGAGTCCTCCCTGATCTTTCCGTTTTATTTGCCTGTCATGCATATTGTCCATTAAAACATATTAGAACAATTAAATGAGAACAGGCCATTCAGCCCAACAAAGCTCACCAGTTCTATCCACTTAATTCTCCCAAAATAACATCAAGTCGAGTTTTGAAGGTCCCTCAAGTCCTCCTGTCACTTATTCCAGGTGTCTGTGATTCTCTGTGTGAAGAACAACTTCCTAATGTTTGTGTAAAGTTTCCCCTTAACAAGTTTCCAACTGTGTCCCTGTGTTCTTGATGAATTCATTTTAAAGTCACAGTCTCAATCTACTGTTCTAATTTCCTCCATAATTTAATTAAATTCAGTTAGGTCTCCTCTTAATCTTCTTTATCTTAAACTGTAAAGGCTCAGCTCCTTTAATCTTTCCTCATAACTCATCCCTGTAGCCCTGAATCAGCCTAGTCGCTCTTCTCTGGACCTTTTCTTGTGCTGTTATATCCTTTGTGTAGCCTGGAGACCAAAACTTCACCCAGGACTCCAGATGAGGCCTCACCAGTGTGTTATAAAGCTTGAGCAGAACCTCCTGTGACTTGTACTCCACACGTCAAGGCGCTATATAACCTGACATTCTGTTTGCCTTCTTAATGGCTCCTGAACACTGTCTGGCAGCTGATAGTGTCAAGTCCAGTATGACTTTTAAATCCTTTTCATTAGGTGTAATTTCATTTTTCAAACCTTCCATTGTGTAATCAAACTTTACATTTTTACTATCTACATTTAAAACTTTACATATGCTTACATTAAATTTCATCTGCTACAAATCTGCCTAAAACTGTATGCTGCCTAAGTCCCTCTGTAATGACTCACTTATCTGCCAATCTTCCTCACTTAATATCATCTACAAACTTAACCAGCTTGTTATTTATATTCGTGTCCAGATTATTTATATTTATTAAAATGGATTTATTAATGAATGGATGGATGGACTAAACAGTGAAAAGAACTGCCATTAATTGAGCAGACCCCCGTGACCCTGTAGTTAGGATATAGCAGGTTGGATAATGGATGGATTAAAAATAGCAGCTGCCCCAGCACTGACCCATGCTGGACACCACTCTTAACATCATCAAATTCTGATAAGGTTCCTTGCACCATCACCCTGTGCTTCCTGTGTTTTAGCCAATTTCACATCTCTCAACACCCTGAACGTCCACTTCTTTTAGTTTAATACCTAACGTCAATTTTCTGTCATTGCACAAATACAATGTTGCAAAAAGTGGAGGGTAGTACCTCTCTTGGTGATTCATGTTTACCCTTTACAGGTTTGAGAGTGGCTACACAACTACACTCCTTTATTTAAATAAATTAATATGATTACATGCAAAACTGACAAAAGATTAGGGGCTTGGCACAATATAGCAGGGACATGAGCCTCTGAAGCCACTGGTGTTAAACATGAGCCATTCAGATGTCAAACAGTGAATGTCTCTAATGATGCTGACCAGACCTCAGCAGAACTACGGTGGAGACAGCACAGCATCCAACATCTCACTGCACATCTACTGTAAATGAATAAATAAAGTAAGTTAATATTACTGTCTAACTGAAAATGCCAACCATGCCATACCTGAATATGGTTGCAGTGTTATAACATGTAGTATGCATACAGACTACAATGCTACATGAAGCACTCATGGCTGCTTCTTCTACATGCAACGGTCAAAATGGCAGCAAGGTAAATAAATCAATCATTAATGTACCTGCGTTTACCCAAATTACCAAAATTCTGCAACTTTAGTTTGCTTCATGGGATTCTGATAATAGTGTGACACGTTGAAATAATTCCACAAACCGAGTATCTTCGTTTTTAAAAGCTGTAGTAAAATTTCAAGGCAAAATAGTTCACACAAAAATAGAGAAAAGTTGGTATTACTAAGTAAAGAAGGCTTATGGCTTTTGTCTTGTTTCATTTCTCTGAGTTTGTTAATACAGTCAAACCATTTCTAACAGTCAAAAAACTGCAAATGAGACTAGAAGTCCATGCTAGCAATGAGACTCATTCCAGACTGACTTAATTAACACACTGTATCACAGATATAGCTCATGTTAACTTACAGGGGGTAAAGGTTATACCATAATCTATGGCTATGAAAGAAAATTCTATTCTATTCAGATTAAGCAAACACTAACATGAGTTTAACTTAAAGCATTAACTTTATAAGATTGGCTCTTACAATTAAGTTTCAGGTACTGAGCTCTTGAGTTGATCACAGCAATTTTTCCTCCACGTCAAGTCTTTTGTTCACTTGCTTTTTCGCTCTCCCTGTCCTACCGCACTTATTTAATGTATTTTTGGAATACTTGAGTAGAAATGGGACACTGCAACACCAAACTCTTTTTTTTATTTTTAAAAGTACTTTATTGAAACAAAAAATATAACAAGAACAAACAACAATATATTAAAAGTACACATACAACAAAACGTGTTATACTGTAATTAACTTATACAAAGAAATGAACAGTAGAAAAAATTTAAAATATTCCATCCATGTTAATCCTGTGTAACCCCACACATACTTAATCATATACATTTTTTATATTTTCTAATCTCTTTCCCAGTACCCTCCTTATTTATGTACATCTCTCTATTATAAAACAAAATCTTGAGACGAGACTATTGCCAAGAGATTTTTTTCAAGTCCTGCCCACCTCTCAACCGTTTCCGGTTAACAGCCCACATCCACGGTCCTCTCACCTCTCATTCGTGTGAATGCTTTTGTCAGACACAGTTCCCACGCTCTCGGCTCTTATAAATTGTTACGTTTTCCTCACTTTAAGTTCCCAATAAAAGGAGAGTTGTTAAGTCCAAATCATATTGAAGAATTTCATCCCAAAGGGTTATCAACTGAAGAAATGAGTACACAATAATCCTAGAACCGAGAAATGATGAAGTCAAATGAATTAACGCAAAAATTGTTGATCAGTTACACGGCAAATTGGTTAAATGCATATCAATAGACTACGCTGAAACAGTATTGGTGGTGATGGTGTGGAAGATGAAAACATCAACTTACAATATCCCATAGAATTTCTACAACCATTAACACTGTCCAGTCTTCCACTGGCCGAATTACTGTTGAAAGAAGGATGTATCGTAATGTTATTGCATAATTTATGTATGAGTGATGGGCTATGCAATAGGACAAGATTAGCTGTATTCAAAATTGGGCGAACAATTCTGACATGTAAAATTTTAACAGGCGACAAGGAAGGTAATGTAGTACATCTTCCGCGGATAACATTAGATACCAAAGGAGATCTTGATATGCCATTCATATTAAAACATTTACAGTTTCCCGTTAGAATAGTTTTTTCTATGACTAAATCACAGGGACAAGCATTCGAAAAATTCTGTTTATTTATTAGAGAGAAAGAAACGATATTCACTCACGGCAGTTATATGTTGCGTTGTCACGATGTAACTCCAAACACTGAATCAAAATTCATTGCGATATTGAAGAAAAATTAATTCCAAATATTGTTTTTACTGAAGTTTTACAGTAAAAGTGTAAGTTTAAAAAGTATTTGCATGTTAATTTCAATGCCAAACAGAACGAAAAAGTATAACGCAACAAAAACCTGTAACGCAACATAAAACATAATTTTCTTTCAATTTATTACGTTTAACTATTTTTTACTATGGTTAATTAGTCGCTGTAATGTAAAACAGTTAGTTGTATTAGGCATATGTAACAATTCCCATGAAAATGACAATCTGTTTAAATTGTACATCTGCTTCCCCATACGTGAGCGGCAGAGCCACGAAGTGGCTAGTGCGTAGCGTCCGCCTGGGGGTTGGTGAGCGAACCGATCAGAGGATAGAGCCCCCTAGTAACAAATAAAACCAAATTCCAAGTGTTCCCACAGGGCATTACTTGCTACATATAACTTCCATTTTTCCAGTTTTTCAATAGTGAGTTAGAAATTGATTTTCGATTCTCCGTCCTCTATAGCACACAGTACCCCTTTCGCACACCACACATCCTCAAAAATATCAGTTTTGTGCATTAGTTTATAGTAAGTAAATTCTAGTTTGATCCTTGGCTGAATGTTCAGCCTAAACAGGTCCTTTTCCGCACTATTTTTTTCTCCTTTTTAAAATTTTTAGTTTTGCTCCACCAAGCAAAAAGTTCAGCAAATGTGTCCTATACCTGTTTTTCTTATTATATGTGGCTCCATAAATAAACATCCCAGTATTAAAATCCGATCTTAGTTTTGTACACAAATCAATTAAAAACTTGAAGCAAACTCCCAATCTTATGCATGATATAAACATATGAAAAATGGTTTCTCTTTGACCACAAAAATCACATCTGCCATCCTCTGTAGCTGTAATTAGTATTAAGAAGGAGTTTGTGGCCAATCCTCCACTGTAGGTCTGCTGTCCTTTTGTTGCTCGGAGGCTTGTACAGCTCCCTCCATGCTGGTACCCTCCCTCCTACTACACCTAAATGTTCCCTCCATTGCGAATCCAAGATCATTTTCAGAGAAAGAAAATGGATAACTTTCACACCATAGTAATAGAGTTCTTTTTTGGAAAGAGACATAAATGACACAACTTTATAATTGATTTTTTGGGGATGGAGTTGAGATTGACGGCAAGACAGACCTCTTAAAATGCATGGACTGGAGAAAACTGGGGGCAGGTTTTTTGGCTGAACCTATGAGGGCAGAGCCTTTTCGGTACTAACGTTTTAACCAGTTGTCTCCAGACATTCTGGCCCTGTGAGAAAAGCTTTGAGATGCTGTGAGAGGAGTGATATAAAATCAAAAAATTGCATGTACAACCACCGATTCCCTATGTGACGTACTTCACCCAGCCAGGTTCACTTTGTAGGCTGTAAAGGCTTTTCTGCAACAATCTTCCAGCCTGTTAAGTGTGTATTTCACAACGTAAATGGGATAAGTGCAGTCAGACCATGCCTATGATACTGATGAAGGTTGTTAAAGGACCCCGTCAATTGTATTTAATGTCAGCATCAGATCAGGGTACTGCATTCGTTGGCAATGCTGGCTCACAGCTCGGAGAGACGGGGTTCAAGTCTTTGTAAGTTTTCTTTGGGTACTCCAGTTTCTGGGCAGTCCAGATAGCTGCAGGCTACTGCAACAGCGATGTGAAAGGAGAAAGGAAAAAAGGCCGGAGCGAAGTGATGTGATCTACTTCAAAAGCTCAGACTCCAGTGCTACCTAAAACCTAAAGGGAAACAATGACGGTCAACCGTGTTTTTCTTCTTTCAAGCAATGCTATCACTATGGAAACGGGCAAGAAGAAGACGACTCAGATGTTTATAGGGTGGGGGGAGGGCACTTCGAGTATGTGGCCGAGGGCTAATCAGAAATGGAGCAACATGACAACAATCCTGTCGATCTTTGGAGGGGGGCACTCAGGGTTCCCACTCCCTATTTCTTTTTCTCTTTTTAGCGGCTTCACTGATGTGTTGGTGGTTCATTTTATTTCTCGATTGGTTCGCTGCCTCCCGTGTCTGCGTGTGTGATTTCGAGACAGGAGAAGGGGGTACCTCAGAGCACTTGCTGAATTGAACTCCCTTTTTTCTCAGCCTCCCTACTTCAGACGCTCTAAAGAGGATTTGGGAGAGATGAGTCTTTTTCCAGTGAATTGTGTAATGGATACAATGCACGCTGCACAAAACAGTCAACAGAGCTTTCCAGGAGAGTACAAAGGCGACGCTTTTAAAGCATGTTGACAATCAACAAAAAGCCGCGCAGCTGCCATGATAAACTTGGGTTCATCTGCTCGACAAAGGGCAAGTCGAATGTAAGCAAAGAAGTCTGCAGTTGGGAAATAAGCAAAAGACACACATTTATGCCCGACACACACATGCCTGTTTCACAGGCATGCATAAACAGGCAGACTCACAAATGCATAGGAATATTTACTGCATACAAATGAAGATAAAAATGCATATTTGTAGAAATGTATGCACAAGCAACGTATTGTATGATACCAGATATATATTATAAAGAGTTTAATGAAGGGTAAAGAGCCAAAAACATTGTGTCTTTAAATGCCAATTTCATTTTTTCTTTTTACAAAACCTACTTTTCCTAATCTTCTGATATATAAAGATCCAGATGTGTGTGTGTGTGTTTGTTCTTTATACAATTCCACACCCTTGGTCTAATTTCAACACAATTTTTCAAACTGTGTTCATCTGAGGAAATGACAGAATGATATGTGGATACATTTTAGGGGGCTCCAAGCTGGCCGCCCCCATTTACTTAAAGGGTTTTAAACAAAAACAATGCACGATGGCACTCAAAAGAAACAACACTGCTGCCACCGTAACTCTCTGACTTACTCGTTCCGAGTGGCTCCTTCAGTTATTACCAGGATGTGGAGCTCCTTTGCTCAGGTCACATAGACAAGATGTCATGCTTCCTTCAGGCCGGTTGCGCTTTTATGGCTCAGGGAGCGGAAGGGGCAGAGTCAGTTGCTCTCACTGGGCAGTTTCTCTGTACTGTGGAAGAAGAAGGAGACAAGACAGTTAGTGGCAGCGCTCCCTCTCGGCTCGGGGTGGGATCATATACCTGGGAGGAACTCGGAGAGTGACCCTCTGATGCACATGTGTGACAACATATATACCAGTTTGTCAGGAAAAGACTATAGACTCATTTGGAACCCACAATTGTGACCCTGGGGTTACTTTTGGTGGAGTTTCTTTTATTACAGCGAGACTAAAGGACAACACCTTTTGTTAGATTTTGCGCCCACATATAAATGTACACTTTAAGAAGCGCCATTTATAGAAGTTACACAGCTCTGCCATAAGGTTACTTACACGGGCAAAGCTGGGGGCTGCTGCTAGTTATATATTGTGATTGGTCTATGGAAATGCAAGAGTCAAGATGAAATGTTAGGGTGCCAACCGGCCCACCCTGTTTACTCAAAATAATGAGTTGGCTTAAATTAACAAGTGCTCAGTGGTGCCATAGTCTGTATATTAAAGGCTCTGGAGACCACTTAGGCTTCAGGCTCTGAGCTCCTGAATAAGACGCCTCCTTCCTGAAGTGTTTTGCTTTTATAGCTTGTGGACCAAAAGGGGTGGAGTCAGTAGCACTCAGTGGGCATCTTCTAGGAGCTGTGGCTGAGAAAAGAGACAGAAGAGTCAGTAACAGCGCCCCCTGGTGACCCGGGCTGGTAGTGCTTACCTCTGACAAGTCTGGAAGGTGACCCTCTGACACACATACATGACGTGGTACGTATAGAGGTGGGCAAAAGTAGGTTTACAGTTGTGAGTACGTGAGGCTGGCAATTTGAGCACTTCCATTGTGACATTCTTTTGAGTTAATAAAGTAAATAAAGCTTTTGAGTTAACAAAGTTATTGTAATAATCATAACCTGCATGTCTTTTTCCATACGAGCAACTGTAAACTTGCTTTTGCATACCCTTGTCTATATGTCTTTTGTTTTTCATTCCAACAGATCACAAATGTTTCTGGTGTGCTATCTGTTGCCAGTCTCTATTATACACCATTTTGTGTGAGATTCATAAAAGCAGTGTTAATGTTTGGGATGTATCATCTGTTGGAATGGCAAATGCAATGCATTTTTTTACTACAAATGTTTGTGAGGCACCATCTGTTGGAATGACAGAGACATAGCAACAGACAGATAAACAGACACTTTTCCTTTAATTAAGGTGGATAATTTTCATTTATGCAATACCTTTCCAAAGCATACTATAGCATCCTCCTATTTCCCCAAAATAAGGATGTTAAGTTAATTGGTAGCTACAAACTGGTCCACATAGAGCAAGGGTTGGCACATGCATGAGCTTGAGTTTGCCCTTAGAATGCCCTTATTATTAGACAACATCCTCAGTGCTGCTTTATCCAAATCAGACATGTGAGAATTGATTTGTCATATTTTGAATATCTCAGTTGCTGCCTTTATTTAAAATAGAGACTTGACTGAGACTGACAGTCGAATGAATCCCACACATTCATGGGACAGCTTAAGGTCAGAAGTAGATCGGGCAGCGTGACAGTGTCAGAATCAGCCTATTCAACAGCCCCACATCACTTAACTCATGAACACAGCTAAAAATAATCTGATTAAGGGTGGGCAGACACTGTGAAATTTTCCCACGTGTTACAGTATTGACCAGGCAAAAGATGGCACCCCTGCTGAAGTGATCCACTCATCTTCATGAGCTACTATGCCAGAGCTTGGAAAATGGATCAGCACCCCAAGACATGTGTGATGCCAAAATCTTCACGCACTTCACACAAACAAGGGAGACCTCAGCAACTGGAACAGTGCAGGGGCATAACTTCACCCAAGTGGTCTTGGAAAGGCTGCCGAACAGGTAAACCCCAAGTCTCAGTGTTGCTTTAGGGCAGAGAGATTCACTGTTGATGTGATCTTCTCAAACAGACAGTTACAAGAGATAAAGCAGAGCATAGAGGCAGCTTGAGTATGTTGTCCTCATCAATCTAATGAAAAAAGGCTTCTTTATCCATATATACCACCACAATTATAAATTCATCTTCTTCTCTCTCTCTTCCTTCTGCTCCACTAACTCCCAGCTGAGTGTTGCCTCTCTCCTCTTTCAGCCCTGACTCGCCTGCCGGTGGCGGAGCGGCTCCTTTTATCTTGGACCTGGGAACACTTCCTGTGCCAGGACATAGTCTGATGGAATTACTTCAAAAGTCTTGTACGATAGGGATTACCAGTCCCAACAGTTTCCTCTGGCGGCGCCCAAGGAACCCAACCGGGCTGCCCCATGGGACATTATGCCTGACGGGTATCCATGTTGTAGTCCTGGTCTGGTTGTGCGGCCATCTAGCTTTTCAGAAAAGCCACTGCTCCAAATACAATATCTTCCCTGCGCAATATATACACAAATATATATATATATTGTGGAACTGGACCCGGATACAGACAGACGGACAACAGTTTAGCACCCATCACACTCATTTAATATGTACAATATTTACAGTATTGTTGTGCTCAACCCAGTGCCTCCAGCACCAATCCCCCAAAGTCCAGGCCTCACAGTCCTTTGTGCCTTCCTTCTGGCCGCCTCCACTCCTCTTCCACCCGACTCTTGCTGATGATGGAAGGGAGGCGGCCCCTTAAATAGCAACCCGGATTGGCTCCAGCTGCTTCCCCAGCAATCCCCCGTGGACACGCCCCCGTGTGGCGGAAGTGCCAGCTGCGCACCCGGAAGCCCTCCTGGTGTCCCCAGTCTTCGTCCAGGGTTCTTCAGGCATCGGGGCCCCCAGCACAACCAGGGCGGTCGACCCCTCGTGGTCTGGAGGAGGCACAAGCCCTCCTCCGGTCCTCCTGGGCATCCCGGCTGGGCTCCACCCCCAGCCGCATGCGACAATATATACAATATCTCGACCTGCACCACCACCACCTGATCAAAGCACCATGATGTCCCTACATTGATGGATTAAAGGCCAGAAGTCCACATGACCGTCATCATCAAGTTCTTCCATGAGAACCCTGAGTACCATGAGGAATGACTGAGGTCATTTACATTAGGCAGAATGCCTAGAGGGGGCTGGGTGGTCTCGTGGCCTGGAACCCCTGCAGAGTTTTTTTTTTTTTTTTTTGTGACTACATGCTTTGGAACTCTTTAGTGCTTGGGTCTCTGACGTGATCCTGTGTTTTCCCATTCCTGACTAGCCAGAGTGTCACAGTTTTCCCACCTCTAGTGGACATTTTGAGACTTTTGTGCCTAGGGACCCCAAGTTCACAACAGTAACTTTCTCACCCTGCCTGTTGTGGTACTCTGTCTAATGGGGTTACAGATGTAAAAGAAAGGGGAGAGTATTTAACTACAACAACCGTCAACCCTGAGAATGATTAGGCTGGCTAATGGATGGACTTATGTGTATTCTGTTCAGGTTTACATAATAAAGAGCCTGGAAGGGAAACCAGGGTTACTCTAAGACCCTTCCATGGCAAAACACAGGATAATTGGTGCCTAGATTTGTCCATTTTGAATGAGCATGGCTGCAGTCCTGAGGCGGCTGGCTCTGGCTTTTCAAAACCTTGTACTGTACTAAATAAAATTAAGTCAGAAAATGGATGTCTTGCCCTATAAGGCAAAAGGACCACAAATGATTGTATATTTAGAGGCAGATACGTACAGTAATATAGAGTGACTCCAGCTATAGCTGAACAATGTGTAGGCTGCATAGCTTTGGCAGTGGCAACCAGGCTGGTTCATGACTACTGACTATCAGTTAGATGGGCAGATTGGCTGGCAAAAGCTCATAGTGTGTTATTTACGGCCCGGCTGGTCAGCCATTTAGCAGGCAGCATGCCAACTGAACACCAGAGGCAGACAGACAGGGCTTCCCCCTGTAAGGCAGACTGAGATCCTATCAGCTCCAAATGAGGACATAAACCTCATTACAAAGCACACAAATCACACAGTAAGGGACATTTCCTACATCAGACTCCAGCCATATGCAAGTTCAAGGGAACAGTCAAATGTCTCCTCGCATGTCATGGACAAGAACACACATTCACTGCATTCACATAATTAAATAAAGGAAATCTCCACTCATGGCCCTGATACGACAGTGTTGACCCCCAGAAGATTGGCATGTCGAAGGCGGTTGGCTTTTTCTCAAAAGACAGTAGAAAACCTGGCCATCCCTGATGGCGTGGGCACAGAAACGCTTGGCTCAACAGTGGAAAAGGGCCAAAGAGAAGCACCACTTGACATTTCTGTGCGTCTCCGTTGGAGTTAACATTCAAATCAAGGCTGAAAATTCACATTTTCTTCCTTGCGTTTTAGATCAGCTATACTAAGTGACTCTCCTGCCCCCAGTGTGCTGAGGCTGATTCTGCTATGCTGTTTATTAAGCTAATCGTTTGTAGAGCACATTCAGGTCATGCTTGTTTTGAAGGCTCTTCCTGCTGTTCCATTTCTGCTGTATGACGTATTCATTTATTTATTGAAGGATATATACATTACAAAGAGCTCAGGCTGTGGTAATTTATTGGAATGATCTCGGTTATGGAGGCACAATCATGAGTACTGCTGCCTGTCACTGCTAAGCTTCCTGAGTTCAATTCAAGTATAGGACCTGCATGTTCTTCCCATTGTCTAGTTGTATTTTCTTCAGGAAGTCCGTTTTGGTGATCTAAAATTCAGTAGTACTGAGTCTACACTGTGATGGACTTGGTTTCTGTGAACTTGTAATGGATAAGGTGACTTCTGAAGCTTGATGGGTGGGCAGAGGGCACTGTGCAATGCGCTATATAAAAGAGGGAGGGGAGCATTGCCACAAGGAACTGGAGTCTACTGCTGCTTATTGGCAACCATAGACAGGTTATGTTCACGCGCTCACACTCATTCACACCGGCCCATTACATCAACATACAAATGTTTGGACTATGGGAGGAATTCACGATGACACACAAGTAACACAAAGTCCTAAAAGGCAGTGAGCAGGCACAGTTGCTAGCTCAGTATTGTTGTGATTTGGAGTTCCAATCATGGTGAAAGGGTGTGTGAGTCCTCCAAAAGACCTGGACCAGGACCTTCATTGACCTGCCTAGAAGATATGCAGGTGCATGAGCCTATGGTGTTCTGGGTAACGGGCAGACTGAAGTTCGTGAGACTCAAGGGCTGTGTGGGCAAGATTGGAGCACCACAAGGAGCTGGCCTGTCTGTACACCTCTGACTATAAAAACACTAGGTCATGTCATTTGCAGAAATTCTCAGATGATTCTGCACTTGTGGGGTGTATTGATGAAGGGGGGTAAAAGAAAGAAGTCAGGTGGAGAACTTTGTTACTTGGTGGAAAGAGAATTGTCTGCACATTAACATCACCAAAGCCTAGGAACTGCTGATTGATTTTTTTTCCACACCAAAAAGCCTCTGTGTCTGGTCACGGTTCAGGGAATGGAAGTAGCGGTGGTCCACATCAATGACAGGTTGGACAGGTCTCATAACACAGAGGAACTATAGAAGAAAGAGCTGAGCAGGCTCTTCTACCTTACAAAACTGCATTACTTTAATGTGGGAAGTGACATCCTTCACATCTTTAGCAAATCTGTGATGGCCAGAGCGATTTTCTATGCTGTGGTGTTATGGGCTGGTCACATCACTTCAAAAGAGGTCCCCCTACTTAATAACTATTTCAATGGGCCGAATCATTTATAGGATGCACTCTGGACCCCTGGAGGTTGTAAAGAAGGAGACAATTAAGACACAACCGGGTGCCATTATGAACAACGCTGTACGTCCTCTTTGTGACACACCAACAGTAAGAAGTTTTAAGGGGGCTCTTTTATAACGATAGCAATATGTCTGCGTAATGCCTCACAGGCTCCAGGACTGCCAAGTCAGAAGTGTTCTTTTGTTTCTTTTTAAATTTTCCTGCCTTTTATAGTCATTCTGGTGTGTGTTCAGACCACCATCTATCTATCTATCTATCTATCTATCTATCTATCTATCTATCTATCTATCTATCTATCTATCTATCTATCTATCTAGATAGTGCCTTTCACT